>JARHVA010001145.1:1355000-2555000 GCA_037957365.1 Torreya grandis
AAGAAAGTTAGATTGGGGTCAAAGGTGATAGTTTAGGGACTGTTTCTTGATTGGATGCAAGGGTATAAGGTCTACTAAATGGTTGGGAATTTAAGTCTAAGGCTCTAGAATAGGTTTATGGTAAGCTTAAGGATAGGGTAGCTCAAGCATCACTCTTAGCATCCAATTACCACTTTTAGGTGATTACATTTTCCCCCCATTTATGATAGTAATGAAATAAATCAAAATGACTATTATAAATTAAAAAAATTGTAGTTGGACTTACCTTGAAAGTAAATCCCATGTATCTGAGTTTGAATATGTGAAACTGGGTCTACGTATGTGAAACATGATCCAAAGAAATGTCCTATAATGAAACATACAAAAATTAGTCCTTAATAATGAGATAATCCAAAGCAAAGACTATGTTGAAATGAAATAACTAACTAAAGAGAGAGGAAAGGGATGGATACACCTCATTGGGTACGTGAACCAATGTATGAACCTAGTGACAACCTGTGTATGTGAATGTGTAAAGTGATCATATCACTAAATAACTTGAATTGAGCTAATGGCTTACTCAATCCTCATATGGGTGACTCAAGAACTCAATCTATTTTGACTCCATTATTTCCCACCACTGCTTGGCGAATTCTGATCTCTTTGAGTAGCTTGGATAAGACTGTAAGTGTGTCAAACCCTCTCAAACTCAATTAGGCCGTGACTCCATAATTAGCCCCTATATGAAGTAGATGCATATATAAATATACTACATAAAGTGATAAAAGTATCTAACTGAGTAATCTAACTTATATTTAGTTTTGTAGCCACTCAAGTATATTAGGTGACTCTAGGCCATTTAGGAATGCCAACCACTGCATATGGAGTAAGGCATGAATTTGGTGACAACCTAGATTATGATAAAAAGTGTATATAATGTAGAGAATGGCATGGAGCTTGTCATTCCATCTAATCAACATGTCTTAATCTGAGTGTATAGAAAGCAATGTGTCATGCACATGCCCCCAATCTAGTATCTGAGTATACTAAATTTGAATCAAGTATGTAATAGCTAAATTTTGGTAACTAATATGAATGTATGAGTGATCATGTCACACATGATGCCCCCAAATTTGAATAATTGATATTAATCTAAATTTAAATGACTGAATCTAAGTTAAATTTGAACATAACTACCAAACTTGTGACTATATCTATGCAAATTTGTACTATCCTAAATCTAGGGATACTAGATAGTAGTGCCATATAGTGAAAAATAGTACCCTATGGCACAAGTGTCCCTATAGGGGAAATAATGACTACCTGGTTTGATCTCTATGTGGTTTAGACTAGTTATTGAGCCTTTATTCTATTTTGTGTCAGCCCTGAGTCTGATCTCTATAAGTGAGCCTATGTGTTGAGATGTATCTATGACAAGCAAAGTATGGGCCTAATCTCTATGAAAAACCCTATAAATTCCCCCTCTTTTGAGGGTAGTTATGAAATATGTGGAAGAATTACCCTCTAAAGAAGTAGCTCTACAAAATGTGTTAGTTGCAGCATAATATTCCACTATAATGTACAAACATAACATCAAAATGTAAATGTATCTGAGTAATAGTAGGAAATGTAAGATGTATGTTGTAATATAGAATTAGACAAGGGTTTCAAGATAGATGTAATCAATGTATAGTAGCAATAAATTTTAGTAACTACCTAGGGGGATGGGGCATGATGTCCATCAAGGCTTGCAGTAGGATAGGTTGATGCATGAGAGTTCTCATGGCATCAAAAACTAGTGTGTGTGTGTGTGTGTGTGTGTGTGTGTGTGTGTGTGTGTGTGTGTGTGTGTGTGTGTGTGTGTGTAACAAGAAAGTATAAGTGTCATGGTGTAGAATCATACAAAGAATCAAATAGATAAGCACATGAGGCATGCAAAAACTAGGCCAAGGGGTCACAATATAAGGCACATAGAATCCAAGGCATATAAATAAAGAAGTGGCATAGAATCCAAGGAACAATGGCATATTCAAATGCCCTCGAAGATGGAAGAAGCATAGTAAACATAATTAAGTCTAATCTAGGAGATAGAAATGAAAGCATGTATAATTTTGTAATACAAATCTATGTAGATGTTAGGGAGCATATATATTGAAGCTAACTAGTGATAGTCAACAAAAAAATTGAGCAATGAATAATAGTGATCAATATAAAGAAAAATTAATGAATAACTGGAATGTATAGTATGTAAAGATAAAACTTGTTTATAACAATTGTGTAGGAGATGCCCCCAAGTGGGCAGATGTAAAAATGTATAAACATAAATTAGTGTAAATGTACCCAATGGGTAGATGATAGCTAGTCTGGATCAGTGTAGTAAATTGAAGTTCTATCTATAATTTGTAAGAACTCAATAAGAACAAGTGAAGCATATTTTATGATAAAACCAACTACACTAAGATAGCAATATGCAATATTTGGCAAGTAGTAGAAATGTAAACAAAGCAATACATACAATCTATAAAAAACTGTATTTTTGAAATATTTGAATGTTTTTGTATTTTGACACATTATATTATTTTTGTGTTTTTTGAGTATAATCTATTTACAAGTATATGAAAATAAACTATTTACAAGGAATGAGAGAGAGAAGGAAGTGTGTACAAGAGTAGGAACCGTACTAACCAATGAGTCTCATGATATACTTGCTATCAATGTGGCCTATGTCAAAAATAGGAATGGTAATCTATTGTGCATTTTGATTGCTATGTTATAGTCGAATGGTGTTTCAGTAGAAATTTGAGTATTGTTCATCATAATAATCATTATATTGTTCCACATCAAAATCATAATAACCTGGTGTATTAGAGGGAATTTCCTCGTACTGTGGATTTGACCTTTTTGAATTGTGCTTTGGCATATTGATTATGATTTTGCCCTTTGAAACTATGTTTATTATAGATATATTGTGTTGTGGAGGCTCCTTTGCTAGAAACATGTTTTGAGAATGTTTGTTGGTTGAACATGATTTTAACTTTAAAACTAAAGCTCTTGCTCTTTTTTTAGTATTTCATATGTATCTAGATGTTTTGCCTTGATAAATTATATCTATGACCGATGTGCCTTATGATGTTCAATAAATCCCAAACCCTGTTGACCAATATTATCAATCGCTAGAATAGGAGTAGTGATGTCTTGGGCCTTCTTACCCAAACCTTAACCATGATAATCATACTATTGTAGATACTTTTGACCAAATCCATACCATATTAAATGTTGAGCCTCCTTTTGGAGAGGTGTCTTGTTTTACCTATGCCTTTTGTATTATTTCTTGATTTGATTGTGTTTTTGGAACCTTTTTTGTTATGAGTTATGATTTGGTAACCATTTTTGTATTGTTTCAAAATGTGAGCATTTTTGAATTGGTAGATGTGCCATTGTATGTTGTGTGGATGATGTGTCACGGTTTGAGTCATTTATATCCATTATCTATTGTATTTTCCTTTCTAATGCTAAATAGGAATCTATGTGGTGCCCATACATTCTATGATATGCACAAAAATATCTAGATCTCCTCATTGGGTCTAGAGGAGGTAGGTTGATTAACTTAACTTTAATCATGTCCCTAGGTATCTCACTAGATCTCTTATTTGATATTTGAATGAATAGTTTTAGATGTACTTTGTTATGGTGTCATGTTCTGAAGTGTAACAATGTTTGCCACAACTTGACTAGTTGAAGATGTATAAACATGATTTACATTATTATGCCCTAAAGGCCGTTGTCTTGTAAATTGATTTTCTAATGTTGTAATATTTTCATGTAATAGTTGATTATGATTTTGTAAACCTATAATTATCTTGTTCATACTGATAATTTTATCATGTAGAGTCTCACAAGTGAAAACACTAGATTTTTATGTTTAAACATGTAGGCACACACCTTATACAGAAGAAGTATGAATAAGATGAGTAGGGGGATTATTGGCAATGTTATAGGTTGCATCATATTGTGGAGGAATGATAGCATGGACCTATTTAGAGGTAAAGTAGCTATCACCCTCATGGAGATGAGGAGGATAAGGAGATTTTTTCCTATGCAGAAGATATGATATTGAAACTTGAAACATAGTGGTTAGTTTATGTGCTAAATACTCTATGTCTTTATGGATTTGTTTGTTAATGAAATTCCATATAGGAGAAGGATAACATGTGAAAGAAGTCATGCAACATGAAATATATTTTAGTTGATTTGAAACATCATGTATGCATATGTCTATGTGATTAAAGAATAATGTCTTAATTATTTTGCACATAGAAAAATGATAACATGTTATAGAAATAATGAAACATGAAAGATATTTAGTTGATTTGCAAAATCATGTATGCTGCATATGTCTATGTGATTAAAGAATAATCTCTTAATTATTTTGCACATAGAAGAAAGATAACATGTTATGGAATATGATGAATATTGTATTTAACAGTAAGCATCATCTATACATGTATTGATGTATTTTCTTAGTTCATTCTAAATTAAAGGGAAGAAGTATGCAAATGAAAGTATGAAGCTTTACAATTTAAAGTAATTTATTTATTTTGTCATTATTATCATGATGATATGAAATAACAGATATGTGAATCTAAAATATATGTTTTAAAAATAAAATTTGAGTCTAAATAGAAAATGATATAAACCCTAAGTGTGTCTAGGGTTAGGGGTTTTTTAATCTAGGGTTTCTTTTCAATAATTTAAATTGGATTTAAAATAAATTTAAAACCTAATGTAAAATTGATTTTAATTAGCTAGGTTTTCTCAATAAAATTAGAAAATTATAAGTTGGTAGCCATAGATTTATTACACAAAATTTGAATTAATGCAAGCTAGAGGTTGAAGCAATATTCAAAGTAAGATGGGTTCCCCAAATGATTTAACCTTTTTAGGGTTTTACATGTGTAATTTATTATGCTTGGTTAAGGGGCTAAGATGTATAAATTAGTTAAATAAATTAAAATAATTATCCTACTAATTTGTAAATGATTTTGGCCTTGATTAACTTTCCATAAATAACAATAAATAGGGATAAATATAGACTTAATTGAAAATAGGCTATTGTGGATGATCTAGGTTCTAAAACTTGAGATCTGAACAGTTTTGAGTGTCACAAGTAGGATTTTAATATTCATTTATTCACTAAATAGTAGTGCCCATTTTAGACAGTAGCACCACTCATGTGTAGTGTCCTCAATGTGGCATTAATGTCCCATTCGTGGAATTAATCTTATTTTTAGGGAGCATATGCACTTGTGTCTATATGTTTTTTTCCTACATGACCAAAGCCTGTAATTGTGTATTATACCTAGAAAGCTTGATTTTGTGTGAAAACCTTAGTTCTCTTTACAAGTATGATACGAGCAAGAATTGAGCATGTTATTAGGATGGACTAGACATCCTCAACACCCCATTGTGTAGAGAGTTGCCTACATACCAATACTCTGAGGAGGGATCAAGTCTGATGTAGTTCTCCCACCTAGTGTTTGATGTATGTGCAAGTGAATGCTAGAATGAGAATGGCCTTAGATGCCTTGAATGTGCTTGAGCTTTGGATTGCTTGAAAGCTAGACTTAGGGTTGTTATAGATGGTAGTATGCATAAATTAGGGTAGAATGGGGATAATGTACCTTGATTTTGTATAATTTTGCCTTTGGTTTGAATAGATTTTGCATCTATTTTACATCTAGTCAATAGAGATGAATTAGACTTGTATTTATAGGGTTTTATTGCTTATGTGGATAAGAAAAAGATCTCAAGCTGACCTTAGGAGGTCCATAAATTTGAAAAAGTATATGTTGAGAAGATATGGGGATAAGGATAGTAGCACCCAATTAGGGATAATAGCACCATGTGGTTGTAGTGTCCCAAATGTGGTGCTAATGTCTTTTTGGTAGACTTCTAAGAAAGTTGGATTAGGGTCAGATGTGACTATCCAAGGACTGTGTCTTGACAGGATGTAAGTGAATAAGGTCTATAGAATGGTTGGAAATGTAAGTCTAAGGCTTTAGAATAGATCTATGGCAAGCCTAGGGATAGGGTAACTCAAGTGACACTCTTAGCATCTAATTACCACCTTTAAGTGATTACAGTTTTGTTCAATGTTTTATAGATCTTATTTCATTGTGGTAATTCCTTTTATATATAGTTATATTTTATGATAATGGTTGGATTATCTCACCTTTTTCATATTACCCTTCTATTTGATTTTATATTTTTAATCATTTGTGATTTCCTTGGGTGGGTTAGAAGGATGATAAAAAAATCTTTATGTCTAGTGGTTCTTTTGTGCATGTTGGTTCTATATTATTGTTGCATAGCTAGAAGCCTTTAGAATGGAAATGGAAGAGGTGGTTAAGTACCAGGGTTGGTGTTTTCGAATTTCTCCACTATATATGTGTTTATGCATGTAAATGTATCATAGGGTTCGTAGAGTGTTGAAAATAATTCTCATTTCAAGATTCAAAGAATCTTCTACATGAGTTATTAGTTGTGATCTTTCTAAGATCTATGGTGGAGTAGTGGTTGAGATATTTGCTATTTCACAAAATTATTATGCAAGTGGTTATTGAGAGAAACCCTAGTCCTAAAGTTTTGTGAAGATGAATGTTATTTTAGCTAAATCTAATGAATAATGATCAAATCTAAAGTATAAAACTCTACTCTAGCATGGATATTAACAATGAGAAATTAAACTACAGTGATTTGATCAAAAAATGAGAAAATAGGTAGGGATAGGTAGAAAGAGAGATGTTTTTGTTCTTTAGTTCAAACATATTGACAAAGCTTTCATTACATAAAAGATATGCATCTTCAAACCAACATATGACATGAAATTACCAAATAGTAAAAATCTTATCATATACTAGGAAAATGTCTAAGGATATTTGAAAAACATGTAAATTAGGATCAAATTCACTTTAAATTTTTATTTAAACAAGAAAATTGCATTTGCACATCTTACAAAAAAGCAATGAATTGAAATGAATCTAATAACTTTCAGTAAACCTAGTGTAAAGCTCAAATTAACAACTCTACATTAATACATGCACATCTAGAATTCATAAAATCAGTTCAAATCTAAACATTAGAATAGAGACTTGAGGAAGCAGCCATGATAACAAATAAATAGGCAAAATGAGACAATCTTCATAGAATTCTCTTGCTTGTATTACTTGCTCCAAATTTTATAGAATAGTTTTGCTCCCAAAACTTCTTCCCTCATTCCAATGATAATACCCTCATTTAATAGGTTGTAAGAACAACCTATGGGTTATTTTGGTTACTCATTATCAAATGGGAATCATAAAAGTGTCAAGGATAGATGTCCTCTCATAAATATGACACTTTTCAAATGTGGCTAACCTATAAGCCATGTGTGTTACACATTGCACATGATTTGAAAAAATAACATATTATTTTTAAATGATTTACATGGTTTTTGATATAGGGTCCACAAAATAATTTGATTTGACATGTCTACCTATGTGGCATATCTTTTTCATTTTGTCTATTTAATTTTAAAACATGGTCATTATCACTTTAGACATGTGTTTTCATCTTGTGCCGCCTGGAAACTTGATCAAACTCACTCTGTTGATCTCCTCGGGAGTCTCTTAGCCTTGACTTTCAACATTGGTCATTGATCTTTGATCTAGGCTTTTGATATTGTGACACTTGATAGCCCCATATTCCTTTTATGTACCCTACTATCAATCTCCATCTAGTTAATGCTTTTATGCCATGTGGTGGCTTTACATGCAACTTGGGCTTATTGAATCAACTTATACCATCGATCTCCATCTATAAGGTTTAACGTGCACCATCCATCTTTGAGCTACATGGTTGAATATGCATCATTGATCCATTAAACATACAATCAAATATAGGCCTTTGATTTACTAAACATATGATCAAATATGGGTCATTGATTTGCTTCCAATTCACCATGATTATGACACATGTCACCATCGCATTCAATCTTAGGATCCTTTGACCTATTGACTTCATGCTCACTGTTAGATCTCCATATTCATATTTAAACACACTCTATTGATATTTGATCTAAGTCTTCAATGCAAATGATTGATCAAAATTTGTATGTAAGAAATCACATCATCGATCTTGATCTAAGGAACTTGACTTATTGACTTCAAGTGATTACTCATGTGCCATTGATATTTGATCTGGGCCTTTGATATTGTGACACTTAGTAGCCCTATATTCAATTGATATCTGTGAAGAGTAAAATCAAAGAATAAGTGCTCGAGACATATAATGACTTAGCATAAATTTTAGACTAAAGTTTTAATGAACTAATAAATTCAATCAAAACTTAGGCTAAAATTAAATGAAGACTAAGATGGAATAAAGTGACTCATTGAAAATATGAATCCAATTTAATAAGAACTTAGGATAAAGTAATTTAGACTAATTTTGAATGTTTTGTAAAACTTGAATTCAATTAATCAATTAAGGACTAAATGTTAACATAATGACTTGAATGGGACTTATTAGTTAACCAACTAAGGGTCAAATTAACATTAAAACATAAACCCATAAACATTTATTCATTCTAATGAAGATCCATTGATCCTAAAAGATGGAAACACATGGACCAAATGTTAGAAACATTAGATAAGATCAAATAAATCTTATGTGTTAGCATGTCAATGTAAGTTAATTCAAAAACATGATACTTAATAATGCACTCTGATCAAGTTGAATGCCCAATTTATAACATAATTTGCAAAATTTGAACAAGGGTCCTCATTTTTTAGAAAAGGGGGATGTTGACCTCAACAATATGAAATCTCAATTTTTAGTAAATATGTGACTACATGCCATATGATAGTGCTTGCATCTCAAACAACTATTGGTTTGGGGATCCATTTTGGTGTGACATTATTCCATCCTTTGAATGTTTTATGGTGGCTTCATGCCATTTATACTTTACTATGTTTATTCATTTGAAAACTATTTTTTGGTTAATTTTTGTTGGACCCCTAACCTGTTAGTGGAGTGTTTGCACCAACTTGATATCCACCTCGACATGAAAATATATTTTTGGCAAGTGGTTAGCCTAATAGTTTTGGTAGCTAGCTTGAGGATGCAGTGAAAATATTGTGACAACTGATTGATGGCTAACCATCTCTCAAATATTCAAGGCATCAATGAAAATTTGAATAAACATGGCAAGTGAAGTATAGGGATCACAGGGTCATGAAGCTGATAGATATGATGACATAATTCTAGATTAGCAATCAGCATGTAACTTTTACCCTAGTAAACATGCTCTTAAAAGGCTTTACAAGGAGCTCAAACCAATAGATGAAAGAGATGGATAACTGTAGTGAAGCTCTAGTGGAATGACTTTGAACCCATACTCTGTAAACATTGCTCTAGCAGCCATTAAGGCTTAAAATAGAATGGAGGCCACTCTGACTCTAATTTCATGTGCCTAAGCTCATCAGTGAGCCTTTGAGTTGTTAGTGTTATGATTTTGAATACAAACTCTTGCTATAGACTTTGAAAAATGACAAATGGTGTTGTAGTAAAATGTACTGATTCTAGTTTATATGTCTTGTCATATTGCTAACGGGATGCAAATTTTTATGTGATGTTGCACTTTTGATTAATTATGTGAATTGATGTTCATGCATTTTGTTAGTTTTATTACTTTAATGGAGTCTCTATAATTTTCATGACATCATCATCATTTTACATAGAGGATGAGTATAAGTCTACGCTACTAAGCCCAATCTGTGTTTAATTTGTATATGTTTAGAATGGGGAGTAAATTGAACCAAAGTAGTCTTATGACCTAATAGGCACCTTTATGGTTCTAGGCTTAACCTGAGAACGGCTTACACCTATAGATCTACCCCAGAGTCAAGTTTTCAGTGCATTGCTTAAGTCCCCATAGTGAAGCCTCATGTCATGACATGACTAACCCAACATGGACCCTAGTTCATTCTTAGTTGCACTTCAAGTGAGCGCATAAGGCCTATGCCTTATGTGGATTGATGTCAATGTAGCTGAGTGTTTAAATGTTGAGCAAAAAAGGAGTTATCCCATGCTTGCACATGGTTTTAATAAACCACCCCTAGACTTTAACAACATTTTAGTTCCATTACTAGGACCCATGTTGAATTTTGTTGTTGTGATGGTGCAAAAAAATGATCTATTGATTTTCTCTCAAAAACATTGAGCGCTAGTTGCAATAGGTGGAAAATAATTTTGTGTAGAAGCATCTAAACTACAAAGGACCAAAGCTAAAAAATGGGTTTAGGACAACCTATATGATGCTTTATATGAGGTCTTTTTGTATGAGTTACCTAAGAATGTGTATAAGTGGTTGGTTGCATATTCAACCCATAGAAGAAGAAGTTATGGATGGTGCTCCAAGTTGATAAAGGAGCACCTAGAGAGGATTGGGAGCCTAAATGTTACTTGGACTAGAGTGGTGGATAATGTACACATAATATTTTTAAACTTTTATTAAATATTGATGTTTTACATCTTGTAGGCACCTGTTGAGACTCAATATCTTTCAATCCATGCCCTAAGGGGTGCACTGGGGAAGGGGTGGCTAGACCTTTGGTGCTTTCTAATATTGTTGTCCCTTATTACCATATTATTACCAATCTAACTAGCTCCTAAAACCATTCCCTAAGCTATTACTCCTCCTTAACACACTCTTCTAGTATTTTTCCTCTTTCCATCCCTCTTTTCCTCACCTTAATACCTTTTTGCTAGTCAGTTGTACTAGGTTGACTGGTCAACCATGTATGGTTTTTGGATATTTTCACTTGAGAGTTAGGTTAACCTGTGGCTGACCTAGCTTGGGACCCAGTGAATAATTGACCAAAAATGTATAGGGTCAACTGAGCTGACCCTATACAATTGACATATTAAAAAGGATTTAGGGTTTGATCTACATATAAATACAAGATTATTTCATCTTTATTTTAATATGAAATCAAGAGTTATTATTCACTCGTGCTTATTTACAATGTGTTCTTCCACCATTCTACTTAAGGAATCGTAGATTAGGGTTTTTACTTGGAGAATCTAGTCTTGTGGAGAAGTCTTGGATGTTTTGGCCTTTTTTAGTTATCCTTACAAACCATAACAACCTCTTGCGAAGCCCCTTTTGCCAAGGGAGAAATTGAGTTTCTATGGGTTCACATTTAGGTAAGTATTCTCTAACTTTTCCCCTATCTTTAATAGATAGAAGTAGCATAAGTAATTGGCTTCAAATAATATTTCTCTTCATAGTCCATGTATTAGGGTCTTACTCATACTTAGCATAAATGAGATTCTCCTATGCATTTTTTGATTGCTTTATTAACCCCTCATGATTATGCCACAAGATTTGGTGTGCACTAGATTAGTTTACTTTACTTGTTTAGTGAAATATCAAACTTAGGACTCTTTTAGGGTTATTGCATGATTGTGTTAGACTTTAGGATTTGGAACCCTTCTTAGCATGGTATATTATGATAAGTGATCCCCTAATCAGGTCTAGTGGATCCTTATATTGGTCATGCTCCCGTTTAACAAATGTGTTCCCAATTGGAAGTGTATGTATGCTCTATCTTCTTCGAGTTAGGATTGATTTATAGACATGATGCATTTTTGATTGCATACATTTTAGTGAACCCGACATGAATATAACCCTTATAGGGTTTTCTTTACTCTTTCCTCTATTTTTTATCATTTTTATTATCATATATTCATCGCACTAGGTCAACTGTATCAACCTAGTTATAACTTCTATGCATAGGTTTAAAATAATAGGTGCATCCATTCGGCTCTATTCTTTTTATGCAAGTTCTTTTTTAAGTACAAGCTACTTAATTGACTCAATCAACCCAGCACAATTTTTTAAAATTTCAAACATCCAGTCTAGACTAGTAGGTCAATGTAATTGACCTTGTACATTTTCAATCATCCTATTTAGAATACTAGGTTGACCTAGTCAACCCTATATATTCCAAGCACTCAATAACAAGTTTTTATAAAGCTTGATCAACCCAGTCGACCCTGTTAGTAAAATTTGCAATCATATATCAAGGTTATTGAATAAAAATCTTCATTATTTGCATCTCTGAACCACCAAGGTTCCTTCTTATCCTTTCTCTCTTTCTTTATAGTCTTTCCTTTCATAGTTTGCAGTCTTTAAAACTACCCTTGTACAGTCAACTAGATCAATCCTATCGACCCACTTTTGTATTCTATGTGCTATTTGGATAACTAGGTTGACTCTACCAACCCTATTCATTCTCAGACCTTGATTCCATAATATAGAGGCGATATTGTTGACCATGTTTTGTTTTGTGTGCATACACTATCCTTAAAAATGACATTATACCATGTTTTAAATTTGGAATTAACCTTTATATACTAGTGATTAGCTCACATTTTCATTTCTTGTTATTTGCATGCTTAGAATAGATCACATAGTCTAATTAGGAGGTTTTTAATTTACCATTTAGTTTCACTATTTTCTATTTTATGCACACACAACCAAATCACAAAATCTAAATAAGTATTTTAACAATTAACTACCCAAGGCCAACCTACTTGGATTTCATCACCAAGGGGGAAGCTAACTTGATGTTCTGGTCAAGTATAAAGTATGATTAATGATATATTATGGCTAAGCACTTGACACCTTTATCATTGTAGTGTATGAAGTGAGAGGGTAGGCCCCAATACCAATCTCGTATCATTACCACTACAGATCCCTTTTAGCCTAAACTACTTAAAACCATCCTTAGATTGCTTTCTAGTTCCTTACTTACAGCCAACTCCACATCACATTTAAAATTATATTCTAATAATCCAAACATTTAGGTTGACCATTTAGTTATCTCTTTATTTTCCAAGTTGATTTCTTGCTCTTTGATCAATTGTGTGTTGTAAAAAATGGCACTATCTTGCATTGGTATAAGGTTTTTGTGTTGTGTGCCTTGATTGGATTAGCCATCATTGATCCAATTAATTGTTTGTTTCCCTTCAGTTCTTACTTTTCTAGTTACTTAAAAAATTATCTTGTTTTAATTCATAGTCTATTATCTTTTCCATGACTTTGTACTAGGTCGACATAGATGACCCTGTATGCTTTTTCAGCCCCTGTTCACTATGTTGGATTGACCCAATCGACCTTGTATAGTGTGCAAACCCTATTTTATGTACTAGGTCAACCTAGTTAACTTGTACTCTTTCTTCCTTTCCTGTATGTCTGACTTAGTTCTATTTCTATTTGATTTAGCTATTTTTATTTAATTCTTCTTGCTTAGAATCCTTTTTCTTTCTTCAAGCATCATGTCCCTTATAAAAATCTTCTTGGATAACCTGAATCCATTTAGACACTATATGGGGTGCTCTTTTCTTTTCATATTTTATTTTATTTTCTTCCTCTTTTTAGTTATTGGGGAATCTTGTGATGCCCATCCACACATTACTCTAGACTTTTGGGCATCTTGCAATGCCCACCCACGTGTCATTTTAGAATTTGGGATATCTTATGATGCCCATCCTTACATCCACTTACCCTTTGGGGCATCTAGTGATGTCCACGCTTATTCTCCATTACATACTACCAAACTAATTCAACTTCAAGAAAATTTTTGAGACACATGTTTATCTCTCACGTGCTCACCCTTGATATAGATTTTAATTTAGGATCCTTTCCTTCTTTCTTCATGCCTTCTATTTATATCTATCTAACACTTTTTTTAAGTTATTTACACGAATCTCTCTTTCTGTAGTAATTCCCTCTTTTTGCAAACCTTTAATCCTTCCTTTTTAGTCTTTTGGTTTCTTGATGTACCATAGTCTTCTTTATTTTTTTACTTTCTTCTTTTGACCCCCCATGGGTTTCTATTTTGCGAGTTGCATTATAAGACTATGGATAGGACCCAACACTCCTCACAAAACTACCATCTTTTGCTTACTTCACTTTATATTTCATTTGATTTTTGGCACCCTCATGGGTTTTTATTTTATGAAGTTATAATGTAAGACCATGGATAGGACCTGGCCCTCCTCATAAAATTACCATCTTTTGATTTTCTTGATCCTTGTTCTCAACTTTAGATTTTGATTCTTTTGATAGATGGAATTTGCACAATAATCTATGTTAGCATGTTTTCCTCCATTTCCCTCGTTCTTATGATAAGAAATCATAATTAACTATCATTTTATCTCTTTTTCACCCTTTATCACATTTTTTGTGATTTGAATTAATATAAATTGTTCCATGTTTCATTCCTCTTTATTTCCCCTTTCTTTTACTCCACATTGGATAAAACAAGGTCGAAGTCAAGATAGCACTTTTATTTCACCTAGATTTATGAGACTCTTAGACCCCATGCTCTCTGAAGTTCTCTTTTTTAGAAACCAAGTCCCAAGTATTCAAATGAAAGTCATCTTTAACACCCATGTTTGGTCTTCCAAATCTGTATGGAGGAGGAATAAAAAAATCCATCAAGAAAGTTAAAATCCAAATCATTTAAAACAAAAGACAATGATATATAAAAGGTAACATACAAATTTCAAAAGTCAAATTCACACCAAAAAAAGTGATTATAATCACATCTCTTATCTTTAATCAAAGCTCAAACTCCATATTTGGCCTCACATAGAGCCGAGGTTCATTGGTGTGTGGTAAGCCAATAGATTGGAGTATGGGAATTCAACAAACTCTATGGTTCTACCTACTTTCTCATGCAAATACCCAATCTTTGTAGTAGATCAACGACTCTATAAGGGTTCCTGAGGAATGAAGAACACATCATGAGGAGGTAGGTCCATTTTAATTTTCATGCATATAAATTTCATGAGATAACCTACATACTACATTTGTTGACCTAAGACTTGTGTAGCTAAGAGAAGTTCTTTAGAGTCCTTAAAGTTGACAGTCCTCTTGTTTTAACAAACCTAATTTGAGTATCTTGAATTTTATAAAGAGTTTTTATACCTTGGTTTTTCCTTCATTCTCCCCTCCACCCATTTCATCTCCCCCCTTGATAGGCAAATTATGATTCCAAATATGTTTTCGCTCTTCTATACTTCCTTCTTCTTCACATCTTAAAAACATGCTAGCACTACTTTGTTTAAATTTTATCTATCTTTAGATGCAAAATAATATGATATCACTACTTAAGGTTTACTTGTTTGAGTTTTAAGATCTTTAGTAGCCTTGGATTTTTGGTTACCTGATTTACTCTTGTTTTTAACTTGGTCATTTGGTCTAACATATCACTTATCACCTCACCCTGCCAAATTTCTAAGTACATCATGTCCTCATAACTCCAGTTATCTTGGCTTTTTTTGCATTTGTTTGTTTTTTCTCTTTAGTTTTGTATTCTTGGGTTTGTTTAAAACAATCTCTATGCCCTCTATAATCAAAACTAACAACACATCAACCAACCATCCATCGATAAAGGTAAGTCAAGGTATGCATCATTTAATTTTAAATTATTTCCCTTTCAGTCATTTATTTTCAATTATTTTTGCTTTAAATTACTGAAATATATTTTTATCACCAACGTTATGTGTTTTTATGTTCTCTCTCGAAGCACCATCCCCTATCTCACCTTAGTGAAATGTGATGAGTTTCGATTGTGACATATCTATACACATAATATTTTCAAACTTTTATCAAATACTGACACTTTACATCTTGTAAGAACCCATCAAGACTCAATCTCTCTGAGTGCACACCTTAAGGGATGCATAAGGAAAGGGATGGGTAGACCTTTGGTGCTTTATAAGATTGTTATCCCTTATTGCCACATTATTACTAATCCAATCAATTCCTAAAACCATTCCCTAAGCTATTACTCTTCCTTTACACACTCTTCCAGCCTTTTTCCTCTTTTCATCCCTCTTTTCCTCACCTTAATCCCCTTTTGCTAGTTAGTTATACTAGGTCAACTGGGTTGATCCTGTATGGTTTTAGAATATTTTCAATTGAGAGTTAGGTTAGCCTTTGGTTGACCTAGTTCAAGACCTAGTGAATAATTGACCAAAAATATACAGGGTTGATTGAGTCGACCTTATATAGCTAACATATTCAAAAGGATTTAGGCTTAGATCCACCTATAAATACAATACCATTTCATCATTATTTCAATATGAAATCAAGAATTATTATTTGTTCATACTTATTTACAATCTATTTTTCCTCCATTCTACTTGAGGAGTCTTAGCTTAGGGTTTTTACTTGGAGAATCTAGTCTTGTGGAGAAGTCTTGGATACTTTAGCCTTTCTTAGTTATCCTTATAAACCAAAAAAACCTATTGTGAAACCCTTTTGGTCAAGGGAGAGATTGAGTCTCGATGGGTTCACATTCAGGTAAGTATTCTCTAACTTTTCTCCTCTCTTTAGTAGATAGAAATAGCATAATTAATTAGATTAGAATAATATTACTCTTCATATTCTATGTATTAGGGTCTTACTCATACTTAGCATAATTGAGATTCTCTTATGCATGTTTTGATTACTTTAATAACCCCTCATGATTATGCCATAAGCTTTGGTGTGCACTAGATTAGTTTACTTTACTTGTTATTATATTTAGTGAAATATCAAACCTAGGACTCTTCTAGGGTTATTGGGTGGTTATGTTAGACTATAGGCTTTGGAAACCTTTTTATATTGGTGTAGTATGATAAGTGATCCCATAATCAGGTCTAGTGGATCCCCATATTGATCATGCTCCTACTTAATAAATATGTTCCCAATTGAAAGTGTAGGTATGCTCTATCTTCTTCAAGCCAAGATTGATTTATAGACATGATGCATTTTTTATTACATATAGATAAATGGTGGTAAGGAGATTTGAATAACTACATACTTGAATTTGTAGTATCAACTTATTTGTGCCTTGAGGAAGTGGATTACCAATTTTTACATGACCCTAAAGGCATGTTCATAAAGGAGTTTGGCATAGAGCTCAATAAACTAATGGTTGATTATGATTTTAAAACTTTGGTGATGGAAGGCTAAAATCCTTCATGTATGAGCTACACAAAATGGAAGAGGAGGATGTTTAGGTGAGGCATAATGGAAGGGGATGAGCAAATTGACACTTGAGAGCTCAATAGATAAGCTTATAAGAAGAGATTATTCTAATTGATGGAATATTTGGAACTTGGAAGTGTCGAGAGGACCTGTAATAAATGGGAAGGGCATGGGTAAGGATCTCTTGAAAAATAGTAACATGAAGATGAGATTTATAATGAAGCCATAGATCAAGCTCAACACTTGACAGGTGTGGAATTCACTGAGTTCCTAAAAAATTTACTAACTACAGATATGCTTGATGCACCTACCCCATTTAAACCTATGATGCATGCTCACGTAATGGATCCCCCACTTGAAGATAGTATAGAAGTGGTTGTTGACCCTGTTAATGCCTTAGATATTAGATGTTTTGTAGATTTAAATTATAACTTTGTTATTGAGCAGATTATTCCATATGAGGAGGTCAGTGCAACTACATCTAGACCATTGAGTCTTATCTCACCATAGTAGAACTTGAATGTGAGCATACCAACATAATCAATATTAACAATCAAGGTGGGAAATATCTTGAAGGAAGTGATTTGATGCTACAAACCTATAACGCAACACTAATGACATCAACTACATTAGCAGTAATGACAGGACCAATGCTTACCTCTAGGGTTAGAGGCACTAGAGCACAACTACCAAGATATGCACCATGGGGGTAAGCACAATAAGTACCAACTACACCCCCACAACATATCTACTATAAAATGACTATGCACCTCCTAGAGTATCATGGCATGGAAAATGCTATAGAACATGTGTTGAAGAGTGAACTACAATGGCATGTATGAGGCATAACCTAGTAAGAATGCAAGGCTACTTAATTTTCAACCACTTTATTTATTCATTTCCATACTTGGTATATCTAGTTTGATCCCAACTAGGCCATAGTTAACTATGATACCTTGAATGATGCATACCTAAAGGATTTTGACATCCTAAAGTTTGAATAATAGAGCATCACCACCCTAAAAATTTACCTAAATACTCTCAAAGAGTGTGCACTTGTATGATGCACTGTTCAAAACTCTCATATCAAAGCTCCCATATGATATTCACCCTTCCCAATATGCACAGTGGTTCATTAGGGGTTTGTTTGTGCCATCCCAAAGAGCACTTTCCATGAAGATTTTTATAGACCCCCAAAAAGCATTTGAATCCATACTTAGATCCAAAGTAGTCGAAAGTGAAGAAATTGGGATTAACCCATTTATGGAGGCATATATTGCATCTATGACATCCTAGATCTAAAATCTTACCACCATATTTACACATGATACTCAAAGTGGACTATAGTTCACTGACTATGAAGTTGAAGGCCATAATAGAACTAACTACCCATAGAGGAATGTGCATGCTCTACTTCTAAGCTATGAAGTCTATTGAGAATCGTATGATGTACAAAATTGTCCTTTATTGCAATACACCATTCAAGTTAACACAATCATCTATTATCATTTGTGTGATGCCTATACCCATACCACTACTGATTATTAGGTGATTGATAAAATACATGAAATATGGAAAGGGGCACATGACAAGATACAATAGCAATTCGAGGGAAAAAAAACCAAGAGAATGATGGCTATGACCAACAAAATACAAGCTTTAGGATGTAATGAGGTGCTAGAGGGCAAGGTAGAGGACATGATGGCAGAAGATTCTGATCATAGTCATGTTATAAGTATGGATCAATAGAGCATTATCAGCATGACTACCCTACACATCCCATGTGTGGGAATTTTAGAGGGACCCATAAGGCCAAATAATGTCCTAACCTTTACAAAAAGTTGCCAAGGTAGGCTTGGCATAGACAAGGGCACAAGGATGATTAGGTGCAAGTAAAAGATGAAAAAATGGACCCCAAAGGTGAAGCTTACACATATAGAGGTAACCAATGTGCAAGAAACTACTCATAGTGGATTCACCACTCCAATTATGTTGGTACCTGAGTAATGCCTTGAATATGGGGATAAGGGTCAAAATAAATACATAATGTAGCCTAAACCAAAAGTTTTGTCATAACCAAACCCAATGTGACAAAAACACATACTATATCAGGCTATGATCATAATCCAAAACTTGTAAGGGGAGCTCTAATTAGCATAGGACCTAGAAGCATAGGCTACCACCTCTCAAAAGAAGTGGGATAATCAAGAGGTTAAAGTACAAGAATTGACTGAGATCCTATACCTCCTAAAAACTAAGGGTATGTTTCCCCTATTGAAGAACTTATTATTTGAACATGCAGGTAAAAATCAAGTTGAGGTCATTATGTCATGCATGGAGAGGGTACAAGAAGTTTGACATAATCAGAATGTTAAATATGACCAAAAACTCTTGGTGGATGCCACTAATGATGGATGATCTATCTATAAGGTTTTTATAGACACAAGCATTGAGGTCAACATCTTGTCCAAGGATGCCTTGGATAAAATGGGTATCCCAATTTTGAGACCTTCCCCTCATGTGTTCTTCATGGCCAATAAGACCTAGGCATAGCCTATCATAATTTTGAAGGGCACTGTCATAGATATCATGGGTGTCAAATTATGGGCTAATTTTGAAGTAATAGAGTTAACAAAGCAAAATAACTACCTAACACTTATAATAATGCCATGGTATTATGAAAACAATGCAGATATGCACTTCAAAAGTAGTTACATGACCTTTGAAAATGAAAAGGAGAGGGTAGTTATACCTCTTTCAAATGACCAAGGAACCCCTATGTCGAGTGAATGGACATTGAGGATGAAATCAACGATATCTATAACATCACTACGTAAGGTGTCAAGACTCTCAAACCAAATAATCAAGGAATACTCTCTTGGGAAGATGGCTAATTAGCCTCAAACACCAAAAAAAATTCTTGTAACCAATGGGTCAAGGAAGCATATGAGACCACTAGCTGATGGTGCCACTTCGTGCAAGCAAAGGTGTTAAAACCAATAAAGATAGAATAGATACAAATTGATCATACTCCTAAAAGATGGGTCCCTTATGCTACAAAAATGGGAAAAAGAGTATTTCACCTTAATAAAGGCAAACTTGTTGCACTCCCAAGATATGAAGGAATTAATCATATGGATGACTATATTTATGACATTGAATCATACATCCCAAAGGAGGTAGATATAATGGGTGCACTAGTGTACACATTAAAGAGTACTATCACTCATTAGTGGGTAGTGCAGAAGCCTATATTGCCAACTTGGTAGGATTTAAAGGCATCCATTCACACCAAATTTGTAAAAATCAACAAAGACTTGGATACTTTAGCTTACTCTAGTGACTCTGACCCCATAGAACATGTACATCCTTACGAATAAATGTGGACTATTTGCAGTGAAAATTCCCCTAAAAATATATGGTTGCACTCTTTCTATAAAACCTTAAAGACTTGGGTGTGTGCATGGTACATAGTACATAAGACACACCACAAAATAGCAAATTGGGATGCCCTTAAGGAGTGGTTTATTCATACCTTCTCATTTTCTTCATAAAATCTTGAATTAATTGAGACATTATAGGTAGTTCAAAGATCGATGTTTGAGGACATTGATATATTGGAAGAGCACTTAAGGGCCATGTTTGACAAAAAAAGGGTTAGCACTCCCAACCTTCTTCAAAGAACAAACTCTGAATAATGACTCTAATGATGAAGATGATGACACATGAAAAGCATGTAACTTAAATAATTTGGTAGGGAAAAAGAAGTTAGTGCATCAAGTTGAGGATAGTTCCCTAGAAAAAGAATACCCTACCCATATTCAGGTAGACACAATCGAGGGTAACAAACAAGTCAAGGATTCACACTAGGAGAAGCATGAACCCTATTGAGAACCGTTGAAAACTACCAAGGTAGATATCAGTTCAGAGGGGGAACCCAAAATTACCACTCTGGGTGCCTATTGGTCTGACATGGAATTGGTGCATATTGTTAATCTCCTAAAAGAATTCCAAAACTTGTTCCCACAAAACCATAAATATATGAAAGGCATCCACCCATCCCTCGAAAAGATGAGCATCAAACTAGTCGATGACATGAGACATGTCAATAAGTAGCCTTATAAGATGAACCCAAATATTTTCACCAAGGTCAAGACTAAGATTGATGGCATGATAGCCACATGAGTTATCTGCCCAATGTAAGAGTTTGAATGGATCAACCCCATAGTCATCAGTATCAAAAAGGAAGGGTGCATTTGATTTTATGTTAACTATAAACTATTGAACACCGCCTGCATAACCAACCCCTTCCCAAATATATTCATTGATGAAGTATTGGATGGAATTATAGGTTTTAAAATATACACATTTATTGATGGGTTCTCAGGATACCATTAAGACCAAATCGAGGAGGACAAGCCCAAAACCACCTTTACGACTAAGTGTAAATGTTTTGCATATAGCATAATTCTCTTTGATCTGAAGAATACACTAGTTATTTTCTCTTAGGTGGTGATCATCACATTCAAAGACTTCATTCACAAGTTCCTCCAAGTATATTTAGCTGATTAGAAAGTGTGTGGATTGGTAAAAGATCACTATGATAATTTGTGCCTAATGTTTGAAAAGTGTTGGTAGTTAAAAATCTCTTTAAATCTCAAGAAGTGTATTTTCACGATGCCATTTGGTACATTTTTTAGCCACATCATCTGCAAATATGGTCTACTCATTGATCTAGACAAGATTGCAATCATCTTTCATCTTCAAACACCATCAATGTAGAAAGATGTCCATGCCTTTCTTGGACATTACAGATATTACAAGAAGTTCACAAGGAATTATTCTAGGATTGTGATTCCACTAGAATAACTCTTACAGAAGAATGGCCTATTCTAATAGGGTTTAGTGCAGGAAGGTGCTTTCAAGACCCTAAAGCTAAATCTAGCAAGCACACCAATATTATAATTTATTGACTAGGCAACTCCCTTCCATGTCCACGTTGATTCCTCTAGTACTATAATCAGTACCATTCTCGCACAACTGGGCAAAGGTAAAATGGATCATCTTATTCCTTTCACAAGTAGGAAACTAACCAAGATAGAAAAAAATTACACCATAACTAAGTACGAAGCACTTGCTATGGTTTACACCCTACAAAAATTTAGATAGTATTTGCTAGCAACCCCATTTGTCTTCTTTACTAATCATGAGGTGCTTAAGTACCTAGTGAACAAGTTTGTTTTACATGGATGTATTTGTTGATGGATCATTTTGTTTCAAGAATTCCATTTTTTTGTTGTAGTCAAGCCTAGAAAGTAAATCTTGGGCCTAGACCATCTGTCCCACATCAACTCTAGAGATGCAACAATGTCAATTTAAAATGATATGGTCGATGTGTAACTCTACAAGATCCAACATGTCCTAGAAGACTTAACAAATATTGCCACATTTTTTACCTCTAGATCTATGCCTCAGGTTATGATAACTAAAGAAAATAAGTAGCTCATAGTTTGCACTACCCCATTTTAACTCATTGACAAAAAAATGTATAAATTGGGCTGCAAGGAGGTCATGTGTTGATGTGTCATAGAGCATGAATGGGACTTGGTACTACAAGAAGTGCATGAATGTATTATTAGAGGCCATTATGCTAGAGATATCATAGCATGAAAAGTGCTACAATTAAGATTATGGTGGCCAACTATGTTTAATGATGCAAAAGAATACGCCAAAATGTGTGATGTCTACTAGTGTGCTGGAAAGCCAAACCACTAGGATGAGATGCCCCTCATCCCCATCCTTTCCTAGGTGCCATTTGAAAAATGGGAAATTGATTTTTTTGGGCCTATTACTCCTATCATGAGGTGAATAGGCACATGGTATATTCTAGCTAATATAAATTATTTCACCAAGTGGGCAGAAGTAACACCAACCAAAGACTATACAGTCACCACATTAGCAAGATTCATTTGGTAAAACATTATTAGTAGGTATGGATGCCCACTTAGCTTGACTAGTGATCATGGTACACATTTCATCAATGAAATAGTTCAAATATTATTGTCTAAGTATGTGGTAGCACACCATAAAATAATACCCTACCACCCCCAAGCTAATAGCACCATAGAAGCATTCAATAAAATATTGGGGACATGCCTCACAAAAATATGTGATGTTCTTTGTAAGGATTGGGATGACCATGTGTCAATGGTGTTATGGGTGTATCACACAACATACAAGCACCTGAACAAGGCTACACCATTCCAACTAGTGTTTGGCATAGAGGCCACTTTACCTATGGAGTTCCCAATGCCCTCATCACACATCATGCATATTGGTATATTGGATGACCAAGACTCTTTAAGCATATGCCTAGAATATTTAAAAAGGCTAGATGAAACACACACCCAATCAAGATGGAGCTAGAAAATAGAGAAGGCTCGCTAAAATATATGGCATGATAAGCACATCAAGCACATGGTGTTTACAGAAGGTGTATTGGTCTTGTTATATGATTATAAGTACCTAAGGCACCCAGGTAAATTATAGATCATGTGGATGGGACCTTATGTCATCCAAAACATCTTGGAGACTAGCTCATACAAGCTATGCACATTAACTGGTGAAATGCTCACTAGGGATTTCAATGATAATAGATTGAAATTATACCATCATTAGGATTTTGGGTCAAAAGTCAGTTGCTTTATCTTGTGACCATAATAAAATTGGTGCAAGCCAAATATTTTCCTTATGTTCTATTTCTTTTATGGTAGTTGAATAAGCATGGCACTTTCAGGCCTACAGTAGAACATTTTTGGCACTTACACCCACATAAATCTAGTTGGGTGAGTTGAGCCCAGTCAATTTTTAAGCACATGAGGCCAGACACCTAAGTTTTTGGGCACATATGAAGTCTGCCAATCTAAGTAAACTATAAGTATGAATTGACAAGAAAAGCACACAAGATGTTTGTGCATAAAAGACTGAGAGGAGACAATGAGACATTAGAAGACTAGCACAAGGATTTGTATGGGGTAGGGGAGGCTGAAGCAAGAGATAACAAATTGAAGAGAAATTGATCAAGAAAGAGAGGTACACTTAAAAGGAAGCACAACACTGAGAAGAGATAGAACCTAGGAGGTTGAATCACATGCATGTGAAGTGTTACACTTAAGTAACCAGAAATAAAGTGAAGGTCACGCCAAGATGAATAAATCAAAATAAAGTGATTGGTGTGATATATGGCACCCACCCAATAGTTAACAGGAAGTGACTATTTGAATTACCTATCACTTCCTTGAAGAAATTATTAGCAAAGTTAATGTTACGATGGTGGAAGAATAAAGATATACATTGATGAGTAGGTGGTAGTGGATTTTAGCAAATTTTGTAGATTTTAGAAGATTTTGAGGATCTAAATGATGCTAGCAATCAATTTGGTAGATGAGAATAACGTATAAAATTGGAGATGGTAGAAGTAGGAGGTTTACTATCATTTTCAATAGATCATAATAAAGCAAAGAGCTAAAGCCACTAAATGAGAAAATGCTACGAGAGAGGAAACAAAATCCTCATAGCCTCCCCAAGAGAGAATGAAAGAGTAAGTAGAATATTATGTCTCGCCCTAATGAGAAAATAATGTGAGCAGAGGGAATTTGACAAAAAAATAGGGAAGCCAAATTTTGATAGGATAATCAGTCCACCATTAATGGGGAAGGAAGCTCAATAGTTGAACACATAGTCATATTTCCCTTGGTTGTAAAGTAGGCCAAACATAATTTTGAGCTTTAACAGGATCAATCAACTATGCTTCAATAATAGCAGGTTCAAGATGGGGAAGAAATGACTGAGCATAGGTCCACCACAAGTGCATATAGATGCAAAAAAAGTGAAAGTAATGATGGAAGCAGTTGTTATAAAACTAGAGGCACAAATGGTGGAGGGAGTTAGCATCACAGAGATTGATCCAGCCATGCCTCACTATAGAGAGATGGAGTACTGACTAGAAGTCATGCTGAGTGAGAAGTGGGTATCCTTCACCCATGTATACAAGTTAAAAGACTTCACTAATTTTTGAGCTGCCACAAACATCTTGAGAGTATATATACGAGAAATGATAGAGGATGATGTAGAGGTAGAGAGGGTCACAAATCTCCCAGGCTACTACAAGTCAGGATTTGTATTCTCCATCAAAGACATCTAAGACCTTGGCACAAGGGCAGTAGTGCACCTTGTAAGTGCCAAATTTTGTCTTGGCAATCGATGGTTAGATATAAGTAAAACCTTAATTTGCACTGCCCACTACATGGTAAGGGAGTAATATTCAACATCACCAAGTTCATTGCAAAGAAGATCATAAAGAATGCACAAGAATTTCATTGAGCATGTGAGACCTTCCACTGGGGATACATGTTTATCGTAATGGTGATGAAGGAGATAGGTGTGTAATATGGTGATGATGACCACCTATGGTTGTTTCCACCAACCCACAAGTCCCTAATGATAAAGTACCAGGACTTCATCTACCCCTTAGCTTCACTTAGAAATACAAAACTAGAGTGAAAAGGTGGTTCGATATGTATGTGGAGGCCTTTGGAAAGGAGTGGTGCAACCCACAAGAACTCCCTCAATAACTCATGGGAATGGAAACCTTCACTGTGATGCAACACTTTTGTGTGGTGCACCTAGTGCTCATAGATGGAAATCTATTAGGATGGCTCTGATTACCTTATGCATTCTCAACCAAATACTTCATGGTGGTGCTAAAGAGAATTTCAAGTATGTAATAAATTGATATCCATGCCAAGGCCATGGATTTCATAAAAGGGTGATGAGGCACCTATTTGTGTACCCTAGAGCTAAGGTAATGTGCTAGAATATCTTCTGGTCAACATCAACACTTTAGACCTTTTATAGGTCAATAAGATTTGTGTATTAGTGGAGCAGATACTCCCAAGACTACAACTCAAGTTGGTGCAAGAAGGAAAATAAGAGGAAGACCCCAACATTACACTGACGAAGGAGATATCAGACAAGCTCTAAGAGGTAGAGGATCTCTTTGAAAAGTTGAAAGAGGGTGAAAAAATAGCAGATGCCATTTTATTAAACTTCTCCAACCAAGCCTCAATAATAGATGCATGTTTAAAGCAAGCAAAGGATGAGGAGCATCTGATGGCTCAAGTATACTTTGCAGGCAAGGCAAAAAGGTTAAAGATCATGGACAACATGAATGCACTAAGTAATTAGATCAAGGACCAGGAGTAAACCTTGGAAGAAATCTTTGGTGCTCTATAGACTAAGGCTTGTGAACAAGGGGAGATCTTAGATACAAGTGTGGCAAAGGCATAAGCCAATGTAGAAGCCTTCCATAAAGACCTAGATAAAACAAATACACTTGCACTCACTAATGCATCATCTGATATTGATAGTGCCACAAGAGAGATCAAACTAGCCATAAAGGGCTTTGAGGAGTTCAATGCAGAACTCTAGGAGAATGTGCTTAATTTTTTCACTCCCAAGAGTTTGATAGCTTAGTCTGTGGGTAGACTAGGGTTTTTGTATGGGGTAATATTAGGCCCCCAACCCATTAGTGGAGTGTTCATGCTAACTTAATATCCACCTTGATGTGAAAATATATTTTTGGCAAGTGGTTAGCCTAATGGTTTTGGTAGCCAGCTAGAGGATGCAACACAAATTTTGTGCCATCTAGCCAATGGCTAACCATCTCTTGGATATTCAGGGCATTAACAAAGATTTGAATAAATGTGTAAAGTTGAGTGTGGGGATTGTGGGGTCATAGAGCCAACATTTATGATGATAGAAATCCATATCATCACTCAGCATGTAGCTTCCACCCTAGAAAAGATGCTCTTAAAAGGTTTTCTAAGGAGTTTAAACCAGTAGATGAAAGCGATGGAGAATTATAATGAAGCTCTGGTGGAATGACTTTGAACCCATGCTCTGTAAACATTTTTCTAGCAGCCATTAAGGCTTAACAACATAATGTAGGGCACTCTAGATCCAATTTCATGTGTCTAAGCTCATCTATGAACCTTTGGGTTGTTAGTATTATGATTTTGAATACAAACTCTTGATATGGACTTTGAACAACAACAAATGGTGTTGTCTTAAAATATACTTGTGTGTTTGGCTTGCATGTCTTATGGTATTGCTAATGGGATGAAAATGTTTATGTGATGTCACACTTTTGATTAATTATGTGGATTGATGTTCATGTATTTTTTTTGGTTTTGCTACTTTAATGGGGTCTCTATAATTTTTGTGACATCATCATAATTTTACATGGAGGATTAGTCTAGGTTTGCACCAGTAAACCCAATCCCTATTTAACTTGAATTTGTTTAGTATGGGGATTAAATTAAATCAAAGCAATATTATGACCCAATAGACACCTTTATGACCCCAAGCTTAACCCAATAAAGGCTTGCACCTATGGATCTTCCCTAGAGTTAAGTTTCTAGTGCGTTGATTAAGTCCCCCTAATGAAGCCTCGCACCATGGCATGACTAGCCCAATACAGGCCCCGATTCATTCTTAGCTATGCTTTAGGTGAGTACATAAGGCCTGTGCCTTATGTGAATTGATGCCGACACAAATGAGTATTTAAATGTTGAGCGTAAAGGGAGTTATCCCATGCTTGAACTTGGTTGCAGTAAACCACCCCTAGACTTTAACAATAATTTTATATTACTCTTTATGATTTTCCACCTTAAACTAACTATTATTTATTACTTGCTACCTTGTGTGACGTTTCCCATTTAATTTCATTGATTAAGTTGAATTAGAATATTGATTGAATGATAAAAGTCTATTGTATCAGTTTGGAGAAAATATTAGATTTTCATTTAATGGGTTGAGTAGTATATATATGGGGGTGGGGGAGGGGGGGTTGTTGGGGATGGCATGGATAGGAGTGTGAGGCAATAGTGAAGTCAGAGGATACCTTAGTACTACCTTATGAACTCCATAAAAATTCCATGAGGGTGATGAGGTGGATCATGGTACCAAAACATCTCATCTTTTGGTATCCTTATGATCATGTTGTGACTGATCAAGTGGCCAACAAGCTTCAAAATTAGGTTCAACCATTATAACTTTCACCTTTTTCTTACTTTGAGATGTAGCTTAAGTTGGTATATAAATTAAATGGTGGAAATTTATATTTTTAGATTATTATGATGTTCTTATTACATTGAATTTCCTATGAAATATGAAATTCTAGGAGTGAAAACAAATGGCTTGTCATTTATTTAAATTATTTGAAGTCACAATGATTGTTGTTGTTATTACTCATTTTTTGTACAAAAATATGTTTAAAAATGAACATGAAAAATGAGTGGTAATAAGGAATAAATGAAGTTGCAATGATAGTTCTAGTCCCTTAATATACTTTGGTTCCTTATGCTTAAAAATATTTGACTATTCCCTTAAAGGCTATAGAGACAAGGCCACTAGATAAAGGTAACATGTGACTAATAAAACTATATAGCCCTAATTCAATAGAAGGAAGCACCTGGATAAATCAGTATGTCCTAAATCTTATATATACTTCATTTATTAAATAATAAATGAAATGTGTGTCTATGTGATATATATATATATATATGCATTTACAAATCTTTATAAATAAATAAATAAATGTTATTTAATTTTGAGGGGTAGCGACTAAGCCATCCCATCCCCCTCCCATAATAGGGAGGGGAGGATTACAACCAACCGACCCATCCCCCAGACTTTGGCAAGCAGTCCTGGTCGATGCCCATGGCCACAACTAAGGCCTTAGGTCCCGATCGTTAGCCATGGACTGTTGACTATCGACTGTTAACCCTAGATAGGGTTACATGTTTTTTTTAAAAGAATACATATATGAGGATATATATATATATATATATATATATAATAAAAGAGTATATGAATAAAATAAATATGTTGAATTTATATATATATGGCATAAAATTTTGAAGGTTATATGTATTTGTTAAAGTCATATATATATATATATATATATATATATATATATATATATATATATATATATATATATATATATATATATATATATATATATATATATAATAAAAGAGTATATGAATAAAATAAATATGTTGAATATATATATGTAGATATATGAGATATACATCTATAGGATTGAGATGGAGTGAATGAAAACATACACGGTGGTTAGGTTTTTGCTATGTAGATGGAATGCAGATGAAAACTGGAATCTAATCGCCGAGAAAATCCATATGGAGGATGAGTAGGAACAAAACAAACTTTACATACCTATTTCCAGATATCTAGAGGTGATAGGTGGATGCAATGGTGTTTATTGCCAAAATAGGCCATGTTCTTTGTAAAAACCACCACTATCTCCATCAAAGGGAAAGTCACCCCAATACTCTGGGATGTTAGTCAACGAGGACCATGACCCATGATGAACAATAGAGAGAGGCTCAACAAAAGGAAATTATGTAGATTAGGGGAATAATGATAAGGGGACAATGAATTGGTCACAAGCCATGAATGCTCCTGATATGTTTGACAAAATGCCTATGTCAAAAAACCTTCCATTGAACAGGTGAAGCTACTTGATCTTGCTTCAATCAATCAAATGTAATACACTATGTTTTTGGGTTGATTGGACTTATAGGGTACAAGATTTAAAAGCTCAAATTCAAACAACCATTGGGATCCCAACTACCCGCCAATGTCTCATATTCAATGGCAAAGACCTAAAGAATAAAAAATCTCTGAATGAGTATGGTATTACAAAAGGTTCTCTGCTATCTTTGGCTATGCGCCTACGTGGTAGTGCTATAGGCACCAAAAATTATTCATCTTTCTCATACAAGGATGTAGCAAAATATTCAAGACTAGGGGAAACTTTTAAAGAAGTTGTCAAGAATTTAGATGCCAAAATTGGTAACCAAAAAGTGCACCCCTCTTTCAGTGCCTACATAGTGAAACAAGTGGAGACATTGCCACAGGTGGAAATTTCTGAGGAAGAATTTATAGAGTACAAGGATAATATTAAAAAGGAGGTTGTCATATGTAGATTCAATGGGTTATGGCCAACTACAAAGTATTTATTTTAGTGGGTACACACTATCTAGACCAAACAATGTGAAATCTCCCTTTGTTCCAAGGGATTTTTCATCATACATTTCTTTGGTGAGGATATATACCCAAAAGCATTATCAAAAGGCTCATGGTTTTAGGGTTCAGTGGGCCTTTACCTCACACCATGGTTTCTAGAATTTGACCCAAGTTTTCACTTAGTCACAACTATGCTTGTTTGGGTAAGGCTTCCAAACCTCCCTCTTTATCTCATCACTACTCCTAAAAAGCTAGGGGATATTCTAGAAAACTATATCAAAGCTAATTTTGAGCGTATGAGAGCAGGGTTATGCACATACACTCATATCTATGTGGAAATAAACTTGATTAAAGGTCTACCAAAAAAGTTATTATCAGATGTGGAGATATCCAACACACACAAATATTAGACTTCAAGAATACTACATTTTGTTGCCGTATTTACAAGTTCACAAGGCACATATAGGCTACTTGCCCTCAGGGTCAAAATAAATCACTAAAAAATATAGGGATGAAACCATCCTCCAAAATGTGGTCCATACTGGTACAAGAGGATGATGAGGTAGAAGATCATGAAATAGAGGAGGAAGAACAAAATAAAGAAAGAGCAAAAATCCGGTGAGCCAAACACACAACATCAGGACATCAACTTCACAGAGTAAGGAAAAGGGAAAATAAACACAACATTATATATATAAATGATTGGGATAATTACATGAGGTATGAAATAAGCCCATGAAATAGAGATTTTTGATTATGATAAGGAACTAATAGTGTTCAAACACTCAAATCAACTGGGTAACAATACACTCCCAAAAACTCTAATTACAGATATGCAGATTATCATGATGGAACCAACAAAAGAGGTATGGCAGGAGGTAAAGAGGGAAAAAGGCAAAAAGGTAGAGTTGATGACTATTTTGGCTCTTCATCACTAATGCATCCTGGTTTTTGATTTACCAATGATGGTGCTTAAACTCCCTTTCATTGCTTACTAGATTGGTCTTCTACTTATGATGTCATCCCCTTTCTTTGGATGTTTTAGTAATATTTTAAGACTTTGTCTACCTTTTCTTTATTGATACTCTTGTCACATTTCTCTCTATGCCACCTTCTGTTGGCTTTACTAGTTGTATATTTTCAACTATTTGGAATAAAGATACCGAAATTTTTTGTTTTGAAAAAAAATCATATTCAATAAATATAATTTGGTCTTGGCCTATGATTATATAGTATTATAAATATAAATAGGAGATGTATATTTAATATATTATAATGAATTTTTCATTCAAAACAATTATGTATATATGGATATATACTCAGATAGACAAATGTTACAAAATATAAGACTATATATGCATGTGTAAAATAGGCAAGTAGTAATCCTCAAACCACTATTGCTCTTAATAGGATTTAGGTGAGGAGGCAATTTGTATGTTTAAATGGTTTAGATTTGAACTTTTATAAATAAATAGGCAAGTTTAGAGAATTATTTGGAAATATACAATGACAATACGGGGACTTTAAGTTGAAGCCATTGCACAAAGTAAAATTTTAAAGGGACCTAAGAATGGCATTAAGTAGGATGCTCTCCCAATGGATGGGATTGGTTAAAATCCTTTTACATGACTCTCTAGTTAGGAAGTTTGTTGATTATTATTAAATAAATATGTTTTTTATTAAATCTAAATTGAAGCCTTGTCTGTTTAGTGTACTTGTGGGTACCTTGGGAAGATGATAAGATTCTTTCTCACCTTACTAGGTATGGGATGAGTTAGCTTCTTGTCTGGTAATTAGAGAAATTTGTGAATGGAGATAAATGTAGAGGATCCATTTGTTTTCTTGTTCACACCTAGAGGGGAGATTAGAAACTTAGTGTTCTTGTAATGTTTGTACAATTCTTTTGTTATGAGCATATTATTTGGGTTAGTGTGATTTGATTGTTTAAAATTCATGTTGGGATATTGTGTTGTTATTGTATTAAATTTGTAACTATTTATTTTGGTCTGTTGATGAACTTGGGTACTAATCAGATAATCTTTGTCTTGGTAAGATCAACCCTCCTTGTTTAGTATGTAGGTGATCACTATATGTTTTGTCTTGTTGCCTAAATATTTATTTAATTTATTTACTAATTTATAAAAATGATGTATTTAGGGGGTAGAAATCTTTTGTTTAGCGTAATCTGACCCCTTTTATTGACAATTTTTGTATTTCAGGTTGGCAAGTTTCTAGCGGTAGATAAAATATTGAGATACAATGTTTTTATGTTGAAATTAATAGCATCTTGTCTGTTATTGGGTTGAGTTTTGAGTATATGATGATTATACATTTGTTGTTCAATTGGGACATGTGTAAAGTTTTGTTCTTAGATATTATCATTAACCTGAGTTGACTACCTTTGAAAAGATCCATGTTGGAGCTTATGTACTTGATAGCTATAATAGTTATTGTACTATTCAAGAATATCAATGTATGATAATATCCCTTAATCTAAATTGTCAATGATTTGTATATAACACTTAATGCATTAAAAATAAATGTAGGTTAGTGCTTGACTAATAGAGTTATTTTAAGTAGTCAATTGGAAACTATTTTATCTATGAGTCGAGAATATTATTGAGTAGGACAATTAAATATAATTTAAGTGAAAATTAGTAATCATTGGATAAACAAATGTTGTAATATATAATATTCGTAGTTGAATGATAGTGTTAGTGTTTTTATTAAAGGTAAAGTGAGTATTGTAAGGGACTCTACCCATTAAAAAATACCACCATAGTGGCAAGCTACAAAACTAGACACAACCACAAACAACATAAGATCATACAAGATCACTATCCACAAATAGTGAAAAAATAACACATACACAACTGATTCACAACAAAATATTACAAAAAAAATATATCATTGATTTTTATTCCAGTATTCATATGCAGATGTCCATTCACTTATCATATTTTGAAAATTTATTTCTAGCCCACTGACCAAACCTTCATTTACAGACGTGGACGCCTCACCTTTAAGTTTCTTCTTAGGAGCACTATCATTGACATTTGTATTAGCACTATTGAGGAATTTTTTCAAACCATCCATTCTCTTCATGGCATTATGCACTGTTACCTTACTAAAAGTCACCAAAAGGTTCAGTTTTTGCTTGAGTTCCCTTTTTTCATTTTCTAGCCTGTTCACTCTGTCATTCAAAGTTTCAATCTAGGATGTCATCTCTATTTCTTTTTCACAGGAATAATACAAACCATCTTGTTTTTTGAAATTATTCACCTCCTATTTCAATCTGGAGTGATCCTTCATGAACCATCGAAGGAAAGACTTATGCAGATTGACTTCATCTTCTGAACTTTCATATATATCTTGGTGTTTGGCAATGTCTTTTAAAAAATTCCAAATCAAAATTTATTTGAGTCCTTTGATGAACCTCCCCTGTTATACCCTAGACCTATTTCTTCTTCTCAGTACTACTCGCATATATCATTCATTCCCTGTTATTCATAATTATGCATTATCTTTATTACCTGTAAAAACACATTTTCCCTATTTTCAGTATTATGCATGTCCTGTTGAATGCCCTGACTAACAACATTTTCCACCTCAGCTTTACTATCCTATTTGACTCCACCATTTTCTTAATCTCTTCAATATCAATCACATCATTTTCATCTTATGGCTTATGATCATAAAAATCCTCATCTCTTTCATTTCCATCACTACTCTTTGGTTTTGATTTATTGCTACTTCTTAGATTTCTTTTGGGAGGCACTTGCATAAAGTTAATTTATTTTTATTTTTTCCTTCTCATAATCAAAGATTGTGGAGATGGTTTTTTTTCCTTAAAGAATTTATAAATCAAGAAGATAACAACATGATGTAGAGGTTCAATTTTTCTACCCAATTGCACCTCCTTAACAGAATGCTCCAATGATTGCAAGTGTTAAGAACACATAATTTAAATAGTAAAATAACATTGAGAACATAATATGAAAAAAAACATTGGTAATTATAGACTTGAAATATAGTGAGTTTAACTTACATTGGCATTTTGAAATTATGGATTAATCTTAATTTGTAGTATTAGTTATACAATTAACATTGGGTTAAATATATGTAGTTGAAATTAATGAGTAAAGTTAATAAGTTCTAACCCAAATTATTATTGAGTGTCTTGACATAAATGTTTCTCATAGCTTAATCATTGTAGAAATCTAAATTGGATAGGTTGACCATGGTGGGTCTTGAGGCATCCTTTGAAATATTGTTAGTGGAGTGTAAATGAGTTTGAGACTTAATTCATATCTTGAAAAGTACACAAATAGATTTATCATCATCTAGGATTTTTTTTTAATGGATGGACAATTGCATGCACATTTATAAGATTCAGTACACGTTTACACTAAGAGTTTCTATTTGGAAATTAACCAAATTCATTCAAAAATGGGTTCAAAATTAATAACCAAACTTTAGATTTTTCTAAAATAGAAACTTGTACTCTCTAGACTTATCATATGTGAATCAGGTTCTATAATCATTAATTTTATACCCCATTCTAAAAAAAATTGGTGGATCTAGTTCTGGAGACATTTGGAATATTTTTGTTCCTGATTTCCATGTTCAGGTTGCGAAGTCAATTCAAAATTGAGTTGCCAAAAATAGCTAGAGGAGTCTTAAAGAGAAACCAAAGTTTGATAGTGATTCTTTTTACCTTTAAATTTATATATAAACTTTGAATTAGTGCTTTTGGACATTTAACTATTTTTAGTGACCTTTTTTTAACCTAATTTATTTACAAATTTTGGTTGTTCCTGATTTTAATCTGCAAGGTCGCTCTGGAAAGGGTGTTGTAATAATCGCCCGATATAACATTTATTGAATATGAAAGTTATAACCTCTCATTTTTTAGTTTCATATTCATGTATAACTTTTTGTATTTATTTTTTATCTCTATTTAATATTTTTAGTGAGCCATCTTTAAACCTTGTTTGCACTATTTTTTGGGAACAACAGAAAATGTAGTTAAGTATTGTTTGGTTTGATATTGTTTTTCTTCATGTCATTCACCCTTGTTATGAAATAATACTTATGTTGTGGTTATGTTATCATACAAATTTGACCCATCACTTTATAATAGTGTAAACCTTACTCTGGGTATTTATTTCAACGTCATTTTGTAGCATGTTTAGCCCCGTCAAACCTTTGTAGCCTTAAGAGTAATTTTGACCTATTTGACTATAGCATTGACTCAATTATTCATGTGATTATTATTATTATTATTATTATTATTATTATTATTAATAAATCTATATTTTTGAATGTTACTAGAGTTAGAATGCAATCCTTCCCTATTTGTGAAGTTGTAATTATAAAATTTATCTTCTCCTTGCTTGTGGGGTTCATGGTGAATTTGTAAAGAGAATTAAAATGTGTCTAGAATTAATTATTTGGGCATGCCTTATAATCATGTGCAAATCATGTTGTGTCAACCTGATGGCACTCAAATCACCAATAATTGTTTCAAGTTGCATTTGAGTCTTGACTCTTTATGTGTTTACCTTGTGTAATTGATCAAACCATAACTAATTAGATCACAACTTGTAACGATGTCATGTTTTGTGTTCACTTGAGTTGTATGCATATAAGTGAGTTTTTTTGTTAGAGTGTTAGGAAAAATGATGTGGTTTTATGTGTGTCGAAGATGTAAATTTTGGGCATTACATCCTGTGCACAAATCTTGATGTTGTTTTTCTTTGCCTTAAAATTTTAATTTCACTTTAAATATTAAATTGACTTGGAAAAATGTGTTAAAAATATGGTCTAGACACCCCCAACCAATCCACTTTGAGTGATTAATCATTGACTATGTTCTAATAATTTAAGAACTCTCAAACCACACATAGTTTTCCCACCTAGATGAGTGTGTTCTCAATCGTGATCCACTATCGTGCAAAGCATATTTTATATTTTGATACTTGAAAACATGTAACTTTGATCTTGAGTTAGTTTTCAAACTTGGCTCTAGGGTTGTTCCTTTGAGGTTTTTTCATATGTGAATGATTTTGTGGTAGTGTTTCAAGAGAGTGTTAAGAGATTTCTCCAGCTTGTGAGTACTTGCCAAAATGAGTACTAGATAGTGAAAGATAGGTATGAAATAATACTTGATTCATATATATAGATGCATTTATGATATGTCCCCTCATAATTGACATAAGAAACATGTTTAATCCAGTCCAAGCTAGAATTTGAAAAGTAATTGTTAATGATTCATGGACACTGCTGGTAAAGACAAACACTTATGGTAATTACAACTATCTGATTGTTTCCATCACTATATGGAGAGGGAAGAATATTGATTTGGAATATGGTGATAGTTTGTTTAGAATTATAGAGTGTTATAGAACATATGAGGGAGATCATGAATATGAATGATAAAAAAATGGGTTGGCAATGTCAATGGATACGTAAAATAAATAGGGGAAAGTGTGCACAAGAGTCAAATGTGTACATACAAGTATGCCAAAGGTATATAAAAAAATGATATTTTCAAGTGTTTAATTTACCAAATTTATTTGTATACAAATGCCCCATTTTTAGTCTAGAATTGAAAATGTTAGACTAAAATGATAAAATAAATAAATTTGGTATTTGTGTATAACCACACTTGGTGTTGCTAGGTATGCCTCAAATATCCTTCTTACTCCATTAAAAACCTACAAGAAAACATGTAGATGTCAATACCTAATCATGATAGAAAATATAAAATAACTTAGATTTTTGAATTATAGTTTAAAGTTGAAAGTTAAAGAATGAATACATTTGAGATTACACAAACCAAGCTACCATTTTAAATCATTTATAGAATGTTATGGGATGATTATGACCTAAGGATATTCTAAAATCACATCTTGAGGAGTTTAATTCCTCAACCACATTGGAGATAGAGAAGGGTTAGATGTTGAGTGGCACAAAATCCTCAACCACACTACTTAAAATATCATCAAAAACTCTTATATGGAACCCTGAAATAAGTTCGTATGTAAAAGTGGAACCCTGAAACAGGTGCATATCCAAATTGGAACTTTAAAATAACTACCAAGGAGATATATTTTATACCCAAAGTGCTTACATAGGACCATTAATCCTCAATATGGAAAGTAGAAAAGTGTTTGCATGAACATTTGTACCCCAAATTTAATCTATCTATATCTCAAAGTGATATAAAATGCCATAATATTTCTATCTATTTACTCAATCTAATAAATCTGACAATGTCTACTCAATTTGACCTATATAATTTATCCACTATCCCTCATAATCAAGCAGGATGCCTCACATATGGCTTTCACATGCCTCAATTTAAATTTTTTTCTCAATTTGAATCATGTGATATGACCCAAAATATGAACTATTGATCTACCATGGTTGAAATCTCTAAGACAAGACTATTATATGCCCCCTTTTTTAGGTGAGGGATGAATTTCAACTCACTCATCTCAAAATAAAGAGTTATGGGCATCACACCCACACCCGTCCACCCGCCCCCCCACCCCCCGCCCCGCCAACACATACACACATTACCATGATAAGATATGTCATCATATAAATATTTGATAGTTGAAGCACATATGAAACATATAATCTAAGGTAATAAGCATACAAGAGTCATGCCAAGTGAACATAACAACTAGACATGCATTAACAAGCATCCCAAAAGATGCATTATAGAAATCATGGTGTTGGACATAATAGAAGAATGTGATATAGAAATCATGACACCAAGCTCAATAATAATCATATATACACACACAATATCATGATCATGAAGTGTACAAGTACTCAAAACATCACACAACTTATACTTAACTATGACCTAACATAAACAACATGGCCATGTCATGGGCAAGAGGATCCTTGACATAATCGATGCACAACATGACAAAACATAATCAATGTAATCATAAAAATATGCAATATAAAACACATCAATTATCAATAATGTAATAATGAAAAATATCAAGTACATGTGGAGCAAACAATGTTAGTCTACATAATTATTTAAGGTCATCATCAAATATAACAAAACACAATATCTATATGGAATAGCACCCTAAAAATCATATTCAAGAGCAAGCCATGTACAATCTACTATGATCAATAGATCAGTATAGAAGGCTACAAATTGATAAGAGTGTAGAGATGTCCCCAATGTGGGCATGTCCTCAATGTAGAAAGGTAACCCTTGAGTGTAAAGAATGTCCCACATCTAAATTTCCATATATTATATGTAACATGTATATGTTGCATCCCACTCATGTATACTATGAAAAACATGTGCATAGAAAATGGATATGCGACTCACTATGTATATAATAAATAACATCAATCAATAATGTATATTAGCAAATCTTGTCATGCATAGGTCCTCATTTTAATTTTTTTTTTTGAATATTTGATTTTTTGACATTTTTTTGAATTTTTTTTACTTATGTGTAAAACTGACATAAGTGCATGATGTTCATAGGGTTCTTCATAGGTTTTCATTAAATTAAGGCCAAATGATAAACCCTCGTGCCAAGCTTCTCTATAATAAGAAATGGACCTATCCAATTTAGTTTGAATATAGGTTTGTTCTTCTTATCTGCATTAGTGTTCTTTTGATTTTATTTTAGTACCAATTCAATAATTTTATATTCTCGTGCTTGAGTATTCTTTCTATATGCTATATTAATGTAATTTTGATATACTTGCAGATGTTTGAAAGCATGGATTTATGTTTCATCCAACATTTCTAACTCATAATATAGTTTGAGGATATTCATTTTATTTGATGACATGTTTGAGAGAAACATCTAACGATTGTATCTCCAACTCTAAAGCCAATACAACTTCCATGTCATAAATAATAAAATAAGGAATAAATCCCATGGGCATGAAAACACTTATGCAATAGGCATATAAATTATTTGATTATGCTAATCCTCACCATGTTTTGTAATTAATTTACTTAGGATTTTTACAATTGTCTTATTCATTGTCTCTGCTTGCTATATTTCACACAGGTGGCAAACACTTTACATAGTTATGTCCCAGGTTTAGATTTATAGAAACCGTCAAGGTGTGATCAATCCAACTCATTTACTGTTATTACATTACATTTATCATTTTTATATTACACTTGAGCTATGTTCCTAATTTTTGACACTAGAGTAGATCTATTTTATGTAATTCACTTTTGTATATTATTAGATTTATACATTAGTACAATTGTTTATCCTTATTTTGCATAAAATTAGAATTAAGGTGAACATTATGTCAAATAATTTGATCCCACATGTGATCATGATGAAAAGGCCTATATAGGATTATAAATAAAGTGGAAGGTGAAAGTGTTGATGGCTCAACTGAGCAGTTGTTGGCCAAATTTGGCCCACATACCAAGCCTATGACCAGATAGATCATATTTCTAGTGGATAATCAAATGAACAAAGGTTTTGGATGGAATGAGTGGTCTAAGGATCTCACTTTACCCACCAAGCTTTTGAAACATTTTAAGTTCACTTAAGGTGTAATTTGTCAAAAGATCAAGAGCAGGTCTATGAGCAGGTTTCACAGTGATCAATGAATTTAGGGTCATGAATGAGTTTGTATAAGCCTCAAAAAATCATTCAGAGCTTCAAAGGTTCAAATAAAAGCTATTGGCACAAGTCTAAATGAGCTAGGTCATCATAGGACATCACATAAAATTAAACAAATTGGTCCACTTATGCATTTTATAAGTGTGATCAAGAAGCTTGTGGAACCAAAATAGTCAAATAGAAATGATACGCTCAGTGCCAGGATCTTTCTATGTAAATTTTGAGTCTGATGAGTTTTTTAACTCAATATATAATCCTTCAAAGATCAACTTACAAAATAAAACATTCACGCGAGTGTCAAAATAAAGCTCATAAAAAAACCATTTGGTGTTCAAAAAGTGATGGTTTCATGGACATCATTAACGGTCACGTAGACATCAAAATAAAGCTTGAGCAAAAATTCATTAGGGTTTAAATTGTGATGGGCGCACGAACATCAATGACGGTCTCATGGACATATTTGATGGTCACACGGATTTTAAATTTAAGACAAAAAAAACCATTGGAGTCTAAATTTGATGATTATGTAGACATCAAATATGATCATGAGGACTTCAAATGATGGGAGGACAAACATCAAATTTGAGCCTATGAAATAGTCATTGGGGTTCAAATAGTGGGTCCCAATAGATCCAACAATTGGTATTAAATCATGTACATCCAAATCTAATGGGGTAAGGATAAGGATGATGTAAGCAAGACCAAACAAATCCAAGGATAAAATACATGGATGACAAGTGTTTCAACCATGTTAAACTGGTAGAGGTTCCATGGCTCTTGCTCAATCATACAAAAAAGGATCAATGAAATGAGCCAGGTCAACAATTTAGTGGATCCTAAGTACAAACATAGGCCTTCAAAGTGGCACTAGCTTAGATAGAATTGACAAGTCAAGGGCAAGATCTAAGGGCTCACATTTGAATGTACAAATAGATCTGATAGTGTGAGAAAAGGTCAAAAGGTCAATATCTCAAGTCAACATTCGATAACCAATGAGTGAGATCAAGCCCAGGGGACTTTTGATAGAGGTTGATATGATGGTTTTTTTACCTAGGCAAGTTAATACAAAGGAAATGGAGCTTGGGCATGATCTAGGTTGAGTCAGGGTGAATGTTTTAGGATCAAATAGTGCCATTAGAGATCTATGGAGATAAAATAGGTCCTTCATACCTAATGAAAATCAAGGGTTGACATCTTGTCATCAAAATATGACCAAGCATCAAGCAGAGTGTCGTTGATATTAAAATATAAGAAAAACAATAAATAAGATTGGTTTTCAAAGACCTATACTTAGATATTTAGATTGGAGTAGATGCAGACATAAATGTGCTAATCAGATTAGCCACTCAAAGCAAATATAATCAAAGCTCAATCAGGTTTATAAATGTGAGGATTTTGTCCTTATACAAAATCCAAGTGGAGAGATAACATAGAAGATCAAATATAGAGATACGGTGGTTGAAGAAAGCATGTCAAGCATTTAATAGATTTTTAGGAGTACCTAAGGGTTATTTTCATAAATAGGATCATGACTCACCACCTTTGACAAACTCTTGTCCTCTAGTGTGTGGCTCTACCAATGAAATAATTCAAAGGTTATTGGGATAAATAAAGGCTCTCTTTTTCATGATGGATTATGTCCTAATTGGACCAAAGCATGGTGGAGCATTCATGAAAAGACATAGTTCATTGACTCTCAGTTGATGTGCTCCCCCTCCTCTCTCTCCGTTTCTTTATATTTCCCCATTCTTTTCTCCATTGTAAGGGTTCTCTAATTTAGAAATTTTGGAGAAACTGCTTCCCAGCTTTTAAATTTTTCATCTTTCTGGGAGACAAGATGCTCGTTGAGACTCTTGCAAAAGGGTGCTTGTTTGATTAGGCTAGGCCTTGTCAAAATATTGTAATAACTACCTATTGATGTAATAGGATGATTTCTTTGCCTATCTCCTGTCTTTGATTAGTGCTTTAGTATGCTTGTGCATGATGGATTCATTTAGGAGATTCTTCCTAGTCTATTAGCCTTTTGCTTGCCTCTTTAAAGGTGTTTTCAAGCTCTTGTAGGTCTAGATTAGTGTTATGTCTGAACCTATTCTAGTGTGTTAACTTAATATTGAGATTGTGTTAGCTATAGTTGTCCTTTAATGATCTAGTGTGGGTTCAAGCATGTGTGAGTGTCTATTTTTATTTGGTGCATCACTTGGTTAACTTTCTTAGGATCCCTTTTCCCCTTATAACCCTTTTCCCTGTGAAGCATTAATTTAGCATTAGTTTTAGGTGAGCATCAAAGAGGAATCTAGACTTCTCTGGAGGTTCAACCCCACCATAGGTGACCCATAACCTGGGGTTGTTCCCATTGTATAGCTCAAATTGGAAAGGGCCTGAAGAACCCTCTTTCAAAGGGTGTAAATTTGAGTTGTAATAGGAATATCTTGCATCATCTTAGGTGTGAAACCAATAGATGGGCAACACCTAAAGAAGAGCGGGAAAAGAGAACATGGCTTTTTTATACAAAGTGGGTGGTGTAGACAAAATGGTACTACATCATATAGTGCACAACCTATAGTGATACGTGGATCAAATATGATGACAATTTAGAAGTGGTCAATCTAACTACCATGCTTGAGGAGGTGAGAATAGATTAAAAAATAATTATTTGATCAAGATTCATAGTATATGATCCAACATAAAATAAACAATGAAAATTTTGTAAATCTAGTAGAGCAAACTTTATTTCAAGTTGTTACTTTAGCACAAGACACTCTTGTTACTACTCTTGGTCCCATAGACTCTTTAGTCTCATGGATGTTATTAAATCTTTCCTTCATTCATTCAAGTGCACACGAGTTGTTAAGTGTAACTCTTGACCTTGTCATTTCTTCTACTTTTTTAAAAAGGGAAGTGTCTACCCATATTGCAAATTAGCCTTCTAAGAAAAATTAGATTTTTCATTAGGCATCCAAATTCTATCGAAATTGCTTGATAGATTTTGAAAGAATTTGGATGGCACGTTAAAAATATAATTTCATTTAGAATGGTAATGTGCAAGATCAATCACTACTTCCCAATATAAGTAACACATTATGATAATGATTTGAAGCATCTATGTGGGAGCTTATTCATATTTCAAATTTGATTTGTGCTGTAAAACATTATAAATGTGAATGCAATTTGTCTTATTTACCATGAAGAAAAAATTAAAGATATTTATGAAATTCTTTCACATGATCCGTAGGTAAAATGAACTTGTGGTGATTCACAATTCCATGGATTCTTCTTGCTACATAAAGGTTACGTTTGATGGATGTATGACCGTATTAACATATAACAATAAATGCAATCATTTTTTTTTATAAATTATTTTGCAAGTAAGGTGAAATTTTAATTTTGGGGAAGGAGGACTACCTCTTTACTTATTACAATTTTTAGTGACCCGTATTTAGTCTAGGTGAATATAGGTGTATACAACACACACATCCTACTTTATGACAACAATGGGTTCCAATATCTTCCTTCTGATCCCCTTAGAAAATTGGGGTGGAAGGATCAATGTACACACTGGAAGGATCTAAGCCTAGGTGGAGAAAATGACACTCCCTCTTACACAATTGCAAACTAAATAACCTAAACCCTTTGATGTAAGGTAAAAATTTAGACAAACTGTAACTATAAAAAAATATAGTATACATACATACATAGATAGATGAATATACATATACATATATATTAAGAATAAGATTTCTAGTTAAACTATGTAAGATAATTTTCAATCAATGTTTCAAGTCATGTTATGTGAACCATCATCAGGTTATGAGAATAGTGTAACACTATTTTCAGGGTGTGACATTATCCTCTCATCTCGATTATGGTTCACGTGGCATGACCCAAAATATTGATTAAAAAATCTTATTTTAACGAGAAATCTTCTTCTAATTTACTTCATGGATTCTAGAAACACTATCTCTAATATTTTATTTATTTTTTATTTCCTCTAGTATGAATTATAATAAACAAGGGTCGTGTAATAACTGGTTCGTACCTTTGTATTAAAAATTGTTTATGGTTGACTTTGCATATAGATTTGCAATGTAAACTCAATATACCAATAATAATATCACTGCTTTAGCAGGGACTAAAACATATGTTTGTAAGTTTATTGTGATGTAAATAATTTTACAAAGTGTGCAACATATTGTACACATTGTGTTGAATATAGATCGAAGAAAATGAGGTGTCAGGCTATAATATAGTGACAAGTAAATTAGAAAGAGAATTGATGTTATATAAACAAATATAAAAAGGTTAGATTCATGGAAATCAAAGCAAAAAAGGTTGATTATTAGGTAAACTATATTTAAAGCAATTAAAATTATGATGTCAACATAATATATACTCTTTTCAAAATACATAAACATAATATTATTAAGAGTACACATTAATAAAAACTCACAAGTTTCGTACAAATACTGTATCTTTAATTGTAGTTTAAACAAGGGCCACATAATAGCTTGCTCAATATATACATTTTAAAAAGTTGAATTGATTTAACAATTATACCTATATTAATATGGTATCTTTGGCCCCATAGTGATACTTGTATTTCAAACTATGGTTGATTCTTGTTGGATATATGGATACATGATTATGAAGGCACTTATAATTACTGTAGATTATATGGATTTTTTGTTAGAAAAACAAACTTGCACTATCATGGATTGAGTTTAGAAATTGTATTCTTACATGATAGTTAAATGAAGTGATACAATGGGGGAAAAAAAAATTCAAGAAAAGTTTATGGATAGTTATAAGAGCATATATATTAGATAATTATATTAAGAAGATGATAAAATAGAGAGAGACAAATAAATTGAAGATGTATAATTTTGCATAAGAAAACATATTACATAAATCAATTGCTTTATGGATTTTCATTGTTACAAGTGATTGCCCTTTAAAAAATGTTACAAAAATTTAGCCATTCCATTTTCATTAATTACAATTAAAAATCCATGAGCTATTAAGAAATTGAAATTACTTTGTAGAGAAGATTTCCCATGAAGGAAAATGAGCATAACTTCTACTAGTTTTTTCTCATTATTTATATTTCAAAAAAATAAATCATTTAGTTTGGATGTACAGGGAACAAAAAATTAGTTGTACAATATTAACAAAACTTAATGTGATTCCATGGTCTATGATAGTGGCTATATATGCACAAAACTGACATCATGATACTTATTACAATTATTTTTCTACCTTGAAGAGATAATTTGCTTTTGGGCATTTCAAATTGAAAGTATAAGTGAATTTAAATGAATCTTGCCTCACAATTATCATGCTCATAAACACATAAATCACGTATGCATATAAAGTGAAAAAAGATTTAGAATTTAGTTTTACAAAAGCTATTAAGCGTCATTAATATATTGCAACCCCTAACGTAGTTGGCATTATAGTTCACACCATATATGATAGTGTAGTTCATAGTGTACATTGTCGTGCAGTTAGCATTTTCACAATTAAAAACTTCAAAATTGATTAAAAAATACTTAATTTTATTTGTTTATTGACTAAGATTATCATTTCCACTAATTCATAAAATACCATATCATAACAAACACTAATAAATTAATTTTTTTATAAACCTCAAAAAGTAATGCAAGGTCTGTTGGACTAAGGATAATTATTAGAAATGAGGAAGGGACTCCAATTCAATACATTGCAAAGAAAGGTATTTAAGCTTTTTGTTATGTAAAGAGAATTACACAATGTGAAATATAATTTAAATAATTGAAATTGTGGTTTATTGAACGCAATTATTGTCTCGATAGTACTAAATATATGATATTGAACATGCAGACTCGAGTTACTCCCTTACATATAAGTGAAAAAATGTTTATAAAAAGTCATCGCTATAGTTACCTTTGCTTTCATTGGGTCTAATAATAAAGAGGATGCATAAGATGCATCATAGTAGTTGAATTTCTAAGCCTTAAAGTTATGGGGCAATCTTTAAATGTTGAACATTTGGAGTGATATTTGATATTTGCCAATGTTTTTCTGGGGACTTTGCTTCCACAATACTCTACTCTTAAAGATTGTTTCTCTTATTAATCATATTTCTTCTCCAAGTTTAAAGAATAGGAATATGAACATCATTTTAATTATACAAACAAATTAAAATCCATGTAAATGAAGCACATACAAATGTCTAATTACAATGTATTGAAATTCACCTCCACCTCCTCCCTCCTCTATGTTTGCAGCGACAACTTAATTATGTCTTTTCTTTGTCTTTTTTTAGTTGACAACATTTATTAACTTTATTCGTATTCTTCTCATGGCTGTTAGACATGGTTTGATATGTGGGTGTGACCTCACCACCCTTTTTTCGTATGATTAGCTGTACCTTTAATGAATTAATATAAATGTTTTTCAATCAAAAAATTAACCAATATATTTTAATAGAATTATTTTCATCTAATACACACTTGTTAGATTGTTGAATTTCAAAAAAGTCTAGACAATGAATATCCAAGGGACCCATTTTTTTTAAATAAGGAAAAAAAAAGTAAAACATAACATTGGTACATACCTACCTAATAGCTTATAATTTTAAGGATGTTAAAAGACAACAAAAGCATGGGCATCCAAAGCACTGGCAACTATTAAACAAAATCTAAAATATTTGCATTTCAATAAATATTAATTTATAATTATAATAAAACATTAGCATGAGAGTAGGTTAGATGATAAGGTCGGATAATGACTATTCTTGTTGGAAAAAAAATTAGTGGCATAATGTATGTTTCTTCAAATATTATGTATTTGGACAAAGAATATTAGATCATATTCATTGCACAATTAACAATGTTAAAAAAAATTGAAAATTAATATTTAAAAGTAAATTTTAAAAAAAAAATAGAATCACATTCTTTTTCCAATGTAGAAATTACAACAATTAAAAGAAAATGATTGATTTATAAACATGTATGGTGTTTTGATAATTAATATAATAATTAATTGAACCATGCAAAACAAAATAGCTAATTTGAGTGTGTTTAGAAGGGTGATTGATGTTGATATCAATTTATTAACTCATTCATTAATGATTGATTGACTTGAAAGCCAATTGAATTGATTTCATTTACAAGCTAAATAGGCTGGTTTTTAAATATAGCTACTAAACTTTGCCTAATGAATGAAGATTCATTAAATTTGAGTTTAGGTTGATAAATAATTACCAATTTTCTATCGTCCATCCAACACACCTCCAATTATAAATCTTGGAACAACATGTCCAATCAATATTTAAGGGTCATAATTCTTGACAAGTTAATCAATAATGAACACACATATTCCCACAAATCATGTAACTTCTAGTAACAAAAGATACAATATATTTTATTTGACAATACTATGCACACTAAGTACTTGTTAAGATGATGTTTGCATGTATAGATCTTGAAGGAACAATTAATTGTGGCACAAATAATAATAAGAGTTTACATGATATGTATAATGTTTCATTTAGTATTTTGTGTAGTGTTAGTATTAATGATATCATTAAAAGAATATGTTTAAATAATATTTATAAAATATTCTCTTATTTATATGCTAAATTTTATATTTGATAAATTAATATGTATTTTAATTTTTTTCATTGGTTGAATAAAAAATGGGTAATTGAAAAGGGAATCCAAGCTTTCATAAAAAAAAATCCCTCGAGTGTCATCATGTAGGGTTTGATTATGTGGAGTTGAGGTGTTCAATCCTACATGTGATCATCAACAAAATGCTTACATTGGGGCGAATATTCTTTGGAGAGTTAAGATTTTGATTGCTCAACTTAGAACTAATTCTCATCAGCGTCAATACAAAACGGGTAGGTGGAAAAAGCCTAAAGAAACTTGGGACGAGAGAGTATGTGAATTCTGCAATGTGGGGGCAATTGAATCTGAAAAGTACTTTATTTTAGATCGCAATGCTTACATAAACATCAGAGCAAAATATGCAAACTTCTTGACATCGACTTCTTGACATGATTTGTTTATAAAGAAGTCTTTGGAGAAAGTTGGAGAGCTCATTCTATCTTTGAATAAAAGAAGAAATACAAGACAAAAATAAATATGACTGGACTGATTGTCTCATTGACTATTTATTTATCCTTGTGAACGTGAAAAAAACTTATTCTTCTTCTTCTTGTTATGACACAAACCGACCAGAAAAACAATCACGCACCGTCGTCGATGCCTGCACTACGTGGCGCAAATCGCAAAGCTTTCACCAGCGAAAAATGACGAGATTGGGAAGTGGGGTATTCAACAGGCGAGCGTTTAACCCTAAATTCAGTTTTTAGGGTTTTCTGCGTAGAAAACATGACGCTATAAGGGCTGGGTAGCAAGCAAAATGCCATATGGATTGTGTTATAACTCTTTCGCCGCCTTTTATCATTGCAACCTTGATATTTGTTTTCTCGGCTATCACACTAACCAGTAGATTTGTTTACATTGTCATTCATTATATCAGTTTTAAAGGGTTTTCTTACGAAAGATTTGTTTTCATATGATGTACGAATCATTGTGTAAATGTGTAATGTTTGAGTTTGAGATCAGATGATGGAGCCTTATCGGCCTACCATGATGCGGACTTAAATGTATTAACTTTGCAGACAAAATGGTTTCTGATGGTCTCCGCTCTTGTCAATTTATTTCTATTTGTATTTGTACGCTCTTTTCAGTTTGCTTGTATTTCTATGTATTAATTCATGTAATGATATGAATGGCATGGTGACCAAGAAAACACAGAGATATGTAAATATTTGTATATATTTATTTATGTAATGATATGAATAGTATAATAATGAGAAAACACAGAGATCCGTGTTAAAAAGTTAATAGAAAAGTTTTTAAACGTAGGGTTTGACTTTTCTTCGAAGTTCTTAAATGGAGGGTTTTACTTTTCTTTGATTTCAGAGGACTGTATTAAACATGAAAGAAGATGATTTCAACATTTTCACAATAAGCCATCTATTACCTTTTCTTTCTCCTGTTAGTATATTGACTTTTCAGGGAATTTAGTTGGTTTTATGAAAAAATTCAGAAAGGTGATGTGGAAGGAGGGGATAAGTCAGAAAAAACAACAATATATTTCAATATTCAATCTAAATTATGAACATAATGAAAAAGCATACATAAAGGGTCAAATCAGTTGAAGGGAAATGGACAACCCTTAAGGAGAGGGTTTGTGTTAGTTGCATTACGGGGAAAGTACGCTGACATAAGTGTCAAATATACAGAAAATTTAAGAGTTGGTTTGGTTGCATGGTAGATGTATTTGAGGAAAAAAGATTAAAAAAGTTGGGGCAGTGTTTAAAAGATTCCTTGGATTTTAAGAATCTTTGACCAGTTGGAGCATTAGGTGTAACCGTGCGATCTGGTGGACGTAATTAAAACCATTTCATTTCAAAATGGAGATTGGGTCTCTATGCATTTAGTTAAAGCCTTATTCATGTTACCTATAATTAGACATATAGCAGTTAGAATACACTTGATGAATGATTTAGTGAAACTATAACTCCATTATTGGTAGTCCTTATTTCTGTGATTGAACCTTAATTGAGTTCTGAAACATACCTTTAATTTTATTCTATCTTTCATTTGAAGGTACGGAGATGGTCTCCATTTGAGAAGACCCTATACAAATTGGAAAGCTTTTCTAAATCAGGTTGGCAGTTTAATCAGAGTAGACTATAAACTAAGTTACTACTCTTTTTGGAGGTATAGAAATTGGCACTCCTGTTGAGAAGACCCCAATTGGAAAGATTTAGAAGACTCAGACAAATTGGAAAGATTTTCCAAACCAGGTTGGTTTATCAGAGCAGTGTCTGAATAGGAGATATAAGAAAACTCTTTTCTGTCAGATGTATTAGAAAAATGCTAATTTTTTATAGGCATTGAATAGGAAATATTAGAAAACTCTTTTCTGTCAGTTGTATTAGATAAAATGCTAATTTTTGATTGGCATTGAATAGGAGATAAGTTGAAAAGGACAGATTGCACCTTTGTATCTTAGTTATTCTTGTGTTATAGCATACGCAATGTGTTTTTCTTTAGTTGCTCGTCTTACAAGAGAGTATTATCTTTGTACACATTTCTTCCATTCTCTCTTACATTGCAGGTAATTTATATCCCTATCTATTCATCCAAATAAAGTTTTATGGTCTTGATGACCAAGAGAGAATATAAGATGCATATTTTGATTCGCAGGAGATCTTGAATTACATAAAATTGTCTGATTAATCCCTGGTCTAAAACATGTATCTGATCCTAAACATGTAACCCCTCTATAAATAACATTTTGTTTGGCTGATACAGATCCTATAGCTCACGATGAATTTCTTCCTTAAAGGTGTGCCATCATCTAGTTTGGAAGAACGGCAGGATATATGTCCTTCGCCCGCTTCTATTCCGCTTCTATTACTCTGATGTTCATGATATGGATTATTAGCTCATTGATTCTATTACTCTGATGTTCATGATATGGATTATTAGCTCATTGATTTTCAAATAATTGTAAATATTCTGCATGGCCCAGAACATTCCCAGACGCCTTAGTCATAATTCTCTCTAAAAGAAATATATTGAGTGTTCTAAATCTTGGTTGCAATAAGCCCATTGTGTAAGTTTAGTCATCAATATAAGGACTACCTCTTCTCGCTTGCATGGTTTTTCAATTACGTTTCCATTCTGTTGTCTTTTTCTTCTGTAGTGTGGGACGAATTATACATTCATCCCTTCTGCCAGGCATCCGCCCAGAATGGCTGCATTTTCAAGTTTTGCACATCCACCTTTCCCTATATAAGGTTTCGTTGTATGCATTGCATCTCCAGCAATAGTGACTGTTCGTTAAGAAATTTTCCCCAAAAAAAACACTTACACGGACATCTGAATTTGAGAAGTAAAGACTGGTAATCTGCTCGGCATGTTTTGCACAATATCATGATCCTCTCCTGGAAAATTCTGAAGTAAATATGATCCCGTGAAGTCTTCGAGGCTGTGAAGCATTAGTGACAATTTGATTCCCCCACATTGAATGCTAGCCAGAGCATTCAAACTCAATGGGTTACCTCTGGCAAGTCTTATACTTGATTGGAATATATTATATAACCAACTATCAAGGCATAGAATTTTTCCTGATGATGGATGTGATCTGAAACTCGTCGAATGATTGTGTAACACAGTTTATCCAAAAAAATCCTTCTTTAGCATTTCATATAATATTATAATCTTTGGTAATGTGCCTGAGTGTGGAAAATTTTCCAAAGTGCCAATAGGTTCAATCCCTAACCAAACCAGAAACAATTGAGTTTACTCCATCAGAACCTATAAAAACCGGCAATCAGATTTTACCCCACATTCTAAAAAAAATACCATCTCAATAAATTTTAACAGATTAAGAAAAGAGTTGCAATTTGCATTTTTGAATTCCAAAACATTTATCAATTGAGGCTGGTTTAATCTCTCTCGAGTCAAAAGCAATTGGATGACACTCATCTCACAAAGAAAAACAGTGACATTGAATGAGCTGTGGGAAGTTCAGTAGCATTGTAAAGAAGCAGATCTCACCAAATACTAGCATGAGAATTGAAAAAAAAGGACAAAAATTGAATTTGGAAAGTAGGAAGAATCCCTGGAAGATTAACAGAAATGACATAACAAGGCATAAAGTGGACATATCAATTGTCAACCTAGGCAATATTATATACTTCAAAAACAACACCCGCAAAAACCTAAATGGCCAACACCACGCAATCGAACTCCGAAGATACAAACAAGATACACAAAAGGAAGAGATTCTAGAGAACTAAAAAAAGTTTTGGAACCTCTGTTACCTAGTTGATTTTTATGCGTTTACCTTGGCATTATAAATGTCAACTCTGTTGTGGAGAAATCAGAATTATTTTTTTTCGAGTACAGAAAACCTTGGAGTTTAATTGATGGCTCCTCAAGACAATTCTGCAAGAGTTTCAATAAGAACGCTTCTTGTCACAGCTGAAAATATGTTTCCTGCCCTAAACCCACAAAAGTTATGTAAAATTACTAATTTATCTCTTATTTTATGTTGGTTGAACCACCAACATCAGCAAACCAACCTCCACACTTGCAAAAAAAAGATAAACACCTGCAACATCAGACTAACAGGGCAGATGGTCTGAACATAAACATTTGTAACGTCAAAATATATTTACACAACCTGCAATACCAGCAGGGCAGATGGTCATAAACATCACAGCAAACAGGAACAACGTTAACATCAAAAGAGACAGCTTCCAGAGAAATCTTAAAATTTTTGGAACCTCTAGTTGGTTTTTAGGGGTTCACCTTGCCCTTGATACATATATATGTCACATCTGCCAACTCTTTTGTGGAGTAATCAGAATTGCTATTTCTGATAATAGAAAAATCCATGGAGTTTGATTGATGGCTCCTGAAGACAATTCTGCCAGAGTTTCAATAAAATTGCCTCTTTTCATGCAACTGGCAACATGTTTCTATCCTATACCCACAACAATGATAAAAACTAATAATTTCTCTCCTTTTATGTTGGTTTGAGGCAGAGGTGTGAACAATAAAGATGAAACAATCCATTCATGGGGAAGACTTACGCTCTTCTATATCATCAATTTAACTCTATTTTCATTGGCTTTTGTTGCTGACATGCCGTGATACTTACTTTATTGAAAACAAAGAAAATAATCTGATGAGGATACATGCAGGCAATGCCTGCCTGTATGGAGCTTTTGTGTTCAATCCATCCTCAATAGACCATCCTTGATCTGAAATTCATATCTATTATTAATTAGACATGAAATTTCAATCAAACACTAAACTAGCAGATTTTGCATTGGGATATAGTGTTAGGAATTGACCTTGTAACGGAACATGTCTTGTAAGAAGGCAATGTGCAATTCCAAGAGCCTCCAATTCCTTCGAGTGTTAATCCAGACGTAAGCGAACATGTCATGTAAGAAGACAGTGTGCAATGCCAAGAGTGTTAATCCAGAGGCTAAGAACAATGAACTCCCTTTTTCGAGAACTAAAATTCTCATTCCCACTCTGCAAAAGAACATAACACATTGTTCTTGGCCCATGGAAGTTTCAATAAGATGAAGGAAAGTGAGAGAAGGGCTGTAACCAGGCCTCCTATACCCCTCCTGCTAGTACGGCCCCTTCAAACCCCCCAAAATTGCCATAATTATCTGCTTTCAGAATAGTGGTATGATGGCCTTACGATGCTGTAATGGGCACCTAGTAATTATGGAGTGAATTCCATGTAAAGGTTTCAGATCTGATGAGGAAGAATGGGTATTAAATAGTGTTGTAGATTATACCTTGCAACACCACTTGCAGAGTAGTTTTATTTTCGTATTTGTAACAAGGAACAAATTTAATGTATTTTGTTCCAAGCAATAAAAATAACGAAACATTGTGCACAGACTGAAAACAAGAGTGAAGGGCATCAAAATCATGTTTAGAGCAGGCACCTTAATATCCCAACTTGTGGGAGGCAACCCTCTAGAAGATTCAATCTTGAGACCTCCCATTTAAGAGGGCAAGTTCTTCACCATTAGACAAGAGCACATCATTATGTCTTACATGGTCATGAGAAGGTCCTAACTTTCAGTCCTCGGTCTAGGAAAAATTACATTCTTGGAGATAAGCTAGGATCCCAAGCCCTAAACTAGCCACACCTCAAACTACACAGCCCAAAACCGTAAAGGGGCCTCACATTAGTGGTAGAGCACCCCAAAATGTGGAGCATAGCCATGGGAAGGTCCTAGGTTTGAGTTTTGGTCGATGGAAAACTTGACAACGAACCACTTATATGGCTTGTGATTTGAAATTTGAATGAAGTTTCTCCATGGAATATTTGATGCATGTATATCTCAACCCGAATGGTAGTAACATGCAAATGGATATTTGGTTCGTTGGTCTTTGCTTGGAAATAACAATACAAAGCAAGGATTAGATCTTAAGTAGCTTTAAAAAAAAACTAGCTTAAGGGAGCAAGTTGAAAGTAACAAAAGCTTGTTTTACCAACTAGACAACTTTATATAAGCTTAAAAATTGCTTGTGTGCATATATGGAATGAATGTTAGAAGCAACTAAAGAAAAGCTAGTTTAAGGAAGCAAATTGAGAGTAACAAAAAACTTGATGACCAACTTATTTTAACTTTGTATAGGCTTGAGAATTGCTTTGTTCGAATCCTTAAATTTTGACAAAAAGAGGAGATAATTCATTGTGAAGCGTTTAACATCACCTTAACATGGTATGGAAAGTTTGTGAAGATTTTGCTACTACAAATTTATAGATGTTATTGTCTTGTCGATTTGATGAATTACCACTAATACTCAACATACAAGGCCCAAATTGAAATATTAAATACAACAAATAGCTTCCCCATACATCCAATTATGTAGAAATGGAATGTGTGAATGTGTATTCATCTTCTTCACACACACAAGAATTAGATTTACAACAGCTACATCAAGAATTAATTTTTAAAGCTTTGTTCCATATCGAGAGTCCACACATTCCAAAATAGTTCATCATAACAATATGAAAATAAATGAGTTCAAATGCACATATGCAAAATAATACTCTCAATCCTATTTCTCCTAGACAAGCCCTGTGCGAAAACACCATTTCAGAATAGGGCCTTATGGCTTCTATTGAACTCAAGAAGCAAAATACAATGGGGCTATGGCTCTCAGTGAGTAAGAACAAATGCAACTCTACTTTGGAATAATTATTTACCCCTCCTATATTGCTCTACAACCTCTACTTTCCAATTCCCCTCTATTATAGATTGCTCTCTATTATGAACTTCTCTCTGTTACAAATTGCTTTGCTCAATCTGAAAGCATCAATATGAAGAAATTGTGGTGAAAGGTGGAAAGAGGAAGGATAACCTCTCCTCTTCCACAAGTTGGCCCAGATGGCTATGCAACATAGTTACCATGGGACTAGTACGGGTATGAGGAGTTGGGGACAGGTATGCCATTTTTTTAGAAAAATAGGAGATGGGTACTTGGAGACAACAAAAATTATGTGTGTGTGTGTGTCTAAAATATAGAGAAAATATATTATTTAACGTAATATAGCCTAAGAAAAATATTAATAACTTTTTTAAGTAAAGAAATTATATGTCAACAAAAGACAAGCAATTATATCGAAATTTGTTTTATATATCTCATGATAGCTAGCGTCAAGAATACAAAAAATATAAAAAACAAACACTCAAATGCAAATTTTTGAGACGAGTACCAATTTCTAAGACGAGTATTGGTCTTTGAGATGCATCTTCGGTCGTAGGAGACTAGTCTTTGTGTAATACTATTGTGTAATGTAACTTCCCACCCTTGGAACAACTAAGCATAACTCTACTCACTCCAACTAGGTTGGTAGTCAACTTAGTAATAACTTAATATGTTGTTTACCCATCACGAGTTTTTTTTTTTTTTTTAATCTTATTGCAAAATCCCAACTTTTTATGTCTTGCTATGGAATCCTTGTTTTCTATATCTTGATATAAAATCTTGATAATCCTAAGCTGTGTACACTTGGTTACATTTATTATATTGATTTCACCTTGTCCTTGAAGGTTCCAAGAAAATTATATGTTTGAGATCTAGTACATCAAAATTGTTACTAATCATGCCTCCTACGTGGAGAGGTCTTTGATCCCATAAAAGCTCTTACATAAATAGACAATTAAATTGTGGAGAGGTTTTGATTCCCATCTCTTCTAGCAACGATTCTTCCATCTTTCCTACTCATTAAGAAGTGGATGATTATTCCAACACACTAATTCAAAACTAGATTGGTTATAGTACCATCAAGTTGATTGATGATCTCAAGTTGCATTTCATGCCAACATAGTAGTACTTTCATTAGTGGTGTCTTGGATGACTCCTTCAATGAGCACTTTCATAAATATAATGCTGAAGTTATATACGTGCACCTTCCTCCCTCTCATAGCTAAGAGTAGTCAATTGTTTTTCCTTTGGTGGCATATCCTCTTCTTTACGTGGTATGAGCTAAGAGAGAGCTTCCACACATCTGAAACCAATATATTGTTAGGATCATGCCAATGTGAACTTTCATTCATGCAACAATTCCCTTGTGATGTCAACATGCTACTATGATTATCATGTACTAATCAAATTCATTTTTCCCATTACAACCCATGCTATGGAGGTATATACATGCTCCAATCTATTATGCATATAATTTTTGCCATGATTTGGATCTTCATATTACAACTTATTGTTATAATGAAGTATACATATTACATTACATTGTATGGACATGGTATAAACACTCAAATTTGGTATTAAACACTAGAAATTGTCAGTTTTGACCAATTCTTAACATACATTACTTGTGTGGGCACAATTGAATTTTACTCACATTCTCTTCTAACCATTCTATCTACCTATGAGCTTGCCTCCCCGATCAATTGCCATTCACAGACATGTTCTCCCTGGTATGTGCCTAATTGTCCATTATCCTAAACAGACTGTCACTATTCTCTATATCATTATCTTCTCCATCATAGATAATCATGACATCAGCCAGATCATACAATTTATCGACATCGATTGCCTTCACCATAGGTGTTTTAGGTTTCCCAACGGTTATTTTTAAGATTCAAATCCCTCCTTTGCATCGTCCCACATGTTTCACATGTCGGTTATGGAGTGAAATTACCCAAAGAGTCATCTAGTTATATACATCAAGCTTAAAGCTATTAGGGGTCGGTCAATTCACAATTCTATATAGGCCAACATCCCTTATCTCTATATGGGGCAGAAATAGTCCCCTTGGCTAACCCCCTATCCATATATGGGGCAAGCAAAAGAAAAGATAGGGGGCCTCTCCCTCCAGCTACAAATGGATTCCATTGTATAGTTGAGAGAGGACCTTGCCTTATATATCTATCTGGGAGTACCAAAGAAATTCTATATGCTACGCTCCACCCATATAAATAGATAGGCCCTCCCCAGATAGATATACAAGGCCCTTATATATAGATATGGGTAGCCTATATATCTATTCTATCTAGGAGTGCCCTTATCTCCTTATCTTTCCATATGTTACGTGAGACCATATATATAGATAGGCCCTCCCTAGTATAGATATATAGGGCCCTATATATCTATCTGGTTGAGTGGTTTGGACACTAGCTAGGTTGTTCCCTCAGTATACAGTGACAAGATTAACCCCCTGCCATGAAGCCAATTCATTGTTTTGGTTCACACAGATTTGTCTCCCATCTCCACTTTATAACCCTAACCCTAGAGTGCTCCCCCCTAGATAGATCTATAAGGCACAATTTTATATATATATATATATATATATATATATAGTGGGAGGGAGGGCGCGGGGAGAGCTGGCAGGTGGGGGGATAGATGCGTGACGAGGTTGCTCTGCTCTCCCTTATATATATAGTCTAGATGGCAGTCAGAGTATAGGTAGACCAACCATAGTCTAGTTTGCAATGGATCGATCTAGTGTGATCACCCACTATACGGGCATGGGGTTACTGGATTTGGGCATGGGGCCTTATATATACTTTAGAGCTACAAGACCTCAGAATCCCTCATGGGGTTATTGAGTCCTCATATAGATAAGAGGCCAACAACCTACTTTATCTATATAACTAGGGGAGGAGGTCGAGGTCTCCCTATCTAATTTAATTAATAATCTATCTATGGGGTGGCAACTGTCACAAATAACTCTTTATTTGCCAATGCCAATGAAAATCTATCTCTATACTGTGTCAACTAAAATATATATTGCACTCAACCCTTACCCCATATATATAGAGGGGGTTGAGGAAAGACCTCGATCTATCGAATGAACGGAAGTTATAGTTATATTCACAGGGTAGGGTTGATGCCCTATCTAAAGCTCACTTGAGAAACTACTTGCACATTCAAGAGTGCATTTGCACATCCTTGAGGCACTAGCTTAAAGCACCCAAATCTAAAAACCTCATAAAGGAATAGTCTCCAAGATAAGTCTAAACACCTACATCAAGGTCAAAGCTACATATTGTCAAGTGTTGAAGGCCAATAGGTTGCATACATGCTAGCTGATCACTATTGATTTCACATACACATAAGTGGGAGAACTACATGCAGTTTGAGTTCTCCTCGAAGTATTAAAATGTAAACAACATTAAACCACATAACGAGTCATGGGTGATGATGTCCAACCTATCCTCTCTAACCCATTTTTTAGGTCACATGGATCTCAAGAGTGCAAGCTAGGGTTTTGAAGCAAAGAGAAGAAAAACAAAACTATTTTCTAGGACCGAAGGTAATTAAATGCACAAAAGTCACCTACAAACAAAGACACATCTGTCTAGACTATCATAGACAAACATAGGCATCCTAGATGGTTCTGATAAATAATAAATAGATCTAGATTCCACAATAGTTTGAGTATTATTGGAGGTCTCTTGATAAGCTTCATGTTGGGATCTTTATCCTTTACATGGGCATAACTTTCCCTAGGCGCATGCCTAAGTGATAAGAGTCCAACGTGCTAGTGCCCTGGAATTTCACGCAAGAAAAAGTTCTCATGCACTCACCTAAAATACATAGCAAGGGACCGGTTCTTGTTGGTTTTGTTGCACAAGGGTGTGTTTGTCCAACTGCTTAGACATGAGCACTCGAACACATACACAATACTAAACTAATTCTACAATCTATATCTAACTTAGCACATGTTCATTTCTCAATGATCAAAAAGAAAAAGATGGCATAAATGATAACTAGAAACCTTAACTCCACAGTTAGCTGAACAATGACATAAATGATAACTAAGAACATTAACTCCATAGTTAGTTGAACAACAATATTAAGTCAACACAAGCTTCATTCATCATATTCATAAGTGAATTCTAAAGAATACACAGTTCCAGAGTTATAATGTAACTAACTCATATAAACTCTATCAATAACATCCAACTGAACAATGTTACAAAGTACATCATAGCGGTATTTATACTTGGTTTTCCCCGACCAAGCAGTTACAAAAGTAATTACACTCAAGGTGATTCGCTAACGATCATCAATACAATTAAGTTGTGGCAACCATTTACATTAAGTTCCTAAGGACCCGGGCCTTTCTGACCCTATATTCTCTCTTCAATGCTAGATCCTCATTGCCGAGCACCGATCTTCCCGCAGGTCAGTGCTAGATTCATGCTTGACTTATTTTCTTTCATACTTGTGAATCGCTCCATAATTGTTTTCCACTTTCTATGCACTCCCCAAGTCTTCTGCTAAGTTTCGAGTCCTTTATTCTCGGGTTCTTCATGTAACATGCACAATTATTCTATGACTTGATCCTTCCACGCCATGGACTCCTGCACCATGGTTTTTCACGCCATGGTCTTATGCGCCGTGCCTTTTCGCACCGATTATTCTCAAAAAGTACTTAGCCCAAAATTGGGGCCCAACATCACCCCACACTAATCCATTAGTCCGTTCTGGGCTAAGCATTATTCTCAAGCTCTACCAAAAACTCAAGTCCTATTTGCTCAATTTGATTTTTGATTCCTTACCAATGGTTCAAGGTGTTCTGTAGCTTGGACGTTATTTATTCTACCACCACTTTGAGTTTCTTCGTCTCCTCGGATTGCTCGAGACATTTGCCTACTTTATTGACCAAATGCTCAAAGGACATGGAAGCATCCCTATGAACGCTTTCAAGTGAAGTGACCTTGGTACTTGTCTTTGGAGTGCCACGAAGTTTGTATTTATTCCCTAATGGTGAGTGCTTAGTGTTTTCTCCACATTCTCAAATGTTTTGGTGCGCTATGTGTAGTCTTTTATTAATAAGATGCTATCTACCAACTGTTGTCGTTGAAGCTCTTCCGTTGGATCTTATCTTCCAAAATTTTGCCAAGCCGCTCCATCTTTTAAAAAACCCCATCCAAGATGAAAATGGTGTCTCCAACTCTATGCAATAAATTTTTGCATACCTCTACTGCGTCTGTGAACTAATCTGTTGCCCAACTTTGTTCATTCTAGGGGTCGCACTGGTCCTTGCATCATTTTAGAAAAAACTCTACTAGGGTCTCTAGTTTATCCACTACCTCACAAGAAAGGGGCACCCCATATGCAAATGCTGGTTCGTGGCTCAAGATTGTTTTAAAAATGTTCAATGTTTTAACTTTGGGCGTTATTTCAATCTCTAACTAGCGTTTGACCTCAACGAGTTCTTCAAGATTTATTCTTGTCGTGACATCATTCTGATAGAAAAAAACCATTTATGCATGTTTCTTTTGGGTTCACTAGGCCTCATACTCAGATAAGGCATTCTGCCTTGCAACCTCATGTGCCAACTTTAGAAGTGTCGTGCTCATGTGCCAACTTTAGAAGTGTTGTGCTACCCTGTACCATGGTAAATTGTTGAGGGTCCACCCAAAGGTATCTAGGAGTGCTACTACTTATGGATCCAATACCAAGATATCTGAAGGCATCTCAAAATGACATTCTTCATTATAAACATCATGGGAGAAAGATAACTCTCGTCGAGTCTGCTTAGATGCGTCTTCTAGTGCAAAATGTGAAAACATGTACTCCCCTTTGATATTGGGTGCATAGGGTCGTAGTTGCATCAATTTTTTTTGGCTTATGGATGGAGCCATCAATCGACTCTTTCCCCTTAGAGAGATCTTGCTCAAGTATTTTGACGTCGCACTAATGTTTCATGTTCTAAAGGAATAGTTTGTGCTGCTAGCTCCAGGCCTTTGGGTTGACTTACTAAAGGAGTTTCCTTAGGTGGTACTGGGTCAGTCCTTTGCCACTTTACATGCTTTGTTTTGGTTTTGGTATTGGCATCGTGCCCTTTACGCTTCTTCTTCTCTAAACCTGGTGGAGGGATTGTCTCTTTCTCACGTTTTGTGCTCCTTAATGATTTCTTCTCAGGGTTCAACATGTAAAACAAAGAATAAATTGAATATCCAATCAAAATCTACTAGACCTTCAAGTCAATTTATCTGACTCCAACCTTTCCCTATACGCCTTCTTTCTAGAGTATATGTACAAGTGGCAGAGGGTGTGAGTCTCTGCTTAAATCTTTTCAGCAACAGTGTTCACTAGTTCCACATCATATATTCGATTGATGGTGTTCATGAAGTACCAAGCAATGAAAGCGTATGGTAATTTCAACCATCTAGACAATTCTCTAGAGGGAGCCATTCGGATGCACGCTAAGGAAAAGTGTTGCTTCACTGCAAACTTTGCTTGGTCCCCTACCTATCCAGGTAAGTCCTTTGGAATGTGCCACTCATTTCCAAAAGCTTCCTTCATCCCATCATACCATCCCTTCATTTTGATCTTATGGGATGGAATTATTGAGCCAGGGAAAATAAATGCTTTGAACTACTTTGCAGGGGACTTGTTTTTACAAGAGTACGCTCATTTTTATTCTCCAATGGTGTATTCAGGTACACCAATCTCATTAAACACTAATAACAAAAGGAAAGCGCCCCATGCAAAGCTTTTGGTTTGGTAGGCGGTGGGCTTTCTATGCATCCGTGATAATCATATTAATGAAGTACTGTGCCCAATTATATTTTACTCCCACAGTAATTTGTTGAGCGACATAAAGATGGGCCATTTTCACCTCTTTCCACCTATCAACGCCTCCAACCTTGGTCATGATGATGCACACAGCCACTTTGAGGGAAAGATCTTAGAGATTTGTGATATGCATAATATGGCCTTGTTTTCGATACTCAAGTGCCATTGCAGTCTTTTCAATCTCTTCTTGGTCCTCTAAGTCATTATCAATATCCACGCCTGAGCACTGCAACCTTGTGACTTTGCTTATCCGCTCTGGTGTAATCTGCATACAATGCGCAGTAAAGTAGAAATAGTCTTCATGCCCTCTCAAGATTAAAAACTTTACTGCTTCAGCTAACTTCCCAAAATATGGAAGATCAAACAATTGGAAGAGTCTTGCATCATTGAGAGTATTGAAAATACTCAAGTCATATACCAACTCATTCCTTGTGTTTTGGCACTCTACTAGTAGTTGCACTGTAGTTCCACTTCATTACCAGGTTGGTGATGGTTATAATAAAAAATGTTACAAGTGGACACATTCGATACCCAATTCTCTACATGAAACACTGCCTCTAAGTACTACATTTCCTTGAACAACAATGGGGGTGGAGGGGGTATGGTAGCCTTCTTCTTCCCCTGTTACGCCATTCTTGATTTTGTGTCTTTCTTGTCTTGCTGTGAAAACTCTTCTATGCACGTGCTGAGCTCTTTAGGTACCTCCTCTCTAATCAACACACGCTGAACACCCACACTCTCCAATTTTTCTTCCTCTGGTATCACAAGTAAATGATCACTACATTGGGCCTTTTTCTTCAACCGCATCAGCCTTTGAGGATCCCAAAGGTTGAGGCGCGACCATCTGATCCTCCCAAAAGAATACGTGGTTGCCTTGTTAACTTGCTAAGCTCTCCTACTTCAACGCCCTCCAATGGTAGACGTTGACCTCTATAACCTATAAATCTATAAACCTACGCATCCGTACACACCTCCCATCACTCTACATGTTTCTCACAACTACTTCAACCTGCAATGCTTAAAAATAGTCTCAAATAGTTAATATTCACTTGTCTGGAAGCTTGAAAATAACTCTTGTAGCAGCTCAACAACGCTCCTTTGGCTCTATAATTTTGCGAATGTGACAATAGTAAAAAGTGAAATGAACTTCATTTAACCTTTTATAGACTCGAGGTGGTAACTCGCATTTACTACCCCACTACCTCTTCCACCGCTTCACGCAATAAATGCTAGTAATGGTATTGCCACGATTCTTACTTAGCATACTTACCATTACCACAAATTTCCTTATATAAAATAATGTTTTGTCTTGCACTTTTCCCAAAGTGCATGACGATTGTAAAGAATTTGAAAATTTTCCATTCCAAAGGAGGGAATCTCACTTCTTTACCTTGACTTAGCTTAGTAGTTACGTGCCACATCTTATGTACCTTTTTGTCCTTACACTCTTCTATTTATGCGCCCTTACTCCCGTGCGCATTCACATTGACCATTTCCTTGGCGCTCCATATATTTTACTTCTTTTACCCTTACCCCACACTAAAAGTTGTTCATGGTCCCCCATGATATTACAATTAAATACAAAACAAGTAACAAGGTGTTGACCTTAAAACTCCTCAAGGGCATGCAACCAATGCCACACTTTATTGAAAACAAACAAAATCCTATACGAACCTAGTCACATACACCTTATTACTAAAATAGAGGGAAGACTATTCAAAATAATAGGGCCACAACTGACTGCCATTTAAATGGCTAGGAAGGAATTGTCCATCTAGTTCCTTCAATATACATGCACCAGTGGGATGAATACTATGAACAATGAAGGGGCCATACCAGTGGACACAAAGCTTTCTTACGTGGCACAAAACTTGGAGTCGTATACTAAAACCTGCATGCTTGGAACAAAGGTCTTGTTCTTTAAATAATGATCGTGTCATGCCTTCAATTTGTGTTTCTCCACTCCTTAACTTTAATGTGCGATAAATCGAGTCTCATCCAGTTGTAACAAAGTAGGAGTGCTTCCAAGGACTCTTCATCATCCAGTCAACTAACATGTGCAATGTGAAGAGAATGGACAAGGAATTCAACTAGAAGAACTGCTTCGGTACCAAACACAAGATTGAATGATGTGATCTTGTTTAACTATTTGTAAGTGTTAGAGGTACAATCACTAAGGGGGGGTGAATTAGTGATGCTAGACAATCCAATTCTAGTTCTGAACTCTTAATCATTCAACACATACAATCATGAAGCATACAAATTAACCATTGCAATGAACAAAGAAGATATAGCAAGATCAAACACATAACACATGACATATGTGGGAAACCCTCTTTGGAGATAAAACCCACTGAACCCTGCAAGATGGACTACAGTCCTATAATGATAAGATCTAATTTAGACCAACACCAACTAATCAAAGAACACCCATCCCTTAATTTATTGAGACACCAACCCCATAAGGAGCTGTTGCCCCTGTCTAGCTGAACACCCACAACAACTAGACCTTTTAGCAAGTTTCACCTTGCAAGGAGGAACCAACCCACTAGGCAACCAAGCACCCACCCAGATACCTTGAACAGATCATCTTGAACACCTGTTGCTATTCTTCAACTAATGATGACCACCTTTGTTTACACTCATCACCTTCACTCTTTCACCCAAACAGTGTCAAGGGCTCACTCGCTCAATCTATCTCTTCTAGGCTCATTAGGTCCAATGAACTATGTATCCACCTGCATCAACTTGATCAGAAAAACACAACTGATCCTCTTTGCTCTTTGATGGTCCTCACTCACCTATACCTTCTCTTTCAATGGTTCTCTACATCGCTTAACTCCACACTTCTTCAACTAGCACAATTTGTCCAATTAGACCTTGTACTTATATCACTCTCTTCCTTTAACCCATCTTGGTCAGCCAAGATGCTTTACATATTTGAACCACACTTAACATAGGTCCATACACATGTTACATGCAATAACCACACTCTTCATAGATCAGTCATTACCTCATTAGCCCCAAGCCACCATTAGGTCTTGGGGAGACCTAAAACAATTAGGCCTTCATACTCACACATTACATGTGAGACTACTTGGACCACCTTCATCCTTTACCAATGATTCAAACACATCAAACTTGTCTCCAATATCCCCTTGCTCACTCTCATATGGTTCCATGCCACCTGGAACACCAACTCAACCCTTGAACCTACCAATTAGGTCTCCTTGCTCTTTAAGCCTTCATACACAGAAAACACAGTCTAAAACTTCTGAAGCAACTACTCAAATCTATCACATAGCCATATGATTAGATCACATGGGTGAAACCTTCAGGGCCTTTGCAATGCCTTCATGTGCTTTAGACACTCCAACATAGGCCAACTGTCCTCAAACTACCTCACTCAAGATGACCACTCAGATTGGTCACATAAAGTCAAAATACAGTCAAAACATTTGGACTCTCCACATCTGATCAGAGACAAAATATGAAAACCAATGTCTTATCATCAATCTTTGGGACTTATAAAACCACTCCAAATTCATTGGATGTTCCAACTCTGCTCAAATAACCTCCAACTCACTTCTGCAAAGTGATCACTTAGATTGCTTACATAGTGAAAGTACAGTCATATAAAAGACCCTGTTTAGCACCTCAAATGATGTTTCCATGACATCACATCCTCTTGACTATGTCCTTTGTGATCTCTATATTATCATACAATTCATGGATCTCTTTCTCCAACAACAATCATTGGTCTAACAAACCAGTTCCTTAGACCACTCTCACATTGTGCATACATAGTTAGACAAGTCCTTTTATCTTGCATGATTCACATACTTAACCTATCTTTTAAGCTCACACAAGGCTTAGACAATCCATTTAGGTTTTCAACAACATCAATATGTCCAATTGGTGCATCATCACTTGTCATAAGACCTTAAACACTTCACTTTCCTCTGCATGCCTGTAGCAGTCATTTTGACCCAAAATACAGTCATGTTGAACATGAATCCTAACTCATGTAGGATCACTTCCAAGATCATCTAATGCATGTATAAGGTCATACTACCTTCTTAGAACATTTTCCAATTCACTCTTGCAACATGGTCGCTCAATCTGCGAGTGCATTCAAGAAACACAATCAACTTTTAAGCCTTTGTTCACACTGAAGATGGATTGGTTAAACCTCCATAATCCACACAGAGAGTCTTCATGGAGTCCACAACAATCTCCAATAGTTAGTTCATCTTGAAATGTCAAAATACTATAAAAAACAACTCAATTATCTTTCTCGGGTCACTTGCAGAACATGGTGAAACACATAGTCAACTTTAAAGCTCAATATCTTTGACTATATGAACATTCAAATATTCTAATCAACTTCTTTGGATGCACCTTGAAGTCTTATTCAACTTTGCTTTTTACTCCAATAATAAATTCGTCCTCAATCAAAAGATATTAGCAAAATATTACAAACTAGTTTTTCCCTTTGCTAATTCAAATACCAACGGTCACTAGTAAATGCAAATATTGTAGACACATGTCTTCATCTCGTGTCCTTGCATAGCTTGAACAAATATGCTCCATTGATCTCCTTAAAAGTCTCATAACTTTAACTTGCATCACTCACCATTGATTTTAGATCCTAGCTCCCAAGATTAAGCCACTTGACAATGCCACGTGCCCTCTACTCACCTTGCAGTCAGTCTCTAATGAACTTTTGCCACTTGGCAGCCCCATGTGCCTTTTGAGCACTCTATTAATTTATTGAATCAGTAGGTTCTGTTGGATCATAATTTGCAAGATCACACGCTCTATTAGATCTTTTGAACGCTCACCATATATCTACTACTCAAACTCGATGATTGTGACACATGTCATCAACACATTCATTCTCAGGTTCTTTTGACTTATTGACTTTTCTCTCACCATTGATCACTGTCTGACAAGATCACATGCTCCATTAGATCCTTCGATGGCCATATTAACTGCTCACCATAGATCATCGCCCAATTAAATGCTCATCGTTGGATCTTCATTTGCCAATTTAGACACTCGTCATTGGATCTTCATTGCCCGATTAAATGCTCATCGTAGATCTTCGATATCACAAATTTGGCTAAGTATGTGAACTTATTGAACTCTGTCTGAGAAGCCAACTGTGCACCTTAATAACTTTTGCTATGCTCCATACCCAGCCTGAAATTTGAACCATATGATCACCTCTCATGGGGGAATGTAACCATATATCAATCTACTCTTGAAACCTTCACATGTGTGAAATATGATATCATCAAACTGCTTACTCAACCTTATTTATTAAGATGACTACTTGAGCTTAGACATTCATATGACTGCTCTGATGAATTCCTTACACTTTCATAAGTACTCCAAACACTCATAATACTCCATAAGGTATTTACAACATGACCATACCATCAATAACATCCATCAATTGCCTATCCAAGTCAAACACTGAATAACTATGCAAGAACACTGAAACACACTTTGTCATTGTCATTCTAGCACACATGACACCTCATCAACATCCTTGGTCACCTTGGAGACATCATTGACAAACCTACAATAGTATGTGGTATGATATGCCTATAACACTGCAGACACATGATCATCCCAATAAGTGCATCCAATATTACATATTTTAGTCAAGGTGTTACCCAAGATCTTGTTGAACGTATCAACTGTACCATTGGCCTAAGGATGATAAGGTGCAATTTTCTGGTATGCGATCATGAATTCAGCGAAGAGGATGAGAATGGTCTTATTAAGGAAATGGGTTCCTCGTTCACTAGTCAGACTTAATAGACATTTGAACCATATAATGATATTCTCCCAGATGAATCTTGCAATAGTGGCAGTGGTATAATCCCTGGTTGGCACAGTTTCAACCCAATAAGTAAGATAATTAGTAGCAGTGATAACATATTGTGCATCGGTACACCTCCATGGTAGGTTGATGGGGCCAACAAAGTCAATAACCCACTTTTCAAAGGGTTCTTGTGACAAGATAGGATGAAGGGGCATAACATCCCTTTTGTTCAAGTTTCCCATGTGCTAACAAATGTCACACTAGCATACATAAGTTTTAGCATCTTTAAACAAGGTAGTCCACTATAAACCAGCAAAAAGGATCTTTTGTGTTGTAGCTTCACTGACATAGTGTCCTCCAGCAACACCCTCATGAACTTATTTAAGAACCTCATCGTGCTCATGTTATATGATGCAACAACGTAGCACTTCATCTTGCCCAAAATTATAAAGTTCCCCTCCTATAAGCTGGAATGGAGTTGCTCAAATAACCAATTGCTTATTTTCTTGAGTGCTAAGGTGAACTAGAGCTAAATCCGTATTTAGAAAGGTGGTGATATCTTCCAACTCCTTGGGTATGCATGTGACTTGGAAACGCTGCATGTCAAGCAATTCATCTTCAATGACATGTGTTGGTTCACCAGATTTAATGCATGATAGATGATCAGATCTGCAATTGGCCTTACCAAGTTTCACCATCCCTGAAAATTGGAACTCCTAAAACAACATAATCCACTGACAAATGCGCCCATATAATACTAGCTTATTTACTAGGTACTTTAGTGCCTCATAATCCATGAAGAAAATGAATAGAGTGGCCAGCAAGTATTGACATAAATTTTGGAGGGCATAAACCATAGATAATGCTTCATGTTCTATAGTCATGTAATTCGATTCAAGTGGAGTAAGATTTATACTTTCAAAATAGATAGGGAGGTCAAGGTTTCCCTCACCAGGTTGAGCAAGGATATCACGTACCACCATTATGAAAGCATCGACATGTACGTGAAAAGGTTTCGTCCAGTCTAGAAACTGGAGAACAGGGGCAGTGATAAGCTTATCCTTGAGTGCAATAAATGCTTGTTGATGAGCATTGATCCAAAAAAATTGACCATTTTGTTTCAACAAATCCTTCAGTGGTGCAACAATCTTAGCATACCTGCGAATGAACTTCATATAATATCTAGTATGTCCTAGGAAGGTGCATACTCCTCACTGGGTGGGCGGTATTGGAAGGTGAAGTATAACAACAATCTTAGTTGGATCCACCAAGATTCCATCATGGCATATGACATGACCAAGTAGAATGCCAAAGGGGGTAATAAACACACATTTATTCAGATTTAGGGAAATATGATGGTTCCAACAACGCTCAAGCATTATTTATATATTTGAATAGTGGTCCCGCACTATGCTGTAAATAGTCCAGTCATCGAGGTAGACTTGAAGGAATTAATGAATGAAGTCCTTGAAGGCCTTGATTGCGATTCGAGAGAACATAACAGGTTCCTTTTTCAACCCAAATGACATTACATTGTAAGCAGATGATCCCCACTTAGTTTTAAATGTGGTCTTTGGCTTATCCTCTTTCACGATATAGACTTGATGATATCCAAAGAAGCCATTCGTAAATGTATAGATTTTACACCCAGTAACTCCCTCTAGTATCTCTTCAATGAAGGGCGTCAGAAAGAGGTTAGTTATGCAAGTAGTGTTGAGTACCTGATAATCCACACAGTCCCAAATGCATTCATCCTTATTGATACTAATGACCATGGGACTCACCCACTCAAATTCATCTATAGGAGTAATGATCCATGCACTTAATGTGCTATCAATTTCTTCTTTGACTCAAGCATGCAAGTTAGGATTCATATGATAGGGCCTCTTCCTGACAAGTCGAGCACCATCTACCAACTTTATGTGCATCTCGCCTAAGGAAGAATATACTCATTTAATTTTAGTATAGTTACATGGGAAGACATATTGATACTCTTTTAACAGTTCAAACACCTTAGAGATCTCTGTATCAGATCAATAATCTCCCACAATAACCATCTTGGGTGCTTCCTCCATGTTAGTATTTCATTGAATAGTCTGGAGCGGATCTAAGTATGGGTGTTGTTCATCTTGGATGGTGTCACAAACATTGTGCATGTCATACTCTGTGTATAAATATAAATGATCAGTAAACAGGTCTGGTGGATCAAAACTGACACCTTCAAAAACTTGGTACATGACTTTTTGCTTACCTTTATGTATTTATTCTCTCAGTGCATGGTCAATGGAGGTGATGCCTCCTCATCAGGGTCCTGGAAAATAGTCAAGCTCTCTTCCCATGCGCCATGTATGTCTCTGATCTGATCTTCAACTGACGTTGGGTCACCTATTATAGCTTGACGCATGGCTTGCAATGTGAGGTGTAAATCCATCTATGGAGATGAATACGACAACGACGTAATCATGTTACTCTTAAGAAAGCGCTAAGAAGCCATTTCTAGATGGCACTCTTTGTGGACATACCATGCTTTAGCCCAAGTGTGTAGAGTGCCATAAAATGCATGAACACAAAGATATTCAGGGAAAAATGTTTCATCCGCCTTCCACATAGTCTCACAAGCTTTAAGATGAGGTTCAGGAGCTTTGATGCCACTATAAATTATGGCGTTGCGAATGTGGTTATTATGGTGAAAATGATGGTGTTGAGGAGAAAGAACTTGGTCCCAAGTAAGTTTGAAAAGTGAGTTCTCCACCACTGAGAAATTGTGCCATTGAAGATATGGATAATTGATCATACCCACTCAACGTCAGAGTCATAGAAGGCTTCCAACTATTGCACAAACTCACGGACTTCCATCTCACCATGGAATCTCAGAGCTTCATCTAACCTTGTTGGTGGCACATCCATAATTTTCCCATGAAAGAGATGAAAAAATTTATGGCATTTATGGTACTTCTGCAGAGTATCTTCTTGACTACCTATAGTGCCAAAGATCCTTCCAATAAGGTCATATTAACCATGGGTCCAATAGTCATAGGCATTACTAGTGGATATATATGTGTGTGTGTGTGTGTGTGTGTGTGTGTGTGTGTGTGTATCACGCCCACCCAATGGAATATGCCATTTGGGGTGGGATCAAGGCGTAGTACCCTGAGCTGTGACAATGTAGATGTGGTTGGTATATTCAGCACCATTGATCGACTCAACATATGGAGGTCCTTGAGTATTGTCCAAGGAGATGACAATGCACTGCTCATCATTCTCAAAGTTGATGTAGTGCTTCTTGAAACTCAAATCAACATTATTTACGTAATACCACAAGTGACCCAAAAGATTTGGAAAGTCATCAGCTTTGGCCAACTCTATGACTTCAAAGTTGACTTTGAAAGTGACATCGAAGATATCTAAAATGGCATCTTTAAATACTCCAATGGGCAAAACACGAATCTTGTTGGCCATAAATAACACATGGGGTGAAGGCTACAAATTCAGGCTGGCTATCTTCTTCCATGCATCCTTAATAAGGACATTTAATTCAGCACCAGTATTAACTAAGATATCTTGGATAATCCATCCATCAATAGAGGCGTTAACCAATATCTCTTAATCCCCCTCTAGACTAGGTTGGATATGAGTCTCTTGCCATTGTCCATGGTTTAACTAGAGATCCTCAGTAGGCCTAGTTGTATGATGCCTTAGCCAATTGTGCAATAAGGGTACAATATCCTCATCTAGGATTCACTTGCATGGCTCATGTAACTCATCACGTGTCGTGTCATGAAGGTCTAGATCTTTCTTCATGTCGACACTTGTAGTAGCATCTCAATCCTTGAGGAACTAGATCTCTCCTTATAGTTCTCTCACCAGATTCATGGTGTTATGGAGCACCTCCTACTACTGAGAATCTAGATAATGAGCAACATGAGGCTTCTCTCATTAAACCTTCTCAATGGGCATGTTGGCCGTAAATTGGGATTAACCAACACTTCGTGTTGTAACATTGACTTTGGGACCAGTCAGTGTAGCAGGGATAGTCTCCATTATGGATTTTTAATATGTATCATGCCAACACCCTTTTCATTTTTTCCTTTCATAATGGAAGTATACAAGTTAGGTTACTCCTCTAGACGGTGTTCATTTTTTCAAAATGTACATGTAGGATACATGGGAAAATCATGTTGGTAATACTCTAGAGAACCGCAATTATAATAGGTTCTTGGTGGAAAATGTCCACCTCCATGTCCTCAATCTCGGCCATGACCATGATAGCCTCATCCAGTATCTTGGTTATTAACAACATTTGTCTGACGTGTACCACACATGTGCAACTCATGAATTTCGCTAATGAGATGACAATCATTGGTATCATGAGTGTATGCATTGCATGTATTAAAATAGGTAGATACCTTCATTTAAGTGGGCATGTTGTAGCAGAGGTCAATCTCTTACATTGTGATCTTTATGGCAAATCTAATAAGATTGTTGTGACACGACTCGAATAATCTTGCGAGGGCAGTTATTTCGACTATGGTCTTCAGATTTAGTCTACAACCACAAGCCACTGCGAGTGTCATGAGCATTATGTGGAGTGAGCTTTTCTAGCTGAGATGCCATAGGAGAGATCTGAGTCTTCATGAAAGGCTTAATCCCTGTGTCAATGCTTCCAATAGCTTCAATGCAAAGGGAAGCTTCCAAGGCCTCATGCAAGTTGGCGAAAGTCTTTTGTGATAAGGTTCATCTGAAGGGGAGTAATAAACTTCCTACAAACCACTAGGCATGTTGAACGACATTTATCTCAAAAGAGATCTTAGAGAGAAGTGTCTTGAAATGTGCATCATACTCACACATGCTCTCAGTGAGTTCTTGATTGAAGTCCTTCAGGGCAACTATGATTTGCTATTCAAACTTTGGGATATCAAATTCTTGGAGGAACAATGCGTTCAATTAGTCAGAATTCACCATAACTTGCTACAGATCAAACTTTCGGTGCGTAGTCCATAAGGGTGGTAGCAAACTATGTTGCCTTCCGTTCAAAAGAGGTAATGCCACATTCTCACCAAATAAGTTCACATCTGTGAACATGTTCTATAGCATTCTCCAGACCAAGATACTTAGGCAAGTGGAGTGTCATCTCATAATACACAATAGGTAGTTGAAGAGCTTGCAATGGGGTCTGCTGTGAGGCACTTCAGGACCTACCTAGACCTTGTGGGGGAGGTCCACCATTGCCTCCTGCACTGTCTCTAATTTTTCCAATTGAACCACCACTGATACCACCTCGTGTGCCTCCTATAGCAACAAAAGCACTTGATACATTGGGTACCAAGGTATGTTGATTAACTATAGGGGGGTCGGTACTCTGTTCACTGGTTATGCTTGGTCCACTAGGCATTCCAAATTAGGCCATATAACTATCTTATAATGAAAATAAAATGGCCAATAAACTACTATCTAAAGCTTGGTCTACAAATGTATCTCTCCTAGGTTCATTTTATGATTCTACACTATCCATATCGTAGTTGTGTACAAAGATGTCATCTAACTCAAGAGCATGAACACACACTATGGGTGTGAATAGGGCTTATCCAAATTGGGTTATTTAGTCACCACTACCCGACTTGCTACTCCCATGCATACTTGTGCTGGCATCGGGTGCATTCCTATGGTTTGGGAGTCCTTACCATGCTCTTTCACTTTCATGCGGACCCTTACAACACTCCTGAGTCCTCCCATCCCTTCCCTGGATCGTTTCCACTCATGACCCTTCGTCAAGTGTCATCATACTTACGCTTCTGTAATTCCCTCTAACTGGATACCATACCGAACTAAAAAATTTCCTTAAAAAATGCCCCTCTATCTCCCCACCAACCATGCTACTCATGTGAGAGAGTTTAACTGTCCATGGAGAAACTTTCAATTCCATAATCTACAAAAAGCTTCTTACCCTGTAGTGGAAAGTGTCTGAGATATCTACCATGTGGTTCTCAGAGGAAATGAAACTAAGCTTCTTCTAGACAAGAATATGTCGAGACTGCATATTCCAAGACATAAATATTCAAAATTTTGTGCCACCAAACATCAATAACATGCATCCAAGGTGCTCCCAACCATGCTAAAGCCGACTGATGCTCTAGTGACCAAGCTATCTTCCGTCCATAGTTACTTGATCGGTCTTGTCCATATGCCATAATCCAAGCATGAAGATGAATATGCACTTATAGAAAGAATGTCTCATATAGTAATTCATACAGATTATGTTCTACCCATGCACGTGCAGATATCCCTGGTTCAAGAAATGATGCTACAAAGTTATCCTCAATGCTAGTAACCCATCACTCAATATTCTCAAAGATAGTTATTCGATCATCTTCCACCATCGTACATGCAAGCACTATGGGTCCCAACAATGAAACAAAAATGTTGGGATTCTTTTCCTTTACACGAGCATAACTTTCCCTAGGTGCTCGCCTAAGTGATAAGAGTCCAATGTGCTAGCGTGCTGGCATTTCACGCATGATGTTCTCATGCACTCACCCAAAGCACACAATGAGGGATTGGTTCCCATTGATTTTTTCGTGGGAGGGTGTGTTTATCCAACTACTTAGACATGGGTGCTTGAACACATACACAATACTAAATTCATTCTACAATCCATATATAACTTAGCACATGTTCATTGCTCAATGATTAAAAAAAAGGATGGCATAAATGATAACTAGCAAACTTAAATCCATAGTTTGCTGAACAATGACATAAATGATAACTACAAGCATTAACTCCATAGTTAGCTGGACAACAATATTAAGTCAACATAATCTTCATTCATCATATTCATAAGTGATCTCTAAAGAATACACAGTTCCATACTTAGAATGTAACTAACTCGTATAAACTCTATTAATAACATCCAACTGAAGAACAACATTACAGAGTACATCATAGGGGTTTTATACTTGGTTTTCCCCAACCAAATAGTTACAAAATTAATTACACTCAAGGTGACTCTCCAACGATCATCAATACAATTGAGTTGTGGTAGCCATTTACATTAAGTTTCTAAGTACTCAGGGCTTTCTACTCCTATATTCTCTCTTTGATGTTGGATCTTTATCACCAAACACCCATCTTCCCATGCGCCGATGATGGATTTGCACTTGACTTATTCTCTTCCATTCCTGTGAATCGTTCCATAATTATTCTCCACTTTTTGTCTGCTCCCCAAGTCTTCTGCTAAGTTCTGAGTCCTTCATTCTCAGGTTCTCTATTTAACATGTACATTTATTCTATGACTTGATCCTTCTGCGTCATGGTATTTCACACCGTCTCTCTCCGTGTCGGTTATTCCCAAAAAGTACTTAGCCAAAATTGAGGCCCAAAACTTCAACATTTTTTTTCTTGATCTAAGCCAACATAGAGCCACTGCTGAACATATTGGATGACTGACCAAAACAATGAGCACAACATAACCATAAATAAGCTAAGTGATTGCTCTCTCTCTCTCTCTCTCTCTCTCTCTCTCTCTCTCTCTCTCTCTCTCTCTCTCTCTCTCTCTCTCTCTCTCTCTCTCATGTGTTTGATAATTTTTATAAATAACAAGTGCAATTAATCAATCTCAATCTACTTATTACATTCAAATTTACGTAATTTATGACATATCTTATACAATTTGAATTATCAAAGGTTTTAGCCTGTTTAGATCATTAAATCCAAAATAAAATAAAATATATGGTGAACCCAATCATTATTTCAAGCACAAAAAACCATGTCCCATTAGGGTTTCATTCTACCGTCTCAGAGTTTCATATCTGTTTTTTTATTTCCACTTGTTCACATAAATAAGTTATGGCTATAATGTATATACATATTTTATATTTTCTAATTCAAGCTATAATTGTCATCATTACATGCTATTTCCCCGAAATATATAATATATTTCACAACTATTTAATGAAATTGATCAAACTCATGTGTAATAAGACTAAAGCTGCAACTAATTATGAAGAATACTAACTCCTATTGTCTAGATATCCGATCTGATATGTTTTCAATGACCACTTGATGTCAAAATGAATGAAATAATCCTTTTATTCCTCCTCCCCCCAAACCTCAAGGTGGTGTTAGTTACCATCCCGCTCCCATTATTAACCCTAGGCTTATATTGGATTCCATGGTTTATGCCATCACAACTAGAAGAGGTAGGGTGATCCATCATGTGTGATAAAATGAAGGTATTCAAAATTTTCATCCTCATCCAACTTCACATCTCATTATGCCAACTAATTTAACTTAAGCATATAATATTATTGATCAATTAAAGCATACCCAAGCTATGTTCTCCATAATAGATCTACTCACGAGGTCAAATATCTACAAGGATATTATATATGCAACATTGTGTGACACAACTTTACCAAATGATGCAGAATGTGACTACTTTACATTCGTCATCAATACATTAAAGAATTGGGAGGACATGATATATTTTGAGAAGGAAATTTTTGTACTCAACATACCATAGATCAAAATATTCCTTTGTTCATTCAAGTGAAAATATTAAATAATGGTGCCAAACATGTATTTATGGATAATAGATTAGGATTAAATATTTGAAACATCACATTTCTAAAAACATTGGGAATCAACATGGACTCCATTCATAAATCCCTTAAGAATATTAGAGGCTTTGATAATATACCTCGTCAAGTGCTAGGATCAATTACTTTGGATGTCATAGTGGGCCCTAAGACATTATCTAGTATGTTTCATATGATGCCAAATAATTAGCACTATAATATACTCTTAGGTAGACTATGGATTACTGTAATGGATGCTGTACCACCTAATTTTCATCTGTGCTTAAATTTTTTCCATAAGTGATGTAGGAGCATCATGAAAATTATGTAAAATTGGTCAAGTGTGAGTGTTTAGGTATTGTGTGTGTGTGAGGGATCTCTTAGGGTCCCCTAGGTGATGTTTGGTCAAGTGAAGAGTGTTAAAGTAGGTGCTTATAACACTTCGGAATTTTACTGCCAAAACAGATAGTTTGAATTTTAAGAATAGACTAGTGAGTTGTTTTGGTTTCTTAGGTGAAACTCTAATGTGGTAGAATGTTTGAAAATATCCTATAAGGTCTTAGACAAGTGTTGTGATTTGTTTCACATTCAAGTCATTGTCTTGAAGAATACAAATCAAGAAACCTTGCATGTAACTACCACCCGCGTTAGGTTGGCAAGTCAAGAATAAGTTATTCAAATGTTTTGGATGATTTAAAATAATAAAAAATGCTGGAAAGAGAGAGAGAGAGTTAGGGTAAAAGAGGAGTCAATAGAGTGCAAAGAGACTCCAAGAAGAGGAGGAAAGATGAAGAAAAATAGAATTGTCCATGTAGAACAAGAATAGAACAGAGAGATGTTTTGTAAATACTCATTGTGGATCAATAAATATGTGTACTTCTATGTGTTTAACCCTTTCAATATTGTATGTGCATGTATTTTAATATTTTTGGATGTCTAGTAATGCCCTTGATGTTTTTGAATGAGATGTTGATACTAGTTACAAGTTGTAGAGTAATATTGCGGAGTTGTAATCAGATTGAATGTTCTTCTTAACATCATTAAGATTGTTTATGTCAAATAAATCAATGTGTGAACAAGACAAGATAATATTTAAAACCACATAATAGTTATACTTTCATGTATTTGTTTGTAACCTCTAGATTGAAGTCTTTTTTGGAATGTTTGCAGGGCAAGCAGGGTAATATAGAAATGCTACAATATTGGAACATTGGTATTTTGAAGAGATTTTCTATTGGTCATGCCTTGGAATTGTTGTCAAGGTTGTATTATGGATGGTAAAACCCTATGAAGGTGAAAGGAGTTAGGAATAAAGTGTCAAAGTCAAATAAGGCCATTTAGAGTGCCCTCGGCTTGTATCTTGGCTTAAAACCCTAGTGAACAAAAAACTTGGTATATCTTTGGATTTAACTAGCCAAAAAGGAATAAATTGTTATAGGAGTTAGTAGGGAATGTTTATGAATGATTAGAAGTGGTATTAAGCTTTGAGGATGCCTATATAATGAGAATAACGAGTTGCAAGGTATGTCTATCTTGTTAAACCCTGCTATTCTTGTCAAAAATAACATTTTCAAGTAAGTTTTATCGGAGTGCTCAATGCATTCACCCAAGGTCTCTCTAAGAGTGCATTACCACAGAAGACAACATGAATGCATTACTCACACAAAGAACAAACTATCTATTAATGTCAAATAGATTATAAGTGAAGAAAATCTTCACATATTTCCTCACCTCCTTGCCATGTGAATGCACTCCAAGAGTGTCAATAAATAAGAGGAGTAAAAGGTGAGTGGAGGACAAGCAGGGGGCCCTCCCACTAGGTGAGTGGTGAGACCATTGTCTCCCACTAAGGGCTGAGTGGTGAGGCCACTGCCCCCACTAAGGAGCCATCTTGGCCCACATATCACTAAGAACATGTGCACACAAGATTAGTCTTGTCCATGTAGACCGAGAATAGAAAAGTAAGAGATGTTTTGTAAATACTCATTGTGGATCAATAAAGATGTGTACTACTATGTGCTGAACCCTTTGAAGAGAAAAATAGAATTGTCCATGTAGAACAAGAATAGAACAATGAGAGATGTTTTGTAAATACTCATTATGGATCAATTAAAGATGTGTACCTCTATGTGTTGAACCCTTTGAATATTGTATGTGCATGTATTTTAATAGTTTTGGATGTCTAGTAATTCCCTTGATGTTTTTGAATGAGATATTGATGCTAGTTACAGGGTGTAGAGTAATATTGTGGAGTTGTAATCAGATTGAATGTTGTTCTTAACATCATTAAGATTGTTTATGTCATATAAATCAATGTGTGAGCAAGACAAGATAATATTTAAGACCACATAATAGTTATACTTTCATGTATTTGTGTGTAACCTTCAGATTGAAGCCTTTTTTGGAATGTTTGCAGGGCATGCAGGGTAATATAGAAATGCTACAATATTGGAACATTGGTATTTTAAAGAGATTTTCTATTGGTCATGCCTTGGAATTGTTGTCAAGGTTGTATTATGGATGGTGAAACCCTATGAAGGATAAAGGAGTTAGGGAGAAAGTGTCAAAGGCAAATAAGGCCATTTAGAGTGCTCTCGCCCTGTGTCTTGGCTTAAAACCCTAGTGAACTAGAAAACTTGGTATATCTTTGGATTTAACTAGCCATAAAGGAATAAAATGTTATAGAAGTTAGTATGGAATGTTTATGAATGATTAGAAGTGGTATTAAGCTTTGAGTGTGCCTATATAATGAGAATAATGAGTTGTGTCTATCTTGTTAAATCTTGCTATTCTTGTCAAAAAGAACATTGTCAAGTAAGTTTTATCGGAGTGCTCAATGCACTCACCTAGGGTCTCTCTAAGAGCACATTACCACATAAGAAAACATGAATGCATTACTCACACAAAGAACAAACTATCTATTAATGTCAAATAGATTACAATGAATAAACTCTTCACATATCTCCTCACCTCCTTGCCATGTAAATGCACTCCAAGAGTGTCAATAAATAGGAGTAAGAGGTGAGTGGAGGACAAGCAGGTGGCCCTCCCACTAGGTGAGTCGTGAGATCATTGTCTCCCACTAAGGATTGAGTGGTGAGGCCACTGACCCCCATTGAGGAGCGAGCTTGGCCCACATAACACTAAGAACATGTGCACACAAGATTAGTCTTAATCAAGCCCTAATTGAGCTTAACTAGACTACTCTAACACCCTCCCTTAAGCAAAGATCAGGGAGTGAGAAGAAAATACAAATGGGTCTCAAATACTAGGCCTGATAAGGTACCCATGCAAAAATATAGGATTCAGTGTGAAGTCAAATGTCCCTATGGATGCCAAACCATCTTGTCAAAGTACATGGATATCGAGTCGCTGTAACTACCAAGTCGTAGTAGGAATGGTACTGAATAAGAGGATCACTGAAAGGGAACACTACACTCAAATAATGGGTAGAATGATGAACCCGAGGAAACATTCCCTGAAACACCCTCCCTCAATTTTGAACTAGAAGAAGATGGCAATGAAAGTCTCGAAATAAGCGGACTGAAAATGGTGAAAAGTGAGCACAAACACTGATGGAGATGCCACACTAGTGTCACTACACAAAAGTCACCGAGAATGCCATTGAGATATAACAATCCTCATATGGGTTCTGACAAACAAAGTACCTGAATAAGATACCCATGTGCAAGGGAGAATCCATAAAACACTCAAAAAGGTGCTAAGTGCAAAAAAACACACAATTGCTAAGCAAGGAGCTCAAAACAACAAAAGCACATAAAAAACAATAGATGGGGGTAATGAAGATGAAGAACGGAGGAACTATGTATGTAGAGTCCTCGCCAAGAGTGCTTCTAATACCGCCAAGAATTGATCAGAGATCCACCTCAAATGAATAGAAATGATGGATGAAGATCCCTGCATAGGAGTGAAAACAAAGTCCACAATAGTAAAATGCAAGGTAACATTTGTATATGTGTTAGGTTGATCAGTGCTGACAACTATAAGCTCAGGTATCTCAAGCCTAAGTGAAGGGCCAGTGTCTCCATAAAGAAGGCAAGGCACTAAGAAAGGGGCCTTGAAGGAGACAATCTATAGGATGTCAGACTCTACCGAAAATGCATTCGCAAAATACAATGGAGGAAATTGGAAAAAAATGAGATACTCTATGAGGGTCTCTCAGAAAAACCAGTAACAACTAAATTCTAGAGAGAAAACATATGCTAGAAGGCATACCAATAAAGCAAATGGATAAATACTCGAGCATAATGTTGAAGAAGGTGCATTGGATGGAACAAAGGCTATCAAATATAAATGCACTCAATGGAATCAAAAGTCACAATAGAACTCAAATGCATGAGTGGTTTGGATCCACTACTCGAACACAAAGAAACAACTAACATTGTATTCACCATAATAGCTCTTAAGAAAAGAGGCTATCAGAGGTGTTGAAAATGCAAAATGTTCACCAAATTGAATTTGATCTACTATCAGGGGATGTAGTGCACCAATGGTTAGCAAAGAACACAATAATTGAAGAAGCAGGATCTACACCATACCCCCCATTTGTTGATAGGTAGAGTGATGTAAAAAAGGTCTATATGAGTGGGAAAAATCCACTACTCAAACACTGACAAGACGACCCTAGATGCACTAGAATAGTTCTACATCATATTGAAGGAGACTATTGAGATGTCGAAGAAAGAGTGTCAAAGATACAAATAAAATCTCTCAATAAGATGGCCCTAGTGGTGATGGGAAAGTCAAGCAACTGAAGTGGTGAAAAGGTGCTTAGAATAGAGCACACATACACATGAAGGTCAACATGGATGAAGCATCAAACCCCCCATGGTACTTTAAAACTCAGTTCGAGTAAAAAAATCTCATACACCAAAAACACCAGATGATGTAAGAAACACCATAATGTTGTCAATCTATAGAAGATGCCATCAAGAGTCATGAGAGTTGCTCCAAAAATAAGGGACCTATGTGTGGACAAAGAAGTAATATAGCGGATGAACCACCCTAGTAAAATCCTCACAAAGAACGCTAACACTATTTTTACAATAAATCCATCCAAGATAAACATGGATGGTGAATGAATATGCTTGCATGAATGGGTGTAAAGTCCACAATAAAATAATATAAGACATCAAAAAAGTGTTTCAGGGTGATCAATCTTGACACATCCTCAGATCTCTCATAAATGAGTGTAGGTGGAATAGAGCTCTGTGTCCTCAACAACCTCATGAAAAGTGGAGCAAATAGAGGAGTCCTATCATCAAAATGTCCCAATCAAGATGAAACACCTATTGAATATCCAATGCCATGCTGAGAAATCCACGTAATAAGTTGAACAAGGGTAACTAGTCCCTGTAAATGCTTATCAAGGCTCATAAGTCAAAGCATGATAGAGCCAAAAGCAGTACGCATCTCAAAATAAGTAGGCATATATTTAGGTGTAACAGGCGTGGGATGCATAGAGTGTGCAATAACAATAGCCACAAAATAAATAATTGCAATAATGGGAGTAATAAGAACAATGTGTTGCTCGAAATGTGGCAGGGAAAAATCTCCAATAGTGCCAGAACAAGTGGGAAGCTCAAAATAGAGCATGTCATTTACTGGTTGAAGAGTGTGGCAAATAGTGACACAAGCCATTATGTATGCAAAAAACACACCCAAAATAATCAATGGCCAAGAAACGACAAGTTGCAAGACATTGGACTCTATAAAAAATGCTTCTGTAGTAACAATGTGGGCCCATCTTATGACTCAAAAATGTTGACACTGGGCTACACTAGACTAGCCACTCTTCAGAAGGAGAACAAGCTCCACCAAACTCTGAAGGAGACAATCAACAAACATATATAAAATCTGTCAAGAGGATGTGCATGCTCAAAAAAACTCTACCAAATAAGGACCTCAAACAACAAGGAGCAACAAAATGCAGAAGGAGCAATATGTGCCCAAAAACCCAAGTGGCAGAATAAACGTACACGAATTATGTGGGATGTCAGGCTCAATAAAAAATGCATCCACTAGTGTACAAGTGACAAGGGGCTTGGGTGCGGGGGTCTGGTGTGTCAAAAAACATTCAATATGGCATTAAAAATGCCTCTTAGAATGGATGTCAGTTAACACCAAAAATGCATATGTGAGAACTATGATGAGAGCCAAGAGGGAGAAAAAGAGATTTTGTTTGTTTGTGAGGAAGTTTGGATACCTGCCAAACCAGGCCTCACCATCCGATCTTCGACAAATAAGAGTAAGATAAATACAAAACATATTCTCCCTTTACAATATTTTTACCCACTTTACAATTAACGACCATATAAAAGTGATGGGCCCTCCCTCACTAATATGTTCCACGTTAAAAGGTTTAGCTCCACCACCTTTATAATGGCCATTACAATAAATCCCCACTACAAAATTTGCCACTACTGATGTCCGCCAGCACATTAAAAAATTTCCCCCATTAAAATCATTCACCACAAATAAAATATCCTCCCACTTGCCTTAAATCATTCAAAAAAGATAAAACACGTTATGCAGGATTAGTGGGCTTCAAGTTTGATTGTTGTGCAAAAAGCCCAATGCTTTCTATGCGAAGAAAAAACTGGATTGTTTGACCAGGTGGAGGTTGTTTGAATAGTCCATGATGAGGAAAGCTGGCAAGGAGTACGACAAGAAATATTTAGAGGCCGTAGCACGGTGGTTTGGCCGATGAGAGGCTTCTAAAGGAATTCCCCAACAAAAGGAGGCTAGGTGTAGCTGTGACAATCTTAGTGACTGATGAGGGGTGTACAGATCCGTCAAAATCTCTCCAAGATGAATTGCAGTGGTCTCGTGAGCATCTCTCCTTTTAGCCAATGGGCTCACAACTACAAAATGGCATGTGACAATAGCCCCTGATAATGTTGATGCCACCCTATCATAACTTATACAGTGGCCAAGATACCAATAACGCACTCCAAATCACATGAAGAGAGATATGTATGTTCCCACACACCGGGCCCATCCCTTTATGAAACTACCAGTTGGCTAATATTGTGGGAGGTTGGCAGCCGATATAACACTCCAGCACGTGCAGCCCTTATTACCACCACTTTCCTTCATGATAAAAGCAAATGGAGAGACAAGCAGGCCATGACCAAGTGAGCCGATGACGAGGAACCAAGAGATCTATGTAGACACTCTACAGGTTTAGCAAAGCCGAATTGACGGTGCAATGTAGAGAGAAGATATCCGTGGTAATTGTATCTAACATCAGCTTGGACGACCCTGACAGTGAGAAATGGTGTATGGTGGACTACTTGAGGAGGTTTAAACGATGAGTGGAGACCTTGGGGGTCAATCAATTCAAACCCTTGCCAAACAATAGCTCACCAAGTAATGAACTGTTCAAAAAAGAACACACACAATGCCATGATTTGATGTTACGGGTATGCAAATACCAAAGAACCCGTTTCCCTTACCAAAAATGCCAATGTAAAAAAAAATTGTTCAGAGTTTGATGAGGATGACCTTTCAACCAAAGAAAACTTCCAAGTGGGCTCAATGCAGGGTTGAGGGCGAACAGTCAGAAAGAATAACATGTCTCTCCTAGTACGCCAACTACGCCATCAACTGCTTCACGCTACATTCTTCAAAAATAGGGCTGTTTTTTATGGCAACGACACCAGGATAGTGTTGTTTCTCTCAGGGTTTCCAAGTGGAGAAAAAAATAAAGAATCTTCTCCATAGGCTGTCGACAGTTGGTGCAAATCAAGGCAAATCAACTTTTTTTTTTACTCTTCCTCCTGGTGTATTGCTCCAATCTACGATCGATCCAACGTGCCAAATCAACTCATAGATCTATAACAAATAAAATCTCAATCGGCCAATACAATAACCAACCAAGACTTAAACCATTCAAGCAGGTCAAAAAAATAATTCAAATACCTGTTAGAACATGGAGGGAAGACAAATGGCTGGAGCAAAAAACAAATGGCTTGATAAAAAACAATATAGGCTATTTAAGGACCAGTGGTGGAGGCCATGCCAGATTTGACCAAAGAACCAATGGGTCGTTGAAGGGAATGACAATCCCAAAAGAATGCAATAACAATGCAAATAAAAAAAGGCTCGATGTGGCTGAGGAAGTGGTGCTAAACAAGCCATAACCAATGCATTGAAAACACAGATTGGATGTGCAATTCAAACAAACCTTCCAATGCTTATATAAAAATAGGACTAGTGCAGAAACTTCCAAAAAACTACAAATGTTGTAAGAGCTAGGACAATTTCAAAAAAGGCCAAGATCCTCAATAATCTTAAGCCTTGTAGTATTCAATTGGAGGAGATCTACATATAATCGAAAATGCAAATGCAAAACTCCAATACGCTGTCAAAGAAATGGTAATGTTAAGACAAACTTAATACCATATTTAGATTGCCATAAAGTACGATTGAGTTTGCACACACTACAACAATACAAAGATTGACATGAGCATTATAGACTATGTTGGGTAATGGCTACTTGAAGACCGCTCTGATACCATATCGGAGTGCTCAATACACTCACCTAGGGTCTCTCCAAGAGTGCATTAACACATAAGAAAACATGAATGCATTGCTCACATAAATAACAAACTATCTATTAATGACAAATAGATTACAAGTGAAGAAACTCTTCACATATCTCCTCACCTCCTTGCCATGTAAATACACTCCAAGAGTGCCAATAAATAGGAATAGTAAGAGGTAAGTGGAGGACAAGCAGGTGGCCCTACCACTAGGTGAGTGGTGAGACCATTGTCTCCCACAAAGGAGTAAGTGGTGAGGCCATTGTCTCCCATTGAAGAGCCAATGTGGCCCACTAAGCACTAAGAACATGTGCACACAAGATTAGTCTTAATCAAGCCCTAATCAAGCTTAACTAGACTACTCTAACAAGTTTGAGTAGTTCGGAGACCTAGAAAAGAGTGTAATCCTTTGAAACATGAAATATAAAGTGTAAAGGGATGAATGGAAGATTGAGAATGAGTGGAGAATGTTTACAAGTGTAAGAATGGTGTCAAGAGGTCTAAAAATCCAGCCTAAACTAAAACTGAATTTTGTAAATATACATGTGTGATCCAAAACTCAAAAGTCTTGGTTGAAGAATATTTCAAGAACACACAAATAATAATTCTATCTCTGAGAAGAGATGTTTTATTGCTCAAAATTGCAGATACAACATATGCCTATCTCTAGGAAGAGATGTCTGATTGCCTTTTTAGGCTACATCTATTTTTATACATACTTTGAAGGCAAGAGGGGGATGTGGAATGTCACCAATCTTGAGGGAGATGAAGTGTTTCGACTCCATGATTTACAACATTATAGAATTCGAGAAATTACTATTTTTAGACTGCACTACTAAAATTGAAATTTGGGGCACTTTCATTTGGTTTTCAAGGGTCAAAACCCACCGAGTGGAGCTCATGCCATCTCACGATGTTCCCCTCATTCTTATCTTTCCAACGGTTCAAATGGGGAGTCAAACGGAGATATGGTGCAAAATTTATGGCTCTCGGAAGTTCTGCCACCAATTGGGGTAGGACCATCGCCCGAATTGTCCCCTGAAGTGTTGCTCGGATCATCCCCTGAAGTGTTATCCAGATCAATGTGATAGATGTTTTATGATGAACTAAGGCTTGGAACATTTTGGAGAAGTTGGAGAAAAAGTATACAGACCTCAAACAGGTCTCAAAAGTGTTTGAAGTGTTTTCTAAAAAAAACTATCTAATTTTTCTAAGCCTCGGCCTTACACATGCCTGGAAAGACAAAACCTAGGGTTTTAAAAGAAAAGCTGAATAACAAATTATTCCACCCATGGATTTTCTCAAAAAAATTTAATATGACTATTTTAAGTGTGCTCTACAAAATTTTAGGGTTTGTGAACTAGTATCATATGACTTAGTATGATTTCTAACTCTATGGAGGTGAATTAGGCCTAGAAAGACCTACTTAGAAGGAGATAAGAGAGAGAAAAGGTACCTACATAGTGAAAGGTGATATGAAACTTTAGGATAAGCTAAAATGTGGTAAAGGGTATCTAAAAATAGTTTTAGTTTGTTGAGAAACTTTGTGGATGATTCAAACCTTGAAGATTTAGGTGTTTTGAGGGCTACAAGGAAGCCTAGTCTTGTTTGGGCAATTGGTGAGTAAAGGAAGCTAGTGATTGAACAGAGCTTTCAAGTAAGTATATGTAAGTTTATTAGGATCAAAACAGGGCATAAATGGTGATGGACATGTTGTTAAAAGTTGTAAGGAAGAATTGAGGCTATGAAGTAATGAGGGTGTAATTAGTTATAAGATTCATATGATCAATAATGAATTTGCACGTAAGAAATCAAAATTGGGTTAAGATCCAGATTGGAAAACCTATTAAGAGAAGATATTGATGAGTGGATCTACATCAGATTGGTATCAGAGCATCAAGATACAGTTGGGAAAAAAGAAGATAGTATTCAAGCAATAAAAAGGTACATTTTCTTTGATAATTTGTTATTATGTTCAAGTTGTGAAGAGTATTTGTAAGTTGAACTAAGGTGCAAGTATGATCCATTGAGGTCAATATAAATAAGAAAATTAGTGAGAGAATTGTTAAGGTGTGGAGCCTAAAAGCTTCAATATGAGCACATTTAACAGTTTCGGGTCTACACAGTCACCGGCGTCGGTTAGGAGAGACCGCCGTCGGTCAGGTGCAGTTGAAGAGACGCCGACGTCGGCAGAGGATCGGCCGACGTCGGTCACAGGCAAGCATGCAGGAACCGGCGTCGGTTACCTGTGCGTCCATAATGCTATTTCCGAGGACAGAAGCGAGTGTTTGCATGATGAGTTTAAGTCTTAGTCTTAAGTTCGCGTTTCTATTATTAGTAAGATTGTTTTTAGAGCCCTTGTTCAAGAGGCTTAACTATTGGTTGTAAGTGCATGCTCAAGTTTCCTAATTTTATATATAGAATTAGATATTCTTAGCTTAGTGTGAATTATTGTAGTAGTTCATTGTATGTGAATGTTGAAGAACAGTACAGAGTTGTATCAATCCAGGTTGTTGGAATTGATTGTACTTGAGAGAGAGAGCTCTTAAGGGATAGAGATCTAGAGAGAGATCTTGTGCATCTGAGAGAGGTGTGGAAGAAAGAAGTTTCTTCAATTGTATTCCTTTTGTAAAGAGTTTTAATACAAGTTTTCAGGGTGGTTTCTTGTATCTCTTATTCGTTGCTATTATTTGATTCTAGTTACTTATCTATCTGATTTAATTCCTTGGTTTATTGCTTTCATAAGTGTAATCATATTGTTGGTTGATCCCCAACAAGAATAAGCTAGATCCTGCAAGTCCAAGGTGAAGGACTTGAGACTAGGCAAGAAGAACCTAGAGAAGATATTGATAAAAGAACATAGAAGCCAAGATGAAAGATAGAAGTTGTGGTAGCAGCCCTAAAGCCATTAAGGCTTGAATAAGGTGAAGAGAGTTGTTAGAAGCTCAAGTACAAATTCAAGAATAGAAGAAAAAGACAGACTCCAAGTTAAAGTCAAGAGAAGAAGGGAAAAGAGAGTGAAAGAGACCCAAGTGAGGTCTTAAGGGGCAAGTAGGAAAACTTGTTGAAAGAGGTAGGTCCAAGCGAGGCCTAGAGAGTGAAGAGGAAAAGAAGATGAAGATGGAAAAGGTAAAGGAAATGCAGGGTATATCTGAAACAAAGTACCACAAAGATATATATATATATATATATATATATATATATATATATATATATAAAAGAAGAGGTGAAAGATATAAGAGTTGGGGCAAAACTTAGAGAGGATAGTGCTCATGGTGAAGCACATGTAGGAAGAAGAGGAAAGCCAATGGCATGGCTGGATTATGAATAAGAAAGTGAAGAGGCCTGTAAGGATACTCATGAAAAGGGAAAGAAAAGTTGCTAAGGGAGACAATGAGAGGAAGTATAAGTTGATGTGCAAGCAACTTAAGCAAGAAATGAAGAATTTTATGAGGAATGAGCAAATTGGTGTACACGAGGAAGGTGATCAACATCTTAATGAACATGAGATAGTTACAGAGTCTTATGAAACAATAAATTTATGCTACCCTAAAGTAGAAATAGGTTTTGATGAATAAGGTCCCATGATGGGACAAATATTACAAGGAGGAGAAGTGCTCAAGCAAGGATTACTTGGAGAGGCCATGTGGCTTCAAATATTTGTTACTAACGATGAATTTGAGTGTGTATGTGCAGGTCAACAAGCTAAATTGTAGAATAGAGACATGTCTATTTTGACACCTAATGAATATATGATCTAAGAACCAATGATAGTACAAGCAATGGAGGAGTAAAGTGAAAAAGATGAAATTATATGGAGATGCATGATATGGGAAGATGAAAACAAGAGGTATGAAGATCAAGATTTAAAAGTTGTATTGCATAAAACAATCAAAGAGGTGGAAGATAAGAGTTTGTTTGTACATAATGATAATAAAATGAATCTTGATAAATATATATATCAACTTGAACAAGAGTATACAGGTAATGGAGAGTTACTAGATGAGCAACATGACCAACCATTTGTTGATGAGAGCTAGGATAAATTGTAGGCAAAAATGGTAGCGTTGGAGCATACCATCCATTAGGAAGAAAAGGACAAAGACTATCTTTGAACAACAGTTGGAGATATGGGCACTGAGTATGAGACCATGGAGTCCCAAAAGAGAGAGATATTGAGGAATATACAAATTTATTGGTAGCTTGGAAGAGTGTCTAGCTTGACAAAAGATGGATATGAAGCAACCCAAGTACAAGCTTTGAAAGAATACCATGAAGAAAATGAGTCGATTTGGAGAAGATTGATCCAAGAAGGTGAAAAAGACCTAGTAGATTTCCTTAACCAAATCAAAGAGAAGGTTAGAGCGGTCATCAATGTGATAGAGGTAGGATTACAAGATGAAGGGAAGAAGATACCCAAGCCAAGGAATATGTTGCCTATGGAAGCACTTCAAGTAGACAAAATGGCAGGTTATAAAGGAGTAGAAAGGCAAAATCAAACCATAAATTTTAGCCAAGGATATGGACAAGGTAAATCTATGAACAAGCAAGGCCTAGAAGCATATGAGTGGATCAAATAACAAGCAATGGAAGACAATGACACTAGTGAAGAGCAGAGGTTAAGAAGACATGGTAAAGAATTCAAGAATATGAAATAGAAGCCTTGAAAGCTCGGAAGCAGAATGCCAAGGAAAGAGAGAGTGGATAATATAATGAGGTCTTTGAAGGGACTATCAAGCCTCATGAGTGCAATTGGATGTAGGCTAAACCTGATGGTACAAGTGATGAATAACTATAAGAGAAGAAGCCACAAGGAGGTGAACAAGAAGTCAAACAAGATCAAGGTATGAAGTTGAGCTATTTGAAGAATTGTGTTGCGGCTAAAATTAAAGTTAGACATAAGAAGTACAGTGAAGCAAGTATCCAAGAAACATTGAGCACTTGTGAACCTAATTTGAAGAAGAGATGATGTCTCAAGTTAAGCAAAAAGTCCATGTGAATACTCACTATTATCAATTAACATTTAATAATGAATTGGTGAAGGAAGGTACAACTAAAGGTATAACAAAGATGAAGGTTCAACAACAATCATTAGAGTAGGAGAATCATGGAGAAGGTATTGTCAAAGAGATAAACCAACAAAGAATGCATAGACAAGTCATGATAAGTGAAGAATAAGGAAACTATTAAATAAAAGTAGGGGTGAAAAATACGAGCAAAGTATTGGAGGTAGAGTATGAAGAAGATAAATTGGAGATGGAGGAGATATAAAATGCATTGGACAAGGAATTGCAATAGGTTGCACACTTCATAGCGGTAGAAGATGAGTTGACAAGAAAACAAGACAAGATAAGGGGATCGAAATACAAGAACCAGTTGAGAAAAAGGGGAAAGATCATAGGTGCAACATCTAAAGAAGCTTAAAGGCTCATAGAAGTAAGAACTAGAAAGCAAGGAAGAAGATAGACCAACATGCATTTGAGTTGGAGCTCAAAATTTCTCCCACTTGGGGAGTATGATGCAGGAGCATCATGAAAATTATGTAAAATTGTTTAAGTGTGAGTGTTTAGGTATTATGTGTGTGTGAGGGGTCTTTTAGGGTCCCCTAGGTGATGTTTGGGTCAAGTCAAGAGTCTTAGAGTAGATGCTTATAGCCCTTTGGCATTTTCCTGCCAAAATGAGCAATTTGAATTTTATAATTTCAAGAATAGATTAATGAGGTGTTGTAGAAAATTTCAACTTATCAAGTCAGGCACTCATTTGGTTATCTAAGTCAATTCTACAACTAGGCACAAACATGGGATATTTCTTCCATGCTCAACATTTAACACTTGGCTGCACTAGCATCAATTAACATAAGGCACATACCTTATGCACTCACTCAAAGTGCAACTGAGAAGGAACTAGGGCCTACATTAGGCTAGTTATGCCATGGTGCAAGACATTACTTAGCGAAATTAGTCATTTGGAAGATGGATTTCACTAGATCCATAGGTGCAAGCATTTCATGGACTACGCTCAGTGGTCTTGTAGGCACAAGCCTATTTTGAGGTGATTTTATAATCTATGGGCACAAGCCTTTGTTTTACTAAGCTCAGCGTCATGTAGGTGCTTTGAAGGGTCAAGGGACTGTTCTTACTTCAAGTATTCATCCTTAGGCTAGTGCTTCTAGCAAGGGGAGGATCACTTTGGTGCATGCTCCTTCTACACTTAGGCTAATTCTATAAAATATGCTGACATTATTAATTAACACAGTGACTCCATTGATAGCATAAACCAGAAGCTTGCTACACATTACTTAACATAATTTAAGTGAACTTACAACATTATATTCACATTTAACTAACAATATAAAGATGCATACACCAAATTCATCATATATACCATAACCATTATTTGTCATTAACTAAAGTTAAAATTAATAGAACAAAGACCATAGTAATTGAAATAGAGTAAACACTCACTCAAGCTATTTAACGATCTAGAGGCTCACAAGCGAGCTTGGGCATATACAAGTTGGGATCTAATGGCATCCATGTTATTACTAATACTAATGGCGGCCTTCATAATGTAGAACCAATTCTCCATAGATTTGCTACATTCCATTCATGTCTCTGTTGATCACTCGTTCGAGCTCTTTTTATAGCCTACAAAAACACCTCTTGCTAGGGTGGAGCTGCGCACATCGGGTGTCAAGATGGAACCTAAGTAATCATTCTACTGGCTCTATCACCTTGCACCCTCTGTGCTACAATCACCATGTGTTTTCACTCTAAAAGATGCCCTAAAGATTTGGGAGCCAGTTAACCGTTTGCCAACTGGCGCAAGGTGTGCATTGATTCCTCCAACTGGTGCCAAGATGATAAAATGGCAATCATTACTCACAATGATACCTTACACCTAGGTATTTGTCATGCTTGCACGAGTCCCATACTTAACAAAATAGGGGCCCAATATTACCCCATACAAAATTGTTAATCCGCCCTCAAACAAGGCTGCCAACATTTTTGGCATGCAAAACTCAAGTATGCTCTCCTTTAGCTCAACAGTGAAGTCTTAAAAGTCCTTGATAGTGAGCTTGATTTTCTCAGTGACGTTTATTTTCATGGAGGTGATTTTAAGCACAAAAATGTCTATGTTTTCTAGCTCCTTCTTGAAGGCCTCTGGACTTGCCTTAGCTTTTATCACTCTCGCTTCTAGGATTACTCCTTGTTCGTAGGCCTTAGTATACAAAATGGAGAATAGTGCTTCTAGGTTTTGTTTTTGGTCCTTTATTTGAGTGCTTAGCACATTGACCTTCCCCATTAACTATGCACACACCTGTGCATAGAGTATACCTGCACCATTAGCTTCTTCTTTTCCTCCTTTGCCTACTTGAGGTGTGCGTCTATGATTGATGCTTGGTTAGAAAAGATCAAGAAGATGGAATCCGCTGCATCTACATCTTCTTGAAGTTTTGCGAAGAGGTCCTCCATCTCTCTGAGCTTAACAACAAGTTCTTTCTATAGCACGGTGCATGGATATTATTATTATTATTCTTATGCCAACTTCGGTTTCATCCTTGGGAGCATTTGCTCTACTAGCACACATACTTTATCAACCTTAGAGAGGTTTGATGTATCAATGCCGACCAAAAGGGATGGTTCAACCGTCTCTATGCATTCACATAGATGCTACAACTTGAATTTCATGACATGCACTTCATCTTTGGCATCCTTGTAGATTTTCTTCCATTTCTTCACCTTGCCATCATTGATGATATTTGTATGCACAACTTCAGTGGCCATTTGAATAAGCACATTCCCAGACTAGACTGGGTTCATGGTGCGAGGGTTGATGATAAGGGAGTCATGCCCTTCCTCAAGCTCATCTATGCCCAATATATCCTTTTGAGGCACCTTAAAGTAAGGCTCATCCATGTAGTGGTCAAACGTAAACACAAGTTATTTGTGCATCCTACTTGTGGTAGCCTTGGGGGGCATGAAGTCAAACATGTATAAGTCTTCATCCTTCCACCCCTTCTACACCTTTTCTCTTATGTTCAATTATGTGCCTTCCTCCTCGATGATGTCCAAATCTGTTTGTGTTTCTTCCTCTTCACTGACACCATCGATTTCTTCGGTGCTTTCCTCTGAGGACTCATCTTCTTGTTCCGCAAAGGGTTATTCCTTGAGCTTTTCCACTTTATCCAATTCTTCTTTTTAGGGTTTCTCAATGCTTACCTCTAGGTTTATTCCCTTAACACCAATGTCACCTTATTTTTATTCCTATTGGGGTTCCTCTTTAGTCTTCATTTGTTGTTTTGAGGCACCCGTATCACCTTCCCTTTTCTTTGGGCACCCCTTCACTACTTGGGCATGCCTGTTGTGCAGCTTCATCTACAAATCTAATAAGGGTGATAGGTGCCTTCTTTGTTGCTTCCACAGTTGGTCCTATACTTGCGATATCTTTTGTCATCTTCTTCTCTTTCTTGGCCTTCTTTCCTTGGCCTCCTTCTTTTCTTGGCGTCAACCCTTTCCTATGCCAATATGTGCTTCTCTTCTAGAGCCAATGCCTTCTGAATCTCCTCCTTGCTCATTCCTAGTTTCTTCTACACCTTTCTCATTTCCTCTATTTTTGGAGGTGCTATGGAGGGTTCTTCGCTAGATGAGGATCTCATCGACTCTTCTACTTCTTCAAGCGAAATGGTGGTGTCTCTTTGGAGGGCCTCTTGCACATCTTTGGTGATGGGGTCTTCTTCTTCTTCTTCAATCTGTACGATGTATGTCCATGCTCCTTCTTCTACCTCTTCCTTAGTCTCTTCCTTCAAGCCGCGCATAAGATCCTCTTCCTTCTCCATTTTCACCAGAGTTATAGTTGGGAGCACAAATGTTCCCTTAGACTTATTTTTTTGCTTCTTATTGGAGGAAGTAGTCTCTAGCAGGATGGTTACACACTTCTAAGGAGTTGAAGGTGTGGCTTGTTCATTGGAGGCGATCCTCAACCTAATGTTCTCCTAGATATCCTCAAGTGTCTCCCCCTTTTCTTTTGGGGAGACTTTTACAATGTCTTTGGCATTGGCTTTATTTTGTCACTGATCTGGAGGGGGGCAATAATCATATTTTTTAGGGTTAGTGCCCTTCCTCCGTAGCTTCATCTCATAATAGATATTGAAGATGCACCCTGTTATGATTTCTCTTTGGAGGGGATGGAGGTTCGTGCGATCGGAGTCATCCTCCTCATACTTTGTGGCTTTTGCTCCTAGGTGCACATATTGGTACCTCAACCTACTCCTTTCTTGGTCCATGACCTTCATCAGGATATCCAACTACTATGCATTGGGAATCCTCCTTAGCACCGCTATGAAATATTTTACAAAAAATGGATAAGACAGTTTCAGCCAGCCAGATAGGTTCCCATCTATAAGTGCCAGGCACACTACACATAAGTGTTGTATGATGACGAAGGTTTCCATTCCTAACATATGTTGGGGGAACTCCTGTCAGATGCACCATTCAATCCTGAATGCCTTTATGTATTGATCATACCACCCTTGTACTCTTATTTTGTACTTTTGGGAGAAGCTGGTTAGGAAGGTGAATTCTTGGTACTTCAGCGTTGGGAATCATTGTGCACTGGGAAGACCCAAAGGTTGTCTTCATCTCCATCAGGCATGTTGATCTCCTCCATCACCATTAATATCAGCATTGACCCTTACCTAAAGGTCTTTCATGCTTTGTGGCACTCTAGTGTATTTTTCACCATCTCCTTAGTAATAAACTTCGTGATATTGAACTTGACCCCTTGCACCATGTGATGGATGATGCATAAGTAGGTCTTGATGATGTCGGTCCAACAACCACCAGGGTAAAGTTTAGAGCCAACGAGGCACATCATTGCCTTCGTGCTAGAGTCTTGAATGTCCTTTATAAAAAATGTGAACCCTGCTTTGTAGTAGTATATGAGTTTTGCAACCCTCTCTACCTTTGCATCATCCTCCATCATCTGGTGGGTGCCCATCCCTACACCTAAGAGCCTTATGATCCTATTGATGAGGCGTGCCAAGATATTTATACACCTCCTTGTGAAGTAAAATCGATCACCATGGATGCACGAGAGGAAGGATTGCACCCATTCCTCTGGCTTACCAAAACTTGGTAGCTCATATAACTAGGTCACATCAGTGGTCGCTAGCTTGTCTTAACTAGAGACATCAAATAACACTGCATCTACCTCAGTCTTTCTTCCTATGTCAACCACCCAGTCCTGGTTGAGATCTTGTGTGTTGCTCAATATGCGATGGTTGTACTCTTCCAACTTGCACATGTGCACAAATGATACCCATGTCTCCCCCACTATGACCTCAAGGGGAAACTACATTTCTCTGTATGCAAGATTTGTGCTTGCCTCAGGGTTAATCACAGTGACACTAACACTTTCTAACAACTACACCTTTTTCTTTGCAATGGCTATTTATTCTACTTTTGTGCCTTCTTAGCATCCTTTTGTGCTTGTGGTGGACCAGAACTTAATCGCTTCTTACCCATTCTAAACTGGCTACTATTGAAGCACCGTCAGCTGATATTCCTGAAGCCCTTAATCTTTCTTCACATTTGCTCATAGTCATGGGGTCTATGACTGCAACTTTAGTGCTTGAGCTTCATTCATCATTAATGGCAGCCTTAACATCACTCAAAATTATTACTACTTGGTTCTCTTGCAATTCTCTCTCCACATGCCTCCTTTCCAATATCACACAAAATGTTATTTCTTTCTCTTTTCAACCATTCTCATTTGGTGGTTATGGGTGCTCAGGTTTTCACTTGGTAACATTTTATCTAGTTTAGCTCTGGTTTGGCTCTACATTTGGGTTTAAATTCTCTTATGGTTTGTAACCTAGTCCAGTGCACCGTCTGCCTCTTTATACCTTAATTTTAGCTACCTTATTAATAGCTGGTGAGTAATGGAATGGTGGCGCATGGATTTATTGAAATATACTAAACCCATGAAATCCATGAAAATCCATTGCCACATTCACATTTATTACTGATTTTTGTGCTTTCACCATCACAGTCATTAAATTCTCTTAATGACTTATTCAATGAAGTGACAGGTGATTCAAACAGTCACTTCCTGCTAATTGTTGGGTGGGTGCTAGCTATCTTGACAATCCTCCTTCTATGCTTTGTTCACCTTGGCATGACCTTCACCCTTCTTATGGCAACTTGGGTGCAATGCTTAACATGCACGTGATTCAGCCTCTTTAGTTCCATTTCTTCCTGCTGCGCTTCCTTTCAAGTGTACTTCCATTTCTTGGTCAATTTCTCTATGATTTCATCTTGCTTTGGCCTTCCTTACCCCATAAAAATCCTTGCACTGGTATTCTAGTGCTTTATTCTCTCCGCTTTTGATATCTTGCACATGAGCATCTTATGCGCCTCCTTTTTATTTCTTATGCACTAGCATCCTGTGCACCTCCCTTTGTCACTTGGTACTCACATTTTTCTAAATCTGGCAACTCCATGCACCCAGAGACTTAGGTGTTTAGCCTTAGGCACTTAGAAAGCAACCGTGCTCAACTCATCTAACTAGAGTTATGCATGTAAGAACCATAATAGTTCCCCTGTAGACTTGAAAGTACCTCGCTTATACACGTAACACAAACAACACAAAACATAAGGAAACATTTGGCTTGCACCAAACTTTATTTTGGTCAGCACAACACCACTGACTTGTGATCGGGAAGTCAGTGTCTGATGGTGTGAACACCATTCTATTATCTATAAGGCTTCAATTGATTGTCTTTGAAATGCCAGGGAGTATTTTACCCATCAATGTGTGCAACTTGCATGCATTAGTCTCCAATATGCTATGGATGATGTAAGGTCCCATCCACCTAATTTGTAGCTTACCTAGGTGTTTGAGGTACTTTGAATCATATAACAAGACCAATGCTCCTTATATAAGCACCTTGCGCTTAATGTGTTTGTCATGACATAGCTTTTAACACACCTTCTTTACTTAATAACTCCATCTTACTTGGGTGCATGTCTCATCCAAGGGCTCCAAGTCTTTCAGGCATGTGCTAATCATCTAGATGACCAATACGTGTGATGCGTAATGAAGGTAATAGAAACTCCATCAGTAAAATAACCTTTATGTTAAACACCAGTTGAAATCGTATAGCCTTATTCAGGTGCTTATATGTCGTGTAATAGGCCCACATATTATAGACACACGGTCATCCCAATCTTTACGACCAACATCGCATATCTTTGTGAGGCATGTTCCTAGTATCGTATTAAATGCCTTAATGGTACCATTCATTTAGGGATGATAATGTGTTGTCTTATGGTGTGCCACCATGTCTTCGATTAGCAAGATGTGCACGGTTTCATTAATGAAGTGTGAACCTCAATTGCTAATCAAATTGAGTGGGCACCCATAGCGACTAATGATGTTCTGCCATATAAAATTTTTGGTGATGGTGGCTATGCAGTCTTTAGTTGACACTGCCTCATCTCACTTGGTGAAGTAATAAGTGGTTGCTAGAATGTATCTTACACCTGTGTACCTCATAGTAGGAGTAATAGGCCCAACGAAGTCAATAGCCCATTTTTCAAATGGCATTTGGGCAAGGATGGGAATGAAAGGCATTTCATCCCTACAATAAGGCTTTCCTGTGCACTGGCAGATGTCACAAACCTTGGCACAATATTTTGCATCCAAGAATAGCCTTGGCCACCACAACCCTGATTGCAGCACCTTGCACACTGTAGCATCTCTAACATAATGTACTTCGATAATCCCCTCATGTACCTCTTTCAATACTGAGTCCCTTTCATGTTCTAAGACACATCAATGTAGTACCTCATCTCAGTTCAAGTTGTACAGTTACTCGACATTGAGTTAAAAGGGGGCGACAAACTGTGAGTTGCTTCTTCTCCTTGGTTGTCATAGTCTAGGGTGTAGACCTAGATGTCAAAATTGCAACTATCACTACCAATTTTGTAGGGACTCATTGGACCCTGTGGTGTTGCACTCAGTCATATCATCCTCAATAGGCACTTTTGCATTGCTAGAGTCGATACAGGACAAATGGTCTGGGCCCAAGTTTTATTTTCCAAGATTTACTACTATAGAGAGCTATAATTCTTGAAATAGAACTATCCATCTACAAATGCACCTGTGGAGAATAGGCTTGTTCAACAAGGACTTAAATGCCTTGTGATCAGTGAAGAAAATGAAGGGGGTTGCTAAAAAGTATTGTTTCAACTTCTACAAGGCGTAGACCATGTCCAGTGCCTCGTGCTCGATTGTGCTATAGTTCTGCTTTGCCTTGGTCAATTTTTTATTTGTGAAGGGGATGGGATGATCTATTTTTCCTTCACCCATTTGCACTAACATGATGCCAATTGTAGATCTATATGCATGGATGTGGATGTGGAATGGAGTCATCTACTCGAGAAATAATAATATTAGCACACTAGTTAATTTGAGCTTCGGGACACTAGTTAATTTGAGCTTCGGGGTTACAAAGGCATCTTCTTACACTGTACCCCAATAAATAGTCCATCCTTGTGTAAGAGCTCCTCTAATGGTGCTACAATCTTTGCATAGCTTATAAAGTTTTTATAGTAGCTGCAATGGCCAAGAAAGGTGCAAACACCTTTTTGCATTGATGGGGTCTGGAGCTGAAGGATGATTGCAATCTTCACAGGGTCAATAAGTAGACCATCTTTATAGATGATATGCTTAAGCAAGGTACCAAATGGTTTCGCAAAGATTCACTTCTTGAGGTTCAAGGATATCTACAACTACCTTCACCTTTCAAACATTAGGCACAAGTTGTCATAATGGTCCTTCACTATCCCATACATAGTCCAATCATCTAAGTACACTTGGAAGAACTTGTGCATAAAGTCCTTAAAAGAAGTGATCACCACTCTAGAGAACATGACTGGTGCATTATTGATTCCAAAGGGCATCATTTTGTATGAAAAATAGCCCTATTCTATTGTAAAGGTAGTTTTGGGCTTGTCCTCCTCCTCGATCTGGACTTGATGTTATCTTGAGAACCTATCAGTGAAAGTGTATATCTCGCAACCTGTGATGCCATCCAAGAATTTATCGATAAACAAAGTTGGGAATGGGTAAGTTATGTAGGTGACATTTAATATTCTATAATCGATGTAAATACAGATGCACCCATAATTTTTGAGGCTAATGACCATGGGGCTAACCCACTCAGATTATTGCATAGGGTAAATGATGCCTACGACTAACGTACCATCAATATTCATTTTGACCTTGGCACAAAGATTGGGGTTCATATTGTAAGGGTAATTCTTGATAGGTCTTGCACCATCGACTAGATTGATGCTCATCTTCCCAAGGGATGGGTGTGTGCCCTTCATGTCTCTATAATTGCATAGGGACAAGTCTTGGAATTCCTTCAGGAGATCCACTATGCGGGTCAGCTCTGCATCAGACCAATAGGCACCTAGAGTAGCAATCTTTGGTTCACCTTATGAGCTGATGTCTACCTTGGTAGTTTTGAGCAATGCATAGTAGGGTTCATTCTTCTCTTGATGTGAATCCTCAACTTGCCTACTACCCTCAGTTGTTTCTATGTGAAGATGAGTAGGGTATTCTTATTTTGGGGCCCTATCCTCAACTTGGTGCACTAACTTATTTTTGCCTATCAAAGTCATCCAGTTACACGCCTTCCATGTCTCATCATCCTCATCACTAGAATCACTATTGAGGATTTGATTTTCAAATAAAGTTAGGAGCACCAAACCCTTTTCACCGAACATATCTTTGAGGCACTCTTCCAATATTGCAGTGTCTTCAAACACTACCCTTTGAACTATCTGAAGTGGCTCAATTAACTCAAGGTTTTGTGAAGAAAAGGAGGTGTGAGCAAACTAATCCTTACGTGCATCCCAATTCACTGTTTCGTGGCACTTCTCGTTTAAAACATACCATGCTCGTGCCCACGTCTTCAAGGTCTTGTAGAAGATGTGCACCCATAGGTGCCTTGGGGAATTTTCACCATAGATAGTCTATGTTTCTTCACAAAAGTGCACATTCACTATAGGGTAAGAGTCGCCATAGTAGGTAGAGATGTCCAGGTCATTTTTGCTCTTCTTGAATCTAGTGTAGATGGATGCTTTTACAGATTGCCAAGCTAACAAGATAGGCCTTTGCGCTACCCACCAACGAACAATAGTGCTCCTCAATGTATACACTAGTGCATCCATTCTATCTGTATACACATAATTTTTTCAACTTTTTTTATTTAATGACACTTTGTATCTTGCAGGAACCTATGAAGTCTCAATCTCTCTGAGTACACACCTTAAGGGGTACATCAAAAAAGGGGTGGACAGACCATTGATGCTTCATAAAATTATTCTCTTTTGTGACTTGCCATCTACACACTTGTCTCCTAAAACCATTTGCCCTAAGCTTATTATTCTCAGTTGTACCCATTCCAAACATTTGTCACATCATTATCCTCCTTTCTCTTGCCTTGACCATCTTTTCTTAGTTGATTGTACTAGGTCGACCCTATTTAATTTTCAGCCTTTGATTATTGTATAGGGTTGACTGGGTTGACCCTGTACTGTTTTGGGGTATTTTTCACTTGGATTTTTTTTAGCCCTTTGACCGAACTAGCTCAGGACCTAATGATTCATCTCCCAAAATCATACAGGGTTGAGTGGGTCGATCCCATACAACTAACATATTCGAAAGGATTTAAGGCAAAATCCACCTATATATACAAGTTTATTTCCAACCATTTGAGAATAGAGAAGTGAAGAAGAATAAGTGCGAATGAAAATCTATTTATTAACCATTCTACTTGAAGAATAAAGCTTAGGGTTCCATAATTTATTTGGAGATACGGATCTTGTCTTGTGGAGAAGTATTTTGGATGCATAGATAGGTTGTGTATCCTAGAGCTGATTTGTCTTTTTATCCTTACATACCACAACAATCTCTTGTAAATCACCTTGGCCAAGGGAGAGATTGAGGCTCGATGGGTTCATCTTCAAGGTCAGTATTCCTAACTTTATTTCTCCTTTGTAAGAGTAGATAGATAATGCAGTTGTGCTTCTCTCACATACATTAGGATTTCATATACATTAACATGAGTATATGTCTTATATGCAGGTTTAGTTTCCTTTGTTTTGTTTCTAACTCTCACTTTGTCCACAGGATTTGGTGTGCACTAAATTAGATTTTTTTTTTGTTTATTATAATAGAGTGAAATATCAAAACCTAGGGCTCGTTTAGGGTTATTACATGTTTGTGTTATACTATAGACTTTGGAAACCTTCCTAACATGGTGTTTTGTAACAAGTGATCCCCTAATAGGGTTTAGCGGATCCCCATATTAGTCATGCTCGTGCTTAAGAAATGTATTTCTAATCAGAAGTGTAGGTATGTTCTATCTTCTCCGAGTCAGGATTGATTTATAGACATGATGCATTTTTTGATTGCATACATTCTGGTGAGTCCAATGTGAACTAACCCTTGCAGGATTTGTTCACTTTCTTTCCTTCTTTTTATCATATATTTGGCATATTGGATCAACTTTGTCAACCTAGTTCTAATATTTGTGTGCAGGTATTTAGGTACAAGCTATTGGATCGATCCAATCGACCCAATACAAATTTATAGATTTTCAAATATTTAATTCAGACTACTAGGTCAACCTAGTTGACTTTGTACATTCCAAACACTCAACTATAGGTCTTTGTAAAGCTTGATTGACCTAGTTGACCTAGTTAGCAAAATTTTCAAACATATATTAAAGTTCTTGAACAACAATCTTCATTCTCTACATCTCTAGCCCACCAAGGTTCCTTCCTATCTCTTTGTCTCTTTCCTTATAGTCTTTCCTTTTACAATTTTTAGTCTTTAAAACTATCTTTACATAGTCAATTGAATCGACCCTATCGACCCAATTCTATGTTTTGTATGCTATCTAGCTAACTAGGTTGACTCTACCGACTCTGTTCATTTTTAGACCTTGCTTCTGTAGTATAAGATCGACACTGTCAACTCTATTCTGTATTTTGTGCATACGCTGTTGACTATATCAACACTGTACTTTGTTTCAAAGTTGGAATTAATCTTATATGCTAGTAATTAGCTCGCACTTTTATTTTTTGTTGTTTGCGTACTTAGAATAGATCACATAGTTTAATTACGTAGTTTTTCAATTAACCGTTTAGTTTCACTATTTTCTATTTTATGCACACATGACTAAATCACAATATTTAAAATACACTTTAATATTTGTCTACCCAAGGCCAACCTACTTAGATTTCATCACCAAGGGGAAGCTGACTTGATGTTCTGGTCAAGTTGGTTAATGGTATATTTTGGCTAAGCACTTATTACCCTTATTTATGTGATGTGTGAAGTGAGGGGGAAGGCCCAAATACCAAGCCTATATCATTACCGCTACATATCCTTTTCATCCCAAACTACCTAAAACCATCCTTAGATTGCTTTCTAGTTCCTTGATTATAACCAACTTCCCATCACATTTAAAATCATGTTCTAATAATATAATAAACATTCAGGTTGACCAATTAGTTAGATCTTTACTTTCCAAGTTAATTGTTTGCTCTTTGTTCACTTGTATTTTGTATTGCAAGAACTTGTGTTAGCCAGTGTTGGTGCAAAGTTTTATTTTGTGTGTCTCAATTGGATTGTTCAACGTTGATCCATTTGACTGTTTGTTTTTCTTTAGTTCTTACTTTTCTAGATTACTTGCAAAAATTATATTGTTTCAATTGACAATCTATTATACACTTCTTAATCTTTCTTGTTTATTGTATTAGGCCGACCCAGTCAACCCTGTACCTTTTTCTAGTCTTTGTTTACTATGTTGGATCAATTCAATCGACCCTGTACTATTTGCAAACCTTATTTAATCTTTTTCTAGTCTCTGTTTATTATGTTGGATTGACCCAGTCGACCTTATACTATTTTCAAACCCTATTTCTATGTTAGGTCGACCCAGTCGACCCAGTACTATTTATGTCACTCCCTGATTCTTTGTCTTCTCATCTCTCTTCCTTTCCCTTCATCATCGACTTTCTACTTGATGATAACACTGAGTTACAGGCAACAGAGATAATGAATTTTACAAACCCTCATAGGGTCTTTGATAGGCATAGTAGGGCTCCTCTCTTGGATGCTAGTAATGTTCATATTACTACTCACACAATGAATTATGGTATCCCTCCTAATACCTCTTCACAACGTAATCCTCTTCTTTAGAGGACCAACCCAAATTAGAGTATACCCCCAAAATGCTCTTTTTAATCTCTGAATTTCCTTAACATCGAGGAAAAGATCCCTCTACCATTTACAATCTTATGATTAGTGGTCAATCCGAAGAGCCTCCTTCACCTACTCCTACATTCTCAACTAGATTTGGGGGTACCACTATCTTTGATTATCATTCTCTTCCTTCGATTATGACCCCTTCTTATACCATGACTTCTTATACCATGTTCTATATCTATTGGGCCTCTCACGAGATCCATTGTCCTTAATCCTTATACTAGTGCATCATTTACTACCCAAGGTAATCATGCTTCTTCTCAACCCTTCACTAGTCCATCTTTTGCTACAAAAGCAATTTTTTCCACTAGTGCCTCACACTCTCATAGTCCTTCTCGAGCTCCTATCAACACCAATAGTGGTACTCAAGCCACTAATAACAATACTAATACTTCTAATAATGCTAATCAAACACATCAACTATTTTTACAAACTCTTAATCAAGTGAATACCTTTCAAGCTCATAACACAAAACAAATGATGAGAATGCAAAACCACCTTATTCCTCTTCAATCCCATCCTCAACCAATGGCTTGGGGCACACATAACCAAAATGTTTCCCCTCCTCTTCGAGATTCTCAAGGCAATCTCATTCCTCAACCTCCTTTAGTCAACAAAACCATTAAGCGTCTCCAAAATGAACCTCTCACTACTTAAATTGCTAACATTGACATAGGAGGTATCACACCTACAAATTTTTATAATGGATCAACCGATCCTACCTTTCATCTTAAGAGATTTGAAAATCTATATAAGGATTGGATCAAATTAAACACCTTTGCCACTACCAAACTTTTAGCCAAATTCCTCATGGGTGATGCCTTAGATTGGTACAACCAACTTAGAATTCATTCCATTTCTAGTTTGGAGGATTTAGTGCAAGAATTCCAAACTAGTGATCTTCTCAAAAACACTTTGGCCCACTTCATAAATTGTAAACAACTCAAAAATGAGACTGCTCAAGCCTTTGTTAAAAGGTGGAAAACTTTGTCAAACAAATGTGAACATAACATGGCCAATGACAATCTTTTTCATCTCTTTGCCAATAATCTCTTTCCTAAGTTACAATATCAAGTCCGCACTCTTTCTCCACGTACTTTGGAGGAGGCTATAGACCAAGCTAAACACAAGATTTCCTAATGCATCAATTTGAGCCACCCCAACCTTCTGCAGGTCCTCATTTCTTAAAAACAAAAATTGCAATGTTACTAATGATGGTGTTACAGATTCTTACGACTCCATTCACAATGTTCAAGCTATCATTCCTACCCCTTCTTCAGAACCAACTCCCCCTTCTCAACAATATACCAATCCTCATTTATCATCACCAAATAACATTAATGTTCATAAACCTCTATCCTCAACTGAATTGCTTAAGCATCTACCTAGGCCTCTTCCAAGATAACTTGACCCTACTCATCCTATGAAATCTTATTATGATCCTAACAAATTTTTTTGGTTTCATGGTAGTTGGGGCCATTCTCATGAGACCTGTAGACAACTTTGTAATTTGGCTATGGATTTTCTTCTTGGTCTTAATTTTGATCATGATTCTATCATTTGAAAGTATTAACAAGCCTATGAAATTGCTTTCAAGGACTATAAATCACATGATAAAACTCAAGCCTTAAATCAAGCTAATGCTCATTTGGATATCTACAAATACCCTCTACTTAATCATCAACCTATTCAGGACAACCAAGACAAGCCCACCCATTCCACCAATAATGTAGAAAGTCTTGTTAAACCAACTTTCGAAGAGAATGTAGTTAACATGACTAATATGTGAAGGGTAGTGGCTTTTATTGACTCGCAACCTATCTACACTACTCCATCTCAAACATATCATGTTATCCAGGATTCTTCTCCAACTCACTTAAGTGAGTTGGGGCAAGAAGATCTTATAACTTTTTCTGATCCAATTTCTGATTTTCCCTTGGATAACACTTCCATTCTATTTTTACCACTTTCCCATCATCTTCTAATAGTAACGATACTCAAAATTTTACTAACACTTCTTCTACCAATTATCAAAACCAACTTGAATCAACTACTTGATCATCACAACATGATTTAAAACCTTGTTCAAAACCTTCTTCTTCTTCTTACCAGCACAAATTTTAATGTATTTTGGCTCCTCTTTTTGAGGACCTCCTTAATCATTGTGCACCTATTTCTAACAACCTTATTATGGGTTATGATAAGTGGGATCCCATTGTGAAACTCACCAATCTCTCATCTCGAATTCCATTCCTTGAGCTTATGAGGACTGCTCCACATCATAGAAACTATCTTATGCAACTATTATTCGAGATGAATATCACTCATCCTTCCCTAGCAGGATGGGGAGTAGCCTTATCTGGACCCGATGATAATATTTTACAATAATGTGAAGAGATGTCTGTCAACATTGATGAAACAATTGACACTTCTCTTTATTTAACATTTCTTATAGCCTCTATGATTCTCGACGAGATTCTACTTCATGCAGATTATCCTCCCTTATTCATTATCATCCAAATAAGTGATATCCAAGTCAAGCATGCATTGATTGATGAGGGTTCCAACACTTGCATTGCCTCTATCTATTTCATTAAGACCCTTGGATATTCATAATACAATCTTAAGTCTATACGTAACACCTGCCAAGGATATGATAAAAGGCAAATGTCTCCTCTAGGTTGTGTGTGGATTTCCATTTCTATCCCAAATGTCACCATCTATGTGAAGGTAATGATTTTTAACTTTCCCCTTTCTTATAATATCTTCCTTGGTAGGCCATGGAATCATTGTATGAGAGCAGTTGCCTTTTTCTCCTACTAATACGTTAAATTCTCTCATAATAGAGCCATTTATAGGATTCAGGGTGACACTAACCCTTATAATTTCAAATAATTCCAAGATCGTGGTGTCTTTATGATTCCTACTCTTGAACCTTTACTTAGCATTCCATTCCATCAGTCTCAACGTCTCAACTTTCCTGTTAATTCAACCTAAGGTTATAATGGGCATCCTGAGCTCATTAGAAACATTCATCCTAACCTCTTAGATTCTAATGATGAGCTCAATGAGACTAACTTAAATATTAAAAATTTTAATCTCTCACCTCACCTCACCCCTTAGCTTTCAACTTCCTTACAACTTCATTCTCATAAGCCTCCTTGTGATGACATTCCCATAGTCTTGACTAAGACTCAACATTCTATTCACCATGCTTCCCTAGATGACAAGCTCATCCCTACTTATGTCATTGATATTCACACCCTAGATTACGATGATGGCTATTTTTTAGATGATCTATTTTTAGGTAGTCTTTTCCAAGCCTATGATGTCGATATTGTTCGTTATTGTTCTTCTTTACTTGAGTCTTTTGATACATATTCTTGTCTTCATTTATAGTTCCTAATTTTAGAATTTTTACTCTTTATCGTAGGGTAGAGATGACACTGACATCTCTAATTTTTTAGGAGACCCATAGGAGTATGCTCATGGATCATGTTATGATCGAGCCTTACCACTCTGCTAGATTTCCTAATCATCGTAGTTGACTTATTCTTGAGATTAGTGTGACCTTTCTTAGACCTTCTGTATATCCTACCCCTCCTTCAGTAGAGCCTTCATTGGAGCCCATTCTTGCTCTTGTTATAGTTGAGCCTCATCCCGTTCTTACTATAGTTGAGCCAGTTTCTGCTCCTACTCTTGTTGAGCCTACCCTTGCTTCTCATCCCATTGATCCTTTCATTGAGCCTAGTTCCGCTCCTTTTCCATCACCACCTTCCCTTGGTGATGGTTTGCTTCCTTTACCTAAGATGGCTCCTTTGCCCACCAAATGGGTCGATGAGTCTTCTCCAGCTTTTACTCCTGTTACACCTCCTTCCATGAGTGCTTCTCCTAAGACCACGAACAAGTGTATTTGTTGCTTCCATGAGACATATAATCATTATTCTACCCATTATCACAAGCTGTGATAATATATTGATGCTTTACATCCTTCTTCCCCATCATCAGACAAAGCCATACCTCCCCCAAAGGTACTTCTTGAATACATGCCTAAGTATGGTGAGGTATATTGTCTATGCACCTATGTGGTACACATTACACTGATTGTTGCCACATCCTCCAACAACACCTTAAGGATCAGCTTATAGCTATTCCCAAACCTTATTATGTTCCTCCTATACGTCATCCCCATAAGAAGGCTTATCCTTCTTCTCCTATGGTTCCACATCCAGTGGTTCGATCCCCTCTTGTGGTCCCTTTGTCATCTTTTGGGCCTTCACTCGTGGACCTTCCCTCACTCGTAGATCCTTCTCCATCGATGATTCCTACATCTCTCGTAGAGCTCGATCCCATGCATTCTCTTGATCATCCTTTTTCTGATTTCCCTCCTCAGTATAATCCATTGAGTATTTCTAATTTTTTAGTTGAGGAGATTAGAAGAGAAGTATTTTCCAAGTTTTCATTAAAGAAAGATGAGACATTAGCAGTAGTTCATATCTAGCTTCATAGCGATTTGTCCGATGTTTTGGATAATGCGTGTGGATAGATTTAGTAGTATTTATGAGCACATGCATGGTGCTTTCTCATTTACATTTGGATTGGATGTGTGTTCCAATCTTATCTTTTATCTATCTGTTATATCATTTGACATTGTGTTAAATTCATATTTTTCTTATATAGTGATTTTTACCTTTTGTACTATATCTTGCTTATATTGTCATTTATATTTGCATATGCTTGTCTTTCTTTATCATTGCTTTCTCATTTTTCTCTTGATTTTTTCTAAAAAATCCCTTTTTGTATCTTTATGGTTGTTTTCTTTCTTATCTCTATTTTTCATAGTTAATTGTCAGTGTGACTTCGTGATACAAACCCTGTTCCCTTCGGTCATTATCTCCTTTTACCATGTGATCAGTTAGCAAACAGTCCATCTCATTATACATTCCTTACACCGGTCCACTTTGGATCTCCTTATTTCCCTTCTTTCTTTTTCGTAAACTAAGCATATACATCGTTGAGACTCGAGATCACATGTTAGTCCATTGTTAAACCTAAGTGTCCTAGTCATTATTTATCTTTGGTTACTTAGCTTCCTTTAACCTTAACCTACAACTCATTCGTGTGTATCACTTCATCTCTCATGATTGGTCAATCTAAGTCCGTATAGAGGAGGAATCTTAGAAATCCATAAATAGCTATAAGCCAAATCATTTAAACAAAAAACAATGATATCAAAAGGCCAAAACATTCAAAAATCTTAAAAGTCTAATCACACTAAAAGACATGATTCAAAGCACATCTCCTTCTTCTAGTCAAAGATCAAACTTCACAATTGGCTTCACGATAGAGCCGAGGTCATTTGGGGTATGGTAGGCCAGTATATTAGAAGAGGAGAATAAAAAATTTTTTCTTGCTACTTACTTTATTATGCAAGTACTCAATCTTTGTAGTAGATTGATGACTCTGTAAGGGGTTCTAAGGAATGGGGAATACGTCGTGGGAAGGTAGGTCCATTTTACTTTTTTTTGTACCAATCTACTTTCATGAGTTGATCTTAGTAGCATGCTTATTTGCTTACAAAGCTTTGTGTTTATAGCCAACCGATTTCCTTTGTACATTGATGGTCACTAGTCACTTAATGTCTTCTCATGTCTTTAGTATGCATCTTGCCTCCTAAGGTCTTCTCATAAGACGTCTAAGTTATGATTTTTACATTCCCTTTTTCATTCCTTATATCCATCATATTTCCTCTTGAGAAATATTATTTTATCTACTGATCACTCTCCTTGGGATTTCATTTATGAGTTGCTTTGTAAGACCATGGATAGGACCCAACATTCTTCACAAATTACCACCTCTTTTCCTTCCTATTACCTACATCCTTTATTACCCGATTTTTATTGTTTATTCCACCCCAATGGTGTTCTCTTTGTGAGTTGCTTCATAAGACCACGGATATGCCCTAATATTCCTCACAAAAATTTTCAATATCCAAGTCACCATCTAAATTACATGTGTCACATATGAGATAACATTCGATTGATTGTGAAGTTACATGTCATTTTACATGCTTCCCATCTTGATTTAGTATGTTTTATGCTTACTTCATTTCTCTTTTGCTTTTATCTTCTTATTTCTCGAGTGCATGTAAGAATACAACCATTTATTGATTTTTTCATATTTCTCAGCTTGAATTAGTGTGATAAATTTAAAACCAAACTTTTGCCAATTTTGTTTTTCTTTTATACTTCCCAGTGTGATTTAGTGTACTTGATCGACTTAATTGATTTATTTTTATACTATTTGTTCCTTTTTACATACATTCCATTTTATTACATTGTTTTCATACTTTCCAACACGATTTAGTGTGATTTTACTTGTTTTAATTTGGTGCACAAATCTTTCACTTTGGTTTAAAAACAAATTTCTTTTTTTACCATCTTATTTTACCATTCCTTGGTTCTTTATACTTAGTCATTTTATTGTTATTACATATTTTCCAACTTGAAATAATATGTAGTACATTTTTGATTGATTATATTTTACCAAATCCTTTTCATCTGTTTCTTTTTAGCCATGCATGTGTCCTAAACAAAAACCACATCTCATATATTTCTTATAACATATACAACAACAGCTAAATACACATGCTAGAAAGAAATATATCCAAAGCATCTACAAACACAACCATAATGATGACAACATACATAATCAACATCAATATACCAAAATGATATATATATATGTATATATATATATATATATATGTATGTATATATATATATATATATGTATGTATATATATATATATGTATATATATATATATATATATATATATATATATATATATATATATGTAGGTATATATGTATGTGTGTGTGTGTATATATGGTGCCAGACAATATGGGTTCGCGCCGCTGGGGGCTCTGGTAGGTGGGCACCAGGTTATGTGAACTCTATATAGAATAGAACTTGCATTGTGTATATCTTTGCTAGAAAGAAATATATCCAAAGCATCTACAAACACAGCCATAATGATGACAACATACATAATCAACATCAATATACCAAAATGATATATATATATATATATATATATATATATATATATATATATATATATATATGGTGTTGGGCAATATGGGTTCGCGCCGCTGGGGGCTCTGGTAGGCAGGCACCAGGTTACGCGAACTCTATATAGCATAGAACTTGCATTGCGTATATCTTTAGTTTAGATATGGGGTGTGGGGGCATTGGCACCCCGGTTGCTAATAGCCTATATATCTATCTCGGCATTGGAGAGATAGAATAACAACCCCCGGTTGCTAAGATAGAGGGGGTTGCTAATCTATCCACCCCGGTTGCAACTCTCTATTCTCTTAATAGTTTGGTTTAGTTAAGATAGAGTTGGGACCAGATTGCCATATATATATATATATATATATATCATGAGTTTTAATATAAGTACAATCATATACAATGCTCTAGCTCTATGGCTAGGCTCCATCTTGTTTCTCTCATGGCCTAGCCATGTTGCATGTTGAGTCCTTGGTCTGACTCCTCCAAACAATATGTTGTAAAGAAGCCATTTAAGATCTCAGTCCCTATCCATGTCCCTATAGGTGCGCTACATGTGCCTATGCCTATGCCAACTGGGTCAGGTTCACTGTATATGTTTGTGTCATATGCATCACTATAACCAAATGCATAACTCTCTCTTTTGTTAGGGCCTACCATGCTCGTATCTCACTTGCAATCATATCTATTGGTGGTTGCATCCTCTCTCTATACTTGTATCTGTTTGATTTCCTCTCCAACTAATTTGAACCAACACGTCTGAACTACAGTAGATGGTACACTGGGGTCCTCTAATGTAGTAGGGTCATATGGCTACAGAGTCTCATCCAGGATGTCATGGAGTGTTCCCCTCATAAGGCACCCCCATTTATCCTCATACTTAGCTATGGTTGAAAAATCACACCAAATAGATATTAGATCACTGTTATTCTCAAAATATCTATCTCTAGTCTCTATATTTAAAAGTAAAAACTTAAGTAATAATTTAATCATCTTTATTACCTGTCTGTATCTCAGACACTATGGTCTTGCCATCTGCATGAGCGCCTAACACAATGTCCCCATCCACGTGACCTCCTAGCACCTCATCTATATGTCACCTCTTCAGTACAAATCTAGTTGTTATAGCTCGCATTTACCTTAGTGTGTACTTGAGTGACCTTTCTATCATCCATATCTCCTCTGGCTCACCTACTGGGTCATCAGGTATGGTCATAGTCTCCACTCTCTCCTACTCCTGCCTCTGTTGACACTGTGTCCTCGATGGTCATTACCCATATCACTATGGAGCTGGTAGTCATACCTTTGGTGTCATAGCCTCCACACCCCTCTCCTCTTGCTCTGCTCCTTATCATGCTCAACCAGTCCATGGTCACTCCCGACATGGTCTAAGCATCGACCTCACCATTGGTGGACCTAGTCCTCTCCTCCCTTACAACGCTCTCACATGCTAAGCCCACTACTCAAGCATCAATATCGGTGTCACTAGATGAGGTAGGCCTATCTAACTTACCACCCATGCCACTAGATGTGGCTCTCTCCACCAGGCATAGTATTCGACTACCTATATCCTCATTGTAGCTAGTGTAACTGTGTTTCAGCTAGGTAATATAGTCATTATGTACCCATATGGATTCCACACTATGTTTGTGCATCTCACAGACTATAGTGCTAGCACATGGGTCATGACCCGTGCTACCTGGTCCTCTCTCCATCTCCACACCTGAGGTGACCTATCATTGATCGCATGGGGCAACCAACCAACCGATACATGAGAAACATGTCATATATCCAAGTCATTAGTAATATGATCAGTCCTATCAACTTCTACTCTCTAACCAACACCTCATACATATTATGTACGAGCTATACCCAGATGACAGAACTAAGATCATATAGCACTCTCTCTTTTAGGATCATCCTAATCAAGGCTACCATGAATAGTGGTACCTTGACATCTGAATTTTGATATAACACTCACATTGTCACAAGCCCTATCATAACCTTCTAGATATCCAAAATTTGTGATGTATATACGTCGAACATGCTGACTCTTTGCCCCACCAATATTATCTCCAACCCTATAGCCCACATGGCTAAGGATCTCCTCTCCTCTATGCTATCTGGTATTCACCGATGCTCCCATTATCGACAACCTAAGGATATCATGAACATCCTCTAGAGTGATAGCCACCTCTATCGTGTCCCCCTCCACCACCTATCTGAAGGTGTTGGTTAGTCGTTCCCAGCATCCAAAGAACATGACCAACAAATCTATGCTCAGGGGAATCTTACACATATTGGCTATCCCTCCTAGGCTTTGTCTAGCTCTATCTCCTATAGACAAGTGATCCAACAAATCTGGTAACCATGACGCTTCCACCAATCGCCAAAAGCTTTATCATCCCTGGATTAAAAAACAACAAAATATGTATTAGAACCTCCATGTCATGTATAATCACAATACAATCTTTTTCAAATTTCAATAAAAAACAAGTCTAAACCACTATAATTTATTCATTTAAACCTATTTTTAGCCTACTCGATCTTTTTAACCCTTACTTGGTTATTTCAGACCATTCTAGCCTTCTTTTGGTGTTTTGCATGCATTTTCCTACCATTCTGGTTATTTGGTCAAATTAGTTTGACCAAAATTTTCCTATTTTTGATTTGGTTGACTTAAAAATCTAAGTCAACCCTCTTATTTTTCCCTCCCTAGTACTAAGTTGTCATTCCAAACTTTTCAAATCAATTGGCAAAACTATACTAGGTCAGTAATTTGTAAAACATACAGGGTCAACACATACCTAGTGGGTTGATAGTGTCGATTTTGCACTTTTTCAACCTATTGGGTCAACTGAGTCGACTTAGTTATTTTTCCCTGCAACCCCTTGTATTTTCCTAAAAAAGTGCCTTTTGGTAGTTTTCTCAATTCCTTCAAACCCATTTCCCGTCTTAATATTTCCCACTTATAGAATCTAATTTGTTTTCATTTTGACATCTAGAAATACTAAAAATTCAAAATTACTAAAAATACTTTTAATTCATTAAAATACTCAAAATCTTGTTTGAGATTCATAGTTGCATACTTATAGTGCATCCATTGTTGCTCCTAAAGCTTCCTCTCGTCTAGCCTATTGTCTACTCATCATCCTCACTTGTTTGGTCTATAGAGCTCTTTTTTTCACAAGTCAAAATAATTAAATGACTTGTCTTTCCCCCTATTTAAAAACACTTTTCGAAATTCAAAAAAATCAATTATTTTCTAGAAGATTCTTTATTTTGCTTATATCTTTGTTTCTACTCATCCATTTTTCAAACCATAAAATGTGTTGGATTCATGATGACCTAAAAAATCTTTTCCACTATCATATGCCTAGTTTACAAAAATTTCAATTTTTTGCTATTTTTTGCACTAACTTCTATAGGTTCACCTAATGTTCTTCAAATTTGACACCTTCACATCTCTTGCAGTCTACTTATTTATCTATGGTATTAAGGTAAGTAAAGGTATGTGTTTTTGAATTCTATCATTTCATTTATCTTATTTACTACTTACTGCACTTTACTTAGCATCAACATTATGTGTTATCATGTTCTATCCTGAAGCACCATCATGTGCTGTATTTTTGTGACACGTGATGAGCTTCAAGTGGGGCATAGATATACACATATTTTCAACTTTTATCACTTACTAACACTTTTTATCTTACAAGAGCCCATCGAATCTCAATCTATCTGAGTGCATGCCTTAAGGTGTGCGTTGAGAAAGGGGTGGATAGACCATTAATGCTTTGTAATATTGTTGTCCCTTTTACAACTTGCCATCTACACACTTGTCTCTTAAAACCATTTATCCAAAGCTTATTCTTCTCAGTTGTACCCATTCCAAACATTTTTCACATCATTATCTTCCTTTCTCTTGCCTTGACCCCCTTTCATCAGTTGTCTGTACTAGGTCGAGTGGGTCAACCCTGTATAGTTTTTAGCCTCTGATTATTAAACAGGGTTGACTAGGTCGACCCTATACTATTTTGGAGTATTTTTCACTTGGAGTTTTGTTAGCCCTTCAGTCGACCTAACTCAGGACCTAGTGATTTATCTCACGAAATCATACAGGGTTGATTGGGTCAACCTCGTAAAACTGACATATTTAAAAAGATTTAGGGTAAGATCTACCTATATATACAAGTTCATTTCTAACCATTTGAGATTAGAGAAGTGAAGAATAATAAATGTGAATGAACATCTGCTTATTAACCATTTTACTTGAGAAATAAAGCTTAGGGTTCCATACTTTCTTTGGAGATACAAATCTTGTCTTATGGAGAAGTCTTTTAGATGTATAGATAGGTTGTGTAGCTTATAGCTAATTTGTATTTGTTATTCTTACATACCACAACAATGTCTTGAGAAGCACCTTGGCCAAGTGAGAGATTGAGGCTTAGTGGGTTTGTCTTCAAAGTAAATATTTTTAATTTTATTTCTCCTTTGTAAGAGTAGATAGATAATGCAGTTGTGCTTCTCTCATATGCATTAGGATTTCATACACATTGACATGAGTATATACCTTCTATGCATGTTTAGTTTATTTTATTTTATTTCTAACCCTCACTTTATACCACAAGCTTTGGTGTGCATTAGATTGGATTTACTTTTCTTGCTTATTATAATAGAGTGAAATATCAAAACCTAGGACTCTTTTAGGGTTGTTGCATGCTTGTGTTATACTAGAGGCTTTGGAACCCTTCCTAACATGGTGTATTATGACAAGTAACCCCCTAATTAGGTCTAATAGATCTCCATATTGGTCATGCTCTCACTTAACAAATGTATTCCCAATCATAAGTGTAGGTATGTTCTATCTTCTCTGAGCCAAGATTTATTTATAGACATGATGCATTTTATGATTGCATACACTATCCACCTATTTTGAGATGCATGATTCGAGATCATGGACATACTCTTCGACTACTCCCCTCATATCTTTAGAGCACCGTAAGTTTACCTTTACTTAGGTGAAACAATCTCTTTCCCTTCTTTTTGGCTCAAGGGACCCACCTTTTTGAAATGCGATCAATATGGACCAACCTATCTTTATTGGTTTTAGTGCCTTTGCCCACACTAAGAGACACCTTCAAATAGTGGTCTTATATACTTCCTTGACCCATTGGTCACAAGAAACATTGGTGGTGTCCAAGGTTGATTATCCATCTTCCCAAGAAAGCACTCCTTGATTATTGGGGTTGAGGATCTCAATGCCTTGTGTTGTGATGTTATATATGTGGTTGACCTCATATTTGAGGTCCACACTCTCTACATAGGGGGGTCTTTAGATACTTGAGAGGGGTATAACTACCCTATCCTTTCCATTTTCAAAATTTATGTAGTGCCTCTTGAAGTGCATGTTTGCATTATTCACATATCACCATGTCCTTCCCAAAAGCACTAAATAATTGTCTTGTTCTACTAACTTGATCACCTTGAAGTTAGCATGGAACTTGGTACCCATGATATCTACAACTATGCTCTTTAGAATTTCGATTAGTTGTGCTCAAGTTTTTTTGTCCATGAAAAGCACATGAGGGGAAGGCCTTAAGGCTGGCGTACCCATCTTCTCCCATGTATTCTTGGTCAAGATATTGACCTTGGCCCCTATGTCCACAAAGACCTCATATAGAGACCATCCATCGATAGTGGCATTCACAAGAAGTTCTTGGTCGTACTACACATTCTATGTATGCTTAACTTCTCGTGCCCTCACCATGTGTGGCATGATGAATTCAATTGGATTTTGCCTCGCATGCTCTAAAATCAAGTTTTTCAACAAGGGCAACATTCCTTCTATCTGTGGGAGGCATAAGATCTCTATTAACCTTGTATCTCAAACTATTGACTATATTTCTTGTTTTGAGAGATAAAAACTTACGCTTGTAGATCTCGTGTTAATTGGAGATCTCCTTGTAAGTTTTGGATGACACTCATAGCTTTCTGCAATACATTTTTTTGGCACACAGGGTCTGGATAAAATGTAGCTTTGGACTCAGGCTATATTATGCGCTCAGTGTGACTCTTCTCCCCGTATCCTAAGTGCAATTCTAGTATTATCACAACTGACGATTGAGTGGTGAATCTATTGTGAGTAGTTTCCTGTACTTTGACTATCTTTGTAGGGGTTAGTTGTGCCTTCGGGGTCCACTTCTCTATTTTTGGCTCATGCCTAATCATTCTTGCACCCTTGTCTATGTCAGGCCTACCTTGGGTCAACTTTTTAGATAAGTTTGGGCATTCTTCGACCTTATGTTCCCCTCGATAATACCCACACATGGGATGTGTAGGTCAGTAGCAACTAATATTGCTCTATCGAGCCACACTTGTAACATGAACGGGGTGGGAACCTTTTACCACTGCATCCTCCAGCTTGCCCTCTAGCATCTCATTGCATCCCAAAGCCTACATTCTATTATCTATTACCTTCATTTCCTTGGTTAGCTTACCCTTCAACTACTATAGTGGTCTATCGTGTGCCTCTCTCCATGTTCTTATGCATCTCATCAATCACTCAGCAATCAGTTGTCGTATGATTGTAGGCATCACACAATCAATAATAGATGGTTATGTTAACCTAATTGGTGCATTGCAATAATGGGCAATTGTAAAGATTATGCACCTCCTGATAGACTTCACAACTTAGAAGCAATGTACACACATTCCTTCGAGGGAAATTATTCCTATTATGTCCTTCCACTTCACAGTTCATGCACCATAATATACTTCGACCATCTTGCAACGAGCTAGCCAAAATATTTTGGATTTAAGAATCCATACATGAAATTTTCACCTCCATAAATGGTCTAATCCTAGTATCGATGTTGTCGACTGCCTCAACTCTGAATGTGGCTTCAAGTGCTTTGCGAGGGTTTGTGAAAGTCTTCATGCAAAACACTCTTTAGAACGGCACTAAAAACCCTCCAATGGCATAATCAAGTAAGGTGGTCACAAATTGGGTCACCTTACACTTCAATTGGGTTATTCCCCACACACATCATTGTAGTTCACATTTTAGCACATGGTTTTATGGCATTTTCCATGTCAAGATACTCTAGCAAGTGCATGGCCATCTCATAATTGATTTACTGTAGGGGGGATGGTATCTAAGGTGTTTGCCCTCTTGGTGCCTATCCTGGTGGTGGTCCTCCAACACCTTCAACCACTAGGTTAGGTGTTGTTCCCATTGTGATTATTGATGCCATCGATGTTGATGGTATTATACTACTTGTGGTGCTAGACCACTTTCTGAGAGCTATTGCCCAGTTTGTGTAGCTGATATTGGCTAAGATAATATGCTTGTGCTCACATTTTGTTATGGTGAGCTAGTGCCTAATGGTCTAGAAGTAGTCTCGCTCAACTCCTTGTAAGGAATAACTTGTTGAATCATAAAATGACACTCCAAGTCTATAAAATGTCTAAAATTGATGTCGATAATAGGTTCAATTATCACTCTTATTCTTTATTTAATTGGGGGATCTAGCGCATGAGCATGTACTGTAGGTTCAAATGGGGTAGGCGCATCAAACATATCTTTAGTCACCAAATCCTGTAGGAACCTAGTGCATTCTATTGAGCTTGATCCATCTCTTCATTTTTTCTCTCCTCCTTGTGCTACTACAATTCAAGAGATCCTTCCCCATGCCATTCCCACTTGTTATAGCTCTTGACACTTCTAGGTTCCTATTCTTCCATCAACTTGCACCATTTTTTATTATGAGTCTATCTCCTGAGCTTTTAGGTGTCAATATGCTCGTCCCCTTCTATTGTGCTTCACCTAAACATCCCCTTCTCCCACTTTGTGTTACTCATACGTGAAAGGACTTTAGCCTTCCATTCCCAAAGTTTCAAAGTTGTAATCCACCATTAGTTTCTTAAGTTCTATGCCAAAATATTTTATGAACATGCCTCTGGGTTCACATAAAAATTGATACTCTATTTCCTCAGGTAGGAGTAGGTTGAAACTATGAACTCAAACATGTAACTGTTCAACGCTCCTTTCCACCATTTGTTTATTGTTCTAGTCTAAGTGATATCTAGAGTATCCAATCTGTTTAAGCACTTCTTCATCCACTCATAATGCTATCCATAGATTCATCTCTTATGGGTTGCATAGGTAGCCAACCATCAAGTATACATGCTCAGTTAGTTCACAGAAGAAGACCTCATACAGAGCATCATACAAGTTGTTCTGAACCCACTTCCTTGGCTTTTGTCCTTTATAGGTTAGATGCTTCAGCACAAAGCTATCTTCCACCTGTTGAAACCAACACCTGATAGTTTTGAGGGAGAGTTGAAGAATCGTTCTACCGCACCATTACAACAATAAAATTCAACATGGGTCTCGACAATGGAACCAAAATGTTGTAAAAAAGTTTAACTTATCAAATTAGGCACTCAATCAGTTGTCTAAGTTAGTTATAGACTTATTACAACTAGGTGCAAACATGGTATATTTCTTTTGTGCTCAACATTTAACACTCAGTTGCACCGACATCAATTCACATAAGGCACATGCCTTATGCACTCACCCAAATCACAACTGAGAAGGAACTAGGGCCCGTACTGGGCTAATTGTGCCATGGCACAAGACATTAATTAAGAGACTTAGTCATTTAAAAGTTTTATTTTAGTAGATCCATAGGTGCAAGCCTTTCATGGACTACACTCAATGGTCTTGTAGGTGCAAGACTATTTTGAGGTGATTATATAATCTATGGGTGCAAGCCTTTGTTTTACTAAGTTTGTCATGTAGGTGCTTTGAAGGGTCAAGGGATTATTCTTACTTCAAGTATTCATACTTAGGCCAGTGATTCTAGCAAGGGGAAGAACACTTTGGTGCAGTTCCCTCTATACTTAGACTACTTATATAAAATATGCTGACATCATCAATTAGCATAGTGATTCCATTGACGACATAAACCAGAAGCTTGTATACACATTAATTAACGTAAATAACGTGAACTTACAACATTGCATTTGCATTTAACTAACAATATAAAGATGCATACACCAGATTCATCATGTATACCATAACCATTATTTATCATTACTTAAATATAAAATTAACATAACATAGTCCACAGTAATTGACATAGAGTAAACACTCGCTCAAGATATTTAACGACCCAAAGGCTCACAGACGAGCTTGGGCATATACATGTTGGGATCTTATGGTGTCCATGCTATTCCTAATACTAATGGAGGCCTTCACAATGTAGAACCAATTCTACAGAGCTTCACTACATTCCATTTGCATCTCTTTTGCTCACTGGTTCGATCTCTTTTTATAGCCTACAAGAACACCTCTTTCCAGGGTGGAGTTGCACATAGCGGGTGTCGAGTTGGAACTTAAGTAATCATTCTGCCAACTCCATCACCTTATGCCCTTCATGCTGAAATCACCACGTGTTACCACTCTTAGAAGATAACTTGAATATCTGGGCACCAGTTAACCTCCTGCCAGCTGGTGCAAGGTGTGCATTGCTTCCTCCAGCTGACACCAAGATGCCAAAATGACAATCACTACTCACAATGATGCCTCACACCGAGGTGTTTATCATGCTGGCATGAGTCCCATACTTAATAAAATAGGGGCCCAATAGGTGTTTTGGTGTCTTAGGTGAAAATCTAATGTGGTAGAATGTTTGAAAAGATCCTATAAGGTCCTAGACAAGTGTTGTGATGTGTTCCACATTCAAGTCATTGTCTTCAAGAATACAAATAAAAAAACCTTGCATGTAACTACCACCCATGTTGGGTTGGCAAGACAAGAAGAAGTTATTCACATATTTTGGATGAAATAGAATAATAAAAAATTAGAGAGAGAGATTTAGGGTAAAAGAGGAGTCAGTAGAGTGAAAAGAGGGTCCAAGAAGAAGAGGAAAGATGAAGAAAAACAAGAGAGAAATAGATTGTCCATGTAGGACAAGAATAGAACAATGAGAGATGTTTTGTAAATACTCATTATGGATCAATAAACATGTGTACTATGTGCTGAACCCTTTGAATATTGTTTTCATGTATTTTAATATTTTTGGATGTCTATTATTTCCCTTGATGCTTTTGAATGAGATTTTGATACTAATTACATGTTGTAGAGTAATATTGTGGAGTTATAATCAGACTAAATGTTGTTTTTAACATCATTAATATTGTTTATGTCAGATAAATCCATGTATGAACAAGATAAGATAATACTGAAGACCGCATAACATTTATACTTTCATTTATTTGTGGGTAACCTTCAGATTGAAGCCTTTTTTGGAATGTTTGCAGGCTAGGTAGGGCAATATAGGCCTGCTACAATATTGGAACATTGGTATTTTGAAGAGATTTGATATTGGTCATGCCTTATGGATGGTGCAACCCTCTTAAGGTGAAATGAGTTAGGGATAAAGTGTCAAAGTCAAATAAGGCCATTTAGAGTGCTCTCGGCCTGTGTCTTGGCTTGGAACCCTAGTGAACATAAAACTTGGTATGTATTTGGATTTAATGAGAAAAAAAGGAATAAATTATTAGAAGAGATAGTAGGGAATGTTTAGGAATTATTATAAGTGGTATTAAGCTTTGAGGATGCTTGTATAATGAGAACAATGAGTTTCAAGGTCTACCTATTCTTGTCAAAAAGAACATTATCAAGTAAGTTTTAGTATTTTGGAGACCTATAAAAGAGTTTAATCCTTTGAAACACTAAATATAAAGTGTAAAGGGATGAATTGAAGTTTGAGAATGAGTTGATAATGTCCACAAATGGAAGAATGGTGTCAATAGGTCTAAAAACCTAGTCTACACTAATACAAAATTTTGCAAATATACATGTGATAGATGTTTTATGATGAACTAAGGCTTGTAAATTTTTGGAGAAGTTGGAGAAAGAGTATATAGACCTCAAATATGTCTCAAAAGTGTTTTAATTTTTTTCTAAAACAAACTATCCAATTTTTCTAACCCTTGGCCTTACGTAGGCCTAGAAAGACAAAACCTAGGGTTTTAAAAGAAAAGTGGAATAAAAAATGATTCCACCCATGGAATTTAACAAAAAAAATTAATCTAAATATTTAGAGTATGCTCTATAATATTTGAGGGTTTGTAAACAAGTACCGTATGGCCTATTACGGTTTCTAACTATGTGGAGGTGAATTAGGCATAAAAAGACTTAATTAGAAGGAGATAAGAGAGAGAACAGGTACCTACATAGTGAAAGGTGATATGAAACTTTAAGAGAAGCTAAAATGTGGTAAAGGGTATCTAAAAATAGTTTTATTCTATTTATAAACTTTGTGGATGATTAAAAACTTGAATATTTAGGTGTTTTGAGGGCTACAAGGAAGCCTAGTCTTGTTTGCGCAATTGGTGAGTAAAGAAAATTAGTGATTGAACAAAGATTTAAAGTACGTATATGTAAGTTTATTAGAATCAAAAGAGTCCATTAATGGTGATGGACATTTTCCTAAAACTTCTAAGGAATAATTGAGGTTATGAAGCAATGAGGGTGTAATTAGTTGTAAGGTTCATATGATCTAGAATGAATTTGCAAGTAAGAAAGTAGAGTTGGGTTAAGAGCAGGGATTGATGAGTATCTCTACATCAAGAAGGGACATTTATACATATGCCTTGTGGATAATCAACCTTTTAGATATTGTAAAATAATAGAACCTAGTGGTGGCCATGGTCCACAATATGATACTTCTCAATCTATCATAATACATCCATCACAAATCATATAACCAGAAGGGACAGATACAAATGAAATTGGGGAGTCAAGAAAATATAATTTTTTTAGCCAACTCTAGATACATCAATGAAGCAAGAAACAATAAAGGGCACAAAAAAAGAGAAGATACCAAATCTTCCCTCATTATTCAATTTAAGAATTCTGATTAGATAATTATTGAAGACTATGAGAGTGACAATGCTGAGAATGAAGTTCCAATAAACATAGATGAGTATTTATCTCATCAATATTTTACACCCATTGGTCAAGGAGAGTATTGAGATGATTAAAAAATGGTGAGCAATAACAAATTAGATAAGTGAAAGACACTCATTTGAGACACTCATAAGGATGCAAACGGAAACACTTGTTGCAATATCAATTCATGACAACATACTTCAATGATAATTGATCCATTGAGATAATATTTCATCAAATCGAGCATGACTCAAAAATAAGAGGTACATATTATTTCACGACTAATCAAAGGTGATTACCCACTATTTATGAAAAATTCAATAAACAATATAGAGCTCATGAATACAAAACCTACCATCAGATTATAGATTACCAGTGTACATACAAATTTTACTTGATAAACATTTGATTTCTCTACCTACTACTCGATATAGACAACCATATCAAAAAGAGAGACTATTCTTATCATAAAATACTTGGACATGGAATAAATAATTGTTGGGCTATATTAAAAAACATTCAAAATCTTAAATATCAAGGCATAATTACAATAATATATTTAGAGACCAAACACATTTCAAATGAGGTTAATTTGGTCTCTCAAAAGAGGCAATCCACACGATTATCTGAACCTCCTCAAAATTTATTGCATAGGCTACTTGAGCATAATCTCATATCTCTCCCTCTACCATATGAGGTTGATATGATCAAGGAAAAATCTAAGGGGTTTGATATAAATGCATCTTGTGATTAGAAAATATTCCAAGGAAATTATACAAATAAATTATTTGCATTAAGACATAAGATATAGGATCTAATTGATAATAAGGTTTTTGAAGTAAAAAATTTAATAAGAAAAAAGTTCATAGATTACTATGCCTTCTATAGGTACAAGACATATACATGATCATATTGACTATGATAGAGACAATGGATATTGTATAATGCATGACCATTTATATGATTAAGACATCGATATTGATGTTAATCCTCATCCATGATGGATGAAGTGCACAATGATTGATCCATGACTTATGCATGGATATCTCATTAATGGGATTATTGGTTAGCAACACATAATTTAAATTCATATATATATATATATATATATATATATATATATATATATATATATATATATATATATATATAATTCAAAATATTCAAAAAATAAAAAAATAGGACCTATACATGATAGGTATTACTAGTTTAAATAGTTACTTTTTGTTATATATATATATATATATATATATATATATATATACAAAAAAAAAATTCAAGATCTATGAATAACATGTATTGCTAGTTTAAATAGTTACTTTATGTTATTTATCATATACATGGTAGATTACATATTCGTTTTGCTACACACATGCTTTTCATAATATGCATGAGTGAGATGTAGGACATACATATTATACATGGCATGACCATATAAATGCGAGAAATTCCTACTATTTTACCCTAATTTGGATTAATTGTTAACCCTGATTGAGATAAAAATTAGAATATAATTCAGATTGTAAAGTATGACAATTAAACATAAATCTAAATAAAAATTCTTGAAATAGATTTAACAATGGTAGTTACTAAATATGTAAAGTATAAAAAATGATAAGATACTTAGTGGTTCCTTGTACCATGTAGGACTGAGATAAGTGGCAGGGAGCAAGGCATACATAAATCGTGACTGAAAGTTGGTCAGTGTAGGTTTTGGATATTTATTCACACCTAGATAATATTGTCAGCCTCAGGTCAGTACTGTCTAATGACCTATTATGATCTGGATGGAATTGTCCCTAGATATTCTTATCTATTCTGGTACATGTAAATGCACCTATTCATCTTTTAGATTTATGTGCCATCATAACTTCTGACTTCTAATCATGTACATGGCATCCAAAAACCCATCTCCTTGATCTGAAACATTAGTTTAAATTTATAAGGAATAAAACTTGTAAAAAAACTTGGGAAGTGTAATGGGCTAAGTTGAACCCAATCACCCCATTTGATGATTGATCGCTACCTACGTAACCAATAATCTGAACAGGAAATTCAATCCATACATAGTTATTCCCCTTAATGTGAATGCATAGTTGTGCTCATTTTATATATGAATGCACCTAGTGATTTAGTTTTCAATACTTGACAATGCTTGTTTTGGACTTGGTTTGGCATGCTTCAGACTTGGCTTATGACTACTCGTAGTGGTTGATTTATGATTTGGGAGAAATATGAAAATTTTGCACAAAGTGCAATAGTGTCCTTGATAAGTGACATGTATGTTAATAAGTTTAGATTTATTTGTATTCATATGCAACTATTTGGGTGATTTATCATACCACTAGCACATGAGGTGAATGAATTGACCCATGGGAATGATTTGATTTTGAAATCTGATAGTTTCTAGGTGAAGGATGGATCTGTCAGATTTATATGGTACTATGTAAATCATATTATATGAATCTGATGGTTTTGTTTGAGAGATAGGAACACTGATATGATGATTTGAAGATGTTTGACTATGATAGTTTACTAGTTTGAAATAGACTAAGGAATTTCCTGTAGGTGACTGACAATAAATTATAAGGATTGGACCAATAACTAACATGTGGATGTGAGAGAATGACAAACTAGAGACATATATGTATGCATAAGTCATGTAGGATGAAAGTAAGTCAAAACTAACCTTGTCAAGTATATATTACTAGATTTTAGTATAAAAAAATGCCTCCATTTTATTCTAGTACTTAAATGTAATACAAAATACTAGAATAACATGATAAAGATATACCTGAGTGTGTACAAGACACTTTGCCTTTTGGAGATGCTCCACATGTGCATCTTGATTGAAATAAACTTGTAATGTATTAGTTAATATCCATTAAGTGAAAAATGAAATATGAACTATAATCAAAACTTGATATTTTATGAGAAATGAAGGAATGCACTAGTATGTGGTTGGAACCATTTTTCCCTATAGCTTGTTGAAGATGATACTTGTTGAAACATTGGAGAATTGTTCTTTTTGTTGAGCCATTTAGAAAACTAGGGGTGATCAAATCTAAATTTTGTGTAACCATGTAAGCCTATGTGTTGAGAAGATAACCCTCATGAAGTATGGATTAGTACCATTGAAACTAAACCATACTAACTCAGATAATTAATCTTGCTCTAATCTTGAACCTCAATATGATAAGGTGGTAGCCACATAATGGGATCGCTATGAGTAATGATAGGGCCATTAAGTGGCACTTAACCTCAACTACATTAAATTAAAAACACAAATCAACTGTTGTAGACAAACTTATAAATTCAAGGTTGTTCACTACTTGGTGCCATTAAATTGTGTTTGTAAATAAATAACAATAATAGTGTTTACTGCAAAAATAATGTATGTACATGAACTAGTATCATGTCTTATGAATCAATTCCAATTAATATCTATAATATTGTATACATGCATAAACTAATATCACACCCCACCAAATTTGTGTCAATTGATATAGAATGTTATGCGTCTATATGTTATAATATGAGAACATGTATCCCAAATGTATTTATATGTGAAAACCCATATTTTATGTTCCTGTAAACTATGTGCATTTCCATAACATATGAATGAAGTATTTCTAAACCTATAAATATGTACTCATGTTATTATAAATGAGTGTATATGCATGGCATATTCACCCATAATTTGTACTAATGTGTTGATAAATGTCCCATATCTGAACTCATCTAATTTCTAAACCATATTGAATTATTTGAACCTTGTCTTTTGTCCCAGACTCTGATTTTTTCCATTCATGGAGGTTTATGTCTCTATGACAAGCCCATCTCCTTTTGAGGTGAGGGATACATCCTATAAGTCACTTATCTCATAATAAATAGTTAATTATATCATGTTATGTATAAATATATCATCATTTAAAATCATGACAACATGTGGAGAATATGTCATCATAATAAAGTGTATGTTATCAAGGCATGTATGTAACATATGTAATGCAGGTCATATAAGTGTCATGTCAAGATAGATGTATCAATTAGACATATAATAGTAACCATCACTAAATAAGGCTACATAGTAAGGAGGTGCAAGATGTGAATCATGAAACCACATATAAGGGGGAGGTGTATGATATGTATCATGACAACTGAAAACTCAACAAGCTCAAAAAACTCAACTGACAATTCTAGATTAATCCATTCATAAACACAAAATATCACACATATCAAAACAAACAAGGTCAAGGGACACATGCAAGGGACATAAATATGTCTCACACATAAACCAAGGGCCACACACAAGGGACATAAATATTTTTCACACAAAAAACCAAATGCCACACATAATAGATAAGCAATAACTAGCCTAGCATGCAAGAGAAACAACATTAATGAAGCATAGACAAAATGAAAACTAGTCTATACTATTCATATATATCAATGTCACATTACAATAAAATATCATGTCCATACAAAATTGTGTAAGATATGGGTAACTAGAAAGACATGTGCAAGTAATTTAGATAACTTGACTTTGTGAGAGGTCATAAAAATATATAACATGTGATAGTGTGACCTACGGAGTGAGATGCCCCCAACATCAAGATAACCGCTAGGTAGAGAAAATTCCAACATATATGTGTCCATTTATGATATGTGTGTCCTACATTACATTCATATACTATGAAATACATGTATATATAGAAATGAATTTTCCATTTAACAAACATGTGATAAATAACATATATAAATAGTGTAATGAGCCAACATATTATGCCGAGGCCTCAATTTATGATTTTTTGAATATTTGAATGTTTTTTTTAATTTTAATATGCATATTGAATATTCTTACTATAATATCGATGTAAGTGCATGATGTTCATAGGGTTCCTCAAAGGTTCTATTCAAGTGTAGCTAATTGATAAGCTCACATACCCACTTTTTTCATAATCACAAATGGGCCCAACCAATTGGGTTTAAATTTTCCTTTGTTTTCATTATCTACATTATTATTTTTTAATTCTCTTTTAATAATAAGTCTCCAATTTAAAATCCCCAATCTTGACCTTGTCATATGCTCTCTTGATACTATTTTGATAGGCTATTTGCGTTTGTCATCAAACATTTATAACTAATGCAATCATTTTTCTCAATAGTCATTGTCTTTGATAATGTCTTTCAAGCAAACAAACAAAGACAATATATCTAGATCCAAGGGTAACATTGATTCTATTCCATAAATAAGAGAATAAGGTGTAGCCTCATTAGTGTACGAACATTGATGCGATATTGCCAAAGCATATAGATATTCTAGTTATGCCAATCTTCTCCATGCTTGGTAATTGACTTATTTTTTTTGTAATTGTCTTGTTTTTTCCTTCCACTTGTCAATTGTTTTGTGGATAATATGTTGTAGAGAAAGTATGACAAATCTTATACTTAGCACAAAATCTCTTAATTTTTTTTTAAATTTTTGAACAAAGATCCATTATCTGTTACAATAAATGATGGAAGTCCAAATTATGAAATGATATTTGCCATCAAACATTTACATATATCTTCTCTCATAGTTGATTTCAATGGTATGAACTCTATCATATTGTAAAATAATTTTTAGTTGTAATAATGAATTTATGCCCTCCTATTGATTTTAGGTTTATCTTACCAATAAATTTAAAGCCCCAAAAAAAGAATGGCCATGGTGAAGCAATTTATTGTAATTATTGTGAAGGTGCATGATTTAAGTTATTGTGTTATTGACATTTTTGGCATATTTTGGCATGTTCTTGACATTATTGTTCCATGGCAGTCCAGTAGTAACCTTGCTTCAAAAATTAGCATGACATTACTTTTCCACTAAAATGAACTCCACATTTGTTTTCATGTACCTATAATAGAGTAATCTTAGCATCCTTGTGGTTAAGGCATTGAAGTGACCATCCATCAAATGACATTTTGAATAAATATTCCCCAATTATAACATACCACATCACTTAATGTTGTAATTTGCATTTGTTATTTCATGTAACATTTTTTGGGATAAAATCTATGTATAAGAAATTATATATGTCACTATACCATTATAAAATTACTGCACTACAAGTAACTACAATTATTTCAAAAGGCTCATCTTTATCTGTAGTAATTGATGAATGCCATAATTTTTAGATAGTAAAATTGCATGATCATCATTAATGTCAGTGAGAATCATAGAGTGGAACTAGCCATTGAATAAACACATCGATTGTATTTACAAAGTATATTTTTATTGAAACATTAAAATGCATCCTTAATCATTGTACAAATATGTTATACCTAGAGGCTACCTTTTCAACATTAGGGTCAAACATACATTAAATACATCTTGGTGTTATAGGTACAATCACTAAGAAGGGGGGTGAATCAGTGAGCCTAGATATTTCAACTTTAGTTTCAATCCTTTCAAACTCTTACTCAGTCAACACATATATTCATGAAGCATACACAACATTCATAGCAATAAATAAGAATGACAATGCAAAATCAAGCACATAACACATGACTTACATGGAAAACCATCTTGGGGAATAAAACCCATTGGAACCCGTAATTGGACTACTATCCTATAAAATAAGAACCAATTTAGACCAACAAGCTACTGATCAAGGAACTACCATTCCTGATTTAAGTGAGACTATAATCCCACAAAGAGCTTCTACACTTGTCTAGTTGAACATCCATAACAACTAGACTTTTACAAAGTTTCACCTTACAAGGAGGAACAAACCCCCTAAGAAAATAACCACCCAGCCAGCTACCTTGAATAACTCCACCTTTGAACTAATGTCTTCAACACCTGATAATGGACCTCTGATTATCACTCTTCACCTTCGTTCATACTCAAACAACAAGAGCTCTATTCTACTAAAAAAAATGGCATATAGGTCATATAAATAGTCCTCAATCTATTCTGATTTTCAGCTCATTCTCAAGCATTCTACCCCTGCTTTGCTTCCAAATTCACGCATACAAGCTTCTCTCAAATCTATCCTTCGTCTCTCACTCACAAGTCTGGAAACCATCAACTTTGGTTCCACTATTTATAGAGCATACTTGATAATCACTACCTTGGTCAGCCATTAGGCATGCCTTAACCCTTAAGGCATCTCTCACATAAAGACACAGTGCAATACAACCTTCATAGGTCAGCGACAACATATATAGGTCACTCTTAAGGAATTACACCTTTTAATAAGGCACTTGTAGCCCTTATAGGTCTCATGTGAACCCATTCACTCCTTTGGCACTTCATTGAAAATAATAAGAACATAAGAACACTTTTTGAAAACATGGACCCACTCTACATGATCTATAGGTCCCCCTTAAGTTCCCATATCCATCATAGTACCCTTCTACTTAAGCATAAAATGCTTAAACAATATTTTGTGCACACAGTCATTATGAGCGAACACACAGTCACCTTCTAAACCATTTTTCATACTATATACGATTGATCAAACCTTTAAAATGTGTGAATAGCATCCTCATGAAGTCTAAAACACTCCCCAATATCCAATTCACCATGAAACATCAAAATAACATCTACATAAGCTCAATTACTCTTCTCGGGTCACTTGCAAAACAAACATGAACACACATTCAACTTGGAACCTTAATTTTTGTAACTGTACACACTTCCAGATATTTAAATTAGGTTCATTAGATGCTCCATGGATTCATCTTCATATTTTATTATGACATATATTGCATGTGTGGACATTTAAAAGTTGTCATTATGCTTATGAAAGTTGTGCCTAGGAACACAACTTTGCACAAGCATAACTTTTGATGCACTTCAGTGCTTGTCCTATAATTTAGCATAAATAAACTAGGACTAAATTTGAGAAAACCCATATGATCATTTTGTCCTAAAACCTCCATGCATGTGAATTCTGACCTCATCAACATGCTTACTTGACTATTTTTGACCACATGCAAATTTGGCCAAGTATGGGAAAATAGTGAATTCTGTCTTAGAAGCCAACTTTGCACCCTCATATCTTCAACCGTGTTGCATCACATGACTTGAGATCTCGCATATAACAATTGAGGACTAATGTGATCACAACCATATGACTAACTCCCCTTGATTCATTTTCATGTAGTAATGGTGACGACATCAAACTACCTACTCAGATTTTCTACCACTAGACCCAAAGTGTCTAGATAAAAATAATGGACAACCAGATGAATTATACTTATGCACACAAGTACTCAAAGCATATAAATCATCTTAGGGACATATTTCACATTCTTAATACTCCATACTCATCCCTGAACAACTCTAACCATGCTAAAATAAAACATCAACCAAGCCAACTTCAAACACATTAGAATAAACACATTACACACTTTGTCATTGTCACTTAGGCTATTAGGGCACTTCATCCACTTACCAAAACACCTTTATGGCATCACCATGATATCACTGAAAACTCTCCAACAATCTTCCCCTTTGTCACTGATGTCAACAAACATCATATAGCAATATATAACTCACCTTTCTTCTTTCACAAAGCATTCCCACAATAGGAACTTTCTCCCCCTTTGACACAATGACAAAGTGGTAACCAACTAATTCTGACAACTTGAAAATACTATCAAATAGGAAAGGACCATCTTAAAAAGATGATAAACTCACCTTTACCTTGAGCCTACTTCTACTTTCCTTGACAACATCCTCTTGCTCCATACCAACTCTTTTTTCAACCAAGCACTGCAACCAATGAAGAAAGAAAATGAAAAACACTAAAATATGATGGAACTCACCAAGAAACATCTGAGAGGCACTCTTCTTAATATTTTTGATCCATTGCACATCTTGAGCATCTTTAGATCTCACATCATGAAGAATCACCATACAAGCTTACTAGCCTTCTGTCTCAAACCACCTCAAGGACCATCAACAGGACTTAATTCCATTCACCAAACAATAAAAATAATCTAAAACAAATTGAGAACTCTCCTTGAAACAAACATACCTTGCTCTTTTAGATAAACTGTGCAAAAAGACACTCTTCTTCAAATTAGGCATGTCTAGCCTCCTTGTAGCCCTATCTGGGACTTGCAGAGATCACAATTTTCATTAGACACATCTTCAGGACCTAAAACACCATATCTAGAGCACTCTCATATTCCCCCTCAAACAAACCAATTTGTAGCACCAATCTCATCCTCTGAAACATACTTCCTTCACAAACCTTCTAGCCAATTAGCCCTCCATATTGACAAAAACTTGAATAACTTGAGAACCTCAAACCTTCAATTCTCTATGAAGCTTATTTTGATAACCCATTTGGCTCATTAAATGTATTAAGAATCCTCATACCTCAACTTATAAGGTAGACCACTTTTCTAGTAGAGCCCAAAACCTTAGAATTTTAAAACAAACAGTCAACACAACACATTCCAGTCAACATCCACCTTTGAAACTTCTTGTATACCTAGAGACAACTATTACACACTTCTAGACCAAGTTTTGAACTTCCACACCATTGGGAACCTTGACTTTCGATAACCCATTTTAGGACTTGCAAGCCCTTAATCACAAACTAGGAAACTCGAGAGCTAACAAAAATCTCTGAATTCACTTCAATAGACCTTTAGATCACAAAACCATATTTTCCAACTGAGAGGACTCAACTTTATTCTTCTAAGACCATCTTAAGAACACCACAGGAACAATTTCTTCTCCACTGAAAGGATCTCTTAAGAATCATAAAAGAGACATCCTTTGCACCACAATGTCCTTAAAATAAAGTAAAATCATGAGTGGCCCACATCTCTTAAGTAACTACTTGAATCCTCTTGTAGCTATAATACTTCTCGATCTTTTTCTTCTTCTTAGTCTGAACTATGACAATTGGTTCTTTTTTATATTACTCTCCTTTTCTTCAAAAATAAAATTGATAAGACATGGAGACAACACAGATTCATGACATACCTTTTCATCTGAAAGATCCATCTTGTAGTTTGGAACCTCATTACTAGGCACAAATAATTGATTTTCTTTTCATGATACATACTCAACAATAATAGGATGTTCACTTGGATCCATACATACCTTAGGACTAGCTTCAACCAACACCTTGGTCTTCTATTTGAACTTGGTTTCTTCACTCTCAACATGAGTAGATAATGAGAGCCCTTGTCACTCTTAAACTTTTGAAGCATTCTCCACCATAACAAATAAATTACTTGGACCTACAACCTTATCATGACTCACACTTGTCACTTTTGGCTTCCATATGTTAACATGCCTTCTTTTTTTCACTTTAAGATCTTGATTGAACTCATTTTGACTTAATGGCCTTTGTTTGTAGAATCTAATAATGTTACATCTCTATTCATAATTATAGCACACCATACTCCTTGATGGAAACATAGTTTATCTTAATGTGTTTGTACAGAAACTTGTTGTATGTCTTTTGTCATGACAAATAATACAACCTATCCTTTTTTAAGAGGACTAACCTTGTCTAATCTTATGTGGATAATGGCTTGTAAAGTGTCCACATAAAAATAGTTGAAACACTTAATTTTCCTCACTCCTTTTGATTGATGACCCCCATCATAGTCCCATGCAAACTCATTTCTAACATCTCTCTTGCATTCTCTAGCCCTATGACCAAATTGATTACATTTATAATAATAACCATTAAATCTTGCATACCTCATGGCATTTGGCTATTTGATCTGATTTATCTTCATTCTACCAGCACCTTCAATGTTTGTTTGATGATTTGTCTTCAAAGTATGATTTTTATTATTCACAATAGTCTTCATTTTGTCTTGAGTTACATTCTTTTATTTTTCTTCATATCCAAGACCAGTTTTGTCATTAACATGCTTTTGACCACTCAAAATATTGTCTAGATCACATGAGCTCTTTTCAAATCTCACAAATGACTTCACCTTACTAAATGTCTTCTCTAACTCAGATTTCAAAGACTCATTTTTAGAAACATACCTTGAACATTTTTCTTTTTTGGCTCTTACACTTTCAGACATACTTCTAACTTAGAATTAAGAAACATGACAACACCTTCATGCTCCTTAGAGTCTTCAACCAATCTTGCCTCAAATACATTGAATTGATCCTCATAATCCTTGAGCTTAGATTTCATCTTTTTATTGATCTTATTCTCAATCTTTAGTTCCTCAAGAGCATTCATCAATGCAGTCTCATAGTCTACCTCATCTTCATCATCATCTAAATCACTCCAAGTAGACACCTTATGATGTGAGCAACTTCATTCCTTAGCCATGAACAAAGCTTCATCTTCAGTAGGAATATTATTTTTATGATCATATTTTGAGTCACTGTCTTCACTCTCATCTGATGAGGTACAATCTTATTTGGTGTAGAGACTCTTCTTATTCTTGAAGGACTTCTTGTTTTTATACTTTCTGAATATTTTCTTCCTGTATGTCTTCTTGTCTTTATCTTGGCCTTCATCATGCTATTCATTAACATTCTTCTCATGCTTATGAGGGCACTTTTGATCAAAATTTCCTATCTCTCTACAGTTGAAATATTTGAATTGTAGTTTACCCTCATACTTCCCTAAGCCTATGTTCAATCTCCTAGTAATCAAAGCAATTAGTTCATCATCATCAATATCATATATGTCATCATCTTTGGATTTATTACCTTAGAACTTCTTATTAGGCTTCATCTCTCTATTAAATGTAGCTTCCTTATTTGGTGGTATATCATCATTTGCTCTCATCTCATATGTAGTAAGGGTATCATGCAATTGATCCATATTCAACTGAGTAAGATCATGACTCTCTTCTATAGTAAATACTTTTGGATCAAACTTGAGAGATAGAGACCTAAATACCTTTTGGACTAAAATAGCCTCTTTAAGATTCTCTCCAAGACCTCTAATGATGTTCACATTCTCATCAACTTTCTACAGAAAGCATGACACAAAATCTTCTTCCTTCATCTTGAGAGTTTCAAATTGCTTTCTATGAGTCTGCAACTTAACAAGCTTGACTTTTGAATCTCTTTCAAAAATGATATTCATTATGTCGCATATCTCTTCAGCAGATTTATCATGGATTACCTTGGTATATTCAATCACTAAAATACTACAAGTGTTAGCATTTATTGCCTTAGAATTATTTTTAAACAGCTTCTTGTCTGCAACACTAGATGGAAGAGTAGTAAGAGCAACATATCCATCCATAACAAATTTTTGTACATCAAACCCTAGGGACATAATATATGTCCTCATCTTTGTACTCCAAAAAGCATAATTGGATCCATTAAACATTGGTGCTTGCTTAGTAGAGAAACCTCCTTGATGACTACCCATATTGTACCTTGGATCACCTTCAAGATGTTAAGCCTTTATCGAAAGACCTGCTCTGATACCAAATGTTAGAGGTACAATCACTGGGGAGTGAACTAGTGAGCCCAGATATTTCAACTTTAGTTCCAATCCTTTCAAACTCTTACTTAGTCAGCACATACGTTCATGAGGCATACATAACATTCATAGCAATGAACAAGAAAGACAATGCATTATCAAACATATAACACATGACATGCGTGGGAAACCCTATTTGGAAATAAAATCCATTGGAACCTAAAATTGGGCTACTATCTTATAAAAAAATCAATTTAGACTAGCAAGCCACTGATCAAAGAACTGTCATTCATGGTTTTAGTGAGACTGCAATCCCACAAGGAGCTTCTACACCTATTTAGATGAACACCCACAACAACTAGACTTTTATCAAGTTTCACCTTGTAAGGAGGAACAAACCCCCTATGCAACTAACCACCCAACAAGCTATCTGAACAATTCCACCTTTAAATTGATGTTTTCAACACCTGATAATGGACCTATGATTATCACTCTTCACCTTCGCTCATACTTAAATAACAAGAGCTCTATTCTACTAATAGAATAATGACCTACTGGTCATACAAAAAATCCTCAATCTATTCTACTCTTCAGCTCATCTTCATGGCACTCTACCCCTCCACTTCCCAATTCACACACACAAGCTTGTCTCAAATCTATCCTTCATCTCTCACTCACAAATCTAGAAATCATCATCTTTGGTTCCATTATTTAAAGAAAATACTTGATAATCACTACCTTGGTCGACCACTAGGCATGCCTTAACCCTTAAGTCATCTCTCAAACTAAGACATGACTCAATTTAATATTCATAGGTTGGCCACAACATCTATAGGTCGCCCTTAAGGAACTACACCTTTTGATAAGTCACTTGTAGCCTTTATAGGTCTCATGTGAACCCATTCACTCTTTTAGCACTTCATCGAATAAAATAAGAACACATGAATAGTTTCCAAAAATATGAACCCACTCTACATGATCTATAGGTCCCCCTTAAGTGTCTATATCCATCACATTACCCTTCTACTTAAGTATAAAATGCTTAAACAATATTATGTGCACAGAATCATTATGAGTGAATATATAGTCACCTTTTAAACCATTGTTCATATTGTATATGATTGATCAAATCTTAAAAATGCACATAGAGTATCCTCATGGAGTCTACAACAATCCCCAATAGCCAATTCACCATGAAACATCAAAACAACATCTACAGAAGCTTAATTACCCTTCCTGGATCACTTGTACAACAAACACAAAAACAAAGTCAATTTGTAACCTTAATATCTTTGACTATACGTACTTCTACATCTTCAAATTAGGTTCATAAATTGCGAGTCCTCTTCATCTTTGCTTTTTACAACAAGAGCAAATTTGACTTCTATCAAAAGATATGGAAAAAATACAGAGCTCTGGTTTTTTCCTTTGTAAAATTCAAAATTTTAAATGCCAATGGTCATAGTTAAAATTCAACCACTTTTCTCACATCACGTGTCCTCTTAGCTTTAGATCAATTATGCATCATTTGATCATGTCCAAACTTTAATGCATAGGCACCAATGCTCAATGTTAAACATCATGCACCTATCCTCATCTCGTTGCTTCCTGACATATTGGAGTAAACGTACATCGATGATCTTCTCAAGACTTACTCAAACTTTACCTCTTGCATATTTGACTGAGTATGGGGACCCTTGCAATCTGTCTGAGAATCCATCTTTGAGCCTTAATAACTTTTTCTACGTTTTGATGCATGATATCAAATTTGGACCATATGATCTCCTTTCAATAGGGAATCCAAAAATATACTAAGTATCTCCTGAAACCTTCATGCATGTGAGATATAATGTCATTAAAAAACCTTCTTAAAATCTTCTATCATAAAGACAACTATGATTAGAACTTGTCTGGGAGGCTAACTTTTCTCCAACATAAGTTTTGATGCACTTCAGTGCATGACTTGAAATTTGGTGCAAATTAACTAGGCTCAAAACTGAATAAATCCATATGATCACCTTCTCCTAAAACATCCACATGTATGAGATATGCCACCATTAAAATTCTTACTCAGATTTTCTTGTCACTTTGAAAATTTGGCTGTGGAAAAATACAGTCAAATTGCCTAGGAACACAACTTTGCACAAACATAACTTTTGATGCACTTCAATGCTTATCCTACAATTTAGAGAAAATAAACTAGGACCAAAATTGAGCAAACCCATATGATCATTTTATCTTGAAACCTTCACGTATGTGAATGCTGACCTCATCAACATGCTTACTTGACTCTCTCTGGCCACATGCAAATTTGGCTAAGTATGAAAAAATAGTGAATTTTATCTTAGTAGCCAACTTTTCACCCTTATATCTTTGACTGTATTACATCACATGACTTGAGATCTGATGCATAACAACTAGGGACTAATGTGATTACAACCAAATGACCAACTCTTTTTTACTCATTCCCACTTGGTAATGGTGATGTCATCAAACTGCCTACTTTTATGCCATTAGACCCAAAGTGTCAAAATGAAAACAATGGACAACCAGATGAATTCCACTTATGCACACAAACACTCAAAGCATATAAAACATCTTAGAGACCTTTTAAATGCCCTCAATACTCCATACTCATCCCTGAACAACTTTAACCATGCCAAAATATAAGATCAACCAAGCCAACTTCAAGCACACTAGAATAAACAGATTGTACACTTTGTCATTGTCACTTAGGCTATTAGAGCACTTCATCCACTCACCAGGACACCTTCATGACATCACTGACAACTCTCCAACAATCTCCCTCTTTGTCATTGATGTCAACAAACATCATATAACAATATATAGCTCACCTTTCTTCTCTCGCAAAGCACTCCCATAATTGGAACTTTCTCCCCCTTTGACACAATGACAAAGTGGGAACCAACTAATCTGAGGACCTAAAAATACTATCAAATAGGAAAGGACCATATTATAAAGATGATACAAACTTTCCCTTGCCTTGAGCCTAATTTTGCTTGCCTTGACAACATCCTCTTGCTCCATTCCAACTCTCTTCAACCAAGCACTATAACCAATGAAAAAAGAAAACACAAAATACTAAATCTGATGGAAATCACCAAGAAACATCTGAGAGGTACTTCCCCTAATATTTTTGATCCATTGCACATCTTGAGCATCTTCAGATCTCCACACACCATGAAGAATCACCATACAAGCTTACTAGCCTTCTCTCTCAAACCACCTCAAGGACCATCAGTAAGACTTCATGCTCTTCACCAAACAAAAAACATGCTCTAAAACAAACTGAGAACTCTCTTTAAAACAAACATACCTTGCTCTTTTGGAGAAACTGAGAAAAAAAGCACTCTTTTTCAAATTAGGCCTATCTAGCCTCCTTATAGCCTTACCTGGAATTTTCAGAGCTCATAATTTTTAGTAGACACATATTTAGGATCTGAAACTCCATATCTGGAGCACTCTCATATTCTCCCTCAAACACACCAGTTTGTAGTAGCAAGATCATCATTTGCAACATACTTCCTTCACAAACCTACTAGCCAATTAACACTCCATATTGACAAAAAATTGATAACTTGAGAACCACAAACCTTAAATTCTATGTGAATCTTGTTTTGACAACCTATTTAGCCCATTCAATATATTAATAACCCTCAAACTTCAACTAATAAGGCATACCACTTTTCTAGCAGAGCCTAAAACCCTAGAATTTTAAAACAAACAAAGTCTACACAACACCTTCCAGTCAACGCCCATCTTTGAAACTTCTTGTACACCTGGAGACAACCATTACATACATCTAGACCAAGTTTTGAACTTTCACACCATTGGGAACCTTAACTTTTTATAAACCATTTTAGGAACTACAAGCTCTTAAGCACAATCTGGGAAACCAGATAGCTAACAAAAATCTCCAAACTAACTTCAATAGACCTTCAGATCATAAAACCACCTGTTACAACTGAGGGCACTCAACTCTAGTCTTCTAGGACCATCTCAAGAATACCACAACAACACTTGCTTTTCCATTGAAAGGAGTCTCTTAAGCAGCATAGACAAAGACATCATTTGCACAACAATGTTTTTAAAACAAAATAAAGCTAGAAGTGGCCCATATCTTTTCACTAACCACTTGAATCCTCTTGGAGCTATAAGACTTCTTTCTCTTGATCTTCTTATTCTTAGTCTAAACTATGACAACTAGTTCTTTTTTATATTACTCTCATTTTCTTCAAAAATAGAATTGACAACACATGAAGACAACACAAATTCATGACATACTTTTTCATCTAAAGGATCCACATTGCAATTTTAAACTTCATTATTAGGCACATACAATTGATGTTATTTACATGATACATGCTTAGCAATATCATGATGTTCACTTGGATCCATCCATACACACCTTGGTCTTCTCTTTGAGCTTGGTTTCTTCACTCTCAACATGAACAGACAATGAGAGCCTTTAGCACTCTTTAATTTATGAAGCATTCTCCACCACAACAAACAAATTACTTAGACCTATAGCCTTATCATGACTCACACTTGTCACCTTTGGCTTTCATGTGTAAACATGCATTCTTTCTTGCACTATAAGAGCTTGATTGAACTCATTTTGACTTGATGCCCTTTGTTTGTAGAATTTAGCAATGTGACCTCTGTTCATAATTGTAGCACACCATACTCCTAGATGAAAACACAGTTTGTCTTACCGTGATTGGATATAAACTTTCCATATGTCCTTTGTCATGACAAACAAAACCTCCCCTTTTTTAAGAGGACTCACATTGTCTAATCTTATGTGGATAATGGTTTGCAAAGTGTCTCACATCAAGACAGTTGAAGCACTTAATTTTCCTCACTCTTTTTGATTGATGACCCCCATCATAGTCCCAAAATAACTCGTTTCTGACAGGTCTCTTGCATTCTCTAGCCCTATGACAAAATTGATAACATGTATAATAATAACCATTGAATCTTGCATAGCTTATGTCATTTGCCTGTCTGATCTGATTTGTCTTCATTCTACCAGCACCTTCAATCTTTTTCTGATGATTTGGCTTCAAAGTATGATTTTTCTTGTTCACAATAGTCTTCATTTTGTCTTGAGTTACATTCTTTTGTTCTTCTTTGTTAAGCACGGAATATATTGAGAGGGGGGGTGAATCAGTATATTATATATCTTATAAAACTTTTCCTTTATCAAATTCCACTTAATCAAGCATTCAAGATATGCAATAAAACTCAAACAATAAACATCACACAAGATAGAGAGAGACACCAGATATAATGTGGAAACTCAATGTGGGAAAAACCATGGAGAACAATCTCAAGTATATTCGTGAGAACAAACCCATAGGAGCACCATACCCCTTTGCCGAGTACCAACCTCAGCTACAATTCGTGAGCACCAACCCACAAGAGCTTCAAACTCTTTTGTCGAGCACCAACCCATCTCCTATTTGTGAGCACCAATCTATAAGAGCACCAAACCCTTTGCCAAGCACCAACCCACAGGAGCACCAACCCCTTTATGTATACCACACACCTATCTCTCAATGTTGCTATCTCAACAAATGATAGATCAATACAATATCTCTTTCCTCTCTCTTACCTTTGCTCTTCTAAGCAAGATATAACAAATACAAATCATATTCTTCTCTCACAATTGCTCTTCTAAGATAGATATTACAATATCAAATCAACCTCTCACTCTCATATTACAAATGGCTTCTCAAGCCTTTATTTATAGCTTTCTAAATGACCTTTGGCCTTCCCCCTTTGTGACCCTTCATATTCAAGCCTTTGAAAAGTCATGTGGTGACCCTTCATGACCAAAAACGTCCTTCCCACTTTTGTCCTTATCTTTGGTGACTTTTCGTATTCCTCAAAGTGTCCCTTCATGAGAAATTGCGCCCTTACTCTTTTGTCTTGACTTGGTGACTCTTGGTATTCCCCAAGATGACTCTTCATGGGAAAATGCGTCCCATCCTTCTTTTGTCTTTACCCCATGGCTCTTCGACTTCTCCATGGGTCTTTTTTTGTCTTATATGCAACCAAAAATATATTCATTAATATTAAAAGAATATTTACTCATATTAGCCAAGATATATTTATTGCAAACAACATTAAATGCAATGGGGCCTTTATCACTAATAATGCTAAACCTTTGACATCAATGACAATATTTCCAACAATCTCCCCCTTTGTCATTGATGGCAACCTCAATTCTGAAACTGCCACATCATGTCACCTGCACATACTGTCATCTGAAAACATACAGTAACTCTCTCTTACTGTAGCAACCTATACCTGTTCCTTATACCTATTTTCTGCACTTGTACCTGTACATGCTATTATCCCCCTTTGACATCAATGGCAAAGGGCCTACCTGGAGCTAACATTTAGCTCCCCCTCACTTGATGCTGAACATCAATGGCAGGAAGTAATAGAAATTACTCTCAACTCCTCTCACCGATCTTTGAATGTATCCTTTGTGTTAGGGTGTGGAGCTAAAAGCTTCAACTATTTGTAGACACAAGAAGAGGATACAGAAGAACCAGAGGAACCGGCGTCGGTAGTATAATTGACATCCGTCACAGACAGTGGAGAAGGAAACTGGCGACGGCAGGGAGTCGGCTGACGTCGACAGCACCAGACAAACAGGGACTGACGTCGGTCGCTTGTGTATTCCAGAACTGTTGTTGACGAATAGTCAGTTAAGTGAAGCGAGTGTTTGCATGTCAAATGACTAATTATAGTCACGAGCTGCGTGTCTAATTATTGTAGTTAGATTTCTATTTTTGTAACCATAAGATTCTATTTAAAGACCCATGAGGCATGTATTGTAATCAACCAAGAAGGCAAGTGAAAGCATTGAAGCAAGCAAGGTCAAGGAGATCTATAGGTGTAAGGTCAAGGAGATCAGTTGAAGCATTCAAGGAGGGATAGCAACTTAGGTTGTAGAGTTGATTTTGTGTTGAGCAAGAGAGAGAGGGAAGAAGGTCTTGAGGTGTGGCAAGCCTTTGAGGTGGAGGAAGAAGTGGCATCTTCTTTATTGTATTTTATTCTAGTAATATTTAATACAAGAGTGTGTATTGTCTCTCAAATTCTTTGTTGTCTCAAGTTTCTAGTTACTTTATCATTCTGGTATAATTTCGTGTTTAATTGCTTATAAGAAAGTAATCAATTGTGCTTCCGTTGGATAAAGGGTCTCCTAGTAGTTGGTATCAGAACATATTGATTTTTGTAGGTATCCTAACAGTTGGTATCAGAGCTACAATTTGCAGAAAGTAGGGTATTGTTTTTTGATTACAGGTCATTCACAGGGTTTTTTGATTGAGTGGGAGTTCAGCAATGACAGAAGAAAGTAAGCTACGAATGGAGAAGTTTAACGGCAAGAATTATCAACATTGGAGGATGCAGATTGAGGACTATTTGTATCAGAAGGATTTGTACTTACCGTTGGGTGGGGTTGCATGCAAGCCCACAGATATGAAGGATGAAGAATGGAGTGTTCTTGATCGGAAGGCTCTCAGTTCCATAAGGTTGAGCCTTGCATCGTCTGTGATTTCTAGCTTATCACAGTGCAAGACAACGAAAGAGTTGATAAAGTCTTTGGCAAATTTATACGAAAAGCCCTCAGCTTCTAATAAGGTATATCTTATGAAGCAGCTATTTACTTTGCAAATGTAGGAAGGTGGATCGGTACATACTCATCTCAATGATTTCCATGGTTTGGTAAACCAATTAGCTTCAGTCAATATTGTTTTTTATGATGAGGTAAAGGCTCTCTTGATTTTATGTTCTTTGCCTAAAAGTTGGGATGGTTTGGTTATGGCAGTAAGTAATTATGCATCTGCTTCTAAAATCTTAAAAGTTGATGATGTTGTGAGTGTGATCTTAAATGAAGAAATACGCAGGAGAAGCACAGGTGAATCATCAGGGAATGCTCTAAGTGCAGAAAGCATGGGAAGGCAAAGGGAGAAGGTTGAGCAAGGGAAATCAAGGTCGGGAAGGAGATCCGAGTCCAAAGGTATTACCTACTGGTTTTGTGGAAAGAAAGGACATACAAAGGAGTGTTGGTTGAGAGATAAAGAGAATCAACATGCAGGTAGTGAAGAAGCAAAGGATGCAAATATTGTGGTATAGGATGCTCTCATACTTTCTTTGGATAGTCAGGTAGGATCATCGATTTTAGATTCTGTTTCATCTTTTCATGCATCCCCAAATAGAGATTTGTTTCATGAGTATGAACAGGGAGACTTTGGAGTGCTCTATTTAGGGGATGGTATGCCTTGTCAGATAATTGGCAAAGGGAAAGTGTAGCTGAGATTGCAGATTGACAACACATAGGTGTTGAAGGAGGTCATGCATGTTCCAATTCTGAAGCAGAGTTTAATTTCTGTTAGAAGGTTGGGAGATGAGGGATGCACAATAACCCTCACAGCGGACTCTTGGAAGGTTACCAAGGGAGCACTTGTTCTAGCAAGAGGTAAAAAAGTAGGTACTCTTTATCTACCTACTTGTATTACTGATTCTACTTCTGGTGTAGATTCAAAGATGTGGTCTAATAGGCTTGGTCACGTGAATAAGAAGGGAATGGACGTTCTTGATTCAAAAGGTATGTGTTCAAATTCGGAAAGCACAGATAGAGTTCATTGCAGAAAAAATAAATTTGATGCTTTTGACAAGAACAAAGAAGCCTTGGTGTTTATGGAGGAGATGAAGGATAGAGATCAGTCACAGGGGCTGAATAAATCTAAGCAGGGCAGCATGGATAGAGGTTTGATCTAAGAAGAGCTCACGGATGAAAATTTCATCACTTACAGGAACACACAGATGCCAATGTCGATCACATGGGACCAACGTTGGTCAGCCAGATACCGACATCGGTCATGTGTAGACCAGCAGGGTCAGTAGGTCAGGCAGGAGAAGTCTGACGTCGGTCATCAGGACCGACATCGGTAGTGGGGGATGCCGGCGTCGGTAGTCAGGGTCAGTGCAGGGAACTGACATCGATCGGGAGCAGACTGGGAGATGGCCGATATTGGTCACTGGAACGGATGTTGGGTGGATCAATAAGTCTCAAACACCCATATGGAGGTCAAAAAAGGTATGTGAACCTCATATTCGTTGTTCACCTTCTTTATATTACTTACTGATAGTCAAGAACTAGGAAGATGGAAGAAGCAATGCAGGTAGAATCCAGAAACAGTGGGAGCTTGGCATGGATGAGGAGTGTGAGTCCTTAGAGAAGAACCAAACAGGTATTTGTTGGTAGAGTTGTCAGCTGGAAGAAAGCACTGGTTAGAGGGATGGATTCCCATTTTAGAGAAGAGAGTGGATGGACACATGAGACAGAAGGCTATGGTATATGGTCTTGATTAGGTTGCAGAGCAATGGAGGTTTGACCATTGTGTTTTATCTTTACCAGGTTGGATAATATTAGCTACATTATCCTGTTACTGTATTGTGTTACTTGTTACAGAGTTTCATATACAGAGAGTTTTTTTAGCTAAGGGTAGAGTTGGTTCAGAAGTATGTCATGAAGAATTTGGGAGTAGCAAAATTCTTTTGGCATAAGTGACAGGTTCAGCATCACAGGTTTCAGTGGTGGTTGGTCTTCAAGAGTGACTTTGAAGAGGGATACAGAGTCTAAGAAAAAAAATAGATGGTGTACAAGTACAGTTACAAGTTGCAGCTATTTATCTCCAAGTGGGAGATTGTTAGGGTGTAGAGCTAAAAGCTTCAACTGTTTGCAGACACAAGAAGAGGATGCTGAAGAACCAGAGGAGCCGGCGTCGGCAGTATAACCGACGTCGGTCACAGACAGTGGAGAAGGAAACCGGTGATGGCAGAGAGTCGGTCGATGTCGATAGCACCAGACAGACAGGGACCGACGTCGATCGCCTGTGTATTCCAAAACTGTTGTTGATGAACAGTCAGTTAAGTGAAGCGAGTGTTTGCATGTCAAATGACTAATTATAGTCACGAGCTACGTGTCTAATTATTGTAGTTATATTTCTATTTTTGTAACCATGGGATTCTATTTAAAGACCCATGAGGCATGTATTGTAATCAACCAAGAAGGCAAGTGAAAGCATTGAAGCAAGCAAGGTCAAGGAGATCAGCTAAAGCATTCAAGGAGGGATAGCAACTCAGGTTGTAGAGTTGGTTTTGTGTTGAGAAAGAGAGAGAGGGAAGAAGGTCTTGAGGTGTGGCAAGCCTTTGAGGTGGAGGAAGAAGTGGCATCTTCCTTATTGTATTTTTTCTAGTAATATTTAATACAAGAGTGTGTATTGTCTCTCAAATTCTTTGATGTCTCAAGTTTCTAGTTACTTTATCATTTTGGTATAATTCTGTGTTTAATTGCTTATAAGAAAGTAATCAATTGTGCTTCTGTTGGATAAGGGGTCTCCTAACAGTTGATATCAAAGCATATTGATTGTTGTAGGTATCCTAACAGTTGGTATCAGAGCTACAGTTTGCAGGAAGCAGGGTATTGTTTTTTGATTACAGGTCATTCACAGGGTTTTCTGATTGAGTGGGAGTTCAGCAATGGCAGAAGAAAGTAAGCTACGAATGGAGAAGTTTTATAGCAAGAATTATCAACATTAGAGAATGCAAATTGAGGACTATCTATATCAGAAGGATTTGTACTTACCGTTGGGTGGGGTTGCATGCAAGCCCACAGATATGAAGGATGAAAAATGGAGTGTTCTTGATCGGAAGGGTCTCGATTCCATAAGGTTGAGCCTTGCATCGTCTGTGATTTCCAGCTTATCACAGTGCAAGACAACGGAAGAGTTGATAAAGTCCTTGGTGAATTTATATGAAAAGCCCTCGGCTTCTAATAAGGTATATCTTATGAAGCAGCTATTTACTTTGCAAATGCAGGAAGGTGGATCGGTACATACTCATCTCAGTGATTTCCATGGTTTGGTAAACCAATTAGCTTCAATCAATATTGTTTTTGATGATGAGGTAAACGCTCTCTTGATTTTATGTTCTTTGCCTGAAAGTTGGAACGGTTTGGTTATGACAGTAAGTAATTTTGCATCTGCTTCTAAAATCTTAAAAGTTGATGATGTTGTGAGTGTGATCTTAAATGAAGAAATACGTAGGAAAAGCATAGGTGAATCATCAGGGAATGCTCTAAGTGCAAAAAGCAAGGGAAGGCAAAGGGAGAAGGTTGAGCAAGGGAAATCAAGGTTGGGAAGGAGATCCGAGTCTAAAGGTATTACCTGCTGGTTTTGTGGAAAGAAAGGACATACAAAGAAGGAGTGTTGGTTGAGAGACAAAGAGAATCAACATGCAGGTACTGAAGAAGCAAAGGATGTAAATATTGTGGTACATGATGCTCTCATACTTTCTTTGGATAGTCAGGTAGGATCATGGATTTTAGATTTTGGTTCATCTTTTCATGCATCCCCAAACAGAGATTTGTTTCATGAGTATGAACAGGGAGACTTTGGAGTGCTCTATTTAGGAGATGGTACGCCTTGTCAGATAGTTGGCAAAGGGAAAATGCAGCTGAAATTGCAGATTGACAACACATGGGTGTTGAAGGAGGTCATGCATGTTCCAATTCTGAAGTAGAGTTTAATTTATGTAGGAAGGTTAGGAGATGAGGGATGCACAATAACCCTCATAGCGGACTCTTGGAAGGTTACCAAGGGAGCACTTGTTCTAGCAAGAGGTAAGAAAGTAGGTACTCTTTATCTACCTACTTGTATTACTGATTCTACTTCTGGTGTAGATTCAAAGATGTGGTCTAACAGGCTTGGTCACATGAATAAGAAGGGAATGGACGTTCTTGATTCAAAAGGTATGTGTTCAAATTTGGAAAGCACAGATAGAGTTCATTATAGAAAAAGGAAATTTGATGCTTTTGACAGGAACAAAGAAGCCTTAGTGTTTATGGAGGAGATGAAGGATAGAGATCAGTCATAGGGGCTGAATAAATCTAAGCAGGGCAGCATGGATAGAGGTTTGATCCAAGAAGAGCTCGCAGATGAAAATTTCATCACTTACAGGAACACACAAACGCCGATGTCGGTCACATGGGACCGACGTCGGTCAGCTAGATACCGACATCGGTCATGTGCAGACCAGTAGGGTCGGTAGATCGGACAGGAGAAGTCTGACATCGGTCATCAGGACCAACGTCGACAGTGGGGGATGCCAGCGTCGGCCAGGGTAATGACGTGGGTAGTCAGGGTCAGTGCAGGGAACCGACATCGGTCAGGAGCAGACTGGGAGATGGCCGATATTGGTCACTGGAATGGATGTTGGGTGGATCAATAAGTCTCAAACACCCATATGGAGGTCAGAAAAGGTATGTGAACCTCATATTCATTGTTCACCTTCTTTATATTGCTTATTGATAGTCAAGAACTAGGAAGATGGAAGAAGCAATGCAGGTAGAATCCAGAAACAGTGGGAGCTTGGCATGGATGAGGAGTGTGAGTCCTTGGAGAAGAACCAAATAGGTATTTGTTGGTAGAGTTGTCAGCTGGAAGAAAACACTGGTTAGAGGGATGGATTCTCATTTTAGAGAAGAGAGTGGATGGACACATGAGACAGAAGGCTATGGTATATGGTCTTGATTAGGCTGCAGAGCAATGGAGGTTTGACCATTGTGTTTTATCCTTACCAGGTTGGATAATATTAGCTACATTATCCTGTTACTGTATTGTGTTACTTGTTGAAGGGTTTTATATACAGGGAGTTTTTTTAGCTAAGGGTAGAGTTGGTTCAGAAGTATGTCATGAAGAATTTGGGAGCAGCAAAATTCTTTTGGCATAAGTGACAGGTTCAGCATCACAGATTTCAGTGGTGGTTGGTCTTCAAGAGTGACTTTGAAGAGAGATATAGAGCCTAAGGAACAAAATAGATGGTGTACAAGTACAGGTACAAGTTACAGCTATTTATCTCCAAGTGGGAGATTGTTAGGGTATGGAGCTAAAAGCTTCAAATGTTTGCAGACACAAGAAGAGGATGCTGAAGAACCAGAGGAACCAGCGTCGGCAGTATAACTGACATTGGTCACAGACAGTGGAGAAGGAAATCAACGACGGCAGGGAGTCAGTCGACGTCGGCAGCACCAGACAGACAGGGATCGACGTCAGTCGCCTGTGTATTCCAAAACTGCTGTTGACGAACAGTCAGTTAAGTGAAGCGAGTGTTTGCATGTCAAATGACTAATTATAGTCACGAGCTACGTGTCTAATTATTGTAGTTAGATTTCTATTTTTTTAACCATGGGATTCTATTTAAAGACCCATGAGGCATGTATTGTAATCAACCAAGAAGGCAAGTGAAAGCATTGAAGCAAGCAAGGTCAAGGAGATCTACAGGTGTAAGGTCAAGGAGATCAGCTGAAGCATTTAAGGAGGGATAACAACTCAGGTTGTAGATTTGGTTTTGTGTTGAGCAAGAGAGAGAGGGAAGAAGGTCTTGAGGTGTGGCAAGCCTTTGAGGTGGAGGAAGAAGTGGCATCTTCTTTATTGTATTTTCTTCTAGTAATATTTAATACAAGAGTGTGTATTGTCTCTCAAATTCTTTGTTGTCTCAAGTTTCTAGTTACTTTATCATTCTGGTATAATTCTGTGTTTAATTGCTTATAAAAAAGTAATCATTTGTGCTTCCATTGGATAAGGGGTCTCCTAACAGTTGGTATCAGAGCATATTGATTGTTGTAGGTATCCTAACACTTTGATCGTGCCTTTGAGAAGATATCTGACAAAACATATACATTGTTCCCTTTCCTTTGAGCATCTGCAATCAACTCATTTGAATATTTTCTTCTAATCTCACAACCTTTAGCATGAAACCTTATTGTGTATCCTTGATCACATATTTGACTAATACTTAACAAATTATGCTTAAGACCTTTTACATACAAAACATTCTTAGTCTTAGTTCTATCATAATCCAAACTCAAAGTACTTTTTTCTGCTATCCTGGCAGTGGCTTTATCTCCGAATCTCACTGTACCACTATTTATCTTCTTTAGAGTAATGAACTTATTTTTATCACCTATCATATGCCTCGAATATCTGCTATCAATTAACCATGGTTCATCTTTACCTCTCACATGCAGAGCTGTCTGCACCATCATAGAATCTTCAGGTTGTTTTTTCTGCCATGAACATGTCTTAACCTTCTTCCTGATGAGTGGAGCTTTGACACTCTGATTCTTCTTCTTGATGAATAGAGCTTTGAAGCTCTGATCTTTCTTGACTAACTCGAACACGCTTCTGCAAAAATGAGCTATGTGTTTAAAGTTGTTACACTTGTAGCATATTATGGTCTCTTCATCAAAGATTGATAGAGGAGCAAAACAGTTGTGGCTTCTGCTTGAATCTACTTGACTTTCCTTCTCCTTATTTCTGAAATTGTTAGCTCTTTTTTTACATTCTAATTTCTTGTGACCATATCCATTACAATAAAAATAATAGCCATTAAAATAAGACCTATCTGTATATCTCTAATCTGATTGCATTTTGTAGCTTTGTTCCTTCCAGCCTTCTCTGTTTGAAATGTCCTTTGTAATCTTCACTTCTCCCCTTTTTGTTTCCTCTTGTGTAAGAGCTTCAGCATAGCTCTTTTTCTTTTCAAAATCGATCCTTGTTTTATCTGAATATGCTTTTTGACTTTCCAATATCTTATTCAGCATGTTAATGCTATCTTCAAATTTTGAATCACTGACTACTTTATCACTGACTGCTTTTTTAATATCTTCTTTTAAAGAGGCAATTTCAATAACATACATTTCACAATCTTTTCTTGTTATTTCCAACTGTGATGTGAGATCTTCTTCATTCTTCTTGGCTTCTTCAAAGTGTGCTTGTAGATCTTCAATCATTTCCTTTAACTCTTGTTCATTTTTCTCGATCTGGTGCTTTAATCTTCGATTCTTCTTCTGAACAGCTTCTAACTCTTCTAAGAACAAATGAGCTCTCTTTCCATATTCACTTCAACTTTCTCCTCTTCTTCTTGATCATTTCATGTATAGCCATGGATAGAATCTCTTCTTCTTCTGAATCGCTGACTCCACTATCTTCGCTTGAGCTAGGATCTTTAGAATACAGGCTCTTCTTTTCGAATCCCTTATTAGATTTGCCTTTGAAATTCTTTTTGTATGTAGGCTTTTCTTCTTCATCTTTAACTTTATCTGGGCATATAGCTAAAAAATTTCCAACCTTTCCATAATTAAAACATTTAAAAATTAATTTTTCTTGATATTTACCTATTTCTCTTTTTGGCTTGCGAATGAAAAATGCTCCATTGTCATCTTCATCATCACTGGAACTATCACTTGATTCTTGAATCTTAGCTTTCTCTTTCTTTGATGTCTTAAAAGCCACTTCTCTCTTTGAGGGTTTATCTTGTTCTATTCACATCTCATATGTCGTGAGAATACCATGAAGCTCATCCATTTTTAGCTTGTCTAAATTCTTCATCTCCTCAATTGCCAAAACCTTTGCATCATATCTCATTGGTAGAGATCTCAAAACCTTTTGCACCACCGTTGACTCATCCAATGTTTTTTCAAGACCTTGAATCTGATTTATGACTTGATCAACTCGTAAAAGATAACTTGCTATATCTTCTTCTTCTTCCATCTTCAAACCTTCAAACTACCTTCTAAAAGTCTACAACTTAGCTTGTTGAACCTTTCCATCACCTTTGTAAATTTTCTCAAGTTTTACCCGAGTTTCATGAGCAGATTTACATTGCATAATTTTAACAAATTCAGATTCACATAAACCACATAAAATAGCATTTAAAGCTTTATCATTACATTCACTTGCCTTCTTTTCTACTGGAGTAATTGTAGATGTCTGTGGCTCTTCATATTCTTCCACCACTAATTTCCATATATCGAATCCAAGGGCCATCAAATAAACTTTCATTCTCATGCTCCAAAAAGCATAATTCGTCCCATCAAACAAAGGTGCCTTATTTGTATAAAATCCTTCCTATGACCCAGCCATTGTGCTTTTCCGATCTACCTTCAAGCTGTAAAACTTTTCAAAAAAAATCCTGCTTTGATATCAATTATTAAGCATAGAATATATTGAGAGGGGGGGTGAATCAGTATATTATATATCTTATAAAACTTTCTCTTTATCAAATTTCACTTAATCAAACATTCAAGATATGCAATAAAACTCAAACAATAAACATCACACAAGATAGAGAGAGACACCAGATATAACGTGGAACCCAATGTGGGAAAAACCACGGAGAACAATCTCAAGTATATTCATGAGAACAAACCCACAGGAGCACCATACCCCTTTTCCAAGTACCAACCTCAGCTACAATTCATGAGCACCAACCCACAGGAGCTTCAAACCCCTTTGTCGTTTTAGTATAAGGTATTTCCTTTCTATTTTTTATTTAGTTATTTACCTTTATATTTTAAATAATTTTTTTATTTCACGTTACATTTTCAATTTTATTTTATGTTCATATTTCTTACTCGTTTGCATTTGTTTATCTTTCTGTTTACTTGTTTTTACTTTATGTTGCTTAATTAGCCTATTAGATTATCTTGTTTATTATTTTGTTTATTATTTTAAGTACATTTTTCATTACTTAATTAAGTAAGTTGAGTTAATTATACTTATTGCTTTACTTTATTGTTTTAATCTATTTTATGGTAATTTCATAGAATTTATTTGATTCTTAAAGTGGTTTCTATCTTTCTTTATGTTATTGATTATTTCTTAGTTAGTATTTGGTCTTTAGTTGATAAGTGAGTATGATAGTTTTAATTTCCATTTCTTTGTTTGATTTTTGTTTTCATTTCTTTTAATTGTCTTTGGGTTTCTTTAATTTCTAAAATATAATGATACATAATTTAATTTATTGATTCATTCCCAAAACTATTAAAAACCCTCTACATGGTTAGGATCAATATTTTTTGCATAGATACCTTATGATTATACTGGTCTTATTTCATCTTGACCTTCATGATAAGTGAAAGGTTTGATTCATTAAGGTAATAATTTTCATCATCAATAGACCCCTATGTTAATAATCATTGCCTATATAGGCAATACTTCAAGGAGGGCCTCAGACTTATGTAGTTCTCTCCTAGGTGTTGGCTTATATGTATATAAAGGTGCAACATAATATATGCAAAAGCATGCAATGATATAACTTGTAATTTGAATATATTATTCATGGTTTATTCTTTAAGTGTTTAAGACATGTGATATGGTTGTTCTGATGACTAATATGAAGATAGGGAAGAATAGGGAAATAGAACTTAGTTATGTGATTGATTTACTGAGCTTGAATAAGTGCTTTTTTGGTATTTGCTAGATGCTTAATGAGAAGGCTTAGATTTGTATGTATACCATACCTTTTAAAATATCTCATAGTAGGGTTCAATAAAGAAAATGGGATAACCCATAATATTTTTAAAAAAATTAAATTAAATGATTTTTGAGGACTAAATTCTTAATAATAATTTGGACACTTGCATTGATGCAAGTGTCATTGTGTGGGATGTAAGTGTTCAACAAGCTAGGAAGTTGTTGAGGATCTGAAATTGATAGTGAATGATATATATCTAGTTTTAAGCTTTTTGTACATTGTAATCAATCTGGATCATCAATAATGATTGGGTTAGACCATAAAATAAGAAGTTAGACATAATGAACTGGTGAATACGAGCCATTCGATAGTAGAAAGGTTTTAGAACTAAAAGATAGAGCCATGATAGCTATCTATCAAAAATACAAGACTTATATGTTATATAAATTAAATTTTGGTATCTACATATTCCCCCTTTAATCTAGTTATGCATCAAGATGACATTACTAGGTTAAAGGAAAAAAATGTGTACCTAGGTGTGTATAACACACATTGCCTTTACTTGAGCCCACTTTGAGTGTTTTGTGGGTGTATGACTTGTAACAAAGATCATGTTATATTTTAAATCAATGTATATAATCTAAAATTTGATATAATTAAAATACTTGAAAATAAAAAGAGCAAAGAGGGAGTACACCTGTGTTGATGCAACCATGTTGCCCTTTGTATTTTGACTTGGTAAAGATGTTTCCTTATGAAGCATTGGATCTAGGAGAGGTTCAAAACTAAACCTTCGATATTTGAAGAGGGATATTTGAAGAGGGATATTAGAAGGTAATTTTTTTCCCCAATGTTGTGCAATGGTGAGTTGTGACATGGCCATTGAGATCATTGCATCCCAATAACACAACTCAAGTGACAATATGATAAAAGCCAAGTTAAGTGGTGTAACAAACTCAACATGAAAAATGGAAGTTGTGTTAGTCTATTAAGGGTGTTTAATCTTAACCACACTACTCAAGGGAACCAACTATTACAAATAAATAAAGGCTCAAAACTATTCTTCCTAGTGAAAATAATGACTCTCAGTAAAGTATCAACACTTATTAATAAATAAGTTTGGATGTGTATTCACAAATTTTGGTGCACTTGCATGGCATATGCACCTCTAATGTGTCTTAAGTTAAATTATTTTTCAAAATGTAACCTATGTTATGTAATTGTGTATAATATTTATCACAAATATGAGAAACTTTGTTCTAAATCTATAAAAATTTATGTGTTTTAACCTTTTAGGATTTATATGGTGTAAATCCTATGTTGTTAAAGGGCTAAGTATAATAATAATTTGGAATGAAAACTAGAAATAATTGATTTGACAAACCTTTCCCAGAATATCAAGAATAGAGATAAAGAGCACTTATCTAGAATAAAATAAGGTATTTTTATCGATCAGGAGGTTGAAACATGCTAGAAAAATAGGTAGACACTTTTCATTCTATGATTGTAGTTAAAATTTGATCTCAAACAATAGCGCCAATAGTAGTATCCAATTATGGTACTAGTATCCCTATTAGAGGAATTGTCTAGAACTTTTAGGGAAGCTACGAGAGGTTATGAGGGTGTTGTATGTGGTTCTATATCTTTTGAGAGCTTGCATGTATCACTATTTTATTCGAATCTCTTTCAAAACCCTGATGAATACCTACAGAGATGAAACAACAATTAGATCAAATGAAAAAAGGAAGGGAAAAAACTAAGTTATGGGAAGTTATGATCATGTGGAGTATTACCCCTATTGTTATGGCCTTTGCCTACATTAACCCAAATGCTAGGGGTCTTAAAATCACATGTAGGTCTCCCTTAGGGAATATGCATAATTAACTTGCATGATATGCTAGAATGACTTTCACTTAGGCTCTTCATTGATCAAGCATGCAATGTTTAGATATAATAGTTAAGTAGTATGCATAATATTGAGTTGTACTATTGATTTATTTTATATAATTATGTGATAAAATAGTAAGTACTAGATGTAAAATTCATTTTGAGGCTCTTTATATAGAAGGAACTATGATTTGATTATAAGACCTTGTTTGTTGGTTGACAAGTCATAAAAGAGGAATAAAAAACATAAGAGAAGGCTCAAAATAGGGTTAAGACCCAAACACAGGGGGAAATGACCATCAAACACTAGATCCATAATTAGACATAAGCACCACATGACACTACTATTATAAAAATGGTTCTAGTGTTCTTAGGCCTAAAAATAGAGATAAGACCAAGCAGGATAGGCTAGGGGGCCCTATGACTGGGAGGATGTGACTTAACACCATTGGGGGTGCAACAAATAAGGATGATAAGACATAATAAAGATTAAAAGACACAATATGACCATGTGAACAAGGATTTTATTCATCACTAATACCTTCATGTGAAAGAGTAATAAAAGACATAGTACTTGTGGTTGTTTGACCAAATTGGTGTGTTTACATTTGCCACCCTTTTATTCTAGTAATACAATGAAATGAAAGTAATAGAGTAAAATAAAAAAGATGAATGCGTACCTATACTTACCTATGTGGATGTGTTATGGACTTGGCCTAATTATTAGCCAAAGAAGTGGACATGTGTTAAAGTGCAATATGTGAATAGGAACTCTATAGTGTGGATGTCCTCTATACTGAATCTAAATGGTGCACTAAATTATGAGGAGTAAAACCCTATTTTTCCCCCACCCATGATATCTATACTGAATCTAAGTATGTAAACTAAATGTGTCGAGAAATAAGGCTTAATTGACCCCACTCTAATATATAAACTGAATGTAGGTATGTAAACTGAATGTGTGGAGAAACAATGTTTGCTTGGCCCCACTCTGATGTCTAAACTAAATTTGGGTATGTAAACTAGCTCTGGTGGAAGGTTATGGATCAATTGTTGTAGATGGTCATATGACCCAAATTGGTGAAAACTTGGTGACATCTTGGTGTTGATATTAAGAATACCCTAGAAATTTGAAAGTAGAGATTAAAGACATGTACTTTGCATTATGCCCTCAATCTTGATATCTGAGTAATGTAGTTGTGTATCTGAACATCTATATATTTGATTGAAACTATATATATAATTCAAAATTATATATCTACATCAAATTATATATCTATGTGAAATTTTTGATGTACATGAGCCTATGTATTTGAATAAACCTTTGTGCCTAAAAATCTATATTTGGGTAGACATGTGTGTCCAAATATTTGTATCTGAGTAGACATGTATATCTAAATAGCTATATTTGGGTAGACCTATGTATCTATGTAAACTTATGCATATAAATATTTGTATCTAAGTAGACATGTGTGTCTTAATATATGTATCTAAAAATACCTATGTCTAAATAGTTGCATCTGAGTGAACCTGTGTGTATGAATATTTGTATGTCTGAAGTAATCTGTGTGCATGAATCTCTATATATTTGAAGTAATTTATGTGTATTTTCCCCCATTTTGGTGAGAGAATCAAGACTACATTGAGGGTGTCTAATCAATAGTGGTAATGATCAGATGTGATGGTGTTAATTAGTGAGTGTGATGTTGTTTCAAGTTTGAATAGTTTGTTTATTGTGATAGATTTGATTGTTAAAATTGGTAATGGGATAAACATTTTGTCTATATTGAGTTTATTATTTAAATATTGTTTACGTCATTTTACAGAGTTAAAAATGATTAGGATATTAGTTTAACCAATATAGGGTAAGACACATTGATGTCAAATCCCATGTGTAATAAATGGTTCACAAATCAGAGTTACGATTCTCAAGATATCATGTTGGCAAGAAGTTGGTATTAGTTGGTAAAATAGGTGCACAAGATCAACCTTAATAAGGTGGAATTTGATAAGTGTGATTTAAATAGGTTATTTTATTAGTTTCAAAATTCATTTAAAGCATTTGAGTTTAGAGTAATTATTGTCTTAGCTAGAGAATATGCCGAGGAGATGAGGAGAAACTTTGACCTAATATGAGGAGGTGGAGGCACTTATCTAGGTTGGGGAGGTAGTTACCCTAGTAAAGAGACTATACTTTTTCCTGTTGTTGTCATTTGTAATTCATTTTTTACTATTTTTATTGAAAATATAATAGTTTAAGGGTTTATTTTGGAAAATTTTTGCTTTTGTCCTAATATTGGCATTACTATCCAAGACCTGAGACTAGTGTCCTGGATATGGTGCTACTATCTAGTGATTTTATCCTGTATGCAGTGTTAGTGTCTATTAGGCCTGATTTATGATGTTATTGTTACTAATTGGTTATTGATTCCTATTGTTATCTATTTGTCTTATATTTTGTGTTGTTAATGCTAGATTTGGTTATATTTTTATAAGTTGATGCACGTATGTGAGAGTTCTAGACTGGCTAGATGATGGAGACCTTATAGGGTCTACCCTTGATAGATGTCAAGATGATTGTGCTTAAGAGAGTGGGTTTGAGTCATGTGGCATTCTTAGATCCAATTCCCTAGGATAAATACATGATTATTGCACTATGTGATAGATGGTATGGAGATGCCTACAGATTTTGGTTACCTATTGGGGAGATGACTATTACCTTGGAGGACATGTATAGGATCTTACGAATACCTATTTCTAGGTAGGGAACCATATTATAGGAGGGTACATGTGATCAAGTTATACAATGGGCTGCTAGGCATTTTTTTTGCTATGGTTGTAAGGACTCATTATACAGGGAGCCATAATAATAGATTATTATCACTAATTATTACTATCGATGTTTCATAGTTGCAAAATTTCTTGGCTATTTTATTGGCTTCATTTATGGTTGTAGATGAGAGAAGGGTATCAATCTCCTATAGGATGTATGATATAGTGCAAGATATAGATGAGTATGGTACCATATACTCATGGGGTTAGACTATGCTAGCCCACCTATACTGAGACTTATACCATTTTATGCAAGAGATGTGTGGTGGAGGTATTGAATCATATACACTATTACATTATTGGGCGTATGAGCACATAGCAGTGAGTAAGCTAACATTTCCTTTATGATATGATTAGGCCCACCCATAATCATTTGTAGAGAGGTGGACTGGGATGACCCACGTGCCCAAGAGGAGCATGATGTAGTGTTGGCATGCACTAGATAGTTTGATAGTTAGAGACATTATATGGAGTTCCTACAAGGGCTATGAGTGATGGCCTAAGGATGGTGCCCATCTGAGACAGGTTCGAGTGAGTTGTTGTCTACATGACCATTAGGTAAATGTATATGATCAATTCTAATATGAGTGGGTGACACAATAGTTTTGTGTTATACAGGATGTGCCCACAGTGCCAATGGTGTGGTTGAGGAGTTCTCAGGTTCTAGTGAGGCTAGGTAGTAGTCCTAGGCCATCAGTTATAAATTTAGCACTGATTCTGTTGATAGAGTAGGATCTTATGATTGACATAATAGATGTGGATGATATAGGAGTCATTGATGCCTATACATCCTGGTAGAGAGATCATAGGTGGGTACCTCTATTTTTGAGAGGTGGGATTGTCACTAAAGATGTATTTGATGTGGAACCCCTTAGGGATATCGATGGTAAGTTTTTATTGTATGTTCATACATTCTATGTATTTGGTTACTCATTTATTTAGTTAGTCATCTGATGTATTACATGGGTATGTTCAGGTTCTAGTGATGATGAATATTGGGAGACTACTATCAACTTTATGCTCTACATACTAACATAACATATTATTGATGATGTCATGGAGGATGGATTAGTTGAGAGGTCCATTGATGTTATCGGTGTTCATTCCCATTTATTTTATCAAGTTTTGATATCTATTGTAGTGTATAGATGAGTGGCTATGAATAGAGATGAGGCATGTGCAGAGTTGTATAGATAGACCATGCCCATATCTGATACTCTAGGTGGGGTTAGTAGCTAAATAGTGGATGAATACATATGTCTATAGTGAGATCATATAGAATGTATGGCTAAGCTGGGTATGTATCATGAGAGAAAGAGTAGACACAGTCATTGATCAAGGTCACAGAGGGAGAGTGGGGCCTCTAGTTCTAGCATAGATATGTCTGAGAGTGAGAGTGAGGGGGCTGGTCCTAGTGTCCATGTCTATATTATTGAGTGATGTACTATGCTTGTATTGAAACTATATTTTGAGTTATATATATATATATATATATATATATGTATTTTTATTGTTATATAGACATTGTGTATATTGGTATCTAGATCTAGTTATATTATGCATGTTTACATGTGTTTAATTATTTTGATTATGTTAAATGGTGATATTGGCATATGGTATTTGTCTAAGTAAAGGAAATGAATTTTTTATCTATTTACAAATGTTTAAGTATATAAATGTAGTAGACTAGGAGTGTTATTTGTTGGTATAATTTTTATAGTTATGTCGTAAGATATCTATGTGTAGATCATATGACTACAATATGCACTATCTAAACCTTGATGGCATGGTGAACCAACAACCATATTACTTATGTTGTGTCATTGTATAAGTAGACTTTTAAAATGAAAATGCATGCAATACATTGCTAGTGGATAGGTGTGTAGACTCTATAGCAAAGAGCTTGAATGGTCGTAGTACTGAAACTATACTTTGAGCTCTATGATATTTGGCAAATATCTTGATTGGTTGTTAGACTGGGTTAGTAGCTAAATAGTGGATGACTACATATGCCTACAGTGAGATCATATAGAATGTATGGATAAGTTGGGTATGTATCATGAGAGAGAGTAGACACAGTCATTGATCAAGGTCACAGAGGGAGAGAGGGGCCTCTAGTTCTAACATGGATATGTCTGAGAGTGAGAGTGAGGGAGCTGGTCCTAGTGTCCATGTCTGTATTATTGAGTGATGTACTATGCTTGTATTGAAACTATATTTTGAGTTATATATATGTATTTTTATTGTTATATAGACATTGTGTATATTGGTATCTAGATCTAGTTATATTGTGCATGTTTATATGTGTTTAATTATTTTGATTGTGTTAAATGGTGATATTGGTATATGGTATTTGTATAAGTAAAAGAAATGAATTTTTTATCTATTTACAAATGTTGAAGTATATAAATGCAGTAGACTAGGAGTGTTATTTTTTGGTATAAGTTTTATAGTTGTGTCGTAAGATATCTATGTGTGGATCATATGACTACAATATACAGTATTTAAACCTTGATGGCATGGTGAACCAACAACCATATTACTTATGTTGTGTCATTGTAGAAGTAGACTTTAAAAATGAAAATACATGTGATACATTGCTAGTGGCTAGGTGTGTAGACTCTATAGCAAAGAGCTTGAATGGTTGTAGTACAGAAACTATACTCTAAGCTCTATGATCTTTGGCAAATATCTTGAGTGGTTGTTGGACTATGTTATGATCTTTGTGATCTCTTGCAAAAATCTTGATCAATGATTGAACTAAGGATGTATTCTAATGTTTGTAATTATTTTTGAATTTTTTTATTGTTGTGTGAATTGATGTTGTGCTCTAATCTTTGTAGTTGTTTCCAAATATCTTAATGCATATGCAAATTGATGTTGTGCTTTGATCTCTATGATTATTTCTAAATATCTTAATGGGTGTTTGAACTGATGTTGTACACTAATTTTTGTAGTTATTTGTAAATATCTTGATTGGTTTTCAAACTAATGTTGTGCTCTAATCTCTATGAACTAGATGTTATATTTGTTAAATCTATGGTGCACAAGATCACTCATAAACAAGTGTCTTAGAAACCACATGGCTCATATGATGAGTAGCCAATGGCTCCTCAAAGGGAACATCTTGGGATAACCCTATCATAAAGGAGTGTGATCTCTGAGACTATGGAGATTGAGATCTCAATGTCCCCTATGTGAATGTTATAATGCCTTGATTGACATATTGGTCAATGCAGTCTCAGACTGCATAACAATGATTGTCTGAATGTCTATTTATATTATGAAAATTATGATATGTATTACTTTTTACCCTATGAAAATGGTGTGTTGGATGATGATTAGTAAAAGGGAGTGTGATCATCTCATTATCTAATAATGTAATCAAGATGCCATGATGCCTATCATCTCTAAAAATTGTATAACCCATTGTCATGTGTCTTATGCTCTACTCATTGTAGGAGGTGCTATATGAAGTGGCTCTTTGCCCTTGTTGAGTATCTTTATTAGTTGTTTATGATACACATATTTCTTAATTATAAGTAAAGTAGGTTCTCTTACTAGAATAGATTATTGGGGCTCTGATAAACCTACATCCAAATCTACCTCTGAATGTGTAACCACTAGTCCTAATCCTGCATCTAATGTTATAATTATGATACATAGATTCCAAAATGATTTTGATGTTTGATACAATAATTTGTCCTTAAGAGGAAAAATGAGGCCTCTAGAAAATATTTACTATACCTCTAAATCCATTGACTAGTAAATCAATTGATGAAACATGATTTGAATCTTAAAATATATTCAGTTGTTGGTTTTGTCTCACCCTGGTGTAATGAAGGTAACCTCTCATGTATTACTAGAGGTCTTTTATTGTGTATGTAGTGCCTGAGAAAGACTAATTCAAACTCCTCATATGTGTTTAGTGACCCACTAGGGATTGTATGCTAGAACCAATTTATTGCTTCCCCATCTAGGGGTCATGGAAATAATTATAGTAGAGTCAACTTGTTGGTTACATGTGCCATAGATTTCTCATAATCCTTAAGGTTCAAGTATGGGTCTCCATGCCCATCAAATTTAGGTATATTGGTATCTAAAAGTTTGGTGGAAACCTTGTAGTGAAGATTCTACGTGGAATAGGGTTGCCATGGATGACATTGGCATTGGCCCAAGAGTGGTATGTTTTGTTCTCTAATGTGAGATGGTGTACTTGTTGTTGTAAAGCACCCATGACATGCATTAAGCGAATTAATAATTATGAAAGTATATTATCATCATCAATGGATTTATTTAATTCTTGAATTTTTTTATTTATCTTAGATATTAGTATATTAGATTGGGAACTTTTCTTAGGGAGGATTGGTTTGCTCTCTGTAACCTTTAGAGGTGTGATAGATGGGACCTAGTTAGAGGAAAATGAGCTATCACCCTCATTTAGGTTAGGTTGAGAAGCAGGTTCTAATGTAGTAAGGGGGGTTGAGGGAGATTCATTAGTATCTCTTGTTTGTTAATTTGTAAAGAAGTATCACATGATAAATAAATGGAAGGTCTTGTATTATCATTTGAATGTAAGTTATGTAAACTATGAACATAAGAATAAGTGTGTGTGTTTTTTAATATGTGCCCTAGAATTTAATTAAATAAGATAAATAGGTGAATTAGGAGGATAACTAGAAGGTGTAGACTCCATGTCCTCTTCATCATAATCATATAAATCATCATTATCCCAAAGTTCATCAAAATTATAATTTGATTCACTTGTAGAAGTAAGAGTAGAAGAAGTATCATCCGCATGCTCACTAATAGAGAGAGTAAGATAAGATTTTAAATTTTTAATACTATGAAATGTGTCATCATGTGTGGGTGTAATGCAATGCATTTATTCACTAACTATGTGTGAAGTGCATAAATGATTATCACTTTCAGTTTTGGATTCAAGGGTAGAAGAAGTAGCAATCATGTTTTCATTTTGCATATTATGACATGTAGGAGAAGAGTTAGATACATTTGTATTATAAATATGTTGTAAAGAATCATTACATTGAGATTAGAATGTAAAATAAGGTGATAAAATAATTTTATCCACCTTAGTTTATGTATTGTTAAAAAGTGTAATACCATTGGTACATTTTTTTTTGAATTTAACTGAGAAGGGTAAAGAAGATGTATTGCTCATGTCTACTTTACTTGAATCATGCGAAAGTGTATTTCGTTTATTTCACTTATATTGATTTAATTTGAATAAGGAGGTAGTGAAAGTATTTGAAAAGCTAGGATCACATTGGAACAAAGAACTACCAACAAGAGGCTCTTTTGGCATTAATTATTAGTTTGATTTTGAGGTGTAAGATAAGAGGGAGAGGAAAGAGAAGAATTTGAATCTAATATATCTTCATGTACATTTTCACTATCATGCTCATAGTAATCCTCATATCCATAATTATATAAATAATCATCATCATCATCATCATCATCATCATCATCATCATCATCATCATTATAAATTAAATCATTATCATGTTATAATGTATAATCTCAAAAATTTATCCATTCATTATTATAATTATGAAAAAAAAATCAGAAATTTATCAATTGGGTGAGGGGTAGAAGACTTCTTCGATGTCATTTTAAACTTGCCAAAGAAGATAATGTAAACAATGAATAACAAACACACAATAGGTAGAATGTAATCTAACTTAATTATATGTGCAACTATGATAAATTTTTAACCCCATATGTAAAAGGAATTAAGATTGTAAGTGAAACCCTAATTTATAGTATTTGGATGTATAGGGACCTAGTATGTGGATTTAGGGTTTGAATGAGGGTTGTTTTACAAATTTTAAAATTAAATTAATGAAACATTAATATAAGTTGAATTTGAATTAGCTAGGTTATGCCAAAAATTAAGAAAAAATAGAAGTTTGTAACCCTAATTTAGTGCACAATAATTTGGAAGAAGCTAAACCCTAGGCAAAATTAGGGATTTAAGCAATATTTGAAGTAAGTCAGGATCACCAAATGCTTTAAATTTTTATGAATTATATGGTATAAATCCTATGTTATTAAATATTTGATTATAACAATAATCTAGAATGAAAACTAGAAATAATTGATTTGACAAACCTTTCCCAAAATAGCAAGAATAGAGAAAAAGAGGAATTATCTAGAATAAAACAAGTCTTTCTATGGTTCAGGAGGCTGAAACAGGCTAGATAAATAGGTAGACACCTTCTATTTTGTGATTGTAGTTTAAATCTAGTCTTGAACAGTAGTAATAATATCAAGACAATAGTTCTATATGGTACTTATGTCCAATTATGGTGCTAGTGTCCCTCTTGGAGGATTTATCTAAAACTTTTAGGGAAGTTGTGGGAGGTTCTAGGGGTCCTATGGGTGGTTTTTTATCTTCTGGGAGCTCGCATGCATCACTATTTTAGCTGAATATTTTTTAAAAACCTAATGAGTACTTACACACATGAAATAACAACCATATCAAATGAAAAAAAGAAGGAAAAAACTAGGTTGTCGGATGTTACGATCATGCAGAGTAGAACCCCTATTGTCCTAGCCTACCTACATTAACCCCAATGCTAGAGCTCTCAAGTCACATGTAGTTCTCCCTTAGGGAATGTGCATAATCAACTTGTAATGATATGCTAAAATGACTTTTGATTAGGATCCTCCTTAATCAATCATGTAATGTGTAAATGTGATAGTTGAGTAGTATATAGAGTATTGAATTGTATTATTGATTGATTTTATGTAATTATGTGCCAAAATAGTAAGTATTAGATGTAAAATTCCTTGTGAGGATATTTATATAGAAAAAACTTTGATTTGAATATAAGACCTTATCCATTGGATGACAAGTCATAAAATAAGGATTAATAAGAGAAGGTTGAAGGTAGGGTTAGGATCCAAACACAGGATAAAATGACCATTTGACACTAGAGCTATAATTGGACACTAGAACCATGTGGTGTTAATATATTTAAAATGGTGCTAATGTCTTTAGGCCTAAAAATAGAGATAAGACTAAGTAGGACAGGCTAGGGGTCCCTGTGACTAGGAGGAGGTAGCCTAAGACCACTAGGGGTGTAATAAATAGGGAATATAAGACATAATAAATATCAAAAGACCCAAAATGACCATGTGAACAAGTATTGTATTCATCACTAATACCTTTATCTGAAAGAGCAACAAAAGATGTAGTATTTATGGTTGTTTGACCAGATTAAGATGTTTACATGGTGCAATGTGTAGGATTTTAACCCAAGTGTATATCTGAATCATGTAAATTGTAATAAAATTATGGAAATTTTTAGAGTTATATAAGTGTGGAGGGCATGCTCCCACTAATATTCCCCAATTTTGAGCTGAGGGAAAAGCAATCTGGTAATTACCTTACCTCAAAAGGATAAGATAATGATATAATATGTGTATGAATCATGTATCATATAGGAGTAACATGTCTAAGTAGATATATTAATGCAACTCATAATATTAAATCACAACAAACCCAAATATGCATGATAGAGATCATGGTAATGTCTAGAAAGTAATAATAAAAGCTCAATAAATGACCAAACACACACATAAAAGCATTCAATGACATATAAAAGGGGTCTAAAGAGCCCACAAATAAGGGGCATATTCAACTACCGCACACTCAAATGAATGAAATATTTAAATGTCTAAATAGAAAACAACATACAATGGCATGGGGACCAATAAGCAAGTAAAATATTCAAATGTTCCACAAGCCAGCCAATAACAATCAAGAAAAAGACATTTTAGTGACAATGTGAATAAATGAAGTATAAGCAATCAACATAACCATACCATATTATTCCCTGCATGTATGTGTTATCAAAAAAATTATGTAACATAACATATCAAATACACTATGAAATATGTAATCATGAGTACAGGCATGTGTAAGCATTAGTATATAATGTCAACATGATAATGTAGAAATGATCATAAAGTAATATGCCCTATATGGATTATGATCATATAAGTAATGCCCCCAATATAGTATATCAGGTGAGAAGAGGAAAGGTTCAACATCTATATGTGCAAGTATAATGGGTATGGTATATTCCTGCATCTCACTCAAGTGCATGTGAAATATGTGTGTGTATAGAAATGATATGATATATACTAACATAAAGTAAACAACATAGATGCCAAGGAGCTAGTAAACATGTGAATGTTGAATATTTTTGTATTTTTTATTTTATTTGAATGTTTTTGAATTTTCTTGAGTATATATGTGGGTATTTTGGAAATATTTTGAAAGAAAAAAGATATATCCTATGATCCCATCTAAGGGATGCCCAAAAGTATCTCCAAAATCATAATATGGTACATCAAATTGGTGATATTTCCAAGGAGCATATATAGGTGTCATATCTAAAATTATAGAATCTGTGGTACTTTATGTATGTCTCAAAAGACTCTATTCTCATGAAGAGGTAATAGGAGTAGGGGTTTGTGGAACCCATTGTTTATTTCTATGTGGTTTATTTAGTGCAGTTGTATTGGAACATGTTTATTTGCTCTTAGGAACTACGTGGACCATGTAGGCGTAGATGAGGATTTCATGGAATCTATTGTGCATCTTTGGTACAATGATCTCTCAAGTATGGGCTAACTAAGAAAGGGGATTTCCTGTTGCTAACTCTTTTGTGGTTGATTAATCTTAATAGGTTGTAAAATTAGTTGTCTAGGAATAAACTTCTCTTGTTCAAGTGGATGTTCATATGGAATTTCAGAAACTCTTGCTACCATGTTGGTATGAATGTATTTAATACACCCATGCATCATGGAAGGTATTGCATAGATTTTATGTATATGAGGTCATCCCAATAACATATCAAAGATTCCCATATATGTTATAATATAAAATGTAATAACCACATGTGCTAGACCAACTTGGAAAGGTAAATCAATCTCACCAATAATGTGTTGTGATGTCCCATCAAATACTCTGACCTTTTTTGTCAAAGCATATAAATCATCATGTGCATATCCAAAATGTGTGAGTAACATCATGCTACATACATTCTCACCAACATGATTATCAATCATAACCTTATGTATGGGTCGATGATCAAGGTATGCTCGAATGAATAATGAATGAAGATAGAAGTCATCGTCTATAATTTCACTATAATAAAATGAAATAGAAGGCCTTTAAACCATAGGAGGTAATGTGCATGTATAATTTCCAATAATCTCATCTAATGGATGCCTACAATGTGATGGAGGAGGATATAAATTTAATATCATTTGTACTTCTAGATCCTTCTTAGAGTGATCTTGCAAAGGATTGTTAAATATCTTTTAGTTTTGATGGTTACCAAGTTGTGAACTTGAATCCTTAGGAGGATCATCAAAGGTAATCTACTGGTTATCAAGAAGGTCCTAGATCTTATGTTTCAATGTATAACACATATTTGTAGAAAGCCCAAGGTCTTGGTGATAGTCCAATATACATTAACATCATATCCTTTTGGTAGAGGTTGACACATAATAATATCTATGTGAGGAGGGAGAGATACGAGATGTAAATTATCTTCTAGGTGAATTGGATCAGATGAGTCAATTAGGTTGATATGACACTACATTAACCATTGTGATTGTTTCTATTTTAGGTTATGTAGGTTTTATCTTGTAGCTTGATTTGATATGAAACTTGGTAGAACATGTAGTTAGTGTGTTTACTACATACTTAAGCTTGTTTAAGGAAATAAGTTCATTTCTCAATCTTGGACAATATGGCATAAGTCATTAAAAAAATTTAAATTCTTGAACATAATAGACTCATTTAATAGGGCAAGAAAAATTTCTTAAATATTTCTTGAAGCTCTTTATTTACCATTGGATTTTTCATTTTGGCTAATATTGTTTTGTATCTCAAAACATATTCATGGATATTTCATTGGTTCCTTGTTTGATCTTTTTAATTTTTGCATATGACATATTTTTAGTGATGTTGATGGAGAAATTTGTTAAAAAATGATCTGATATGGGTTTGAATGCTTTCACCAATTAGATTAGTAATTCATAAAAACATATTAAAGCATAGTTCTTTAGGCTCCTTGAAAATAATTTGGTCAAAAGTTTATCATTTGAATCATAATCAAGGCATGCTACATAGAGAGATTAGAGAGTATGTTCAAGATCACCCTTACCATCATAAAATGTGAACTTGGGTGCAACAAAACTAGGTAGCAAAGGGTGAAAATATATCTCAAGTTCTAGATGATTATGTAATGCATCTTATGAATCAATAGCATGAGTTGATTTCAAATCATTTTATTCAATGTTGGTAAACTTAGCTTCCAAATTTTTTATAACTTAGAGAATATTTTGCACTATATACCCATTCGGATTAAGATATTAGATTTGAAAAGCCACCAAAGGGATGCAAACACTACTTGTATTCATGTAGGCATTGAAACCAGTAATTGAGTTAAAGTACTAATTGTTCAGATGGAGGATGTATCAATAATTGTTCCATCTAAGGGTTCACCATTATTGGATGTAAATACACTAGCCTTGGAATGGTTATTGGTTTATTATTGGGTAACATGTAAGAATACATTAATCAATTCTTTATTTGTATTTAGATGGTTGACTAAGGCTTTTTTATCTTCCATTTCAAAATGATATTTCTAAACTTTTTCCATATTTGATAAATATAAATAAATTTGCCAAATGAAATTGAAAAATTTAGATCTATAGATTACTAAAATCATAAACCCTAGAAAATTGAAAACCTTAAAACAAGTTAGTAATTGGCATCAACTAATTTTTGGGATTATACCTATGTGTAAAAAATTTAATCAATGCATTTTAAATCACCACATGTGATTCATCATTGGGAAATGTTCATTATGATGAATCACCCCCACATGAACATTTCTTGATGATGAATCATGGGTGGTGATTCAAAATGCATCGATTAAAAATCTTGCACACAGTTACAATCCCAAAAATGAGTTTTTGCTTACTATTATGGACTATGAAAACTATGAAGCTCTTATAAGCTATGAATGGCATGAAAATACACAGTATTCAGGCTCACCAAATGTTTAACCATTTTTAGAATATGTGGAGGGTTATGGGGGTATAATAGCCTATACACAAGGAAGGATAAAACTACTCTAGAGCAAGACAATTGATTGAAAACTAAAATAAATGAATATTTTGAATTAGAGTGTTGAGTTATGCTAAATATAGAAAGTACATTCAAAATAGTAGTTTTATTACATAATAATGAAGAAGAGATAATACTTAGATTATCTCTAAATGTGTAGGTAGATTTAATAAGTACATAGGTAGAAACAAACAAGGGCAATATTAAGATTTAGTCATCGAATTCAAGAAATATTCTTTTTAAGGGCCTAGACATTTGCATCGACCTATAGACACTTAAATTGATGCTTACATCCTTATCTTGATGTATTTTTCTTATATGAAACATTCACTGTATTGTGAATTAACCACCTCAATCCTTTTTTGTTGTCTACCACCTTTTTATTGATATATTTTATTCACACACACAGGGTATTGATCATTATGAATGTTTTAGACCCTATCTCTTCATCTTAGGTCTTTGTGCCTTATTGAAAATGTGTTAGTGGGCTCATGGTGTTGATTTAAGCTCAAGGACCCCTCTATCAATGGTTGCTACCTATATAGCCAATACTCTAAGGAGAGCATCATAATTATGTATTTCTCCCCTAGGTGTTGGTTGGTGTGTGCACAAGGTGTAATATGCTATATGTAAAGGCATGTAATGATCTAGATTATAAATTGACAAATAATGTTCATGGGTTGTTCTTTGAGTGCTTCATACCTATGATATGATTGTTCCTATGAGTGAGATGAAAATAGGGTAGTAAAACTTAGTTATGTGATTGATTTATTGAGCTTGAATATATGTTTGCTTGGTATTTGTTAGATGGTTAATGATAAGGCTTAGATTTGTATTTATACCACACCTTCTGAAAATATTTGATGGTAGGGTTCAAAAGGCAAATAGGCCAACCCATAATATTCTAAATATTTACAAAATAGATGACTTTGAAAGATTTGACACTTAATAATAATATGGACACTTGGTTCAATGCATGTGTTCGATAGGCTAGGAAGTTGTTGAGGATTTGAAACTAAAAATGAAGGATATATATTAGGTTTTAAAGTTTTTGTATAGTGCAGGATATTTGGGTCATCAAAAATGATTGGGTTAGACCATAAGATACAAAGTTATGCATAGTGATATGGTGAATGTGAGCCTTTTAGCAACAAGGTCTTAGAACTGAAGGGTAGATCCCTAATACGTATTTGTCAAGTATACAAGGTTGAGATGTTATATAAATCATATTTTAGTATCTACACTTATATATTAAAATGATGTGGTATAAATATCAAATCAGTACACCTATCTAATAAAAGGACTTGCCTATAGGACATGCCTCATTTCCATAAATCATCTATGAGATGTCACGAAGTGATGTGCATTGTCACACAATCTAGATGTGAAGATATTTTGTTATGCCTATTTGTCATCACCTGTAATGCTTCAATATATATGAACCTTTGTTTTATGTTTGAATACCCATATGATTCTAATGAATAATCTTTCCAATAAGGATCTCATGCACCAAATTATTGTCTCTCTTGGTGATGACTTAAGAAACTACTTGTATATTTACCCTTTATCTTTGACTAGGTTAATTTCACACTTGTAAGAACTATGAGATAAAGGTGGCTTATAAGACACTACATACTCCCAAAAAAATCAATGTGGAGAGATGAATTAAGGGGAAATGTCATTAGGGTGATTATTACTCATGGAGGTAATCTTGAGATGACTTAAACACACACAAATAAAATCTAATATAACTTAATAATCTAATCATGATTTTGTTTTATCACCATTTTCCATCAACCCATACTCATCACAAAATGTGTAAAGAACACTTAATTATGTGGAGAGGTGTAGCCTACAATGGTAGAAAAGGGGGATGGGAGAAGCTGAGTGTAATATTGTGAGATGCCAATAAATTGGCTAAGCTTTAATTAGATATCTATTTGACATGTCACATGGTATTTTTTCTTCTTTCTTGGAGAAAGTGATCAAGAAATATATCTTGGGCATATGGTGGAGTTTAAAACCTATTTTTTCCTCTAAATATTATTTCAAACCTGACTTAGAGGTGCAACTAAATTGAGGCCTTCTATCATTAGCAAGTAATAAATATGTGAAGAAGGTGATGGGGCCATTAATTAATGCAAAACCCTTAAATGAGTGAAAATATGTAACAAATCTAAGATACATGCCTCGAGATTGATATATATCAACACTTTTATAGATATGTGTATTTAAGATATCTAAACTAGTGGTTTTTCTAGGTTAAGAAGGTATTTGGCATTGAAAACAATATTGTTAACATATAATATTTTTCCAAATGATCTATGTAAATCCTAAAGAAAGTAGAGACAAAGGATAAGTATATTTAACTTCATTGTTGTAATATAAAAAATAATAACCATAGTAAGAGCTTAAGTATTTAAAATACTTTACTTAAAAATATTTTAAAATTATAAAAATGCCTTTGAAACACATTGAATAAATTCCCTGAATTCAACTAATAAACATATATATAGACCATTTATAATATTTTTTTAAAATAAAAACCTTACCTTATTTGAACTATGTACCCCAACTTACCCCTCCACTAAAATAACCAAATTTTTAATGAAATGGAGCTTATTAATAATATAAATATATCAACATACAAGACTATTCACAAAAAAAGAGGCAATAAAGAACATGTCATAATACCACACTAGGCCACGCCTAGGAAACATGAGTTTCCAAGCCAAAAAAACCAACAAACAAACTAGGCCCCACATATAAGAAGCTCTAATACATCAAAAAAGAGATAACTCAATAGTAGTAGTAAAGAGACTAGTAAAGGAAGGGTCGTGATCGAGAGGATAACCCCATCTAGAGCCTAGAAGATATTTTCCTTTAGAAACATGGTCCTATCCAGAGCTAGAAACATCTTGGTCACCTTACTCTTTTTTTGTATTATCATACATGAAGTGTCAAGGTGAGATAGCTAAAAAGAGCTGAGGGAAACCTTTGTTCAACAGGGGCTGAAGTTTGACACCCTATGAACTCCCAAGAGTAAATCTTCATGTGAGATTATCTATAGAAGGTAGAGAACCCCACCTTTGAGCCTACTGAGAAGGAAAGGGTGGAGATCCCCAATATTCACATTGAGTCAAGGGGAGAGTGGTGCCTTTGAAGAGAACCAGTAGTACAAGATCATCTATAGGAGCAATTGCACCAAAAATCACATTGAGGAGGTCCACTACCTCCATAAGGAGTAGAGTTTGGGGGTGGGTATGGTGGAATATGAGGCATCCCACCAATGATGCAGGAGTTATTGGAGGTAATCCAATTCTATAGCCACCTTATTAGTTTGAAAATGAATCTATAAAATCACACTAGACACAATTATAACCTTATTATAAGTAGAAAACTAAATGTTAGTAGAATTATTTAAAAATAAAGTTGGATTCCATTCCTTCCATATCCAAAAATAATTTTGATTTTGAAAGCATGCCAGACTTGGGTGAATAGCAATGGCATTTGTGGGTTCTCTCCCAATAGAGCGTGAGACTAGTTGAAGGGGATAAATGATGTGGCTAAAAGAAGTCATGTATCCATGTCTAGGCCCACTATGCCTTTGGGAAATACCAAAAAAGGTGCATGATGGTATTTAGGTGTACACAAAAATGGCATTTGGGTTGTTTTACCCCCAGTTGAACAAGTTAATTGCATATAAGAAGCCTTTAGTAGACAAGAGACCAATTGAAATGATTTAGCTTTAGCTCCACACAAATAGATCACACAGTTTGTAAGTATCTCCCCCAAGTAATAATGAAGGTGTATATGATAATTTATTATTATATATCACCTTGGTATTATACACTTGGAAAACTTAGACCTCAGTTTTTCTATCAGTTCTTTACCTTTCTTTCTTCTATAAGTCTTGCATCTACTCTATCTTTGTGCCCCTTGGCCTATATCTCTTAGCCTAACCAATCTTATGTTGATGGCCTAGGCCTTATATCTTTCCCATAATACTTAAAGTGCACTTATCTTCCATCTCTACGAGTTTAGAACCTATACCTGCTTTCATGTTCCCTTGGCACTGACATCTAGGATAGACAATAGTGTTAACATTATTGTCCTTTCTTGATGCAAGTATCCAACACCCTAAATTCATCTAATTTACAAACGAAACATATCCTAATGGTCATATTAAGTGATTTAATTTTATTTATTACTCCAAAATGATTGATATAAATACAAAATCAACCCTCATTTATTCCTCACCTAGCTACACCTAATGAAAAATACCAAAGAGCATTCAATGGAACAAAACTTCCCTATTTATTCCTATTTCCATACCAATCATAAGGACTACACATATATAGGTCTGAATTACTAAAAGAGTAACCCAAGAACCCGATTTTCCAAGTTACAAGCTAGGTCAATGTTGTACTTGATTCGCACATATTTATGATTCACACACAAGCCAATACGTAGGGGAGAACTACATGAGTCTGAGGCCCTATTTAGAGTTTTGTCTATGTAGGCAACACCCTTTGACAATGGGGTTTTTAGGGTCAACTCGACACCATGTGCCCATTAACCCATTTTTCCCCAAGGTCACTATGAAGATGGAAAGCTAGGATTTTGTTATTTCACAAGGAGCAACAGTCCTTGACCTAGATCTAAATACACTAGAGTGAAGACAAATCAAAACCCAAATTCATTTAGGTGGTCACATCATGTATCAATAGATACTCCATATAGGACATTATCATTGAATCTAGATAGTAACATCAGTACAACCATCCCAGGTTGATGTTATTATCTAGAGCATCAGAAGTATTAGAGCCAAAATCTAATGATTGTTCTAAAATCTCCTTCCCACCTACTTTCTACATGTTTTAGATCAAGAACTACATTATTATCAAAAAATCTAAGTACATTAATTATTTATAATTTATATATCTAACATAGATGTACTTTTCATATTTAGACTATCTCAACATAATAAATTTAGTGTATGCTTGTATCTAAGTTTTAACATCTAATTGGCTTGTTATAGATCTGATTATCACCTTTGTGCCATTTCATTTTTATATAACCATTTAATAGTAATATAAGGCTAACTCCAACCACCTTAAATCAGCATTTTAGGGTTAAACATTTGATGAACCCTATCCATGTGAAATCAAATAATATATGATTTAGGGCTTCTAAGCATCCTAGGGTTTTAGTGTATTGTGATGGATTTTTAGATTTGAAGCTTTACCTTAGGGTTTTACCCTCCTTTGGTCACAATAGATTCATGTGTATATTTTTAAAATGGGAATATTCCTTTATCAGTTCATTTAAACCTCCAAATAATTCCATTTCAAAGTTCCTAAGATAACATTTCAAACGGATACAAAGAAGATCCTTCCTCCTCCTAACCCTAGGGAGGGTGATAGTTCTCACCCTCTAACTAGGTCCAAGATATCACTTATCCTAGGGGTAAGGTGGCCAACCCTATAGTTTTAAATTAATATATTCAATCTTAAATAGCTAGGGTTTATTCTTTTGAAACTCTGAAAGATCAAATTAGTACTATGACCAAGTTAATCCATGAGTTACAAAAGCCAAATCACACTCTAAATTCAAAGATCAATTTTTTGTAAAATTAGATTTCATATGCAAAGAATCCACATTATGCTAGTGTGAACCATGTGTTTTCATATTTGCATACTAATTATATGCCTAATAAAAATCAATATCAGAAGCCAAAACCAAACTCACCTAATGATAATCATTCTACAAGTGAACAAAATATTATCAAGAGGTCAAGTGAGATTATAAGGGAGATGCTTAGAAATAATTTGATCAAATTAGCTCTTCATTATCCTATAAGGATATCCAAATTTTGCTATGCATATCATACAATGCATGGCCACCATATTAATTTTTGGTTTGTATTGAAACAAAAGATACCAAACATAAATTATCCCAAAGAAAAGATGTTAGATGAGCAAAAATGGGTTCCAAAAGATCCTCCAAAACAAAAGGAGAAATATTTACCAAATCCACCTCAATATTCAAATGATACCTCATTAAAGGTGGATGAGCCTTCACATGATGTGCAAGTTTCCAATGTTCCAAATTCTCTAAAATATATTACAAATATTCGAAAGAATCAACTAAAGAAATAAATTTTGAAAGAATAATCCCAAATGGTAATGTTACAGAATGACCAAAATACATCTTTTTATAATGAGCAAGAGAATATATGCAATGTTTTTCTAGTTTATATCCCATAGGTTACCAATGATATAAATAAATAAGAAATATCCTTATCCAAAAAAGAAGTTTCAACCTATGGTGTGGTTGGTTTTTCATACATAGATACTCAAATTTCCAATCCATTTATTCAAAACAAACCACCATTTGTCCTGTCATTATCCTATAATAATGATTTCATAGATGATTATGATCCTAATAATATAGAAGATTGGTATGATCCTGATGATATTGATTATGCAACATAAGAATATAGAACATATGATACAGGGCCTTCATAAAGGCATCTATTTGATTAGATCCTTGGGTTCTAGTGGTAAATTTCCTTGTCCATTCTAAATATTCCAAAAATACCAAAAAAATTTAAAAACATTCACAACTCCAAAAATACTTTCAACACCTACATGTTATATTACTTCCTTGGCATGTATGTGTTAGTTCCATGTTGATGGATGGCATATTTAGTTACTCCCACATACACACATATGTGTCACACTTCTACTTGAGTGTGATACATGTATATATAGATACATGATACATTCCTATTTTAGATATTGGGATTTCCCTATACTCATGTCATATGGACATTGGGTGCATCTACTTCTTGGATATTGATACACACAGGTCATATGGTTTTATGATCACTCTACATTATCATGTTTGAGCTTACTTTCTCTCAGGCTTTCCATATACTCTTGATAACAAAAGACCTCAAATTTTTAATTGGAGTTACAAGAGTGAGGAGATTGGCAAAACTCAAACCTTTCTAAGCCACTCACCTATAAGGAGAGACTTGCATAATAAAATTATAAATGAGCACCTTCTAGGCTTTGTTTCCTTCAATGACATGAATAATCCATTTCACACAAAGCACTGAGCCTTATCAGGAGAGGCCCATCCCACCTACTTCTTGAGGGGGGCAGCAATAGTCCCAAGACACTCAATGAAATCCTTTGATAATGGTGGGGTTACCCCAAATAAAATCACATAGATTTTTTTTAAACTTACAGATAGACTGCTTAAAAGGCACCCAAAAAAAATATTACACATGGGTGGTTGTGATTATTTTGGAATAAATTTGGAATTTTCCAGCCAATAAAAGGGGCTTGGCTATAAAATAAAGAATTTTTTTCCACTTTATCCACTACATACTACCAAATTCTAGAGGGTGAATCCTGAAACGTGAAGGGGTTGCCTAAAATTTTAAAGATCTCATCATTTATAAACATCTTCCAATTGATATGTGTCATCCAAGGGGCGAGGGGAGGAAAGATTCTCTATAGCACTGTATTTTTTTCATTAAATGGAAGAACTAGAAGCAAGACAAAAATTCTTAAGACATATCATGGCATTAGAAACATTATCCTCATCCTTGATGAAAGTGAGGAAGGAATAATCTACAAAGTGTCCATTGAGAAACTACAGGGATTCCTCAGCATGCAACTAAATTCCATGAACATAGCCTTGAGATTCAAAACTATAAAAGAGATAGTTGAACCCCTCAATAATAAGCACATGGATAGTTGGGGCTAGGGGGAAACTTTGCCTAATTGATTTAAAAATGCCAAAAGCTTCTTATCTGACTCCATTAATGGAGAGGAAAGTTGAAGCATCAAAAAAGAGCATGTGGACTGATTGTAATAAAGTGGGACCAAAATCCAAGGCTTGCAACATAGACAACATAAATGGCCATTTTATGTCATAAGCTTTTTAAAAATCAATTTTAATGAACAAGGCCTACTAGTTAGAATGGCGAGCCCATTCTATTCCTTCCCACACAATAATGACATTATCTAGGATGAAATGACCTTATATGAACCCAGTCTGCTCAGGTTGAATAATCACAAGGAGAATATGGGTAGGTGAAGCATTAAAGCCTTGGTGATAATTTTTAGGAGACATTAAATAGGGTGATAGGCCTCTAATTATAAATTAACTTAGGATCACCACATTTCATAATAAAATTTATGTGACCTTTGTTGATGCATGAGCCCAGGGATTGATTATGGAAAGCCTCAAGGTAGACCTAGAAGAGGTCGACCCCAATAATATCCCATAACTCTTTTTAAAATTTATATGAAAACCCATCATATCCAGATGTTTTTTCATTTAACATTTGCATAACCACTTCATATAAGCCGTTAATAGATAGTTGTCTATCATAAGAAACCCTTTAAGAAAGAATGACTTTGATTGGGATGACTGACAAACATTGGTCTAGAGCTTATTGGCGCTCAAAGTGGGAACCTGAGCTATGAACACTTGTTAATGGCTATTTATGAAGGATTGGACCATATATCAAGTTTTAGTATAGCGATGGTTGCATTCTTATATGGCTTTGATTTTTTGGGTTGGAGACTAGGCCTTGAGCATATGAAAAAACTCCTTAGAGACTCTATCCCCACTTTGAGCCAGTGTAGACAAGAATAGAGTTGGGCTCTACAAACATTGCACATGTCTATAATTTGTATTTTTTACTATAACCCAGCCACCTATAATTATAGTGTCATTGAAGGGGTGTTGCTCAATATCCACCATTACATGGTTCAGTTCCAAAAAGGTGGACAAGTAATATCACCATCAAATCTTGGCTAGCTAACGACCATAAATCCAAATAAATTTGACTATTCGATTGAGTGCATCTGCCCATCATTGGATCCATCTTGACTATTGAGTTGTTTTGGGTAAAAGGTTCCAAACCCACTTAATTTGGGCTATGGTGGGGCCGTGATTCAGCAAGGTTATGTTTAGTAAAAACTGGGTTTTTAAATTTTTAGGCTTTTTGAATTGTCAGATAATAGGAAGAGATTGATGAGTGGTCAATGAGAACAAAATCTGACATAACTTCCACTGGGAGGGAAAAGATACTATTAAAAGAGAAGTATTGTTACATGATAATGATAGCCTAATCAAGCCATTTTAACACATGATTGGTGCCACTTTGAATATTATTCTAGTTATACCAAACTTTAGACATGGGATGACAACTGACATAAGGGTCATAAAACCCAAATTTGTTTCTCATAAAAATCCATGATTCTCTTTCCTTGGTGGTCTAATGCATGGGAAAGGTGCCTATCTTATTAGCAGTTTACTCCACCATATTATAGTCACCACAAATATCCTAGTGGGCATCAAGGAGTGAGTTAGTAATCCATCACCACCAAGTTGTCCTTTCATGCACATCATTAGGAGCATAAACATTAATTATGCCAAAAGAATAATTCTCAATTTTGAAGAGGGCCCAAATGACATGATGTAAAGGATCATTTCTGGAAGCCACCAAGTGTGTTTTCCACTTTGGGTAATTAAAATTCATAAGGCCTCCATGATCTACATCATGATTGTTAGTTATAACTATGTTGTAAGACCAAATAAATTTATTGAGAACACAGAGGAGAAAACTTGCCACCTTAATTTCCTAAAGGTAGAGAATGTCCATGTCTACAATTTTTTTATGAAATCTCTCACCACATATCTGTGAGCTATGTATGTGAGACCTTGAACATTTTATGAATAATAATTCATAGATTAGGGTGTTAAGAGACATATCTATGACATCAATCCCTTAAAGGGCTTCATATCTATTCTTTAGAAATTGCTCCATGTTAGAAAGAATAAATCCCAGATGATGGGAAAATCCAACCACATAATCCACCTCCTCAAAAGCATCCTCATGATTAGGACTACAAGAGTAAGGTATAAAACATTGAGAAGGACTACATGAGTGCTTGCCTACCCCTAAATGGGAGAGTGGTGGAAGATAAAAATTGATAGAAGCATATTTTGAAGAAACTTGAGAACTATAAAAAAACATTCACCACCAAATGGGTGATGTGAAAACATGGTTTGGAAAATTTTGCCTTAACATGCACATGTTCCTTGGTGGGTTGAGTTTTTTCAAGCAACTCCCCAGCAGGTTGAGCTATAAGCATAGTGATGATACTTAGTTTGTTGTTTCTCATAGGGTTATGATGAGTGGGACATTTACTACATTTATTCTTTTATCCTGAAATAGCTTGCCATCCTTCCTCCTAAGATTCTTTGGGGATATTAGATGTAGGCTTAGAAACTAGCTTATTGTGAAGCAAATTGAGAGGACAATCCTTAATCTTATAGTCTATGGCTTAACGATCAAATCAAGTATTTGGTATGTTAATGTATAGGACTTGTTGATAGTAATGACTATCACCCATTTGAATCCCAAAAAAATCTTTGAGATCCTTAGATAGGTAAATTTCAACATACACTCACTTTTAAGGGTGAGTGGAATAAAATATTGTTGGCTCATGGTAAACTCTATGGTTAATGGAAGCTATGATTTTATTGATAAAGTGCCAGCAAGACAAGGGTAACCCTATAAAATCCACCAAGACAAGGACCTTCAATGCAGTATGCTCTGAAATAACAAAATCCCAGGTCTAGGGGGATAACATCATACAGGAGTTATGGATATACCAAGTTCTAGATTTGTTTAGGATAACACCTACATGGGTGGGCTTAGAGAAAAAAATCCATTGGTTGTGTTTTGGATGTTCTCTAGCTTAATGCCATAAGCAATCCAAGTAGATTGAACCCAAGTCTTAAGAATGCTTTTAGAAGGGATGCAACCCATAAAATAGTTGATTAGGCACTTTTAAAACCACGTTAGTTTGATAATCATTGCCTTATGGTACACTTTGGGAACAAACTTGCTCGGTCACTTGAGAGGTGGTGCCATAACTCAGAGTTCCTCCTTCATCCATCATTACTTTAATAGATATAAGGGAAGGTGATTAGGTCATTATACAGCTAAATCTCACCCAAAGGGTAAGATTAGTAAATACCAATAAATGTTAATATCTCATAGATGCCTTTAAGGACTGTAGTATGAATGGAAATAACCAACTAGGAAAAGATAGCAGTTGAATACATCAAACCCAGACCTAATTTTTATACCTCTCTTCACTCATACTTTAGATTGTTTTCTCAGTTTTATTGTTTTTAAGTTATGTAATTTTAAGTTAAAGTGTTCGTTTAAACTAAAAACTCATGCAAAACTTGTGACTCCACTACATGGTGTTGTGCCCTAACACACACCCCCCATTTTAAAATAGGGGTCCAATATTAATTGAACATCCTTTTGTGATCTGATGAAGCAAAAGTCTATGATATAAAAGTTTTAAAAGCGTGAGTTCAAGGAATTTATTTGATGCTTGAGAAATTTGCTTAACTATCTTGGTTTTTGGTTGTTTTCTTAATGCAATCCATAGGTTTCATTTAGTCATTTGCAAGGTGTTTTTGAAGTTAAAAGGAATCAATTTTGTGTATAATCCATATTATATGCTTTACTCTTTGACTTTAGTTTTCTTTAAATGCTTATGTACACGGTGTGATTTATGATTTATATGACTAACTAAACTAACATGTTTAACTTGTAGTGGACTTTGTTTCCTATGTTGTGTATTTTAAATAGAGTATCTCACACTTGGGAATTTCCTAAAACATCCCAAATTTCATTATTTCCATGCATCATCATTCTGCTCATCCAAAACACCAAGCTAAAAGGTATAATTCATCCTGATCGCCCAACGATGATGTTAGCAAAGCCTTTTATATGGAAGATCCTGAGCAAGTGGAATAATGAGAGTAGTCCACATGTCATCATCCCGCTAAACTAATGGTGACATCAATAAATCCTTATGTATAGAAGATCCTAGGAAAGTAGAGCAATGAGAATTATCCACATGTCATCATCTTATTAACCTGATAGTGACATCAGCATGGACCTCTGTATGGAAGATCCCAGGCAAGTGGATAAGCAGTAATTGTCCACATTTTATCATCCTACTCACTTGGAGACCCTTAACTTATGCACAAGAAATAAAGCCTAGCTATTCAAAATAATAGTGAGATCATGTCACTTGTCACCATCTTGTTAACTCATAACCCAAAGAAAAAAGTACAAGAAACAAATCCTAGTTATTTAGTGGAGTAGTGATATCCTACCACTTGTAATAATCCTGCTAAACCATAGCTCAAATATTAAAGTACAGTTAATGAAGCCTAGTTATTCAATGAAATAGTGACATGCTTACACATCCTCTAAAGACATGTAAGCAAATGATAAAGACACCACTACTAAGCCTGAGAGAGCAGAAAAGACACATATGTCATATTAAGATGACCAAGCATTTGGGAACATGCAGAAGAGGCCAGAGGCACTAAAAAGTTATGGAAGTCAGTTTTATGAATTTTAAATGAAAATACTAGGCAAGGAAAAGCAATAAAAGTTGTTACAGCAATTAATTTTCATGAAGAAATGAATTAATACATTGAATTCTCAAAGCATACAAAACTAAATTAATATATTTTGAAATGCCAAATCTAGTTTAATCACATTGCTTTCAAACCTTTGAAGTGCATACTATAAATCTAGATCTCTCTTATGATGAATAAATTTATGACTTTTCACAAGAGAAAAATATTTTCAAAACTAGAAATTCAATGGCAACTGCAGCTTGTATCCCAATTCCCTTTGCATACTTTATTACAAGGTTGACTTAATATACTAATATAGCATTTGATTTGATAACCCTAAACCTTGAATTTAGGAATTATTCTACCATTTGGGATATGGTCAAGGTAGCCCAACCCTACAAAGTTGAGGATCAGTTATCCAACTTCACGTAAAGATACATAGATGATCTACTAGCCATCAAAGCAGTGGGTCTCCATAATGCAGTAGCCAAGTGGGAGGTAATGCCATGCATAGACATATTATTTGATTTATTTGTAAATGGTAAAATTTATAGAAAAATATTGTACTTTAGGGTAATAAAAATGCTAGCTACATATATTAGTGGCAATGCCTTTGAGAAGTATTATAGACTTATAGTGTTTGAGATTACATACATGCAAGAAATGGTGAACTCATGGTTTCTCAACAACAATGTCAGAAGTAGGTTGTAAGAATAGGCTGGTAACCCAAGTAACTTTGTAGTCAAGGCCCCCCCTCCACCATTCCTATCATTGTCTTTAGGCCAGGGGTAAGAATTTATATGACCCTTTTGAATATAACATATGGTTTTTCAACCATTACTAATGTTAATGAGATATGGTTCCCTTTGCTAGACATAATTCTAACATCAAACAAAGTCATATCTATTAGAGAAATCATCAGCTCCAACTTGATTCTTAAAATCAACAACCTTAGAAGTTTTCCAAATGGCAACTTCTATATGATGTCATCGTAGTGGATGCTATAACCATGACAATCCACTCACCATTTCAAGAACCCTAACAACCATCAATAGAGTATTCTCAAAACATGATATGTAATGAATTCAACAATCGCCATGTGCATAGGCTCAAGAAGAACATGAAGAAGTTGACTAAAACCTTTTACCCTATGGTTTTTCAGGCAATTTATGAAAAGAATATGCCCAAACTATATAATCAAATAAATAAGTATATTTGAAATATGTGTGATTACTTGTTGTACCCTAAGTGCACAATAATAAAAATTGAGGGTATAAAGGCACACTCTTTATACCTACCAAGGATTGTGCCTAATAAGGTTACCGAGTAGGAAATTATTGCTCAATTGGTAGATAGTGTTGATACTGACTTAAAGAAAGCCAAATAAGCAGTTGTCCATCTTACCCCTCTCAGTATTGGTAGAATGTAATACACAAGGTGGGAACACCTATAATTTTTTGAAAAAATTAGGGCACATTATGGGTTTATATAGGTACCTTTCAGACATTGAGACCTTAGAGGTAATGTTAGAGGACACCTCAGAAAATATGAAAGAAAGGCAAGGATTAACTATGGGCACCAGTATTATGATCATGACACCATATTTCTAAATGTTGAAGATGATTCTGAAGTGGCCATTAGGATGCATAGATCAAACATGTCCATGATTGTAGTGCAGAGGATCCAATATGATCCTAGTATCACCAAAAAAGATATTCAAAGTATTAATAAGCAATATTGGGTTTCAAAACTATCCATGGACCCCCTCCTCAAGTATAACCAATCATATAAGAGGAAGTTAGCCCATCTAGGGTATCTCAAGCTAAAAAGAGAGTGGATATTCCTCTAACTTCCCCTGCACACATAATTTATGTTGCCTCTCCATAACATAGAGTTAAAGAAGAAAGACCTACAAGTCCAAGTGGAGTAGCTATTATATTTTATATGTTACCTTTGCCTTCATTGACCATTGCATAGTAGGTAACTCTTCCCTCATTCTTGTGTCAAGTATATATTACTACTTATTCTTTGAAACAACCAACAATATTATCCCAACCTATTGGACATATAGCTTCACCATCCATCATTCTTCTAGTAGTGACTACTCTCACCATTTCATCACCACCTACCATTGTCATTCCTTTATTTTCTACTCCACCACTTACTAGACTAGCCTCTATTGTTACCAAAACAATACTTACATATACAAGGAAGCCCAAGACCCCACCTATTTCTCCTCAACATTTGGAAATGAAGGAGGAACCAACAAATGTTCCTAAATAAAGGGAGGATAGAAGAAGAGGCACACAAGGATCAGACCCTATCATGGTCTATGATAGTGAAGTGGAAAAGAAAAGAATGGCCAATGAAAAGGACTGGGTATTTGGGATAGAAACTAAAGATTCATGGTCCATCAGTGGGATCATAGAATTAGACCTAGAGGCCAAATGGCTATTTGAGGAAAGTGCCCAATCAGGGAGAACAAAGTTGTTTTAAGGATTTGAAGAGGTCAACCAAAAGGATGATAGCTCGTTAACTATTAAACTATTATCATATAGAGAGGGAGATCCAATAGGGGAGGTAGAGACACAACTACAACCTACAGTACAAGGGCCATCCCCAACTACCTCTCCAAACCTCCACCTTAAGTCACAACAATGTCAACTATAGTATCCAGTGCTCTAGTTATTCTTATTTTGGTTGTAAGTTCTCTAGGTCCACATTCTTTGGCAACTTCTTCAATTTCTACAATAAAAATTCGTATATCACATTATTTGCATTCTTTATATTCTTTAAGCCAAATAACCCAACCCCAAGTTGCTTCTACATTATAAATTTTTCCCACCACAACCCAACCTATTATTATGAATCCTATGGCCACTAATGTTATGAGTGTGAGGGTCATATATACTTCTATTATTGACTACTTGTGAAATCTAGTAAGTACCCTAGTGACCTATCCATTTTTTAATAGGACAAGTCCTCATTCCCCTAAGCCAAGCTAATGGGTACATTTTGAAACCTATTACCTACCTCTATTTTTTTTGCACAAATCACCCCTCATAGACCATCTACATAGATAAAATGCCTATTAGCTAAGCCACAAAACTAGAGACACCTATAGTTTTGGTGCATAAAGTAGAGGGGAAGGCCAAATACATCATAGATACACTAGTCTAAAAGTAGTTTACTAGTTGAAGGAGGGTCATTTCTCCTTTTCATGTGATAGGTACATCATCCCCAAAGGCTATGTTACCTCTAGGCCATCCTCTTCAACTAATCAAGGAGATTAGTCAATTCAACAAGTATAGTCAACTCAACCAACATCACCTGTAGGGTAGATAAAATAAATAGAGTAATAAGTTGCCTCTAATATTCCTTCATGGATCAAGTAACTACAATAATGAATAATAAACTAGAAGACAACACTTGGTAATAATTGAGTGACCTACAGTTAAATTCCGTTTTGATATACATACAAGCATTTTGAGAAAATTCAAAAGGAAAATAGTGATGATTGAAGGTTAACAAATAGAGTTGGAGAAGAGAGAATATATCTTCTCTCTAACTAAGAGAAGGAAGGTGATTCCTGAAGACACCCTATTTTGGCCACAGTTGAACTTCAAATTGATTTCTAGCAAACAATATGAATTAAACATAGGCATCACCAAATGTCCCAATTTTATTCACATATCAAACATTAGTGCCTAGAATCATGTTGAGGCATCCCTATTTGGGGTACTATTCCATATGTAATAATAATCTCCCACATATTCATCCCCAGTCAAATTGAGACTTAGAAAATTGACAAATTGGCCTTTGGACCCATTAAGTGGGGCACTTAACTAATCCCTAAAATGTAAAAATGCTAAACAGAATGAATTAACTAAGCAAATCCAATTAACTACTTAAATAAAATTTCTATGTGCAATTACTGAATATCAATTTTTTTTAAAAGCAAATTCCAATAAAAATGAGGTCAGGGTGATGTCATCATCCTCAAAGTTGAGGAACTAGAAATATCTCCATTAAAGCCTTAAATTTAGAAATACAGAGTCATGCTTCATAAATGGGATCTCTATCCCAAATATTAATTATTTCTCCCCTCGCTAACCTAACCATAATTAATTTTAGCCTAACTACACTTGAGTTAGGGTTAGTTGGAGAACTTATAAATACAAGTACCAAGGCCATTGTTTAACAAGTTTATTTGTGTAGAGATATAATGCTAAATTGTTAAGAGATGGCTTCATTTTTCCATGCCAAGCCAAGAGTGGACAAAGAGAGATGTTTCCCACAAGGCAAATGCATTGATAAAGGACTCCATTACACACATAAGTTGAGGATAAATACACTCACATACCAATGAACAAGATCTATTTGACAAGGGAGGTAAAGGTGGTTTTGTCTTTATTTACTAGTTGTATTTGTGCTTGCCTTTGTTATTGATCACCCAAGTATTTAGGCAAGTAGTTGTTTCTTTGATAGAGTTATTTGATATTAGGGTTTTGCAAATCCAATAATAAGAGAAATCTAATAATCTCCTTTATAATCTTATGCTACATAATGGCATGATTGGTGTGACCACCATGCCATAAGCACTAAGGGAGTGATATAAGACCTTTAAAATATAATATAAGTTCACTTACAACTGTAATTTTTATATTTTTGGCTTTAAAAGTCCATATTTTCTTCATCTATGTTTTGACGACTTAACCATTGCTAACTGACAACTTCACCAATTTTCTTATGTCTTGTTGTCAACTTTGTTCTTCAGGAAATAAAAAATTCACTATCGGGTTTCAGCAACTTTGATCTATGACATACTTTTTGTAAACAGTGACTTCATCTGATATAAACAACTTCATCCCCCGAGAATGGAAACTTCAGTAGGTAACTATCCTTTGTGTTTGCATTGTTTACTAAGGAAAACAATGACTTTGATTAATCTAATCAATAACTTCATTCTTATTTAATGGTAACTTCACCAAAACTATTTTGTCTATGTTAGTTTGCAAGAAAATAGTGACTTTGCTCTATTTTGTAAATGATGACTTCACCCTATGTTAAAAACTTGAGAGCTTAAAAATTGAAAGTTATTTTTGGACTAGCCATTTTAAACAAACATAAGTGAATCCCCTAACATTTATTGTAGGAAATTAGGTCAAAATGAGGAGTTTTGATCATTTTAAAATCATTTACACTTGTGTTTTTTGTGCTTAAAATTCACTTACAAAACAACTTTACTTTTTGTTTTTCACAGTTACAAGTTTAAACACACAAATGGCCAAATTTCACTTCACATTTCATTAAGTGCTCTAAAAATAACAAAAACATTAGATTAGTGTTCCTAAGAATTTTTTTTTTGCATTCCCTTTTGTAAAAGTACTTAGTTTATTTTCCTAGATCAATTTCTCTTTTATCAAAACTTCACATGTATCTTCTCCCCTCATCCCCTGTATGAAACTTGGGTGATCAAAAGTACATCATTTTTGCTTGTTTGGTTGAGTCATAGAAGTGAATAAAAGTTGTGTATGCTCTCCCTAAGATCCAAGTGTCTTGGGTGACTCAAAAATGACCCTAAAGTTATTTCTTTTTTTGCATTGGCTTGTGAGCAGGAGTTCATAGCCTCCGTACGAGTTCTATAGGAGGACTTTGACCTGGTGTTTCATCTCCTGATACTTTTCCAACCCCATTCCATGATGGGGTGTATAAATTGAGCAAGTCATTGTATGGGATAGTGGTGAATGGTTAGCCTGACCAGTTGAATGAGTCTTAAGAGCTTGCACGTACTAGACATCAAAATTCACTAAGAATTACATGGATGAATTCATTATGTAAAGTGATAGACCATTACATAACAAGCTAGGTGTTAACCATCCTATTGGTGTGATTAATCCCTCATGTTAGCCACACACATGTAACAACTAGAATGCTTTTATTTTTTTAGATTTAGATCAACCCTACTTGTCATAAAATATCTAACTGAATGTTGAGTTGCTTCGACACTCTTAGTTCATGTCATGTATCAATGCTCAAAAGATAGAGGGGGTCTTAAAAATCTCTACCTACACATGTTCTTACTTTTTTATATCAACAATTAATTATTTTTGAGCATTGGTTTATCAGTTGAAACTTTGGTAGAGATTATGCAACCTTGTCAATTTTTAGGGTAAGACATGCACTTAGGTGATTTTCTTATTCTTTTACCTGCATTTGTTGTAGGGTCTAAAATTGATTTTTATGTCAAACCACATCTAAAAAATGAGTTAATAACTTCAAATAAAAACACATGTTACTACCACCATTTTGAGTAAAGAAGTGTTACACTATCAAAATCACTTCAAACATTTGCCTTAGAGATTTTCAAACCCACCTTTTGTGCACTTATTCTAAGAGACGTTGTTACACTACCCAATTCATTCCAAGACATTTACCTTTGTTAAAAACCAAGTTTGAAGCTACTTGTGTACCTTTGTTCCAAAAGGTGTCATTATGTTGCATGTTTGAGTATAGGCCATTGTTCATTTAAAAATCCAAGTCTTTCAAAATCTCATTAAAAATCTATATTTCAAAGTTTAGATCTAAAACAATTAGTTTATGCTTGAGTCTTGTTTATAAATTGGGCTTGAGTGGTTCACCTTTTTGTCTTTATATTGTGCAACTTGGATTGATTTTTGGTTTGATTTTAAAAGACTTTTGTCTAGAGACCAAGTTTCCTTTTACCATGTCTTACCTTGATTCCAAGTTTCTATTTTAGACCATGTGTGCCATTTGTTTCAAATTAGGATCCTTAGAATTAACAATGTTTCAAAATTCACATGCTTAGATCAAGTGTGTCAAACCTTTTACCTTATAGTTAGATTTATTTCAAGGTTTCCAAGTCTACCTTTGTGATGTTTGCCAAAGACCTAGCATAGTTGTTATCTCTTTAGACATAGTTTGTTATTCTCCAAGTCTAGCTTTGTAATGTTGGCCAAAGACCTATCATCTTTTATTTTATTATCATACCTAGATTAAGTTTGTTTGAATCACTTTTCCATAGACCGATTTCATGTGCCTAGTTTTAGATATTAGTTTGTTTACGTAGTTCAAATCTCACATTCCCTTTTCCACAATTTGAGTTTATTTAGAACATTTTACCAAGACCAAGATCCAAGTTTGCCTTTTGTTGACCATTTTTTTAAGGACCTTAAAGCATTAGTAATATTTTGGATCAATATTTAATTGTTAGTTTTTAAGAAGGGATCTTTTCAAGGCCAAGTTTAAACCATTTACAATGATAGACTGATTTTTCTTTCTAGGCCAAGGTTCCAAGACATTTGCAACAAGAGACTAATATTTTTAGATCATGTTTCAAGAAGTTATGAAAATTAGACATTTTCTTTGAGAAACATTAGTTGTAGATTCAGATATGCCTCATTATACATGTAGCAGGACCATGTATAATTTATATTTCTAGAACCTAGTCATGAATGACCCCTTTATCCAGGATCCATATGGTGATGATGTAGTTTATGAGAAGGATATGTATCCATCCTATACTAAATATACTAAATAAAGACAAGACCACCTAGCATAATACCTGGTTAATACACCTCTTTATCCAAGGCAAGAACAAGAATAAATAGCCTAATCCCTTGCCAATGTGCTACCCATCCTCGAATAGTTCCAACAATAGCCCTACTATGTATCCATGTCAATAAGTTATGACCCATACTTGTTTGATCAACACTTAATTGAAAACAAGGACAAGATTTTAGTCAAGGCCATAAAGGTATGATTAAAATTCTTGGCAAATTTTCCCCATGAAAGTCTCCCTAGTTTAGTTAGAGTGCTTGGCAACACACCTCAAGCTAGACCAATTAAATAGACCTCAACTAGTTACCATCAAACACTCGTGCCAATCCCAAATCAAGATCCTAATGTGCTTGCAAATGGAAAGGGTCCAATGGTTTACCAATTCACATAGATGCAACTACCATATTAGATGTATCTTAATTTAACACAAAATTTTAATGTTATGGCCATTTCAAACGCCCCACTTATAGAGTTAACTCCTTTAATAAGGGTGCAAGTTGATTCATTAGGCCATACTAATATAAATGTTGACCTATTTGTCTAAAATATGTTAGTTACAAACATGTTCGATGTCCCAACCATTGAGGAAGTGACTTTAGCTTCTACTCAAGACCATTTATAAAATCTAGTGGATAACACAGAGGTGTATCCCAATTTGAACCAAGGTGGGTTGAATACACCTCAATAAAAGTTACAACAATAGGTACCTCTTACCAATATCATGAGAAATTCACAATAATAGGGGGAAAGCATGCCTAGTTCCCAACCATAGCAGGCCACTCCCACACTTCAACTAATAACTTCCTTGAACACATAGCATAGGGCAAGTAGCCAGTCACAAGCCAACACCCTACCCCAACAAGTGATGAATGTTACCATGCCTCAATAGGTGGTGACTAATATTCCATAAAAATAGACACAAACTAATGTGAAACCATAATAAATGGTGGGTTCATCATAGATGTCTAATCAATAATATATCCCTATGGGTCAATAATAGATGCCTAACACCCAACAAATACCTAATTCACAATAGGTGTTTACTCCACAAAGAAGTACCAACTTATAGTAAGTTCCCATTAGGAAAGAATTACTTTTTATTCAATGTGTACCTCATATACAATAAGGACCCAATATGCCATATTCAATAGTAGGGCTATAGTAAATAATGAGTACCATTTATATAGTAGGGTTTGACTAGCTGAGAGTAAGTTCCTACTCAAACCCAATTACTCAAACCCAATAAGTGCAGTACCTTCCACCTAGACATATACCTCCATCATAGAAATAGTTACCTCCAACTTAAAGCCATATTTCAAACCCTAACTAGAATTTTTATCAACAATACATGTCGTACCAATATCCCAACCCTAATGCACAAATGTGTATACATGGTCGATTGGCTTAACAAACCAACATTATGCAATACCCCATTCACACACTATACCCCAGTCAAGGTAATCCTCCTTTGATCACCTAACCATAACCATAAATAGTTATGCCATGTACCTTTTATCCCAATAACTAAAACAAATTAAGGGTGCAATTGTAACCATTCAAACAAGAAAGTATACCAAAACATTCAAATTGGAAGACATGTACTCATATCTATTTAACATGGAGTACCTCCAAATACCATTTCCTCTAGGTTATGAGCCATTAAAATTTGATATATACATGGGTAAAGGATACCCTAGAGAGCATTTAAAAGAGTTATTTGTCATTTTTTAGCTAATGGATTATAGTGACATCTACCTAATTCTTCTCTTTCCCTGAAGCTTAGCTAGATAGGCTTTGGAATGGTTTCTTAAGTTGTCAAAGAATTAGATGTCTGATTTTGATGATCTTTCAAATAATTTTGTATAACATTTCTCCTATAATGTTGAGCATGATATTTAAGTAGTTTATTTGAGTCAAGCCAAGAAGAAGGTTAGTGAGAGATTTTTGAGTTATTTTCAATAGTCAAGAGCACTTGCTAGCCACTTCACCCATTATTTACTAGATAAATAATTGGTAGTTGTATTTACCAAAAATTTGCATAATGAAATATCTTACCACCTGGAGTTACAATATGCTCACACATTCAGGGAGATCATTGATAAAGGTATACAAATTGAAAAGGCCCTTATTAACAAAGTTATTATCAAGTCATCTTTTTCAAACCAAAACTAGAGCTAGAACCAAAATTCAAACCAAAGTTAGAACCCAAACCTAGTCCAAATGCAAGCGTATACACCTACTCAAGCTAATAGATATGAAAAACCTAAATCATACAACCATAAAAATAATGTTTTCATTAATGGAGTCATTGAGTCATGTCATGTACAAACAGTGCAAACACCATCTACTCAGTGTATGTTGTAACTACAAATTATTCCACAATGTAGCCCATTCAACAAATAAATCCTATTATGAAACCATAACCTTCTCCTCAAATAAAACCACCTTCATGCATGCATGCACCTCATCTACCACCTTTACACACCCATCTTCCAATAATAAGACCCAATTCTATAGTCTTCAATGACCTTGGTGAGCGTATTAAAGCGATGTTGCACAAATTATCATAACCAATATGATTAGTCGGTTGATTCCTAAACACTTTCCTAAGGGTGTACCTTATCTAGATTGGTATAAAGAGCCTGTTTTTTGTGAATACCATCATGTTCATGGACATTCTATAAGTCAATGTGTGTATTTAAAGCACCTCATTGAGAATATGTTAGAAAATGAAGAGATCCAGTTAGATAATGGGGTTTTTACTTGCAATCAAAATATGAGTATTTACCAAGCCCTATTTACACATCATAATAATACTAATTAGAACTAATAATAATAATAATAAAATTAATAATAATGAAGGACACCACCATAGCCACAATAACAACAATGACAATGCCAACCCCAAAATGGATGGAACCAAGGCTATAATAACCCCAATAACCAACAGACCTACCATGTAAATGTACATGACTACAATAGAGTTACAAGTCATATTGTGGGTGGTCATGTGGCCATAATTACCATCAATCCTAAACCAAATTCCAATAGACGAAGACCATTACCTAATAATGCTTATTAGTCACCCTATACTAATAATCCTTCATTGACTTGTGATTGTATATAAATGTAACAGTAAGCAAGGATTGTCATCTCAATCCCCTATACCGATAACCCTTCCTTGACTAGTAACCTTAACCAAGTGTATCGGTAATCAAGAATTACCATTCTAGGCCCTTCATCTTTTTCTAGTTACAATGGTCCTTTACCCACTCTGGATTGTGCAATTATAACTTGATGGACCAAAGTAACCATTCCAAGCCCACAACCTTCTACCAATGAGCCAATTCAGCCCACTATACCGACTAAGAGTAAGCCAATTACCATTGTTAAGGAAAAAATGTATGATAGTATGGAATAATTATAAAATATACCCACACAAATTTTTATTTTGGATTTGTTGTGCATAGCTACCATCCATAATAATATCCATACTGAACTCCTGAGCCAATCCCAAATACCTAATAGCATAATGCCCAATAAATTTCAAGCTTTGGTTGGACACCTAGTTGTAGGCTAGTAATTGACCTTCGACCAAAGTAAAATGTCATCCCTTATCCCTCTCCATAATAGCCCATTGTATATTGAAGTTGTTATAATGCAACATAAAGTTAAACATGTCCTCATAGATAATGGATTGGGCCTTACTATTGTGTCTTTTAATTTAATCAAGCATTTGGGATATACAATAACTGGCCTTCATCCAAAGACCTTTACCATCAAGGCCTCTGACATTTAAGAATGAAAATCATAGGGAACCATTTATTTGCCAGTGGTCCTAGGGCCTTTGACCCATGACACACTTTGCCACATCTTTGATTTATAAATATCATACAATTTACTTATGGGAAGGCCATGGATACATGAAATACTTGAATACCTTCAACCTTACACCAGTGTATCAAGTTCCCTCATTTTGGGCTGGAGGTAACTATTCATGGAGACTTACAGCCATATCAATATTGCAAGCATTTGGAGGTTAAATATGAGAGATACAATTATTGTTTTGGCCTAGACATTGTACCAAATAAGGAAAAATACAAGGACATACTTATTAAATTATTAAAGACTAATTACATATACCGCAACAGCCTTGCCTTGACTTCACATACACCTCCTATTGAAATTACGAATCATTTCACTATTTTAGATAATGGTCTAAGATAGTAATTTAACCATGATACCTTCCATATAGCCAAGTTTATGCAAATCCCTAAGACTTATGAAAGGACCAAAGTTAATCTAGTATGCATGGAATGGAGACAAAATGGAAAAGGAAAACTCCATAGCCCAGTGCATATTATTTTCACACTAGCCAAGACCAAGATCCACTGGCCAAAGATAATTCTTGGTTATATAATGATAATTTAGCTAATTGTTACCAAATTAAAAGGTATCCCATCCCTAATAATATTATGGATAACCAAGCTTATGCAATTAGAGGCCTGGGGGAAATCAACAGGGTATTATCGAGCCTATTTCTATAACCAAGTACCAAGGAACTCACAGTCTTGGATTTAAACTACCAAGGGGTGACCCCACATATTTTATTCATGTTCCTACATCAATGACTAGCAATGACAATGTTGACAGTGAAGTAGAGTCTAATCACAGCATATATAAAGACCTAACTGTTACCAACCCATTTGACCCTTATACCATTTGTACCATCATGTTAGTAATTTGTCATTCCCCACTTACCCTTTATCATCCTCAAATCATAAATTGAGACCAAAAAGAATCCAAAATACCTCTATATTAGTTTGTTAATGATGAAGCCCTTTGTGATTTTATGGGCCTAAGAGATAATGTTACATTGGGAGACCATAAACAAGGGTTCTCTATTAAAATGGATCATGTTGCTTATTCAAATAGTGGGTGAACACCCTTATACAAAAACAAAAAAATAAAACATTGAGGTCCCAAAGTGAAAACCTCTTTGAGGCACTTTTGGAATAGGGAAAAAGTAAAAAAAAAGATCAGTCTCTTGGTGAAAACCCATTTTAGGTGCCATTAGACGAGGGTGTTCACCCTTCCTCAACTAAAACTCAGGAAACCACCAACAATAAACTTGTTTTTGGTTCTGAACTCAATATAAAGGAGCATCATGATTTTGATCAGATTATCTGAGAGTGCATTGATGTGTTTATTACATGGCCCTTTCCATCATTAATAGATTTAGATTCCTTCTTTTGGGAGAGCTTATAGAACTAGTCCAACCAAAGTACTTTACCATTTTCAACCAATTTAAATATTTGCCAACTATCCCAGAAGATAGATCTATTCTCCTTGTAGAGGATACTTCAGAAGTCAACATCAAGACTCCAAATGATCCCAAGTCGATAAAATTTGGCACATATCTCACTGAGGAGGAACATGAAGTTATTATAACTCTTTTAAGAGAGTTTGTGGGCATTTTTGCATCGACCTACTCTGATGTGTCAGGTTTAGATCCATTATTGGTTCTACATCATCTTGTAGTTCATTTAGATGATAAACTAGTTAAGCAAAAATTGAGAAAAATGCATCCTCACATTGTCATCTTGGTCAAGAAAGAACTGGAGAAACTATTAGATGTAGGATGTATTAGGCTTATTGATTATTTAGAGTGGATCTCCAATATTATGCCAGTTAGCAAAAATCCAGAAGGTATTAGATTATGCACTATTTTTTTAGACATAAATAAGGCTTACCCAAAGGATGACTTGCCTCTGTCGAACATCGACATGATTGTTTAATACATAGCTAGGTACGAAATGTTTTCCCTCATGAATGGATTTTTAGGATATAACCAGATCATGATTGCACCTGAGGACCAACACAAGATAATGTTCACCTCTCCTTGGGGAATGTTTTGCTATCAGGTCATGATTTTTGGCCTCAATAATGTAGAGTCAACATACCAAAGGGTCATAGCTAACATATTCCATGATATGATGCATGATATTATCGAAGACTATGTCGATGACATACTATATAAATCTAAGACCCGCGCAAACCATCCAACCATAGTATGGAGAATATTTGAGAGGCTTCATGAGTACAAAGTTCAACTTAATCTCAAGAAATATTTCCTAGGTGTTACCTAAGGTAAACTATTAAGCTTTATTATCTCTTGTCATGGCATTGAAGTTTATCCTACTAAGGTTTAGGTCATTACCGATATGCCACCACCTTCTACTTTGAAGTAGCTGCCCAGTTTGTAGGGTAAAATACAGTCTATCAGATGCTTCATTTCATAGTTGGTTGATAAATGCTATTCAATCATACATTTATTGAATAAATCCACTACCTTTTCATGGAACTAATATTGCTAAAAGGCCTTTGAGTGCACGAAAGAATACTTGGACAATCCTAAAGTTCTATTACCACCTATATCAGGAAGGCCATTTCTACTTTACCTATCTGCCATTAACAATGCCTTAGGGGAAATTTTGGCCCAACATGATGGAAATATACAATTACTTCTATGACTAAGTCCTTCTACCAGACCTTTAACATAAGTAACAAAAAGCCTCCACAAACCAAACCTCTCTATATACCTTACTTGGATCTACACTATACCATAGAAGCTTTGATAGAACTCTGCTTTGTTTTTTAACTTTGGTAGAGTCTAGATTACCATTGAGAAAAGTTCATAAAGGAGTTTATGGGGGCCACATCAGTAGGGTTGTCCTTGCCAAAAATCTCTTATGTACTAGTTATTATTAGTTGACCATAGAATCAGATGCAGTTTCTTATGTTAAGAGATGTAAATATTGTCTGATGCATGCAAATTTGATCCATATTCCAACATGAATACTCATGTCAATGACCATGCCATGGTCATTTTCAACATGGGGATTTGACCTCATTGGGAAGATTAACCCTACCTCCTCATATGGACATAAGCATATCCTTACTATTGGCCACTCTGGCCCACATACTAGATTTTGCTTGATTTGAATAAATGAACAGGGTCCCAATTATTGAGTGGATTGGGTGGCTTAGAAGCAGGCTCAAAATTATAAGTGGAGGGATCCAAGCAGGTTTTCATGGTGCTAAAAATTCACATGAACAGGGCCAGAAGAAGCCTAGTTTACAAATCTTCAATTTTTGGCCGAGTATATCATTTAGAATTCCTTCAGAGAAAGCGTTAGACACAAAGCCCATAATAAATGTACAAGGCTTAATTCTTTCAGGAATTTTATCCCACTTTATTTCGATAAGTGTTGGAATTCTTTCAAGAAATTGGTTTTGATCTTTTTTTTAAGTGTCAGGAATTTTGAACATTTTATTTTAAATAATTTCTCAAAAGGATCATTTCTTTGAAGAGGGTCCTTTTCAAAAGTTCTAAAGGGCACTTTTGAAGCCAATTGTCCAAAACACTTTTCCTGAAGGATCATTCTTTGAAAAAGTGGACATTTGCAAAAATCTTCAAGGATATCTTTTTCAAGAAAGTGGCCAAGACATTTTTCCTGAAGGGTACTTTTCCTTAAAAAAAGGTCCAGTACAATTTTCCCAAAGGGTAGTTTCTAGCGAAAATGGTCCGAAAGTAAAATTTTGAAGGGTATTTTTCTCGAGAAGGTGTCTTATGCATTTTTCTGAAGTATCATTTCTTTAGAAAGTGCCCCAAACATTTTTTTTCCAAAGGGTCTTTTCTCAGGAAAATGGACCAATGTAAAAGCTCTGAAGGGCATTTTCAAAAGTTCTATAGGGTTATTTCAAAAGGGCTAAAGGGCAATTCTTAAGACACAATTCCTTTGGGAAAATTATCTAGGATAATTTTCTCGAAGGTAGTTTTCTTTTAGACTTTTTGTTTAAGATAGAGATCCTGAAGACATGAATTCTTTCAAACATTTTATCCATAAGAATTGTTCAGGGGAAAGATAAGACAAACAAATTTCTTCATAGAAAGTGGTTGAGACACAAAGCCTAAAATAATTATCCAATAAAGGTCCAAAGGAAATAGTCATTTGATTTTTAAAAACTCCTAGATGGCCTCGCAGACGTAAAATTCAAGCCCCTACAAATAACTATTTGGATTTAAAAATCCTAAGACATTTGTACAAATATTAAAATAAAGATTGGGCAAAATTCTATTTGTGCTTAAATTTGATGATCTACGGGACATCAATCATGTTCTGTGGGATGTCAATTAATGGTAGGTGGGACATCAAATTTAAAGATAGAGCAAGACAAAATCTATTCAGGCTTAAATTTGATAGTTACATGATCATTAATGACAGTCATGCAAACATCATTTAATAGGAGTGAGGACATCAATTTTAGGATCATGAACTAGTTATTGGCTTTCAAATGATGGGTCTCGACAAATCAATGGTTGGCATTTGATCAAGCATTTAGATCTAATGATGAACTAGTAAAGATAGGATAATGGGTCTAGATCATATCAAGGGCACATGTTTAATTATAGATTTAAGATCAATAACACATGAGCAAGTCAAAGAGTTAACAAACCCTGAGTACAGAGGCATGATCGACAAGTGGCACAAGTGTATGGGTCTAAGAAGAGGATCTATGACTCACATTATTTTACATTAGGAAGATCAACAGAGCAAGCTGAGTCAAGAGATCAAGGATCTGAGTCAGTTCTTAATGTCCAATCAAACCAAAGAGAGCCTAAATGACTTGGATGGAGGTCAAAGGTCAATTTTTAACCAAGGAAAGTAGACATGAATGAATCCAAACTTGAGAATTATTTATTTTAAGCTAGGAGCAAATATTTCAAGATTAGGTAGCACCATTGAGGACCTATAAAGGCAGACACGTAGACTTTAATGGTCATTGTCAAATCTAGTTGCATGAAAATTAAACTTCTCCCCACTTGGGCATGCATAAACAAATCATTCATGAGTAGTTTTTCATTAGGACAAAGTGAAAATGACTTTATCCTACCATTACAGCTGCCATGGAGCATCACAGAGAAGATAATGTAATGATGCAATGGATTGGAGTGACCTAGATCAATCAAGAAGGGTTTGAGTGAGCTTGATTCATATAAATAGTTGTAACAACTTTTCAAATGGTTTAAAACTCATTTGATTCCCTTTTTGAGTTCCAAATTTCCCCCTCTCTTGTTTCCCTTTTGATATAAATATAGCCTTTAAGCTATTGTTTTGAGCACCTCAGACTGGTACGACTAGACTCTACCATAATTATATTCAACACCTCTTGGAGTAGTGAATAGAATATTTTATTGTCATTGTGTTAATCTGTATTTAGTGTTCTATGTATGTTTAATATGCAACTATGAATTTTATCTTCCTTTTATAAGTCCAAACTCAACCTAAATGCTAGAAACTTTATTTGCAGGTTATATAGTGTGTTTCTACATTGATCTCTCAAAGATATAGTGGACAGTCAAAATTTAGTGTCTTTAACCAGACCTTATTTTCATTACTCCCTAGTTTGAGTTTATCAAACATACCTCTATATGAAATATTGTTGCATAAAAACATAGTAAGCATTGCATCAATTTCTTTCATAGTTCATTAGTGTATTAAGGAGTCCAAGCTTGAGACTAGGTCTGATAATTCTCGGTGCATCACCATAAATTAGAATAGGTTTTATTTTCATGCAAAATCCTTAACTTTTTTTACCCCAATTAGTTTTTAGGTTTTAGAAGCAAAGGTCTAAATAATAAAATCTGAAGAGCTAGCCTCACAAAAAATCCTAGAGGTATGGTCTAGTTATAGGCAACCCATGGCCTTAGACCATTCCTATGTTAATCCAAATATGGGCCAGACTTGAACGAATATAAACCTTATTTAGGGTGTTATCTAGATAGCTAACAGTTTTGACACACCCAATGGGACTACTAATTTTTGCATATCTGAGTATAGTAGTGAGATTCAAAGCTTCATTTTTAGATTTGCATAATTTTCATGCCCCCCAGGGTTACCATAAGATCCTCTGCAAAAGGGAAGGAGATAAATTTCTCTGAGTTACATTTCCAATCAACAAAGAAGAAGAAGAAAGCCTCTCAATCAAAGCCTACACCTCCCCCCCCATTTCTCCTATTATTGCCAAAAATCCTCATATTCCAGCTAGTATTATTTAGCCAAACATTATTATAAACCCCATACCTCAGATGGTTATTCCCAAAAGGCAAGCCTTTGTGTCATTCAATGGTGGTAATCCTTTGAATCTTACTCAATGAGATGATATTCCCATCTCAGCTTTAAAGGCTCTAACCTATTATACAAGAGAAAATCCAATTGCTCCTATAGACCATATGGCAGATGTTGCTAACCTATGTTTAGTGCATCATGTAACCCAAGAAAATGTAGCAATGAGGTTGTTAGCAACCTCTTTCAAAGGTAAAGAATTTCAATGGTATAGAGGATTGGCCATTGCATTAATCAATAGTTGGGATGAGTTTGGAGAGGTCCTATGCAAGCACTTTGAGGACATGAGTGATCACCTTTCACTTGTGGAGTAGCTTACGATGATCAAGAGATTCAATCATGAATTCATGGTGGATTTTAATAACAAATTTTAGGAGACCTAGGATAGAATTCTTGTGGTGATCAAGCCTATGCCCAACTATGATTTTTTGTGCTATTTGAAGGCTCTCAACTTAGATGTAGCTATAATGATTCAATCCATGGGAGGGAACACCCTACTTAGAGATTTTGAAGTAATAATTAGGGTTGAATATTGCCTTATACAAGCAAGCAAGTTGGCTCCAAGGCAACCAATGCCTCTCTTCCTAGAGATACATCCTCTTACCCAAACTATTACTCCAATTCCAGAATAAATAAATTTTTATCAAATAGAGGGTGAGCAAACTAATATACTAGGGAAGATAAAGAGTCTTTTGAAATCCTAGAACAATAAGTTGATTGCAATAGAGAGGCAACAAGCCCCACCATACAAGCCATACCAAAATAATAATCAAAAATTCTAGTACAATAGGCCATCCTATCAACCCAATCATTAAGGTTAGGGGTATAAGCCTCAGTCAAGTTAATACAATCCTAATGCTCTGAGTAATTCTAGAGCTATTGTGCCAACTCAGAACAACTATGCTCAAGAAGGTCATGGCAGTTAGAGGGACAGTCTAATGAGAAGGTGATGGCCACTACTAGAGACATGTATCAAGACCATGGTTGGCAGCATGCTCCTTCATTTTGGAGTCATGACATGACTCATCCTCCACCATAAGCCCCCCAAACAAGTCAAGACAACATGCCTACCATGTCATGATCAGAAGCTCAAAGCCAATAACAAGGGAGCATGGGTAGAATACCAGCTGATACCACATGCATGAATTTCCAATAAGGGGAATATGTATTTGAGCATGTAGTATCCAATATGGTACAAGCTTCATAGAGAATAAATAAACTAGTTGCAGCTCAGACCAAGGCTAAGAAGAAGATGTTGGAAGACAACTTGGGGCAATCTAGGGTTTTTGCATCATCTCCATAGACTATTCAGCAACCTATTTCGATAGATGCAACTAATAACATTCTTTCAAATCAACAAGTACCCCAACCTCATGAACAGTAGTAGTGATACCCATTTATTCCTCATGTTACCTGAGTACCAAGTGATGCTTCCACTTATAAGGTGCAGCCCAAAGGTACTAGTCTTCCCTTTAATATTGTGGATCATTTGAAGAAGGCTAATGTAACTATGTCCTTATATGATGTTATGTCTATCCCTAGGCAAAAAGAGATTCTCTAGCAAGAACTCCCTAATTTTTCTCATGGGGAAAAGGTAGCTAATAAAATGAACACTTCTTTCATCAATAATAGTTAGCCTAATCAATCAGAGGATTTTTGTGACATATGGATGATGGCATTTTGAGGTACAGTGGTGCGAGCTAGGGTCTGCGTGCCCTAGTTGCTGGCTATGCCTATTGTTGGAGCACATCAGTGGAAGGATTTGGCTTGCGGGGGGTGTTCACTGTGTGTGCAGGGGGCTAGAGGGGGTTAGACAGGGGTTTAACCCCTTCCTTTCTGTGGCTGGGTGCATTTTTGGCCGCCATTTAGTGTGTGGGTTGCTTGGATGGGGCGTGAGTGGCAGTTGGGGCATTTGAGTGGACTGCCTTACCTTTGTCCCTTTTTCATTTGGTGCTTAAGCACATATAGCCATGGAGAATCAGTGTTTTGCCCCTTCCTTGGATTTGGAGATGGTAGATCCAGCCTCTTTGAAGCAAGCTAGTAATAAGGATCAGACTGAGTTTCCTCTTTCTGGAGAAGGTACCTCCTCATTTAAAGGGGCATTTTGAATCAAAAAAGTAAATGGATGTTTGGAGAGATCAGAAGATAGACCAGTTTTGGTTATTCAACCTATAGTTTCAAATGATGTTGATTACTGGTGCAAGCATGCTCTTATTTGCAAATTTTTGGGCCTTCGTCTTTCTCTTCCTATGTTGGAATCCTGGGCACGTCAGGTTTGGAACCCTGAAGGAGATATGGAGATTCTTTTAGCAGCTAATAACTATTTCTTGGTTATTTTTTCAAGCATGTCAGATAGGAATAGGGCTTTTGAAGGCGGTCCATATTTCTTTAACCAAGTTGGGTTCTTTATTAAGCCTTGGCATATGGGTTTCAACCCTGCTGAAGAGATCCCTTCGTGGGTACCTATTTGGGTTCATTTACCGAGGCTTCCATTGGAATTTTGGAGGGAAGATATCCTCCACTCAATCTCTTTGCTTCTTAGGAAACTTGTTGGATCGGCTTCACAGACTCAAGATCATAAGGTAATTTCTTTTGCTCGTATTTGTGTTGAAGTTGATTTGAATAATCCATTACCAGACTCTATGTAAATTTTCTTGGGTTCTTCCTCTTGGATCCAATAGCTACATTATGAAACCCTTCCATTCAGATGAAAAATTTGCCATGAATATGGTCATCTACATCGTAGATGTCCTAGACTAAAATTCTCCCCCTTGTCTGCCTCTGAACCTCTTAGGATGGACAAGGGGAAAGCTCTAGTGTCTGATGGGCCTATTGATAAGGAGGGATTTATCCCAGTTAAATCCCATAATAAAGGCAAAGGCAAGAAGAGAACCTAGATGGATAAACAGAATGATGGCACATTTAATAGGTTTGAGGTTCTTGATAGTGTAATCCAATAAGATGGTATGCCAGTTGAGCTTTCTTTTGGGGTTAAGGGTTAGGTAGAGAATCAAGAGGTGGAAGTAATGAAGGAGGAGCTAATTTTATCATCAGGGGTTCAACAGGTCTGTCAGCCAGTTTTGGACTTGCCTTCTCTAGTTCAGAGTATTGGTGGCCATCAGGAATCATAGATTTCGATGGGTAGTGCTGGGTTGGCCCCCTGCTCCCAAGGTACGAAGGAATCCGCAGATCTTGTGAAGGGTGATAAGGCTCCTCCTACCCTAGGCTTGTAACAAAAATCTTTTAAAAAGGGGACTCTAGATAAACAGTCAAGGAGTGGAAGGAAGACTGATCAAGAGAAGGTTAAGATTATGGGTGATACTTTGGTTGAGTCTAGATCTGTGAAACCCATTGATTCCCACTTCTCCCAGCCCCCTAAATGATAGTTTTATCATGGATGTAAGGGGGTTGAACAGCATCCCTAGACAAAAGGTTGTTCACAAATTAATTGAGTCTCAGGATCTAGATGTGGTCTTTATGCAAGAAACCAAGCTTCCAGTGGATGGTTTGAATAATTGTGCTCGGCGTATCTGGCCCCAAGGCTACTGGCAGGGGGTGGGGGCATTGAGCAGTTTTGGGGGGGTGGCTTGCTTTTAGAACCTAAGGAAATTCTCCCCCTTATGGTGGGTTTCTAGTCGGGCTTCCCTCTCTATGGTCGCCTCCAATTTTGAAACTAGCAAAAGATGTCTTTTCTCCAATATTTATGCTCTTACTGATCTCCCAAGTAAGACACATCTTTGGGACCATATCAATTTTGTCCGGTCTCTGGACTTGTTTCTCCCATGGATTTTGGTTGGTGACTTTAATGATGTTATTAATATAGATGAAAAATGAGGAGGGTTAGCTAGGCTTGATCCTTCTTCTCTTTTGCTCAGAGATAATATCGGTTTCCTTAACCTTGTTGATGTGAAGCCAATTAATGGATTTTTTACTTGGAATAATAAGAGGTGTGGTGATGAGGCTATCTCAGAACGGCTCGATAGATTTTTGGTTTCCTGTTATTAGATGAGCAGCAGGTGGACTACCAACTCTAAAATCCTGGAGTACAGGGGATTCGATCACTGGCCTATCAAACTTTGTGTCTCCTCTTATGCGGTCACTAAAAATCCTTCTTTCAAATTTCAATTGATGTGGTTATGGGATCAATCTCTTCAGGACCTTGTGATGGATTGGTGGTACAAAGGACTTCCTGCCCATGGGAGGGCCATGTACGCTTTTAGTAAACAGCTCCAACATGTGAAGTATAGGCTTAAAAGGTGGAATAAACAATGTTTTGGGAACTTGCATGCTCAGAAGCTTGTTGCACAGTCCAAACTAGATAGTGTCACTCATCAAATTTGTGACCATGGGCTATCCTCTGACCTTTTGAATGCTGAGTCCTTGGCCCTTAGGGGCTTAGAAGAGTGGGAGCTTCGAGAAGAGATTTTTTGGAAGCAAAAATCTCATATTGATTGGCTTCAAGAGGGGGATAGGAGTACGGATTTTTTTCATAGCTCAGTTAAGGCCCATAGGCAGGGGAACTCTATCCCCACTCTTGTCTCGAGTGATGGGACGCAACTCTCGTCCTGTGGTGAAATTTCCAAGGAAGCTGTCAACTATTTTTCTAATCTTTTTAATAGGGAGGATATTGTTGCTAGATCTGAGGAGAGGGCTATTTTGGATTGTATTCCTTGCCTGGTCTTGAATGAGATGAATGGGGCTCTTTTGTGTCCAATCTTGTTACCTGAATTGGAGAAAGTTGTGTTTAGTATGAAAAAAGGCAAAGCTCCTAGTCTAGATGGATTTCTGATTGAGTTCTTTTAGGAATTTTGGGAAATAATAAAGTCTGATCTCCTTGAGGTGGTTCAGGAATCTCTCAGGAAAAAACAAATGCTTAAGTCTTTAAATTCTACTTTTTTGGCTCTCATACCTAAGAAGGAGGGGGCTAATCAGATGGATCATTTTAGGCATATTGCTTTATGCAATGTTGTCTACAAGATCATCACCAAGTTGATTGCTGAGAGACTTAAACCTCTCCTTGGTACTTTGATTTCTACTGAGCAGGGAGGCTTTGTGGAAGGGAGACAAATCTTAGATGGTGTCTTGATTGCTACAGAGGTTATCCACTCTATGGCTTGCTCTAAGGAGAAGGCGATGTTCATTAAGCTTGACATGGCTAAAGCTTATGATCAGGTGAGTTGGGAGTTCCTTCAAAATATTCTCTTGGCCTTTGGATTTATAGAGGAATGGGTGTGTTGGGTTCTCAGTTGTGTGACCTCGTCCTTCTTCTCTGTTCTCATCAATGGGGAACCTTTAGAATGGTTTAGTGCTTCTTGAGGACTTTGGCAAGGGGACCCTTTATCCCCCTATCTTTTCACTATCATGGCGAAGGGTCTTGGTAGATTTATTAAATCTCAGGTGTAGTAAGGTCTTATTCATAGCTAGCACTGGAACAATGATCTCCCTCCCTATTCTCATCTTCAATTTGTGGATGACACTAGATTGATGGGCTTGGCTAGAATTAGTGAGGCAGTGAATTTTAGGAGAACTTTAGACATCTACTTGAAAGCTTCTGGTCAGAGTATTAATGATGATAAATCTTCCATTTATTTCTTTCATACTCCTCGACTCATTCAGAACAGGATTGCCAGGATTCTTAGATTCCAAATTGGCTCTCTTCCCCTGATGTACCTAGGGATTCCTTTGGCTCTGGGACCTCAGCGTAGAGATTTTTGGCAGGGGATTTTGGATAAGTTTCAGAGTAAGGTTAGTCATTGGACTTATAGATGGCTTTCTTTTACTGGTAGAGAGATCCTTCTAAAAGCTGTGGTGCAGTCTCTCCCTAGTTATAGGTGTTGTGTACAGATTCCTCCTACCCCCTTTGTGAGGGATTTTGATGCTCTTTCTCGATAGTTCCTTTGGTTTGGAAACCTCCTTTCCTTAAAGTGGAGTTTAGTCTAGTGGGAGTCTGTCTATAGCTAAAGCATGCTAGGGGCTTGGGCCTTAGGTCTGTGGCTCTTGTGGTCACAGCTTTGGCAGCTAAGCTATACTGGAGATGGTGCAATAACCAAGATCAGGATTGGGCCAAGATTCTTGCTTTCAAGTATGCTCCTGGTGTTGGGAGCTAGGACGTGCCATGTATTGCTTTGTTGGGCAAAGGTTCTTGCATTTGGGATACTCTTAAGAAGGGAGCTCAGCTTGTTCAAAATGGGCCCTTCTAGATCTGTAATAGTGGCTTTGAGGCTCTTTTTTGGCTGGACTCTTGGGATGGTCACCCTCCCATTCTTTCTATTTTCCCTCAGCTTATACCTCTTTGCTAGTTGTTCTCTGATGCTGGTTGGATTAAGGTAGAGCATTTTAAAATAGTTAAGCGTAGTGGTCAACTAGAGGTGTCTTACTAGAAGGATCTGTAGGAGTGACCTGAGGGTGGTTCTGATGAGGATCGTGTTTCTTTGTGTAAGGTATTAAAGGGTAGGCTCTATATCTCTTTGAATGAGAGGGACAAGTTAGCTTGGAGTCCTAGCCCAAAAGGTAATTATATTGTTGCTCAAAGTTATGTTGTGTTGGATAGGAATTTACATGGCCCTGTTGACGTGCCATGGTGGAGGAAGGTTTGGAACAACTTTTCTTGGCCCAAGTGTAACTTCTTTTTATGGTTGGTTGCCCAGAGAAAATTTCTAACTTGGGAGAATCTTCGCAAATAGGGGTTTCAGGGACCTTCCATTTGTTTTCTTTGTATGTGCAGTGAAGAATGTTCTTCCCACTTGCCCCTTTTCTCGTGAGATCTGGCATAGGTGGTGGGAGGCTTGGTATCATGGTTGCATTCATGCTTCCTCTCTTATTGAGTTTTGGGAGAGCCTGGGCAGGCCTCTGGTGAAGACACCTTTTCTCCAGGTGGCCTAGGTTATTGGGCCTACTTTCATTCTTTGAAAACTTTGGCTGGAATGAAACCACAAGATTTTTTGTGATTCGAGGTTAGATAGTGGTCAACTGTGGATGAAGATTATAAGTAGGCTTCAGGAGACTATCTCTACTAAATGTGATGTGTTTGAAAGTATTGATCCTAGGGATGTTGCAGTTGTGCGGGATCTGAGCTTGGGTGTTAATAGTAGGAGTTGCATTGCTGGTATTATGCCCTGTCATGTCAAGAAATGGGTATGTCGTGATGGAAAGTGGGTGCCTCCTCCAGATGGGGTCTTGAAGATTAATATTGATGGATCTTCTCGTGAGAACCCTGGGCATGCTGGTATTGGGGGTATTGGTAGAAGTAAAAATGGTGATGTTGTTTTTTGCTTCTCTATCTACAAGGGGCATTACTCTAATAACTTGATGGAGGCCCTTGCTATTAAGATTGTTGTTGAGCGGGGTTGCTCTCTTGGCTGGAGGAGGATTATTTGTGAGTCTGACTCTTAGATTGTTGTGGATATGTTGAACAATCAAAGAGTGGATGGTGTTAGTTGGCATTTAGCTTCGATGGTCAAACAAATTTTAAGTGTTTGTAGTTCCTTGGAATTTTTCTCTTTCTATCACATACCTAGAGAATGGAATAGCATGGTTGATTACTTGGTGAAGTGGGCCTCGAAGAAAGGGGATGGTTGGGATATCAATGGTAGGGATGAGTTACCTCCTAATTATCTAGGGATTTTGGAGAGAATTCTATTGGAAGACAAAACTATGTAGTGTTGATATTGGGTTTGTTGGTGGTTCTTCTTTTTATTGAGCCTGTGGCTTTTGCCTTGTACCTCATTTTGGATTGAATAAAAAAATTTCCCCTTCTTTTTACAAAAAAAAAATAGTCAACCAATCAATCCCCTATCCAAGTTCCTAATCAAGTTCCAAGAAAATGTTAATCCCAAGATGTTGTTCATCCTTCTAAGGTTGTTAAACCCCCCTCAATTTTATCTATCAATCATCATAGTGGATTATTTAGTACATATTTGTATGATTGACTTACGTGCTTCAACCTCTGTGATGCTTAAATCCATAGCTTACAAGCTTGGGCTCAACTATGTAGCTAACAAAAAGGGTGTGCTCCAATTGGATGGCTCCCCTACTGAGACAGTAGGCATCTTCAAAGATCTAAAAATTACATTAGATGCATGTCCAATTTTTTTCATTAAGCAAGATGTAATGATGGTAGACCTACCTCCATATTTTTCCCTATGCTTGTCTAGGTACTTTACTACTAATATTGGGGGATATTTGTCATCTGATTGGTCATACATGGTTTTATAAACAAATATGGAACCAAAGTCACCATAAGGTCTGAGCCTATCACTAGGTTCCACCTAAAACCCTACATGCCCAATCTTGCAAGTACCGACTATGACATATTTGAAGAGGTTGAAGAGGTTACTAAACAAGAACCCCATAGCCATCTAGAAGGCATCTCAGATATATACTTGGATGAGTGGGAAACTGATAACTATGGATTTGATCCATATGGTAGCATTGAAGAGACAAACTTAAGAGTTTATTATATGCATGAGGAAGGTGTTGCAATACCTTCCTTAACCAGCACTGCTCAAGAAGAGGATGGTGTATGGACTTTATTCTTTGATGGATCAAGTTTAAAGATTGGAATTAGAGTGGGAGCCATGATAATTACACCCTCAGGTCAAAAGTACAATTTTGTTGCAAGACTCCAATTCAGTTGTACCTCAAATACGATTGAATATGAAGCTATTTTGCATGGTTTGTATGAAGCAAGAAAGAGAGGTATCTAGCTCCTCAAAGTCAAGGGTGATAGTAAACTCATAGTGTAGTAAGTAAGAGGTGTAAGTGTGGTCAAGTGTCACCATTTAAAGCCTTTAAGTACTAGGTATGGGGCCTCATGGAGGATTTATTGGCATTTGATATCTAGTCCATACCAAGAGAAGCAAACTAGCATACAGATAGGCTTGATATCATTGGTGCCCAATATGAGATAGCAAAAGGATTAAAAGGCAGCCAAAGCCAAGATAAGGTCAAGGTTATATGTAGACCAGTTGTACCTAATAATGAGGTGAGTTGGAAACTCTTTGATAATGATGATCAAATCATATGTTTTCTAATGCAAGAGGCATAATTCTTCCACAAGAACCAGGATAGGTTCCAAAATCAATATGATGATCAAATAGTATAATTAAGATCAAATAAGCTTCCCAAAGGGCTTGTGACATTAGAAATCATCTTCAATGAAGATGACCAAGTAAGAAAAAGGAAAACCTACATCTTAGCTAAGGAAGAACACTATGAAATGATAGAGATCTTTAAGGGCAAGTTGTTAAATCTCAAAAAGGTCAATACAACAGAGGAAAGAGCTACATTCATTGCTCTATGCCAAGAATTTTATTATATATTTACTTGGGAGTACAAATACTTGAAAGGGTTTGACCCCAAACTTGCACAACACACCATTAAATTAGAAAGCAATGCCAAGATAGTCCGATAGAAATAGAGGCCTATTAACCCAAGAGTGGAGGATCTCATGAGAATATAACTTTATAAATTTATTGAATCTAGGATAATATTTCCAATTAAGCATTCCTCTTGGTTGGCAAACCTTATGCTAGTAAGGAAAAAGAATGGAGAGATTCGGATATGTGTTGACTTCAAGGACCTAAATAAGGTGTCCCTCAAGGATCATTACCCACTACCCTCCATGGATCAAATTCTACAAAAGGTGGTAGGTTCTCAAAGGTTCTCATTGTTTGACATATATTTTGGATACAATTAGATCATGGTCAAAGAAGAAGATAGGCATAAAATTGCCTTCACTATAAAATGGGGCACCTATGCATATTGTAAAAGGCCTTTTGGACTCTCCAATGTTGAAGCCACTATCCAAAGAGCAATGGATGTTGCTTTTCATGGTTTTTTGAATGATATGATTTTGGTTTACATTGATGATATAAAAATTTTCTCAAAGAATCCTAATGATCATCTGACACAATTGAGATCTATTTTTGACAGATGCAGACAATTAGGGGTTTCTTTGAATCCAAGGTCAGAAGACACTTCATATCAACCTATTGCTTTCTCAAATAATCCTAATGAGTAGCAGAATGATTAGGAGACACAAAGTAGACACTTTGAGCTATAACCAGTCTCATACATTCTGATTGATGGAGTGCTTTTCAAAAAGACATTGGAGGTATGCTCTTAAGATGTGTTGAAACTGACCAAATTGATAAGCTTCTCAGGCAATTTCATGATAGTCTTCAAGGAAGCCATTTTGTAGTTAGGACCACAGCTAAAAAAATCATCAAAGTTGGTTACTTTTGGCCCAATTTATTAAGAGATGCACATGCATGGGTGAGGAAGTATTCAAAATGTTCCATGTTTATAGGGAAACATAAGTTAGTTTCTATGCCATCAAAACTTATTCAAGTTGAATAACATTTCATGCAATGGGGCTTAGACTTCACTGGCATGATTGATCCTCCATCTAGTGCTATCCATAAGTGGGTCTTGATAATCACATACTACTTCACCAGATGGATGGAAGTATTTCTCTTGAAAGAAGCAAATGATAACGCTGTACTTGAGTTCTATGAAAGCCTAGTCACCCATTTTGGAGCACCATCCACTATATTATCAGATAATGCTTTGGAATTTAGCAGCACAAAAGTATGTGAGTGGGATCTTGAACTAGGTATCTATTTGACATCTTCATCTAATTATTATCCATAGGGTAATGAACTAGCTGAGTCATCTAATAAGAACCTGATTCGAATCATTAAGAGAATAATGGATGATAATCAGAGATCCTAGCACACAAAGTTGAAAACTACCTTATGGGCTCATAAAGTCACCCCCAAGAATACCATTATTAACTCACCTTATCTCTTAGTCTATGAAAGATAAGCAAGGCTACCAATTTCATTGGAGCTTCCAGCTTTGGAGCTTGCACACCAACTAAAGCTTCTAAAAAGTGATATAATGGGGATCAGAATGAATGAACTAAAAGAGTTAGAGGAAATAAGGGATGATTCCATATGGTCTAACAAATAGTAGGTCAAGATGATATTTTATAAGAGAGATTCATCAAAGACATTCCATCAAGGCAACATAGTCCACAAATGGGATGAGGACCATGCAAAACCAAGGAAACACTCCAAGTTTAATAGCATTTAGAGTGGACCCTATGTCATCATAGGCTACAAAGAGAGTAATGATTTTGGGATTGCTAGATTAAATGGAGAGAACCTTCCCATCCCTATCAATGGGAGGTATCTCAAGCTCTTCAACTAGTCTCATACCTTCTCCCTTGTACATTAGCAGATAGGTTTATTCTTTTCCTCCAAGTGCTTTTGCACATTATTATTTTTAGTTATTCCATTTATAGTTTAAGTTGTTGCTTTATATTTTGTTACTTTGTTGTTGTTTTCCCTCCCCATTAATCCAAAAAGTGTTTTTATAAGTTAATTAGAGTCGATTTATAAGTATCTTTTCATTTGAACAAGCTTGATGAAGTTCCAGGTTCCATGACTAGCAAACTAGTCAAGCCAATTGAGTTGACAAAAATGTTAGCCATTTTGGCCCACATACAAGCTTTTACCTAGTTTGAACATATGAACAAGGTCCCAATTTTTTAGTGGATTAGGTGGCTTAGAAGCAGGCTCAACATTGCAAGTGGAGGGATCCAAGTAGGTTTTCAATAAACAATCACAATAACAGGTCCAGAAGAAGCCTAGTTTACACATCCTCAAATTTTGGTTGAGTATAGCATTCCTAATTCCTTTAGAGAAAGTGTTCCACATAGATCCCACAAAAAATGTAAAAGGCTTAATTCTTTTGGGAGTTTTATCCCACTTTATTTGGTTAAGTGTTGAAATTATTTTAGGAGTTTGGTTTTAGGATTTTTGTTTAAATATCAAGAATTGTTTTGGACATTTTGTCCAAACAATTTTTTCAAAGGGTCATTTCTTCAAAGAGGGTCCTTTTCAAAAGTTTTGAAGGGCACTTTTGAAGCCAAGTGTCTAAAACGCTTTTTCCTATGGATCATTCTTTGAGAAAGTAGACCTTGGCAAAAAGCCTGACAGATATCTTTTTCAAGAAAGTGGCCAAGACATTTTTCTCAAAAGGTACTTTTCCTCACCAAAAGGTCCAGTGCAATTTTACCGAAGGGTAGTTTCTTGGGAAAATGGTCTGAAAGCAAAATTTTGAAGGGTATTTTTCTTGCAAAGGTGTTTTATGCATTTTTTTGAAGGATAATTTCTTTGGAAAATGCCCCAAACATTTTTTCCCAAAGGGTCTTTTCTTAGGAAAATGGACCAATGTAAAAACTCTAAAGGGCATTTTCAAAAGATTCGAAGGGCTATTTCAAAAGGGCCGATGGGAAATTCTAAAGACATAATTCTTTTAGGAAAATTATTTGGGACAATTTTCTCGAAGGTAGTTTTCTTTTGAACTTTTTATTCAAGACAGAGATCCCAAAGACATGAATTCTTTCAAACATTTTATCCATAAGAATTGTTTAGGGCAAAAATAAAGCAAACCAATTTCTTTAGAGAAAGTGGCTAAAACACAAATCCCAAAAGAAATGTCCAGCAAAAGCTCTGAAGGAAATAGCCATTTGATTTCAAAATGGTCCTAGATGGCCCCACAAATGTCAAATTCAATCCCCTATAAATATCCATTTGGATTTGAAAATCCTAAAACATTTGTGTGAATGTCAAAATAAATCTTGGGCAAAAATCTATCTTTGATTAAATTTGATGGTCCATGGGATGTCAATGACGTTCTGCAGGATGTTAATTGACAATAGGTAGGATGTCAAATTTAAAGACAAACCAAGACAAAACCTATTTGAGCTTAAATTTGATAGTTACATGACTGTCAATGACAATCACATGAATGTCATTTAACAAGAGTGAGGACATCAATTTTAGGTTCATGAACTAGCTATTAGATTTTAAGTGGTGGGTCCTGACAGATCAATGGTTAGCATTTGATTAAACATTTAGATCTAATGATGAGTGGGTAAAGATAAGATAATGGGACCAGATCAAATCAAAGGAAATGTTCAATTGTAGATTTAAGATCAATGACATGTGAGCAAGTTAAAGAGTTGGTGAACCTCAAATTTAGAGGCATAATTAACAACTAGCACAAGTATGTGGGTTTAAGTAGAGAATATACAGTTCATGTTCTTTTGCATCAAGCAGATTAATGAAGTGAGGTGAGTCAAGAGGTTAAGGATCTGAGTCAGTTCTCGACATCTAATTAAACCCAAGAGAGCCCAAATGACTAGGATAGAGGTTAAAAGGTCAGTTTTTGACCAAGGCAAGTAGACATGAGTGGAGCCAAGCTCGAGCATGATTCAGTTTGAGCCAAGAGTGGATATTTCAACATCAAGCAATGCCATTGAGGACTTTTAGAGGTAGACATGTAGACTTCAATGACCATCGCTAAAGCTAATTACATGAAAATGACCCTTCTTCCCACTTGGGAATGCATCAACAAATCAATCATGAGTAGTTTCACATCAGGACAAAGTGAAGATGATTTGATCCCACCATTATAGTAACCATGGAGCATCATAGAGAAGATAATGCAATGATGTAATAGACTAGAGCGATATGGATCAATCAGTAAGGGTTTGAATGATCTTGATTTGCAGAGCTAGTTGTAATAGCTTTTCAAATGGTTTAAAACTCATTTGATTCCCTTTTTTAGCACCAAATTTCCCCCTCTCTTGATTCCCTTCTACTATAAATATAGCCTTTGAGTTATTATTTTGGATCTCTTAGGCTAGTATGACTAGACTCTATCATAATTGTATTCGACACCTCTTAGAGTAATGAATAGAGTATTTTTCAATCATTTTTCTAATCTATATTTAGTGTTCTGTGTTTGTTTAATATGCAAATATGAATGTTATCTTCCTTTTATATGTTGAAACTCAACCTAAATTCTAGAATCTTTCTTTGCAGGTCATATACTGTGTCTCTACATTGATCTCTCAAAGATATAGTGAACAATTGAACTTAAGTGTCTTTAACCTGTTGTTCCCAAAATCAGTCACTTGCTTTTGTGGACAACATACTGACCATTTTGGTCCTGCATACCAAAACTCTCTCTTTTCTTTCTCAAAAATATTTTGGGCAGCCAAGTTCTTTAATTATTCAAGCATTTTCAGCTAAGGAACTCGTAGGTTCAACAGGTTCAATAGGCAGACTTTCTCCAAAGGAAGTTCATAACACTTGAGGCTTTTCCTTAGTGTTTTAAGGCTGGTTCAACGTCGAGGTTCAATCAAAAGACTTAATGGCCGGATTTAAACAAATGGAATGAACCATTGAACCCTACCTTAGCAAGTTCATAGGTTCAAAGGTTCAATGAGTTCGATGAAAAAGGAAAGGATCCAGAAAGTTTGAAGCTTCAAAGAAATAGATTGAACCATTGAACCGTTGAACCTTGAACTGATATGGTTCATAGGTTCAAACGTTCAAAGGTTCAAAGAAGTCTAAAGATGGTTCAACCGAAGAAGGAAAAGAAAGCAAACGTGGCACTTCACAAGAGACTGAACCTAAGAGCTAGTTGAACTGCCGACCATTGAACCACTTTGAACCATTGAACTGATGCATTCAAAGGTTCAAAGTGGTTCAAGTGACCAAATGACTAGTTATGTCCCCATGAACATCAAATTCAGGGTAATGAAATATCCATTGATTCTCAAAAGATGCACACCTAGGAACAAACTCAGTGACCAGCCAAACAAGATAGCCTGAGAGCTCAGATCACCAAGGAAGGATAAGACATGGCAAGGAAAAAGAGAAAAACTACAAGAAATCCAAAAATATCTATAGGAGAGTTATTTTTAGTAGGTGGAGCAGTCCACCAGGTGGACCTTAGAGAACACAAACATTCAATGGCATGGCCTATTTTTCTTCATTAAGTAAAGGTGAATGGACAGCCGTGTAAGCATCATAAATAAGACCAGGTAACCCATGCTTAGGAGGAGACATTTTTGATGATTTAGAATGCCAAAGTTAAGGCTAATGACCTGTTCCAACATGGCCCTTTCCTAGTATTCAATGCATTTAATGCAGCATGGGCCATTTCATGAAAACAAGTGCCCAAGTCTTTCTTTGGATGTTATATATATTGTAATATCTCATAGTTTAGGGGAGATCTCTCGACTATCAGAAGCGAAGCTCTGCCCAAATTGAAAGACAATCCTAAGACTTTGAGCTCAGACTGTTAATCATATTTTGTTAAATGAATGACAAAGAAAGTGACCTTTCAGACTTTGTGTTGAAATAGCTTGTGTTATCTAGAAAATCATTATTATGTCTTTTTCCTAAATATAGTCTTGCCCCTTTAATCAAATAAGTAGAATGAGTGGAAATAGTTGGAAGATGTCCTAAAGCTGACTATGGGAGACTTTGTGCTGCCAAAATCATCTTCAATCTGTGTTTTGTGTAAATGATACTAGAGAGACTTTGAGCTCTCTTTATCCTCAGTTATCCTTTACTCTATTGTAGTTTTAGGTGCAGACTTTGAGCTGCATTTAAACCTGTTGTGTTACTTTGTCCTAATCAGTGGGAGAAACAACGAAAGACTTTGTGATTTCATGGGTTTCTTGTGATTACTGTTACTATCTAGGAAGTCTTCCAGTTGTTTGCTAAATACCATTTCTGAAAGAAGAGAAATGCCTTCAGTAATTACACCAAAATTCTCCTCTATTTTATGAACATAATCTCTTAAAAAAGAGAGATAGATGGTATGATTTCACCCTTGCGTGTATTTTTAGCATAATTATATTTAGTATTCTAAAGTTTGTAGGAAACCTCCCCTAGATGAGAGGAGAGATTTGTCTCAATCCGGCTATGGCCACCACACCCATTTTGTCATATAAATCTCCATATATTGTGGTTGATGCACCTATTTTGTCGTCAGTCAGCTGGTGAAAAAATATTCACCCAACAATTTTTTGGTGACTTTGTTGGGGAAGAACAAATAGTTTGAATCCTCAAGCTTCAAATTGAAGCATTTCCAATTCTTTTCCATTTCCATTTCACACACTAGCTGATCCACCGTATACACAAAGCTGGAGAGATCAAGGTATTATTGACCCTGTATTTGAGTTGGTGAATCTAAGTAATTTTGATCTTTTTCCCCCACCATCTCGCCTCCAATGAATCAGGAGTTTTCCTCTTACAAACATTAGGTCCCAATACCAAGTAAAGCTTCTCTTTCCTCTGCTTGCAGAGCTTTATCCATATATATCCCATAGAGATTTATTATCCCCCCTTTCAATAGCCATATAATGGCAGCTCAAGGCCCCTGGGGTAATACTTTTGGTCCCTTGAATCTAACACCACCTCTACATGAGCTACCCCGTAACTCAAGGAAAAATTTTCCTAAGTTCTATGGTGATAGGAAGGTTCATTTGATGAACATATAGTAGCCTTTGGAATAGCATGTGGTGTAATAGGTGTTGAATATGAAGACATTGTAGTCAGACTGTTTGTAGAGACATTGCAAGGTGCTGCTACAGACTGGTTTTATCATTTGCAAGCACAAACAGTAACTAACTGGAACACTTTCAAAGCCAAATTTGAGGTCAGGTTCAAACCTGCAGAAGATGCACATGCCCTGTTAGCTCAGCTTACACAAATGATGGAGTCTCATGAACCCATGAGGGACTTCATTGCCAGATTTGACAAGCTGAAGAACAAGATTCCCATAATTGCTCAACGAATGCCTGAGAATCTCAAATGCTTCTTCATCAATTCTCAGCTTCTTGAAGTGAGTTTCTTATTGAGGTGGGCTGGCTACATAGGCCTTGTTGCTGCTCAAATTTTGGCTATTGAGGTTGAAGACGACCTTATCTTGGTAGGAAAGATAAGAAGAGACCCTAACAGAGGTAAATCTTCTTCATCTCCAGAATATTCTTCCACGGGCACCACTGATTTGATGGTACAAAAGCTAACAAATGAATTACTAGCTCTCAAAAGGCAAATGGCACAAGGGATGTCTGTCCCTCCTTATCAGGATATACCAGGGAGGATGCTACCCAACTATTCGTATCAGAGTAATGCTGCCAAAAATCAAGGGCAACCAAACCACCTTCCTCCCCCACTAGGGAAGCTTGCCATTGAAGCAGCACTAGCCAACTTAGCAGTTGGTTATCTTTAAGCTGAACATGATTTCTCCTTCTAATCTGAGTTGAACCAAGAAGATGACGTTGATCTCTTTGTAGAAGGCGAAGGAGAATTTGTTGGTGACTCCAACATTAGTTTCCTGAATTACTAGGATGAACCCAAAAGTAAAGGTGAAGTGTTTGATGGATCATACGTGGTATTTACCAGGTCATAGAACCAATCAACTCAACAAGTGAATAAAAGAAAAACTGGGGAAGAATCTCAACCAGCAATTTCAATTGCTAAATGAAGAACTTCACGCCCTTTCCAATCGAAGGACCTGGTGATCACTAAAAAAGTAAGTACTTCAAATATTCCTTCACCTTTTGCTTCAAATTCATAGACTAGTCCTACACCTAGAAAAAACTAGATTGATGGACTGCATTCCTCTATTTATAATTCATTTCAGTCATTCGATATAATTGACCATACTAGGAAGACCAAAATTCAAATGACTGAGTTTGAATATTTACAAACCAACCTTGAGTAGTTGGATAGGTTAATTCAATGTGTCAAGAATAAAATTGTCCCTATAAGACAAGAAATTTTAGAAGTAACCCCTATTCCTCCAAAGAAAACACCTGCCCAAAATAATCTTGTGATTATTCCTCCAGCTGCCCCAAGAAATATAGAACCATTTTATGTTTCCCTGTTGATAAATGGTCATCAGCTGAATAATTGCATTATAGATTCTAGTGCCTCTGACAATGTCATGCCCACCAAGGTGGCAGAATCTCTTGGTCTCGCGCTAACCAAAACCTTTAGGAGATATTTCTCTATGGAAAACAAACAAGTGCCACCTCTAAGACAAATCAAAGATGCCCAGTTTGCATTTGCAGTATTTTTAGAAAAGAGAATTAGAATGACAGTCCTAATGGTCGACGTCCTAGCCTCCTACGGCATTCTTCTTGGATGAAATTTTGGCAAGGATGTTGGTGGGGAATTGAGCATGGACCTATCTGAGGTGATGATCCCTATCAAGGGCATCATGCAAATGCTACTTCCTAAGAAGGAGGCAAAGTATATTGTCACCCAAACATTAGCCCCTAAAGCTCAAATTTTGTTTGAGTCTTCAGGCTTGGGTAATTACTTTTTATCTACTAAATACGTTCCTATTTCAGTACATGAAAGCTCTATAAGTGATAATCCAAAAAACTCATATGAAACATTAGAAAAATTGGTAGGGCACAGTACACATGAAAAAGGATCTTCTCTTTCTGATGAAGAAAAATCTGAAAGAAGATCAAATTTTGATGATATTTGGATTCTAGAATTCAATGGTAGCAACTCTTCAACCGGTTCTAGAGCTAGAGTTGTTTTAATATCTCTTCAAGGAGATATTTTCCCATATGCATATAAGTTGCAGATCAGCAACACCAACAACACTGTTGAATATGAATCACTGCTGCTCAGATTAAAGGCTGCTCAGGATAAAGGTGTTAAGATCCTTCATGCCAAAGGAGACGTTGAGCTGGTGGTTTTCTAGGTGAGGAACCTATACCAAACCAAGAATGAAAGAGTGTGACATTATCACAATCTGGTGTGAAACTACAGTGAAAGCTTTGATGCTTTTAGTATTTTTGCCATGCTTAGAGAATTCAACAGTCACGTAGATGCATGGGCCATCTTCGCAACCCTCTTGGTCTCTCACCAAGATTTCAAAGAAGATAGGTACACTATCGAGTTGGTATTTTGACCAAGTATACTTGATAATGCCAACTATTGGCAGGTGTTTGATGCTGACAATCAAATCATGTACTTCACTAGACTCAAAGTGCAATGAACTATGGTAGTAGACCATACTACTGTGCATCAATGTCAGGCAAAGAAACTCTTTGATAAGAGAGAAAAGATTCGTGGTAGAGATCGAGTCTTGTTAAGGGGTGAGAAGAGGAAACCAAAATGAAGGCACAAAAATTTGGATTCCTGGTGCAGAAATCCATTTGCTAATCACTGATTTTGGGGAGAAAATAGTCTTTTGTTGATTTATCAAGATGAGACGCCATTTTCTCTGCCTCACAGTGGGCAGCATCTGAAGCACTTCAATCCTTGAAGTATCAGATAAGTCCAATTGTACATATGTATAATTTTTGTATAGTCTTCCTTTTATTTTGTGTTGTTTGTTTATTTTTGGCACCTTTCTTTTTGGGTAGCATGACTACGTAGCCCAATGGCATAGATGAAGGCACTGAGATTCTGGATTCTACTCCCTTTGATTGATATAATTCTGATCAATGGAAGTTCCCCAACTGGAGCCAGCTATTGTTTCCAAAATTCGTCACTTGCTTTTGTGGACAACATATCGATCATTTTGGTCCTGCAGACCAAAACTCTCTCTTTTTTTCTCAAAAATATTTTGAGCATCCAAGTTCTTTAATTATTCAAGCATCTTCAGCTAAGGAACTCACAGGTTCAATAGGTGGGCTTTCTCCAAAGGAAGTTCATAACACTTGAGGCTTTTCCTTAGTGTTTTAAGGCTAGTTCAACATCGAGGTTCAATCAAAAGATTTAACGGTGGGCTTCTAACAAATGGAATGAACCATTGAACCAATGAACCATTGAACCAATGAACCATTGAATCAAAGGTTCAATGAGTTCAACAAAAAAGGAAAGGATCCAAAAAGTTTGAAGCTTCCAAGAAATAGATTGAACCATTGAGCTGTTGAACCTTGAACCGATATGGTTCACAGGTTCAAAGGTTCAAAAAAGTCCAAAGATGGTTCAACCGAAGAAGGAAAAGAAAGCGAACACAACCCTTCACAAGAGATTGAACCTAAGAGCCGATTGAACCCCCAACCATTGAACCACTTTAAACCATTGAATCGATGCATTCAAATGTTCAAAGTGGTTCAAGTGACCAAATGACTAGTGACATCCCCACATACGTCAAATTTAGGGTAATGAAATATCCATTGATTCTCAAAAGATGCACACCTGGGAACAAACTCAATGACCAGCCAAAGAAGATAGCTTGAGAGCTCAGATCAGTAAGGAAGGATAAGACATGGCGAGGAAAAAGAGAACAACTACAGAAAATCTATAAATATCTGTAAGAGAGTTATTTCTAGTAGGCGGAGTAGTCCACTAGCTGGACCTTAGAGAACACAAAAATTCAATGGTGCGGCCTATTTTTCTTCATTAAGTAAAGGCGAATAGACAGTTGTGTAAGTGTCATAAAGAATACCAGGTAACCCATGCTTAAGAGGAGACATTTGAGATGATTTAGAATGCCAAAGTTAAGGCTGATGACCTATTACAGCATGGCCCCTTCCCAGCATTCAATTCAGCATGGGCCATTTCATGAAAACAAGCACCTAAGTCTTTCTTTGGATGCTATATATATTGTAATCTCTCATAGTTTAGGGGAGATCTCTCGATTATCAGAAGTGAAGCTCTGCCCAAATTGAAAGACAATCTTGAGACTTTGAGCTCAGACTGTTAATCATATTTTGTTAAATGAATGAGAAAGCAAGTGACCTTTCAGACTTTGTGTTGAAATAGCTTGTGTTATCTAGGAAATCGTTCTTATGTCCTTTTCCTAAATATAGTCTTTCCCCTTTAATCAAATAAGCAAAACGAGTGGAAATAGATGGAAGATGACCTGAAGCTGACTGTGAGAGACTTTGTGCTGCCAAAATTGTCTTCAGTATGTGTTTTGTGTAAAGGATACTAGAGAGACTTTGAGCTCTCTTTATCCTTCATTATCCTTTACTCTATTGTAGTTTTAGGTGCAGACTTTGAGCTGCATTTAAACCTGTTGTGTTACTTTGTCCTAATCTATGGGAGAGGCAATGAAAGACTTTGTGCTTTCATGGGTTTCTTGTGGTTACCGTTACTACCCAGGAAGTCTTCTAGCTATTTGTTGAATACCATTTTTGAAAGAAGAGAAATGCCTTCAGTAATTACACCATAATTATCCTCTATTCTATGAACATCGTCTCTAAAAAAAGAGAGATGGATGGTATGATTTCACCCCTGTTTGTATTTTCAGCATAATTATATTTAGTATTCTTAAGTTTATAAGGAACCTCCCCTTGATGAGAGGAGAGATTTGTCTCAATTTGGCTATGGCCACCTCACCCATTTTACTGTATAAATCTCCTTATGTTGTGGTTGATGCACCTTATTTATTGTCAGTCGGCTAGTGACAAAATATTCACCCAACATAACCATACCTTATTTTCATTCCTCACTAGTTTGAGTGTATCAAACAGACTTCTATATGAAATATTGTTGCATAGAAACATAGTAAGCATTGCATTAATTTCTTTCATAGTTCATTAGTGTATTAAGGAGTCCAAGCTTAAGAGTGGGTCTGATAATTCTTGGTGCATCACCACAAATTAAAATAGGTTTTATTTTCATGCAAACTCCTTAACTCTTTTCACACCAATCAATTTTTAGGATTTAGAAGTAAAGGTCCAAATCATAAAATTTGAGGAGCTAGCCTCACAAAAATGCTAGAGGTCTGGTCTAGTTATAGGCAACCCACGGCCTTAGACCATTCCCATGTTAGTCTAGGTATGGGTTAGACTTGAATGACTCTAACCCCTATTTAGGGTGTTATTTAGATAGCTAACACTTACCACTACTGAGTACTTCACTAAGTGGGTTGAATATATACCCCTCACTTACATGGCATGCAAACAAATTTTCAAATTCATCTTTAACCGTCTTATTTATCATTATGGTATCCCATCTGACGTTACATTTGATAATAGAAACTCATTTAAAAACAAGGATGTCAAATCATTTTGTGTTGAGTTTAACATTACCCAACATTTTTCCACTGCATATTATCTGCAAGGTAATCGCCAAATAGAGGCATCTAATAAGACTATTGTTAATATTCTAAGAATATCATCAATAATGTTGATTGTGATTAGCATTTGCAAATATTTTATGCCTGTTGGGCCTACCATACTAATTATCACACTCTAAAAGAATACACTTTGTACTCCCTTGTTTATGGTATTGAAGACATTCTTCCTATCAAGGTCAAGTTACCTTTTATGTGCATTTCATTGAAACATATCCTTGATGATGAGGATTATAGAGTAGTTCATCTGCAAGAGTTGGAACTACTAGATGAAAAATACATGGCCACTATGAATTACGTGGATAGTAAAAGAGGTGTGTAAAGTACAAAGAGTTTGAGCTTGGTGATCTTGTAATCAAAGAAAACCTGAAGATCATTACCAAAAAAAAGATTAAAGGTAAGTTAAAGCCTATTTTGATAGGACCTTATGTGATTGTTACTACCTATGGCTCTAGAGCATATAGGTTGGCTACACCATAAGGAGATGCACTTGATGAACAAATGAACATAATACATCTCAAGTGTTATTTCTCTTAAGAGACCTAAGGTATTGTCTATGAGGATCATTTGAATTGTGTTGTAATATCACCTTCCTTGTATCATCCATCCTGCACCTTCCCTATTGGCTAAAGTTGTTTACCCTACCCTACCCACCCTTTTTTACCTTGGTTATGATCCATTGGTACTTCAGCCACCTTTAGTGATTAGATTCAGATGAAGTTTTAGTGGTTGATTTAGTTTTGTGATTCATTGAGCACATTCTTTTAGAAAGAGACAATATCTTGGGGTGTATGACATTGGTTTGGCAATTACAACCTTCATTAGTGTCATGTTCTATCTCATTTCATCTGCTAAACACTCTAATCACCTTTCGTAAAATTAGTATCATAGACACTTGTTATTGTTTCCAATAGCCTAGGAGTAACCCATTTTACCTACATTGCCACATCACTTTTCCATAAATTACCATTTTCCTATTAGTAAACTTATTATTACCTAATTGGATCTTCTATTGTAAGGTAAAACTATGTTGACTTAATGTCCTTTGGGACTATGTAGGTAGTGCTTGATTTACATTTAGGTCAGCTCGATCAACCCTTTTCCCATCCTCTTGTCATTTTATGAGTAATTTTAGAAAAATGTTCTCATCATTTTATGAGTCACCTTTGTGTGCATTGTGCATTTGAACTTGATACATGAATGACCACTCAATTTTTCCAATGCTCTTGCCATGTTGTGAGCACTTTAAGAAGTGCTCTCACCATTTTATGAGAAATTTAGGCCACACTCTCACCATTTTGTGAGTTATCCCATTTTGTGTCTCATAATTGTCCATTAAGTTGAGATGCCTATAAAAACCCAAAAAGATGGATAAATGCTAGAACACTCCTAAACACACCTTCAACATTAGGACATTTAGATTGTATCCATGCCATTCAAGATGTGCATCTCCTAGTTGAAAGGTATAACTGAAGCATTTTCATGTCTTTTGTCATGACCATTTTCATTTTCCTGTTCCATTTTTTGATCGTATTTCATCCCATTTCTAGGAGAACTACATTTGACTTAAAGTACATGTTGGACCTCGTGTCCATGGCACAATGTAGGAAACATCTAATTATTTAGTGTATTTAAGCTTATCTCAATTGGTGTTGGGTTCTTTTGATTAATTTCACTATGGTGCTAAAGCTTTATCCCAACAAGCTAGCGTGTTGGCCCTATCACATGAGAGGTAAGTCTCGGATGCTCACCTGAAGCATGCAACAAAATACGAGTTCGCAAAGGCTTTGAATCACAATGTTATATGTTTGTTCATCTCTCATAACACAAATATCAAGTCATTCAATACCATAAATATACCACTATTATTCTTATTGTTCAAGATTTAATTACTATGATAACTAGGATCACTATTACTATTCAACAATCACAATAAAATAAAAAGATACCCATGACTTAGAAATAAAACATATTCATTATTCAACACTTAGAATGTTCATGAATCATCACATGATATGGAAAACATTAACTATTCATTGATTTATTAACAAATTACAAGATAGAATGTTGTATCAATTCTCCAAAGGATCACACACGTAAATGATTACAATAGGCATTTTATACTTGTTTTGCCCTGACCAATTATCAATATTATAACTATCATAGATAAATAGCACACAGACTCCCAACAGGCTGAGAGTCTTGACTCTTACAACTACTTGTTATTATAGAATCAAGCCTCTACACCCCTAGATGATTTCTCTATGTTATGTTCTAACGGCCAAGTATTTCATTATTTATGGGTTGGTACATAACCTCCGATCAGTGGGGTCAAAGTATCCTATTTGAGTTGCTCTTCTAATTTCTCCCACATTCCTTGTGTTCCCCTTCCCTCATGCTCCCCTAGTCTTTTGCTTCTTATTTCAAGCCCTCTATTGTTGGGTCCCTCGTGACATGTTCTACCTTGATTGGGTCCTCTCATGTTGGGTCTCTTGCACTGTTATCCTTTCATGCCTATCAAGTTCTATGTTATTATACTCCTGTGCACCATGGTCCTCTTGTGCCATGGTCCTCTTGTATCGTGTTGGTAATTTCATCAAAATGGACAATGGTCCCTTCGTGTCACACACCAAAAATGGAACAATACTTGTACAAATGTTAGGGGTCAAAATCACCCCACACTAAATCATTAGTCTATCCCAGACTAAGCTGCGCTAACATCCTCCAAAAATTATGTCCCCTTTTATTTGAGATCCTTTTTTAGCCCATCCTAGTGGGATAATACATTTAGGACTTCTGCAGTTATTCATTCAATGGCCTCCTTTGCTTCTTTCAGCTCCTCGAGCCAAGTCAGAGTCTCAATCTTTTCCCCTATTCATCTAAGGTTATGTTGGCTTCTTTCTGGATGTCTTCTAACTCAGATACCTCCTTGTCAACCTATCCTTAGTGTATGGTAAAACTTACATTTATTTGTTGATCATGATTATTAATGGCTTCTTCCATCACCTCAAAGTCCTTGAATGCTTTCACACTCTTAGTGTGATCTTTTATTAATAGGGAAACATTATCTACTTACTACCTCAGGACCTCCTCATCATGGAGTCGATCTTTCACTATTTTATTTGGGCATGCTAGGTGCACAAAAATTCCATCCAAAATGGGAATGACCTCCCTAACTCTTTCCAAGGAGATTTTACAAATGTCTGCCATCGTAGTGAATTGTTTAATTATTTCTTTGGCCTCATATACGGGCATAGATTGCTCCTTATTTTTCATGAGCAATAGCTCAACCAATGTTTCCAAATTTTTAATGGCATCCCTGTCTAATGGTACACCATCCACAAGTGTTGGCTTCTCTTTCAAAATTATCTTGCAAAGGTTTAAAACCCTTACCTTAGCCACGATCGCCTCTTGAATTTGTTGCTTCAAGGAGGCCACTTCCTCGACTAACACTTACTTTTCTACATACACTTTATTATACATCTCTAAAAATCTACCATGTTTCCTTTCTACCATACGTGCATCCAATTCTGACAAAATATTTTGGCACATCATCTCCATGGACAGTTTCAAAAATGTGGCACTTATCATTATTAGAGAGAGCCATTGTGGATCAATCTTCATAAGGTATGGCAAACTTGGAGCATTTAGGCTAGAAAAAATGCAATCCAAAGGACATAAAACTAGGGCTCTTTATTATACATTTCCAAAAGGAAGGACAATTTCTTCATTATTTTTTGGATTGCATCTATGGGGTGGAAGTGCTTCCAAAGATAAAGGTTCTTTTATTTTATGCCAAACTAGTATCATTAATACATGGTGGACAACCCTTTTTATTCATGTTCTCCCTCAGTTGGCCCCTTTCCCCTTTCTAGGTCTCACTCAAGTTCACCCTCTTGATGGCCTTCTAAGGCCATCTCATTTGCTCCTATTCCATCAATATTAATTTCATCACTAGATGGGGCCTCTTGCACTAGGTATGGAGTCTTCTCTGAGTTTGATCCTAAATTATGAATATACTCTTGAGAGGGGTCCCTTTTGGGTGCTTAACTTGGAGGTTATTGTGGAGCTAATCTAGTGGTAGTCTTCAGAGAAGGTGGAGGTGAAGGTGGTCATGGAGGTAGAGAATGTGGGGAATTTAGATGAGGAGATGAAGGGTTTGGGGTAGGTGAGTGAGAAGGAGTGGAATGAGAAAGTGAATATGAAGCATATGGTGATGAAATATGAGATGGAGAGGGAGATGGTCAAGGTGGTGAAGTGAAGGATGATGAGGTAGATGTAGCATGGAAGGTTGAGAAGTAGTCAGTCTGGAGGGCTGCACCTCCATGATCCTCTATCATTTATGAGGGGCCTAATGTCCACTTAGATCTGACCACTTCATTTTTACTTGTAGTGCCTGGGGGAGCCTCTCCTTGGGGTTTCCATCTTGAGTGTACTAATAAGGGCATAACATGTAAAATGACTTGTGGACCTACTCCCCAACCAAGATATTCTTAACCTTAATATTGATTATGTTCATTTCTCCCCTCTCCATAGAGGCCTTTTTGCCTAGATATATGAATATTTTTTGAAGGGTGTGGTGTTATGCGTTGATACATTCTGCTACACACTGATTGGTTGTGCATCATAAATTCTATTGATGAAATCAATGAAGTAGCATGCAAAGAAGGTTTATGGAAGTTTAAGACATGTTGAAAGTTCTCTCAAAGGGTTAATTTGAAGGCATACCAAGAAGTAGTGTTGCTTCACAGTGAATTCTACTTGATCTATTATCAGGGAGGCAAATCCTTAGGAATGCACCATTCACTCTCAAAAGCTTCCTTCATCTCATCAAACTAGTACCTCATCTTTAAATTTTATGTTGGAGTGATGTGTTGGGGGAAAGTGAAGGCTTTGAAGCACTCGATGGGGAACTTGTAAGTGGGGGGTATACCCACTTCAATGATCCTGAGCTATAGTCAAGCACCCTGATCTCATAAAATACCAACAATAAAAGGATTTCTCCCCAAATAAACCTATAATTAGGAATTTTATGTGCCTTCTCTACATATTCAGCTATCTTTTGGGAAAAATATAGTGCCCAATTGTATTACATGCCCTAAACCACTTGGTCAATAATGTGCAGGTGGGACATGTCCACCTCCTTCCATCAGTCAATCCTTCTGACCTTGGTGGAAATGATCTACATTGTGACTTTAAGGGAGAGATCATATAGGTTCATTATATTCATTACATGCCCTTATTTTTGGTATATCAACATGGTGGTAGTTTGTTAAATTTTCTCTGTAACTACCAAGTCATCCAACACATTCACCCCCAAGTACTGAAGCCCCATAACCCTACTTATCCTCTCTGCAGTGATCTTCATGTTGGACCTCATGAAGTGTATATAGTCCTCATGGATGAATGAGAGGAAGAACTAAACTACCTCCATAGGCTTACCAAAATATGACATTTCAAAGAGTTGAAAGCGGTTGACCTTGTCCAATTGGTTCTTGATGGACAAGTCATAGACCACTTGATTCCTAGGGTTGGTGGTCTAGACTTGATCGTCATTTTGTAAATCTAATTCATTACCTAGATGATGGTGGTTATAGTAAAAAATTAATGTATTTAACACCTTGGAGACCCAGTTATCTGCATGCAAGACTGACTCTAGGTATTGTATCTCTTCTATTAACAAATATAAAGGGGAGGATGCTAGGGCATTTTGTAATTAAGAAGCCTATGCTTGCTTTCCTTTCTTCACCATCTCTTCTTTTGTGCTCTCTCTTACTTTTCCTTCCATGCTTTCCCTAAAGACTTATGGGCACTACACTTCTAATCTTTCTTCTCGGTCTCCCAAAACCTCTTATCTTATAGGGAACCAAGCTCCTCCACTCACCTCTTCTTCCTCTGGTATGGTTGGAAGCTTTTTAAGTTTCTTGGCCTTTTTATTCCACCACATTACCCTCTATGGTGCTTGAAGGTTAATCTACTATGGTGCTTGAAGGTTAATCCACAGCCATCCCACATTTCTAAATGAGTACGTGGTGGCGATCTAACTTACTTTAGCTTTCAAGCTTCACACTTTAATAATGGTAGAACCCATAACTTCAACAATACCCATTTATACACACAAATCCAAACTTAATATCCTTTCATCTTGCCTTAGAAATAACCATCATGTCTTTGCCAACTTCGTAATCACTCTACTCTACTCAGTTTTGGAGGAATTCGATTGTATCACAGTTGTTGGCTCGTTAGTTTGTTGTCCATTCTTAGCACTCAAAGATTTAAGCAAGGTAAAGTATGAAATAGCTTTAGTAAGCTTATTTATAGGCCATGTGGGGGGGTTTACCTCCATTAATTATTTCCCTCCCCTTGTCACTTCTAGTCATTAATGCATATGTTTTGATGGCCTTCATACTTCAAATCTTGTAGTGAGCATTTAGTGCCTTAACCCATTTGTCCCATCATTCCACTCATGCGCTTCTCTCCATAATTAACGTTGTCACATTAAAGGTTCATCCCTTCCCATGCCTTTCTTAGAAGTGGATGACAACTGTGTCCCACCTTTTTGATGAAGTGGAAGATAGCAGTCACCTAAATAGCAGGAACCTTTCAAAATGCTTCCAAGGTGCATTGAATGACTCACACACCCTTAATCATTTTCATGTCATAGATGAATTTCATGCCTTATTATCCTTGTGCACCCACTTATCTTATGTCTTATATTCATATGCACACCTTACCCCATACTAAAGGGGCTCGTGATCCTCTATGAAAATAATCTAAGCACAAGAATTCATATTTACATAAAAGAGTCATGCACCTCAAGGGCAGCACTTTTTATTGAAATTAGTAAATTCTAACCTAATGGCCTTAAGCCTTATTGATTATAAAATTTGAACTAAATAGAATCACAATACAACCAAAGCTGACTCCCATTATAATTTCCTTGGAGGAATTATCCATCTATACACTTTAGTCAGTAAGCTCTTGTAGGTTGAATGCTATGAACAATAAATGGTCTATCCCAATAGATGTGGATCTTTCTAGGGAGGAGCATGAACTTGGAACCATATGGTATAACTTTCATGCCTAGAGAAAAACTTTATTTTTTAGATGGCAATCATGCCATGCTTTCTATTTACACTTCTCAATATCCTGACAACAATGGGCAAGGAATCGAGCCTCATCTAGTTTCATCAAATCATCGAGCCAAGCTTTCAAGGAGGCTTAATCATCTAAGTTTCCCACACATGTTATCTAGAGATATGGAACCAAGAACTCCACTAGCATGACCACTTCATTTCCATATAATAGGTTGAACAATGTACTTTTGTTGAGGTGCTTGTACATAGTTTGATAAGCCTAAAGTACTATAGATACTCTATCATCCCAATCAGTTTAACCAAGATTACAATTTTTTGTCAAAGTGGTACTAAGGATCTTATTGAAGGCTTCAACTATTCCATTGGCCTATGGGTGGTATGGTGCCATCTTGTGGTGCATGATCATGAATTCAGCCAATAAGATGTGAATCATCTCATTCAAGAAGTGGGTGCCACGATCACTAATGAAGCTTAGGGGAAATCCAAATCATGTTATAATATTTTCCCAAATGAATCACATGGAATTTGTTGTAGTATAGTCTTTTTTGGAAATACTTCATTCTAACATGTGACATAATCAGTTGTTGTAATGATGTACTGAGAGCTCATTCATCATCTTACTGTAGTGATAGGCCCCACAAAGTTAATAGCCCATTTTTTAAATGGTTCTTGAGAATGAATAAGGTGCAATGGTATATCATATCTTCTATTCAGTTTTCATAGGCACTAATAGACATCACATTGCCTAACATAGGCTTTTGCATCTTTGAATAAAGTTGGCCACCATAGTCTAGTGAGCAACACCTTGTATGCAATAGCCTCTCCAGCATAATGTCCTCTGACAATACCATCATGGAATTACCAAATAAATTCAAGGTGCTCATGTTGTATTACATAGCACAGAAGCACCTCATCATGATCCATCTTATAAATATCTCCTGCTATGAGCTGATAAGGTGTAGTTCCAATCACAAGTTGCTTTTTCTCCTATGAAGTGAGGGAGTCAAGCATGTAACCATTATCCTCCAGTTTCTCAAGTACCTAAATAACTCAAAATAGTTGTATGTTAGGAAGATAATCTTCTATTGTATGTGGGGGTTATACATTTTCAATTCAGGACAAATGATCAGGTCCACAGTTGGTCTTCCCAAGCTTTACTATTATGAAAAACCAAAATTCTTGGAAGATAACAATCCATCAGCAAATCCTTCCATGTAGTACTGGCTTGTTGAAAAGATGCTTTAAGGCCTCATGGTCTATATAGAATATAAATAGAGTGGTCAAAAGGTAAAACCTAAACTTTTGTAGAGCATAAACCATAGATAAATCTTCGTGCTCGGTAGTGGTATAGTTCTTTTCAGTCAATGTTAGCTTCCTACTAGCAAAGTAAATTGGGTGATCCAAGTTTCCTTCACCTAGTTGTGCAAGAATCATGTTGACTATTGTTCTAGATGTATCAACATGGACATGAAAGGGCTTTGTCCAATCAGTGAATTACAAGATAGGAATGGTAACTAACTTTTCTTTGAGTGTTTCAAAATTTCCTTTGCAATAATTAGTCCATATAAACTATTCATTATGCTTTAAAAGATCTTCTAGGGGCATGATGATCTTGGCATAACCCCAAATGAACTTTCTATAGTATCCCATGTGTTTTAAGAAGATTCATATATCATGCTAAGTTTTGCTTGTTGGCAGACAGAGAATAATGGAGACCTTGGCTAGATCTACCAAGAGTCCCACCTTACAAATGATATACCTAAGAAGTACACCAAAAGGTGTTGTAAATAGGCACTTTTTAAATTTAAGGAAATTTTCAATACTCGACAGTGCTCAAGCATGAGTTTAAAATTAGCACAATGGTCCTTGACCAACTTGTACATAGTCTAGTTGTCTAAGTAAACTTGGTTAAACTTATGGATAAAATATTTGAAAGCCTCAACTACTATCTGTGAAAACATAGCCGAGGCATTTTTCAACCTAAAAGGCATGATGGTATAGGAAAAATATCCCCATTCAATAGCAAAAGTAGTCTTAGCTTAGTCTTCCATAGCTATCTATACTTGGTGGTACCCTGACCACCCATTCGTGAAAGAGTATACTTCACAACCAACAAAACCTTCTAGGATTTCCTCAATGAAAGGTGTTGGAAAAGGACCTATCATACAAGATGCATTTAAAACATGGTAATCAACATAGATCTAGATATTCCCATCTTTTTTGATACTGATTACCATCAGACTCACCCATTCAGATTCATCATTGGGATTAATTATTCTGTCATGAAGCATGTTATCGATCTCCTATTTTATGCATTCTCGAAGGTTAGGATTCATCCTGTATGGATGTTTCTTCAAAGGATGAGCATCATCAATAAAATTTATGTGCATCTTCCCTAGAGAAGGGTGAACCCCTTTTATTTCACTATAATTCCTCAGAAACACATCTTGATACTCTTTCAGTAACTCAAAAATCTATGAGATCTTTGTCTCAGTCCAATAATTTCCAATTGTAGCCATCTTAGGCTCTTGATCCAAGCCAATGATACGTTGGATAGTTGAATGGGCCCATGATAAGGGTTTTCCATTAGATAATTTGTGTTTTGAACAATTCATGAACCAAAACTTGTAGGGACATCTAGATGGTTAGTTATGGGGTCGAGTGAGGTAGATCATTAACCTTCGTCCACTTGGAAGATGAGTTTTTGCTTTCCTAGATGGATCTCTTCATGGCATTCCCCAATAAAAACTATTGATGGTACAAGAAATGATTGTATGAGAGGCTCATTGAATAAATGCAAGGGTTCTTTACGTTCTTGATGAATATGGCACGGACGATCTTTGATCGAACTAGGATCATTAATGATTGCTTCACACATGGCTTTAAGGGTGAGGTGCAAGTCCATCCTTGGTGCAAATTAAGAAATCACTGACATCATTTTCTCCTTTAATAAATACCACAACCTTGTTCCATGTGACTTTCTTCATGAATGTAATAAGCCCATGCCCAAGTGCACAAAGTCCAATAGAATTCATGGACCCAAAGGTACTCTAGTAAGAATGTTTCCTCAACTTACCATATTTTTTCACAAGATTCAATGTGAGGTTCATGTACTTTCACACCACTATAACTAAGTGTGCCTCTAATCTTATTATCATGGTGAAATATGTGATGTAGAGAAGCTAGTACTTGATCCTAATACAAAAGGTGCTCTTTATAAGTATGCCACTATTTGGCAGTGGTACCATCAAAAATATGATCTAAAGACCTCAACCAATTATTTTCAATATAGTATAACTCTTCCAAGCACTGGACAAAGTCATGCACCTCCATTTGTCTTTAAAACCATGGAGCTTCATCAATTCTCTCTAGTGGTGGTCCCTCCAATGGCCCTCTTATTGCTAAACCCATGAGATGCACAAACATGTGACGTTTAAGGAGTTAGTGTAAGATGTTTTCTCCTCTATTTATGGTATTGCATAATATTCCAGTGAGATCATAGTCACCATGGGCCCAACAGTTGCAAGTATTACTTGGAGTATCCAAGATAGACTAGTTTTCCATCCACTAGAGAATATCATCTAGCATTGGATCATGTTCATTATTTCGAGTAGTCACATTATACAAGTTATTGATGTCTTTATCAACACTCACGAGCTCAATATAGGGAGGTCTTTGTGCTTGGTCTAAAGGTATTATTATGCATTGATCAGTATTCTCAAAGCTAATATATCAATTTTTAAAGCTCAAATCTCTATGATTCTTGTAGCACCAAGGCCTTCCTAGTAAGGCTGGATAGTCATTAGCTTCTACCAACTCCAAAACCTCAAAATTTTCTTTGAAGGGAACCCCAATTATGTCAATGATGGAATTTTTTAGGACTCCAATAAGATGTGCTCGAGTCTTATTCACCATGAACAAGACATGAGGAGAGGGTTGTAGGGATAGACTAGACATTTTTTGCCAAGCATCTTAAGTGAGAACATTAACTTTTATGCTAGTATCTACTATAATATCTCAAATTACCCATCTGTTGATAGCAACATTAACTAATATCTCTTCATCTTTCAGGGAAGAGTAACTAGGACTTTCCTGATGTCAAGCATGATTTAAATAGTGATCTTTGCTTTGTTAGCTGAGGTGAAGGTGGAATTTATTTGGTAGGTAGGTTTGACCTTTAATCTAAGCACTGAGCTAAGAAATGATCTCTTCATTGAGCATACATTTGCATAGTTCCTAAAAATTATCTCGTACCACTGGAGGTTCATCTTCCCTTTGCACTATGGTGTGTTATGTGACATCCTTGTCCTTGAGGTATTGAATCTCACCTTGGAGATCTCACACAGTGCCATTGCATGTTGAAGGACATCATTTTTCTTCTATGCATCAGGGTACTTCCTTCCCCAGGGTTCTTCCTGATGTACCTTCTCGATCGGGTTGGTTGTGGATTCAGTTTAACCCCCACTACAAGTGGTGATATTTACTTATTGCACTATGGGGATGGTTAGTCATGCATGCCATTGTGGTTCATCTATGTGAATTATGTTAGCCCCCTTTTCATTGTGATCCTTAATGATGGTTGCATATATATCAGGACACTCTTCTAGTAGATAATCCTTTTTGCAAAATGCATAGGTTGGGTACTCTAGGCAATCCCTTTGATAGTGGTCTGGTGACCCACACTTGTAGTAATTTATTGGTGGTAATTGACCACCACCTCATCCTCATTCTCTCCCTTTCCCATGGTAACCATCATTATCTTGGGTATTGGCAATCGAGGTTTGGCATGTGCCATGCACTCAAGCTTCATGAATATCACTGATCAATCGACAATCATTGGTGTCATGTGTGTAAACATCACAAATCTTACAATACGTAGATACCTCAGTGTTTGTATCCTATTTCAAAAAGTGGACAAAAATGGACATCGTGTTCTTCATGACAAATCTCACAAGTTTGTTTTAGTACTGCATAAATGTTTTTGCATGGGTAGTTCTTCCTTGTATGCCCTTCAGTCTCATAGTCGGTACACCAGACACCACTGCATGTCTCATGTGCATTATTTTCCATCAAATTTTTAAGTTGTGATGTCATGGATGTTATTTGTTCCTCTATAAAGGGACTAATCCCAGTACCCATACTTCTAACCACTTCAGTGCAGAGGCCAACTTCCAAATCTTCACACGTGCTTATGAAGGTTCTCTGTGACAAGGTCTATCAAAAAGGTAGCAAGAATCTTCCCATAAATCATTGTGCATGTTGATCATGATTTATTTCAAATGACAACTTAGAAATCAAGGTTTTGAATCATGCATCTATTCACATTGACTCTTTGTAAGTCCTTGCTTTATATCTTTCAGCATCACTATACTTTACTGCTCAAACTCGAGAATATCAAATTCCTACAGGAAGGCTACTTTGAGCTGGTCATAATCAACCACTACTTGTTGAGGGTCAAATTTATGATACCATTTATGCATGTGCTCTAAAAGTGTGGTTTGAAATTGTGTTGTCTTTCATTCGAAAGACATGATGTCGCTTGCTCTCTAAATTAATTCACATTTATAAACATGCACTGTTGTATTCTCTACCCCATATTATTTAGGTAAATGCAATGTCATCTCATAGTAGACCATAGTGGGTTATGGTTAAGAGGATGGTTTTTGGAAAGGTCTAGATCCAATTTTAGGAGGGGTTCTCCTTCCTCCAGTGCCTCCTCCTAATCTTCCTCCAGTGCCTCCAGTAGCAGTGCCCATGGGAATAGGCATGGTAGAAGGTTGGTTTCCCAAGTTTGGGCTTGTATTTTTTCCTTAAAGACCAAATCTACCAGGCATCCCAATTTTTTCATTTAATTCCCTTAAAGAGGGAAATATAATGTAGATTCTAGATGATCACTTAATGGCCTAGTTTCAGTCTTCCTTACCTATTCAATTTCTAACTCTATATTGTCTATCTCCCAATTTTATATATATTCTATTCAACTCAAAGGCATGAGCATGCACTATGGTGGGGGAGACTAGCTGATTCATACTTGGTTCCTTGATTCTTGAAATCCAGCTCAATTCTCCTTTGCAACATAGAAGTGGCAAAGAATGTGGCTTGAAAGTGATGGGTTCCTCATGCATATTCGCCTCCCTATGACACTTCACAATACTCCTCAAGGTCTTTCAATCTCTTCCCATGTCGTTAACTCCCATAATCCTCTACCAAGCTCCATCATACTTCTATTATCATAATGCTCGCTAGCTTGCTACCATGTTAAACCCACAATCCTCAATCAACTACTAGTTTCCCCTTCTAACTGTGTGGCTCATGCACAAGGGATTTTAGCCTTCCATGGGTAGATTTTCCAATCCAAGGTCAATAATTAGCTTTTTAACTTTGAAAAAAAATAATGAGAGGTAGCATCCCTTTGTCTCTCAAAGAAATTGGAACTTCACCTCCTTAGGACATGAATAGGTGTTCATCATGTACTCCAAAATGTAGCTATTTTGAACACCTCTCCACCAATAATTAACTGCTCGCATCCAAGGAACCCCAAGTCATTCTAAACTCCTTTGTCATTCATTTCCTTCTTCTAAGATTTCAAGATCATCCCTGAGCATATGCTAAGATCCAAGAATGCAAGAGAATTGGGACCTCAAAAAATAAAGTCTCATATAGAAAGATGTAGAGATTTTGCTCTACCCACTGTCGTGTAGAAATTCTTGGTTCAACATACGAAACTAAAAAGTTATCTTCGACACTGGTAACCCATTCTTCAATATTCTCTAATGTAATACACTCAAACCTTTCCTATGTTCTTGATCCAATTACTTCATGTCTCGATAATGAAATAAAAATGTTGGGTTCTTATAATTAATTCCACTAGAACACTGAAGCTTTCTCCCAACAAGCTAGTGCATTAGCCCTATCATGTGAGAGGTAAGTCTCATGTGCTCACCCAAAGTGTGCAGCAAAAGACTAGTTCCTAAAGGCTTTGAAGCATAATGTTATATGTTTGTTCATCTCTTGTAACACAAATCTTAAGTTATTCAATAACATAAATATAACACTATTATTCTTATTGTTCTAGATTTAACTACTATGATAACTCTGATCACCATTACTATTCAATAGTTGTAATAAAATAAAAATATACCCATGACATAGAAATAAAACATATTCATTATTCAACACTTAGAATGTTCATGAATCATCACATGATATGGCAAACATTAACTATTCATTGATTGTTTAACAAATTATAAGATATAATGTTGTATCAATTCTCCAAAGGACCACACACACAAATGATTACAAAAGAGGTTTTAATACTTTTTTTGCCTTGACCAAGTGTCAAGATTCTAATTATCATGGACAAGTGGCACACAAAATCCTAACAGGCTGAGATTCATGGCTCTTACAACTAGTTTTTCCTATAGAATCAGGGCTTTACACCCCTAGATGCTTGTTTTATATTATGTTTTGGTAGTCAAGTATTCCATTCCTCATAGGCTGGTACATAACATCTGATCGATGGGGTCAAAGTGTCCTATTTCAATTGCTCTTCTAACTTCTCCTACATCCCTCATGCTTTGCTTCCCTCATGCTCCCATAGTCTTCTACTTCTTGTTCTGAGTCCTTTGTTCCTAGGTCCCTCATGACACATTCTACCTTGACTGAGTCCTCTCATGTTAGGTCTCATATACCGTTGTCCTTCCATGCCTAGCAAGTTTTGTGCCACAATACTCCTATGTGCCATGGTCCTCCCATGCCATGTTGGTGTTTACATCAAAATAGACAATGGTCCTTCCACATTGTGTGCCAAAAATAGAGCAATACTTATACAAAATTTAGGGGTCAACAGTCGATTTTGATATTTGATTTCATTCACCATTACTCTTGGATCATTCTTTCCTCTCAGTTTATCTCCAAAATGCTCTCATTGTTTTACGAGTTATTTATGTTCTCACTGATTGGCAAGTTTATTCTTGTTTTCAGCCTTAGACGTAATGACCATTATGAACTAGGTTCATTTATGAACACTCATTTCTTGTCTTTTAGTGCGGTTTTAGCCTAAACCATGCTCTCATGGTTTCTCAAACTTTCTATGTTCGATGCTTTCATGATTATGAGTGTTACCTTTTCTTTACTCTACACTCTCATCACTTTACGAACCCATTCCCACTTTCTCATATGATCAATTTCTTTTGATTATCTTCAATTTAGTCTATCCCATATCTTGGGAGAACTATATTTAGCCTGAAGTTCACATTAGACCTCATATCTATAAGACTATGTAGGCAACATCTACTTGCCTAGTGCATCTAGAGTCGGCTCAGCCACCCCTTCCTTATTCTTCTATTCCCTCTAACTATTCTAATGTTATTTTTCCCTATATCTTAGGGGAAACCTTGTGTCGTTCAACCTTTGTGGTTGTTCCCTATAGCCTACGGGTAACCTTTTGTGTCGGGTATAACACTTATATTACACATGTAGAAATAATTAGATTAGTTATTTGTTTATTTGCATTTAAATTAGTTGTTTATTCTTTTGTCTTAATTTAGGTAGTCTATTGCTTTTGTTTGAGCTCATTTGTTTAATGCATTGATTTAGCTTATTTATTTATTTCATGCAACTTAGAGAACTTTATTTATTACTTAATGATTTTTCCCTTCGTGTGTTGTGTGTGTAAGGACAATTAGTTTACACTTATGTCTTGCTCACAACTTAGGCTTGAGTTGTTTAATTTTTGAATTTATATTATGTTATTATACCTCCTTTCCCCTCAGTTGTCGTATGATTATTATACTTTATTTATACTTGAGTCTTGATTCCCCATATCTTATCCTTAAGTTGTGAACTTGTGTTCATTCCTACACTTAGTTTATTATATTACATTCACTTGGGATTTGAAACTTTATATCTTACACCTATGTGATTTGTATTTGCATTTAAACTAAGTTTTACATGCTTGAAATTCACATTATTATTATATTTGTCTATAACTATGATGCCTAATGTCACAAGCTACAAAAAAATCAGGCCAATGGATCTATCAACCAATGCAATGGGTAGTACTTCTCCTTATTCACAACTGGCATATCTTAAACATCACCCAAACATAGAGAAATCACAAATGAATAGTAATCACTGCTAGTTTAGATGTGCATCTCCTTACTAATAGGTAACCCAAATTCATGCCTATCATTTGTATCAATTTATTATTAATTTGTAAGTATGGATTAATTACATAAACTCCCCTCACTAATTTACCATAACCAGGCACATTATTTAGATCTTCATTGATTATATCTTCCCTACTGGGGTAAAGTAGAATTGTATCGCACTTGCATCTATCCTACCAGGGCATTTTCATTATGCCAATGATTATAATCACCTTTAGGCAAATCATTATTCTACTCCATCTGCCCTATTGGGGCAAACCACTTTGCCAATGATTCTAATCGCCTTTGGGAAAATTAGCATTTCCACCCCTATTACCTCTAGATCATGTCATTTTCATCTTTTTGAGGGAACATTTGATGAATTTATTTGTTGCCTGCTCCCTAGAAGGGGCATCCAATGCTCATCCATCACCCTCTGGGGCATTCGCTAAGGCATTAACAACTTTTTCATTATTTGAGAAGATGTTACTTGACTATGTCTTGCAATGCCTTCCCAAACATGGACAAACTATAGACACCCCCTTTTGGCCACAACCATGTTCCAATCAAACTTTGAATTGATTTTTAATAAACAGTGCAAATTAAGCCTAAGAATCACTAAATGTCTCAATTTCATCTGCACATCGGACTTTAGTTCCTATAATCATGTGGAGGCACCCCTATTTGGGATATTATCATATATGTAATAGTAACCTCCCATGGATTCATCCTCAGTTAAATTACAACCTAGCAAATTAAAAAAATGGCCTTTGACTCCATTAAGCGGAGTACTTAACCAATTCCTAAAATGCAAAAATGCTAAGCAAAATGAATTAACTAAGCAAATACAATTAACTTCTTATGTGAAATTTCAATGTGTAATTAGTGAATATCAATTTATGTAAAAATAAAATTCCAAAAAAAATGAGGTCAATATGATGTCATCATCCTCAAAGTCAATGAATTGGAAATATCTCCATTAAAGCCTTAAATTTACAAATTGAGAGCCATGCTTAATAAATGAGATCTCTATCCCAAATATTAATTATTTATCCCCTTCCCAACCTAACCATGGTTAAATCTAACCTAACTACACTTGAGTTAGGGTTAGCTGGAGAACTTATAAATATAAGTGCTAAGGCTATTGTTTAACAAACTTCTCTATGTAGAGTTATAATGTTAAATTATTAAGAGATAGCTTCATTTTGCCAAGCCAAGATAAGCCAAGGGTGGATAAGGAAAGGTGATTCCCACAAGCCAAATACATTGAAACATGACTCCATTACACACATAAGTTGAGCACAAATACACTCACATGGCAATGAACAAGATTTATTTGACAAGGGAGCTAAAGGTGGTTTGTTGTCTTTATTTCCTAGTTGTATTTGTGCTTAACTTTGTTATTGCTTACCCAAGTACTTAGGTAAGTAGTTGTTTCTTTCATAGAGTTATTTGATATTGGGGTTTTGCACTTCTACTAACAAGAGAAAGCTAAGAATTTCCTTTGTAATCTTATGATACAAATCCTTCAAACCCATATAGGATTAGAGAAGACCCTTATAGTTTTGTAGATGTAATAGGGGGACTGATTACGAAAATGTTTATAAGTTTTGATCAAGTAGTGTCGAGGAAGTCAGAGGTGAGTACCATCCATGCCCCCAAAGATATAGTGGATAATTTATAGGGGATAGCTAGGAATCTATTTGATAGCATTAGTTCAATAAGTTCCATAAAGGCCACCTCTTAACCCAAATGGGGAGACATTCTTTAATTGTTTAATAAAATAAAGGATATTGATGAAAATTTATGTTTTACAAGCCAAGTAACAAAAAATAAGTCTTATACCCATCTCAATTTAATAACAACATCCAAAGTTGCTTGGGAACGAAACTATATTACTACAAAAAGGGATAGTCTACTTGGATGGCATCAAGAGATGTGGGCTTTGGTTCAAAAATTTAAAACCATGAAAGGGGAGCTATCTCTATCCTGACTGACTTAAGATTAATTCAAGTAAGCACTACACAAGGGAAATTGGTGCCTAAGCCCATTTTTTAAAATCTTCTACAAGCAACATTGAACAACTTCAGAGCAGAGATCGAGGGGATTGTTTACAGAACTAGTGATGAGGTAATCAAACTGGTCAATTTTTTAAGACATAAAAATATAGGGACTAAGTCACTACATGTTGAGGTTAGATATACATTGGGTATACATGAGAAACTGATAGATGAGCTTCCTCAGTTATTAAAAAGATCTTTATTTGATTTTGAGACCATTGACATAGACTTCCAAGTAAGTCATGTATTTTACCTTCAGACAGAGGCAATTAAATAAGTAATTATGGTAGTAGGGGTCATGTTAACCCCACCTCAAATTAATCAACTTCCCAAGTACACATTGGTGCATACTCATACTGTGCTAGCTTATGTCCCATTATCAGTAGTTATAGTAGATTCATTTGTAGCCCAAATGCCTAATCCAGTTACACCATAGGGTTCAACTTCATTTCTATTGACTCTTACATCTATTTTGATCTCACTTCTAGTTCCACTACCTATCTCAATTGTAACTTTGATAATAACTCCATTTCCATCCACATTAGCTTTATCATATTGTAAAATCTCCTAGTGATTCCACATCAACACCATCTAATTATATATATGTAATTATATGGTCTACTTGAGTTGTAAGTTTTAGTTCTAGATTTATTTAACATGTAAATAATGTGATTTTAGATGCAAAATTTTATTTTAAGTAATCAATGTTGTACATGCATGATTTGCATTAGACTAGCATGCAGTACTATTTTTGGACTTATATTTTTAAACTTCGCTTGAGAGATGAGGCCTTCCCCATCCCATGCTTATTTATACATTTAACCTCCCAGTCCCAAAGGGAGGATAATTTTGGATATTAAATATTAATATGAAATTTTGAATAAGTTCTACAATTTTAGTCTTGATGTGAAAATCTTGAGTTCTTCTCCAACTTGTGGATTTTGAAAAACTTCTATCATTTTAGTTTCTTAGTCTTTGGTTGTATATGAGTTATCTTTTATTTACATTCATTAATATTTAGCTATAGTTGATCTAAATACCCTTTCACATGTGAATCATAATCCCCCTTGTAAATGTGTTATTACAATCTAACAAACACAATAACCTTTGATTTCATGTGTTAAAGTATGTTGTATTTTGGTTCCCTTTGAATTCTAAACATGTTTGATTATTGGTGTGCTACAGTAACTTGAAAATTATACCGATATGTGAATTCTTATCTAACCTTTAGTTCAAGTATTGGTTTTGAAAGGTTTCATCTAGTGTGGTCCACAAGCCTCCTTTCATGCTCTACCTTTCCCTCTTTTTTGAGTTTATTTTGAAGTCCTACCCACCTTAATTAGAACCATCATTGGTCCACCCATCTCAAGTATATTTAGATTCACACTTATCTGACTCATTTATGGTAAATAATTTGCCTCGCTCACTGCTATTCCACCAATAAGGTGTTTATAAAACTCAATATCCTGCAACTCATGCCTTAGAGTGAATACCTTTTCACTAATCCTAAAATGTTAGAGGCTAAATCATAAAAATTTATGTGGTTTGCATAAAATCCACTTCAAAAAAGCTAAAATTAATTTGGTGCTAGGAGGGCATGTACATCCACCTCTATTTTATTTGAAAAGAATCTCTTGAGTTGCACTAGAAGCACCCAAAAGAGTTCCAAGGTCAACCTCAGACACTAGCTTACTATTTCCACCTTAGGAAATATATATATAATTTAGAACTGACAAAGGAGTTAAGAGAGAACCCCAGGCTCAATTATTATCTCCATGAAGACAACCTCATACTCTTAATGGCCCATTCGTAGACTCAAATCCAAGCTCCAATTCAAAATCCAACTTGGCTGACTGGTTTTTCTATTAATATTGTAGGAGTTGTCCATGACTTACCTAGGAACCCTAAGAAAAATTTATCTTCCTTTTCTCCCTCGAGACTACAGAAGAACACATCAAGGCCTTCAAAATTGCTTTGGTAAATTTGAATGTAACACATGAAGACATGGCATATAGACTATTTCCCTTCACATTTCAAGATACAGCCTATACCTGGTTTCTTAATATCCCATAAGGTTCAATCACCTCTTGGGAAAAATGTCAAAACACCTATTTGGCACAATTTGGTCAGGTCACCAGTGCAAGTATTGTTTATCAACACTTTACAAGTATGAGGAGAGAGCCAAATGAGCTAATATGAACTTTAATTCTAGATTTTAGAAGATGTATATCATACTTGAGACTATTTACACACTCAATAGGGAGTTAGCCTTAGAGATGTACAAGATTGCTCTAGACCCTATGACCACTATCTTTCTACATAGAGTTGTTGGTATTGATACATTGCCTTTGGCATATGCTAAAGCTATCAATGTAGACAAAAAATTGAATCCTTAGATGCAGTCTTTGGCTCCACTCATTCTTGGTACTATTTTTCTAGCTTTCAGCCCAATTCTAAATATCAATCAAAACATTATGGCCTAAAACCATAACTTAGTTTATAATCAGTTGCCCTTAACCTAGGCTTTACCTAATTAGCATATCAATTTCCTAAATAATTATATGCCCAACTAACAAATCCTAAGTCAATCATTAATACCAATCAATGTTGCTACAACACAGGTAACTAATTTTGATTCCATAAAAATAGAATTAGAATTATTCTAGAGGATGGTCTAGAAACTAAGAAATGAGTTTCTAAACATGTAAAAATGTGTGGGTAACACTAGAAGCCATAACACAAATCATAGCTTTGGATTCTAGAGATATAACATGCCTTTTAATGGGTCTAAAAATAATTAAGAACAAGTTACATCCAACAAGATGCCAAAGATCAACATCATTGAAGCAACCCTTCCAAATTAGTGTAGAGTCCATAACACTACACAACATGGTGAGATCGACTGCTTTAGTTCTACATAGCCTTTGAGATCTTTTAGAAGGATATGGATAGGCAAGCATACTATGTGCATCAAATATAACCTTATTCCTCTATTGATCTCAAACACTTTAGTACAACAATGGTCTTTGAGACATATGATCCCCCTTCCCAGAAGAAGATGGTAATGAACTAAAGGATAAAATAGATGAAATCAATGCATTCCACTAATTCTAGAGGAACAACTACAACCTAAGGAGCAAGCAACCAATAACTAATTCAAAACCTCCAAACAATAATGCTACTATTCCTCCAAACTTTTAAGATAACAACAACGTGCCTCCCCTTAGGAGAGATGAGCAGTTGCATAGCACATAACCACAAAAAAAGGTGGGGTACAACATTATTGAAGACATGAAGAATATCAAGGCCAATATCACCCTGTATAAATTGGGTTAGACCATCAAACAAAGATAATTGTTTCTCAATGCACTCACTAAGAGATCCTCTACATCAGAGAAATCCAAAGTTGTGCATGTCAATATAATGGTATTTAAAGATAAACCTAAAGTATCATCATTTCTGCTAACTATCTAAATGTTTAGAAGGAACATGCACAACTACTTGGTTGACTTGATCACCTCAGCCAATGTAATTCTAAAATTTATATGTTATAGGTTAGTTTTGACTCTTGATAAGTCAAAGAGAGTAGTCTTATAACTAGATAATTCTTCAATCCCATGTGTTTAAGAATTAATGAATGTGAGCATTTAATTGGAATTTGAGCCACATGTACAACAATCCATCAATATCTTGGTTGTTGACATTCTAGAATCCTATAGTTTGTTGTTGAGTTGTGATTAGTCCAAGACATTGAACGGGTATATGGCCACTAAATTCTCACATGTGTGGTTTCCCTAAAATGGGTATCCAACCAAATCCTAGTGGACCATGAACCAAAGATGGGACATCTTATCACTAAGTAAAATACCACGAATGAAAAGGTAGACTTCATATCTTTCCATGTAGGTGTATACATATTTACCACTAGATAAAAACATGCATTTCATGAACAAGAATTTGAAGATCCATCTCAACTATGGACTCTTCATTTCAACAAAGTTAGATTGAAATAAGGTTTTGGTGTTGGTGTGGCTTTAATAGATCCAAATGGTAATAAGTACCTCATGGTTTACAGGTTGTAGTTTCCCTACACCAATAATAGATCAAAATATGAAGCTCTAATCCTCGACTTATAGTTTGCACTCAGATAAAATGTTAAACTGCTATAGATATTTGGTGACTCTGAACTAGTGGTTAATCATATTAAGAATAAGTATCAGTGTAGGCTCACTTATCTAAAGAAGTACAAACACAAACCTTGGGACATGATTGAGTCCTTCAAAGGATTCAACATCAAATCCATTCTTAGGGAGAAGAACCATATAGTTAATTCACTAGTAGCTTCAGCTACTTATTTGGCACCACTCTAAGAGTTAAAGATGTAAAAGTTCTTGGTAGAGCTAGTCCCTTGCCCATTCATCACAAATAACATGGAAATTTTCTAGGTGCTCAAGGATGTCCAACAAATAGTATAATTCATGAATAGTTTTGGAGCTTTCAAATTTTAGGTAATAGATGAAAATGATGTTGAACCCATGCATGATGAAGACTTGGAAGAAGATGGTGTTTTATAATTAAAAGAGAACTACATCCCTCTGGACATGATCTCCCTAGAACAATCTTTTGACCTAGATCTTTAAGCTCAAAATTAGAAACCACCAAGAGTGATTGAATTAGTTTTTACTGAAGAAAATTTGGGCACTAACCAACACCATCAATAGTTGAATGTAGGCCTAAGTTGTACCCAATTTGAGAAACAAAAACTAAAATACCTATCAGTAAAATACAAAGATGTGTTAGCTTGGAAATATGAAGACCTGGAAGTCTTTGACCCCATAGTCATTACTCACACTACCCTATTGAATCTAGATCATAAGCTTTTCAGGCAGAGATAGAGGCCAGTAAATCAATTTTGGAACCTCTAATTCAAACATATGTATAGAAGTTATTGGAGGCCATAATTATTTCCCAATTAGTCACTCTACTTAGGTAGCTAATTTGGTACTCGTCAAAAAAAAGAGTAAATAAATCAAACTTCGTGTCAATTTTAATAACCTCAACAAAACATTAAAGAAATACAATTACCCCTTACCCTAATTGGATGAGGTTTTTCAAATGGTAAGTGGATCAAAGATGATGTCCTTATTAGATGGATTCACTAGTTATAATTAGGTATGGGTAGAAGTAGAGGAATAGACGAAGACAACCTTCACTACAAAGTGGGGAACTTTTGCATACAAGAGGATGTCTTTCAGCCTAAATAATGCAAGAACAACCTTTCAAAGAGATATGGGCTTTAATTTCTAAGGGCTGGTTCGTAAGTGTATCATCATATATATGGATGACCTCATTGTGTCCGAAAAAAATAGAGCTAACCATGTAGACCACCTTTGAAAGGTGTTTAACAAATGTAAAAGGTATGGAGTGTTAATCCAAAGAAAAACATCTTTGGGGTCACTGAAGTGAAGCTATTAGGCTATATAATCACCAAATATGGGATCTCCATTGATCTAGATCGAGTGTAGGCCATATCCAATTTGACACCTCCCAATAGCAAGGAGGAAGTGTAATCCTTCTTTGGTAAGATAAAATTTGTGTGAAAAATCATTTATGGATTCAAAGAGATTGTCAAGCCATTAAACACTTTGATGAAGAAAGATGCTAAGATAGAGTGGATGATAGAAGCCCAGAGAGATTTTTAAGACATCAAAATTACCATTGCTCAAGCTCCAATTATGATTAGTCTAGATTTATATAAGGATTTCTATCTCTATTCATTTATTTTAAAACATATTGTGGTTATTGTGTTTACCTAAAAGATATAATACAATGAACATCCCATTGCCTTCATGAGTACCATGTTGGGGATCAACCAACAATTTGATTACACTTATGAAAACAATAAACCGTGAAATTAAATCAGATAGATAAGTTACTAGAATGATAAATAGCAAAGAACAAGAGATACAAGAAACCACCCTGAAAACTTGTATTAAACTCTTTACAAAAGGAATACAATTGAAGAAACTTCTTTCTTCCACACCTCTCTCAGATGTACAGATCTCTCTCTAGATCTCTTTCCCTCAAGAGCTCTCTCTCTCAAGTACAATCAACTCCAACAACCTGGAATGATTCACCTATACAATTTTGTACTGTTCTTCAACATACCATTACAATAAGCTAAGAAGATCTAATTCTACATATAGAATTAGAAAACTTGAGCATGCATTTACAACCAATAGTTAAGCCTCTTAAATAAGGGCTCTAAAAATAGTCTTACTAATAATAGAGATGCGGACTTAAGACTATGACTTAATCTCATCATGCAAACACTCGGTTCTGTCCTCAGAAATACCTCTCTGGATGCACAGGTAACCGACGTCGATTCCTACCTGCTTGCCTGTGACTAATGTCGGCTGATCACTGCCGACGCCGATGTCTCCTGAACTGCACCTGACCGACGTCAGTCGCTCCTGACCAATGCCGGCGACTGTGTAACTGCTGCAACCTTGCAAAGCGCTCCTTGGTGAAGCTTTTAGGCTCTGCACCTTAACAATCTCCCACTTGGAGATAAACAGCTGCACCAGTACCTATACATCAACATCTTCTAGCTCCTCCATATTCAACTCAATCATGAAGACCAACAGAAGTTGAATGAAGATTCAACTTCTCCTTTGTAACTGGCTTAGTTAACATATTCGCAGGATTCTTATCTATATGGATCTTCTCCAGCTTCAACTCACCATCCTCCAATACCTATCTTATGAAGTGGTACCTAAGCTGTATATGCTTTGCTCTGATACCACTTGTTGGGAATCAACCAACAATTTGATTACACTTATGAAAGCAATAAACCGCAAAATTAAATCAGATAGATAAGTAACTAGAATGATAAATAGCAAAGAACAAGAGATACATGAAACCACCCTGAAAACTTGTATTAAACTCTTTACAAAAGGAATACAATTGAAGAAACTTCTTTCTTCCACACCTCTCTCAGATGTATAGATCTCTCTCTAGATCTCTTTCCCTCAAGAGCTCTCTCTCTCAAGTACAATCAACTCCAACAACCTGGAATGATTCACCTATATAATTCTGTATTGTTCTTCAACATACCATTACAATAAGCTAAGAAGATCTAATTCTACATATAGAATTAGGAAACTTGAGCATGCATTTACAACCAACAGTTAAGCCTCTTAAACAAGGGCTCTAAAAATAGTCTTACTAATAATAGTGACGTGGACTTAAGACTATGACTTAATCTCATCATGCAAACACTCGATTCTATCCTTGAAAATAACTCTCTGGATGCACAGGTAACTGACATCAGTTCCTGCCTGCTTGCCTGTGATCGACGTCGGCCGATCTCTATTGACGCCGGCGTCTCCTGAATTGCACCTGACCAATGTCAGTCGCTCCTGACCGATGCCGGCGACTGTGTAACTGCTGTAACCTTGCAAAGTGCTCCTTAGTGAAGCTTTTAGGCTCCACACCTTAACAATCTCCCACTTGGAGATAAATAGATGCACCAATACCTGTACAGTAACATCTTCTAGCTCCTCCATCTTCAACTCAATCATGAAGACCAACAGAAGTTGAATGAAGATTCAATTTCTCCTTTGTAACCGGCTTGGTTAACATATCCGTAGGATTCTTATCTGTATGGATCTTCTCCAGCTTCAACTCACCATCCTCCAATACCTATCTTATGAAGTGGTACCTAAGCTATATATGCTTTGTTCTTGAATGAAAGGCTGAATTCTTAGCCAAATGAATTGCACTCTGACTATCACTGTATAATCTGCAACTCTCTTGCTCCTTTCCAAGCTCTTTCATGAACCATGTCATCCATATCATCTCTTTGCTAGCCTCTGTGACTGCAATATACTCTGCTTCTGTAGTTGACAAGGCAACAACCTTCTACAACTTTGATATCCAGCTAACCGCCGTTCCACCAACAGTAAAAACATATCCTGTGGTGCTCCTCCTGCCATCCAAATCACCTACCATATCTGAATCTACATAACCATGTAGAGAAGTATCTGAATCTCCATAGCACAAGTGCCTACTGTTGGTTCCTCTCAGATATCTAAGGATCCATTGAACTGCTTTCCAGTGTTCCTTTCCTGGATTGGCCATATACTTACTTACAACTCCCACTGCTTGGGCAATATCTGGTCTAGTACACACCATTGCATACATTAAACTCCCTACTACAGAAGAATATGGAACTTTACTCATGTACTCTACCTCATCATGTGAATTAAGACATTGTTCTTTACTCAACTTAAAATGTCCAACCAAAGGTGTGCTTACCAGTTTAGCATCCTGCATATTGAACCATTTCAACACCTTGTTCACATAATCCTCTTGAGACAAAATCAACTTGTGATTTTTCATGTCTCTCTTAATGCTCATGCCAAGGATTTTCTTTGCTGCTCCCAAATCCTTCATGGCAAATGTTTGAGCTAATTTCACCTTAAGCTCAGAGATATCTTGCATGTGTGATCCTGCAACTAGCATATCATCTACATACAACAACAGAATAATATATCTACCATTATCCAATCTCTTAAAATACACACAATGGTCAGATTGACACCTACTGTAGCCATGCTCAGTCATAAACCTGTCAAATCTCAAATACCACTGTCTAGGAGCTTGCTTGAGGCCATACAAGCTTTTCTTCAATCTGTACACTAACTTTTCCTTACCTTTGACCTCGAATCCTTTCGGCTATTCCATATATATTTCCTCATCCAAATCTCCATGAAGAAACGTTGTCTTAACATCAAGCTACTCAAGATGCAAATCTTCAATAGCAACCAAAGACAATACAACCCATATAGAAGTCATTTTAACAACAAGAAAAAAAATCTCACCAAAATCAATACCTGGCTTTTGTGCAAATCTTTTCACTACCAATCTAGCCTTATATCTCATCTGTCCATTCTCATCTTCTTTCAACCTGTAGGTCCATCTTTTCTTCAGTGTTCTCTTACCAGCTGGAAACTCAACTAAATCCCATGTTTGGTTCTCTTTCAAGGACTCCATTTCCTCAACCATGACACGCTCCCACTGATCCTTGGACTCCACCTGTATTGCTTCTTCAAAACTCTCTAGTTTTCCACCATCAGTTAGCAATAAATAGAATAATGGAGAATAATGAATTGGAGGCTTACTTACCCTTTCTGACCTCCTGATGGGCGTCTGAGACTCGTTCATAACATGCTGTCCACCTAAATTCTCTGACAGTGACCGACCTTGGTCACTTCCAGGCTTGTAACTGGTCGACGTCAGTTCTGCCTAACCAACGTCGGTGCCTTTTCTACCGACATCGGTCTCTGTATGACTGACATCAATTTCTATCATGCCGATGTCGGTTCTTGCCCTACCGATGTCGGTCTCTGTGTTTTCCTGCAAGTGATTATTTCTTTTTCCCACGAGCTCATTTTGGACCGTAACCTCGTCCAATTCTCCATTGCTCTTCCCAGATTGATTTAGCTTCTTCAGCTGATCACTATACATCACTTTTTCATTGAAAACAACATCACGGCTCCTAATTATCTTGTTAGTTCCTAGATTCTAAAATATGAAATTGAAAATCATCAGAGCCATAGCCAATAAATGTGCACCTCATAGACTTAGCATCCAGCTTCTTTCTATTTTCCTTATCAACGTGCACAAAGGCTTCACAACCAAAAACTTTGAGAAATGAGAGATCTACCTTTTTACCTATCCATGCCTCTTCTAGAATTCCACCATCCAGAGTTGTAGAGGGTCCTCTGTTAATCAAGTACACTGCAGTATCAAAAGCTTCTGCCCAAAACTCTAAGGGCAAACCAGCATGCAATCTCATACATCTTGCACGCTCCATAATTGTTTTGTTCATCCTTTCAGCAATTCCATTCTGCTGAGGTGTCCTTGGAACCGTCCTTTGCCTATGGATTCCATGCATATAACAATACCAATTGAACTTATAACTGTAGAACTCACCACCATTGTCAGATCTCAAGCACTTCAATCTTCTACCTGTTTCATTCTCAACCATAGCTTTCCAAATCTTAAAAGTCTCAAATACATCAGATTTTTTCTTAATACAATAGATCCATACCTTTCTTGTAGCATCATCTATGAACGTAACATAATACTGTGATCCTCCAATAGAACCAACCTGAGCCGATCCCCACACGTCTGTGTGAATAAGCTGCAACTTATGCTTCTTTTTTGTTGACCTAGTCTTGAGAAAACTCACTCTCTTCTGTTTTCCAAAAACACAGTGCTCACAAAAATATAGATCTATGCTTTTCAAATCTAAAAGCTTACCTTTAGACTTAAGAATAGACATTCTCTTTTCACTCATGTGGCCAAGCCTTGAGTGCCACAATTTTGCATCCACATCTGAAGTAGATAATACAGAAGGAGAATTGTTAGTAACACAATTACATAGATAGAGAGTACCTACTCTCTTACCTCTGGCCCTTACAAGTGCACCCTTGGTCACCTTCCAAGATTCAGCTGTGAGAGTTACTGTACAACCCTCATCCCCTAACTTTCTTACAGAAATCAAATTCCTCTTCAAGCTAGGAACATGCATAACATCTCTCAACACCCATGTGTTGTCATTCTGCATTTTCAGCTACACTTTATCTTTGCCAATAATTTTACAAGGGTCATCATCCCCTAGATACACTATTCCAAAATCTCCATGGATATAGTCACTAAAATATTCTCTATTAGGGGTAGCATGAAAAGATGCACCAGAATTTAAAACCCTAGATTTTATATTGTTATGCAAAGAGAATATTAAAGCATCTTGTGCAATACCTACAACCTTTGCTTCTTCCTTTCCTTCATGCTAATTGTCCTCCTTAGGCTTTGACCAGCAATCTCTGCTTATGTGCCCCATCTTTCCACAATTCCAGCATTGTGGCTTCCTGCCATTTCTGGATTTGGATCTACCTCTCACCTTAGACTTAGATCTTGATCTCCCTTTCTTGCTCTTCTCTTTCTGCCTTCCCCTGCTTTCAAAACTTAAAGCATTCCTTGATGTTTCCTCTGTGCTTTTTCTGCGAATTTCCTCATTCAAGATAACACTAACAACATCCTCTACTTTAAAAATATTTGAAGCAGATGCAGTATTACTAACTGCCATTACTAAGCTATGCCAGCTTTCAGGCAAAGAACATAATATTAAAAGAGCTTTAGTTTCATCATCAAATACAATATTGACTGAACTTAATTGATTTATAATTCCATGGAAATCATTCAAGTGATTAGATACAGATCCACCTTCCTGCATACGCAAATTAAATAACTGCTTCATAAGATATACCTTATTAGAAGCTAAGGGTTTTTCATACAAATTTGCTAAAGTAGTCATCAACTCTACCGTTGTTTTTGCCTGTGATAAATTAGATATCACAGTAGATGCCAGACTCAGTCTTATAGACCCCAGAGCCTTTCTATCGAGAACTTCTCATTCTTCATCATCCATGTCTGTGGGCTTCTTTGCAATCCCACCTAATGGTAAGTATAGATCTTTTTGATACAGATAATCCTCTATCTGCATTCTCCAATGTTGATCATTTTTGCCATTAAACTTCTCCATTCTCAGTTTACTTTTTTCTACCCTTGCTTCTCCCACTCAAACAGAAATCCCTACAAAAATCCCTGTGAGTAACCTATAATCAATACACACTACACAGATCTGAACCACCTGTTAGTGAACCTAAGCTCTGATACCACTTGTTGGATATTAAGCTCTGAACCTACAACCAAGGCTCTGATACCACTTATTGGTATCAATCTCTAAAACCTGCAACCTGGCTCTGATACCACTTGTTGGGGATCAACCAACAATTTTATTACACTTATGAAAGCAATAAATCGTGGAATTAAATCAGATAGATAAGTAACTAGAATGATAATTAGCAAAGAACAAGAGATACAAGAAACCACCCTAAAAACTTGTATTAAACTCTTTACAGTAGGAATACAATTGAAGAAACTTCTTTCTTCCACACCTCTCTCAGATGTACAGATCTCTCTCTAGATCTCTTTCCCTCAAGAGCTCTCTCTCTCAAGTACAATCAACTCCAACAACCTGGAATGATTCACCTATACAATTATGTATTGTTCTTCAACATACCATTACAATAAGCTAAGAAGATCTAATTCTACATATAGAATTAGGAAACTTGAGCATGCATTTACAACCAACAGTTAAGCCTCTTAAACAAGGGCTCTAAAAATAGTCTTACTAATAATAGAGACGCGGACTTAAGACTATGACTTAATCTCATCATGCAAACACTCGGTTCTGTCCTCGAAAATAGCTCTCTAGACGCACAGGTAATCGACGTCGGTTCCTACCTGCTTGCCTGTGACCGACATCAGTCGATCTCTACCAACGCCGGCGTCTCCTGAACTACACTTGACCGATGTCGGTCGCTCCTGACCGATGCCGGTGACTGTGTAACTGCTGCAACCTTGCAAAGCGCTCTTTGGTGAAGCTTTTAGGCTCCACACCTTAACATACCAATCTGAATGATATTGAGTTCAATTATTCTATGATGGACAAGTATATTTATGCCTTGATTAAATCCATCAAAAAATTTAGGCACTACATTCTGTGAAATAAAACATATGTCATTTTTCCAAATCCTATTATCAAGCTTATCCTTGGCTAGAAAAAACTAGGCAAAATAAGAGGCAAATGGATGGATAAACTTCAAGAGTTTAACCTTGAGATCAGGCCAACCAAGATGGTAATAGGTCAGGGGATCATCTAACTAATGATCAAGACTAATCCACAAATCAACATTGAACACATTTATGAGACTCGGGTAACTGGTGGTGAGTGGTACACTCAAATCATCCATTACTTGCTCATGAGTATGTGTCCCCCTAAGTTAAACAAAGAATAGAGATGAGCAGTCAAGTTTAAATTGGCTAATCACTTGATCAAGAAAGGAGTCTCATATGGAAATAATTATGAAGGCATCTATTTGATATTCATTTCAAAGTAATAGGCTGCAAACATCCTTAACAACCTACATCATAAGATAGGCAATAAACATCCCTTAGGAAACACAATAACTCATAATATTCTAAGGATGGGATACTACTAGATTACAATCTTCAAGGATGCCTATAATCTTCAAAGAGGCCCACAATCATGTTAGAACTTGCCATGTCTATTGAGTTTTTGGGAAGAGAAAAGTCTATGTTGCCATGCCTTTACAATTAGTCATTAAGGGACGTCCCTTTTCCCAATGGGGCCTTGAATTATTAGGGTGATAAACCCAAATTATTCAATAGGTCATAAGTTTATCCTCGTAGCTACTAACTACTGTACCAAGCAAACTAAAGTTATAGCAATAAATAATTCTAGAGCAATTGATGTCATCAAGTTTTTGGAAGAAAATATATTGACCAAGTTCGGTACTCCCATTTCCCTAGTTTGTGATAATGGTCTAACTTTTTAATCTTCTAGATTTACATCATGGGCCTATGACAATTAAATCATAATCAAATTCTCTTCAAACTACTACCCAAAAGGAAATGGAGTACTTGAATCCACCAATAAGAATATAATAGATGCCATTAAAAATTCAGCACAAGACAAACCAAGAGAATGACATCTCTTATTGAAGTATACACTATGGGCAAATAGAACTAGGCACAAGCAAGCCCTCAAGGCTTCACCTTTCTTATTGGTATATGGACAACAACCAGTCTTACATATTACTCTCAAGATACTAAGGTACCAGTTTATGCAAAATTACATGGGAGAATATGAAAGAGTACACTCTAAACTATTATACATAGTCCAAATGGAAGACATAAGAGCTAAAGCACTACACAGCTTCAATAAACATAAGGATATTGTCAAAACATGGTTTGACAAAAGATCCAAGATTAAGGCCTTCAAGATCTCAGACTTAGTGCTTATATGGGATAAAACACATGAAAAGAAAGAAGAACATGGTTAGTTCACTTGTTTATAGATTAGACCATATCAGATATCAAAGATCCTAGGTAAAAATGCCTTCTGATTGAAAGACCTCCAAGGTAATGACCTCGCCTTTCAAGTCAATGGATAGTTTTTGAAGCACTATTTCATGGATGTTCCAACTAGAGATGGTTCAAGATGACTATAAGTGAAAGTTGTACATGTAGGATTAGAGTATATTTCTTGATTTTTAAATTAAATTTCTTGCTTTATAGAATAATTTCTTACTTTCTAGGAGTAGTCTTTCCTACTTTCTACATTTTTACTTTCAGTGTATTAGTCATTATGCTTTCTAGGTTAGTTTTCTAAAACTACAGAACAAACTCATTAATTTCCCATGTTAGAAATACAAAAACAAGGGCATAATATATAATGGAGCACAATTAGTTTTCAAAATGATTTATTCTAATAGTACTAAACTTTTTAGAGTTAAGGTGTGTATTGTGATTAAATTAGATTGTGCTTAGGATGAATAGGTTTACTAGACTTTTGGAATTTAATTTGATATACTTATATAAATTTTATAAAGGTTTTCATTTTCAGAGGATTCATTGCACTGTTTCATGTTAAAACATGGATGAGAGATAAGAAATATAGGACTAGATACACATTGATAGGGATGTACTAACGAAATAAGTTTTCTTATACATACACCCAGCCAATGGTGGTTCTCAACCATTTTTTATCTATAAAAAAAATTTTAAAAAAAATAAACTAATAGAAAATGGGTGATTCAAGTAATCTCTACTGGGGTTATGGATGCATGGTTGGTACTAGAGCAAGATTTTGAGAGGAATCAAAGGTATTTTTGTCAAGGCTATAGATGTTTGGCTAGTAACAGAGCAATGTTTAGGATTTCCTTACTATTTGATTACAAAATCAAAAATCAAAATGAAACCTACGGTGGCATTTAGGTCTCTATTAAAACATTCATAACCAAGGGGAATTGATTTCACTAGATCACACACATAAATCCAAATAATGGAAAGGGTTAGTATGTTACATAAGAAAGTAGGAGTCTATTTCAAAGTTTGGTTTGTTTATTCCTTCTTTGTTGGAGCTAAAATTTTTTCATGATGCTTTACTAAAATTTTGAGTTCTCAAAATACTCAGTAGCATTTTCTCATGTGAGTCATCATTTGTTATGCCCTCACACACACACCCTATTTTAAAATTTTAAAATAGGGGACCAATATTAATTGAACATCTTTTTGTGGTCTTCTAAAGTAGAATTCTATGATACAAAATTCTAAAAAGTATGAGTTTAAGGAATTTATTTGATGCTTGAGAAATTTGCTTAACTATCTTGGTTTATGGTTGTTTGCTTAATGTAATTTGTAGGTTTCATCTCGTTATTTTTAGGATGTTTTCAAACCTAAGAGGAATTAAAGCTATGTTTAAGCCATATTATATGCTTTACTCTTCACCTTCAATTTTCTTTAAGTGCTTATATATATGGTTTGATTTGTGATTTATACAACTAACCAGACTACCATGTTTTGCTTGTAACAGGGTTTGTTTTCTATGTTGTGTCTTTTAAACAAAGTATCTCACACTTAGGTGTTTCTTAAAACATCTCAAAGTTCATTTCTACCATGCATCATCATTCTACACATTTGGAGCACCAAACTAAAAGGTATAAGTCATCTTGATTTCCCATCAGTAACGTCAGCAAAGCCTTTTGTATGGAAGATCCTAGGCAAGTGGAGTATTGAGAGTTATCCATATGTCATCATCCCATTAGCCTGACGGTGATGTTAATAAAGCATTCTATATGAAAGATCATGGGTAAGAGAAACAATGAGATCTATCCATGTGTCATCATCCTGTTAGCCTAATGGTGATGTCAAGATGGACTTTTGTACATAAGATCTTAGGTAAGCAAAGTAGGGAGAGCTATTCATGTGTCATCATCCGGATCACCTAGAGACCATTGACTTATGCAAAAAAATGAAGCCTAGTTATTCAATGGAGTAGAGAGATCCTTCCACTTATCACCATCCCATTAACCTATGGCTCGAAGAATAAAGTACACTAAATAAAGCCTAGCTATTCAGTGGAACAATAACACATTTACATATTTCCTTCAAAGATACATAAGAAAACAACAAAGACACCACTACTAAGTCTGAGAGAGAAAAAAATAGACATTTGTCATATTAAGATGATTAAGCATTTAGGAATATGCAAAAGAGGCCAAATGAAACTAAAAATTCACAAAAGTTGATTATTTCAAATGAAAAGACTAGGCAAAGAAAAGCAACAAAAGTTGCTGCAATAATTAATATGCATGAAGCAAAAAATCAATAGATTGAATTCTCAAAGTATATGAAACTAAAGCAATATATTTTGAATTGACAAATCTAGTTTAATCTCATTGCTTTCAAGCATTCAAAGTGTATATTACGAATCCAAATCTCTCTTATGACAAAGAAATTTTTTACTTTTCACAAGAGCAAAATATTTTCAAAACCAAATATTCAATGGCAGTTACAACTCATATCCCAAATCCCTCTACACACTATATTATAGGGTCATCTGAATATACTGATATAACATTTGATTCAATAGCCTTGAACCAAAAATTTAAGCATTATTCTACCATTTGGGATGTGGTCAAGGTAGCACAACCCTACAAAGTTGAGGATCAATTATCCATATTCATGCAAAGATATACAAATGATCTACTTGACATAAAAGTAGTGGGTCTCCAAAACACAATGACCAAGCCCAAGGTAATGCCATACATAGACCTATTATTTTATTTATTTGTAAATGGAAAAATTTATAGAAAAATACCACACTTTAGGCTAAGCAAAATGCCAACTGCATATATTAGTGACAATGCCTTCAAGAAGTATTATAGACTTGTGATTCTTGAGATGACATACATACAAGATTGGTGAACTCATGGTTTCTCAACAATAATGTCAGTGATAAGTTATGGGAATGGGTTGGTAACCTAATAAACTTCGTAGTGGGCCCCACATTGACCATTCTTGTTTTTGTCTTTAGGCCAGGGGTAAGAATTGTTATGGCCCTTTTGAATAGAATATATTTTTTTTACCATTGCATATGTTAATGAGATATGGGTCCCTTTGTTGGACATAATTCTGACATCCAACAAAGTCATAGCTATTGGAGAAATCACTAGCTCCAACTTTACTCTTAGAATCAATAATCCTATAAGTTTTCCAGATGGTAACTTCTATATGATGTCATATGTAGTGGATGTTATCACTATGATAGTCCACTCACTATTTTAAGAACCCTAACAACCATTAATAAAGTATCCTCAGAAAATTATATGCGATCAATTTAACATTCTTCATGTGCACAATTTTTGGAAGAAAATGAAAAATTTGATAGAAACCTTTTACCCTATGGTTTATCAAAAAAAAAAAAGAAAATAATATGCCTATACTGTGTGATCAAATAAAGAAGTCTATTCAAAAAATGGGTGATTACTAGTTATACCCTGAGTGCACAATAATCATAATTAAGGGCACAAAGGTACACTCTTTATACCTACCAAATATTGTGCATGATAAGGTTGCTAAAGAGGAAATTACTACTCAATTGGTAGATAGTGTTGACATTGACTTAAAGAAATCCAAGCAAGTAGTTATCCATCCCACATCTCTCAATATTGGCAAATTATAATACATAAGGTGGGAACACCTGCAAATTATTGGAAATTAGGGCACATTACAAGTTTAAACAAGCACCTTTCAGACATTGAGACCTTAAAGGGAATGCTAGAGGACACCTCAAAAAATATGATAAAAGGTAAGGATTAACTATGGGCACCAGTCTTATAATCATGACAACATATTTCTAAATGTTGAAGATGATTCTAAAGTGGCCATTAGGATGTGTAGATCCAACACATCCATTATTGTGGTGTAGAGGACCCAATATGATCCTATTATCACCAAAAAAGATGCTAAAAGGATTGAGAAGAAACAATGGGTTTCAAAACCTATTCATGGACCCCCTCTTTAAGCAGATCTAAGAACACAAGAGGAAGTTATCCCATTTGGGGTAGCTCAAGCTAAATAGAGAGTGGAGATTTCTCTAACTTCCCCTGTACACATAGTTATTATTATCTCTCCACAGCATAGAGTTGAAGAATAAATGTCTACAATTGTATGTGGAGTAGCTATTATATTTTCTATGTTGCCTTTACCTCCATTGACCATTACACACCAGGTAACTATTCCCTCATTCTTGTCTCAAGTATATATTACTCTTTCTTCTTTGGCATCACTAACAATATTATCCGAGCCTAGTGGATAGATAGCTTCACCATCCATAATTATTTTAATAATGACTACTCTTGCCATTTCATCACCACCTATCTTGCCATTCCTTCACTTTCTACTCCACCTCTTACTAGGCCATCCTCTATTGCTACCAAAATAATACTTATATATACAAGGAAACCAAAGACCCCAACTATTTCTCCCTAAAAGGTGGAAGTGAAGGAAGAACCAATGAAAGTCCCTAAAGAGAGGGAGGATAGAAGAAGAGGCACATGAATATCAGACCCTGTCATGGTCTATGATAGTGAAGATAAAGAGAGAAGAATAGATAATTAAGAGCATTGGGTATTTGGGATAAAAATTAGAGAGTCATAGTCCCTCGTGAGACTACAAAATTAGGCCCACATGATGAATGCTTGTTTGAGGAAAGTGCCCAATCAGGGGGAAAAAAGTTAATATAAGGATATAAAGAGTTCAATCAGAAGGATGATAACTCAGTAGTTATTGAACTATTGTCAGATAGAGAGGGAGATGTAACATGAGAGGTAGAGTCCTAACTGTAACCAATAGTACAAGGTCCATCCCCAACTACCTATCCAATATCTCCACCTAATGTCACAATAATGTCAACTATAGTATTCAACACTCTAGTTATTCTTCTAGTGGGTGTAAGTTCTCCAGGTCCACATTCTTTGGTCACTTCTTCAATTTCTACAATAACAACTGGTATAACACATTATTTGTGTTATTTAGGCCAAATAACCTAGCCCCAAGCTGATACTGCATTACTAATTTTGCCCACCATATCCTAGCCTAATGATGTGGATCCTATGGCCACTACTATTATGAGTGTTGGAGTCGTATATACTTATATTACTGACTATTTTAAAAATATAGTAAACACCCCAGTGACCTATTTATTTTTTATTAGGACTATTCCTTAGTCCCCTAAGCCAATCCAAGGGGTACATTTTGAAAACCTGGTATCTCCCTTTATTTTTTCTACAAAAATCACCCCTTCCAGGCCATCTACATGGATAGAAATGCCTATTGGTTGAGCCACACAAATGGAGACACCTATAGTTTCAGTGCACAAAGCAGAGGGGAAGGCAAATACATCATAGATGCACCAATCTAGAATCAAGTTACTTGTTGGAGGAATGTTATTCCTCCTTTTATTCTTACAAAGACACCTTCCCTAAAGGCTATGCTACCTCCAGGGTCATCCCCTTCAACTATTCAAGGAGATCAGCTAACACAACAAGCACAACCAACTCAGCTAACATCACCTATAGGGAAAATAAAATAAATAGAGTCACAAGATGCCTTGAATATTCCTTCATAGATTAGGAAATTTAAACAAAAAGAATAAACTAGAAGACATGACTTGGTCATAATTGAGCAACCTTTAGTTAAATTCCATTTTGATAGACATACAAAAACTTTGAGAATTTTCAAAAGAAAAAGTATGATGGCTAAAGGCCAACAAATAGAGCTGAAGCAAAGAGAAGATATCTTCTCTCTAATAAAGAGAAGGAAGGTGAATCCTTCAGACCCAAATAGGATTAGAGAATACCCTTATAGTTTTGTAGATGTAATAGGGGGAGTGATTAAGGAAATGTTTAGAAGTTTTGATCAAGTAGTGTAGAGCAGCTAGAGGTGAGTATCATCAGGCCCCCAAAGAGATAGTGGATAATTTATAGGGGATAAATAGGAAGTTATTTGATACCATTTATTCAATAAGGTTTGCAAAGGCCACCTCCCAACCCAAATGGGGAGACATTCTTCAACTATTTAATAAAATAAATGATATTGTTGAAAAATTGTGTTTTATAAGCCAAGCAACAAGAAATAAGGCTTATACCCATCTTAATTTAATAACAACCTATAAAATTACTTGGGCATAAAACTATATTGATACAAAAAGGGATGGTATACTTGAATGGCATCAAGAGATGCGGGATTGGTTTAATAATTTACAAACCAAGAGAGGGGAGCTATCTTTATCCTGACTGACTGACTTAAGAGTCATCTAAGTAAGCACTCTACGGGGGCGATTGGTGTCTAGGCCCATTTTTGAGAATCTTCTGCAAGCAGCATTAGACAGGTTCAAAGTAGATATTGAGGGGACTGTTTATAAAACCAATGATGAGGTAATGCATCTGGTTAATTTTTTAAGAGATAAAATTATATGGACGGAGTCACTATACATTGAGGTTAGAATTACATTGGGTATACATGAGAAACTGATGGATAATATTCTTTAACTATTCAAAAGAGATCTTGATTTTAATACCATTAACATAGAATTTGAAGCAAGTCATGCATTTTACCTTCATATGGAAGTAATGAAATAATCAATTGTGCCAATAGGGTTCATACCAAACCCACCTCATAGTACTTAGCTTCCCAAGTACACATTGGTGTATACTTATATTGGGCTAACTTATGTCCCACTACCAATAGCTATAGCGGATTCATTTGTAGTCCAAATGTTTGTTCCAATTACAACATGGGGTTCAACTTCAGTTCTACCAACTCCTACATCTACTTTGAGCTCACTTCTAGTTCTACTACCTATCTCAGTTTTAACTCTGATAAGAACTCTAGTTCCATCCACATCAGCTTCTACATTAGCTTTATCATAGCATAAATTATCTTAGTGGTGTCACATCAACACCATTTAATTATATATATGTACTTGCATGGTCTAGTTGAGTTGAAACTTTTAGTTCTAGATTTATTTAACACGTATATATTGTATTTTTAGATGAAGAATTTTATTCTAAGGGATCAATGTTGTACATGCATGCTTTGAATAAGACTAACATACAATGTTATTTTGGGAGTTGTAATTTTAGACTTTGCTAGAAAGACGAGGCCTTCCCCATCCCAAGCTTATTTATGCCTATAACCTCCCAATCTCAAAGAGAGGGGAATTTTAGTTGTTAAAGATTAATATGAAACTATAAATAACTTCTATAATTTTAGTCTCGATGTGAAAATCTTGATTCTTCTCCAACTTTTGGATTGTGTAAGAAGTTTTATCATTCAGGTTTCTTAGTCTTTGGTTATGTATGAGTTATCTTTTATTTACAGTCATTCATATTAAGCTATAGCTGATCTGAATACCCTTTTGCATATAAATCATTATCCCCCTTGTAGATGTGTTATTTTAGTCTAACAAATATGATAACCCTTTATTTCATGTATTTAAGTGTGTTTTATTTTGGTTCCCTTTGACTTATAACCATGTTTGATTGTTGGTGTGTTACAATAGCTTGCCACAAATAATGGTTTCTATTTTTTTGTCCAACCTCTAGTTTAAGTATTGGTCTTGAAAGGTTTTATCTAGTGTGGTCCACAAGCCTCCTTTCCTACCCTACCTTTCCCTCCCTTTTAAGTTTCTTTTGAAGTCCTACCCACCTTAATTAAAACCATCATTGGGACACCCATCTCAAGTAGATTTAGATTCACCCATCTTGAACTCATCTATGGTAAACAATTTGCCTTGCTCATTATTATTCCACCAATAGGTTGTTTATAAAACCCAATACTCTACAACTCATGCCTTGGAGTGATTACCTTTTCACTGATCCTAAAATGTTAGAGGCTACCTCGTAAAAGTTTTTGTGGTGTGCATAAAACCGACATCAACACATGGTAACTTTAGTAATAGCCTATAACCGAGTCAACTTCATGATTTTGAGCATAGGTATGGATCACAATCATGTGTTCAACTGAGATAAATACTAACTACTGAAAAAACTAAGATCAATATTAAAAAAACACATCCAAAGTTCAATAATCTTTATGAAAAAACTTTTTCAATTGAACTCAAAAACGATTTCCTAGTCCAAAAGGCATTTTAGTATATGTACAATAATTTAATTATCCACACATTAAAATCTAGATCCTAGAGTTGCTTCCACACACTGATGCATTAGTAGGTTTTAAAACATTAAAATTGTTATTTTAATGTTGAACTCTACAAGACTTAAGGTCATATGGTCAAAGGGGTTTATGCTGAGGGTTCATGGCCATGCAATTTGAACTCAATGAAAGGGTTTTTGTTTACCCTCATAGCTCCAACATTTTTTTGTATTATTGGCTACATTTGATTCGAAGGCAATCTAGTCAAGGTTAAAATTCTCACATTTGGTTAATTGCACTTGTATTGATTGAATGCATATAACAAAGGAGAATAATTACACAATCACACTAGGTGGGAGAAATGCATGTGGCTTGATTTCCCTCCTCAGAGTATTGGATACATGGGAAACAATCAATCATCAAACATGAGTGATTGGGGTCAGCTTGACCCATTACACTCTATTGGTTTTTACATGTTTATATCCCTCACAAGCACATGTAAGGTTTCAAGGTGGAGTATGATTCCTAGAGTTGCACACATCATCAAGATTAAACATCACACATACAAAACTTTTAGATATAAGAAAAGGTAACTATATATTCACAGGTGAATATTTTGGCATAGGTCAATATCGATAGTCGATAATAACCCAATTCAATAGAAATGATCATGTGCAAATAAAAACCTAGTTCCTGAACTAGATGAATAACATGCCTACTTTAGTGTATTTTTCACAATGAAAATATAGTTACAATCAGAAAATCAACAAGAAAAGCTAAGTGTTTATCCCTTTGTTGTGCTTACTATATTTGTCATATGTCACTTGTCAAATCATTATAATCTATTTCAAAATTTTACATTAAGGTTCATGCTTAAAAATCATATTCAGTAATCTAAATTCACATACTAAATTATATCCTATTAGGGTTTATAAAATAAAATTAAGGTAAAATAGGTACTACCTTGACCACCTCCTTTATATCCTCCTTGGTAATTATCTTAGTATTAGTTTTATTGGTCTTGAGGTGCCATGATTAATTTTAGTAGTGGGATCTGATACGTTGGTTGTGGTTGGAATCCCATAGTTTATCATCATGTGGCTTAGTTTTGAACTAATGGTGGCATTTGATTTGCACAAATACCCTCCCTCTCATTTCTTTTGCATCCTCCATTACATCATGAATTGGGCATGTGTGGTTGTAATAATTGAAAGAGTTGTAGGTTATGAAATAAATAAGTTTGCTTATTGGAGGTGAAACTATCATTGTCAAGCACAAATTTTGGGAATATTGGTCATATGTTCTACAAATACCATGCCATATTCTCTCTTTGTAAATTGATTGTTGGGTTAGTAGTGTCATACCAATCAAAGTTGTTCTTATTTCTGCCGCTCTTCTAGCCATCTCAAAATAAAATGACTTTATTATGGAGTGTCCCTCTATAGAAAAAAATGGTACACCAAATTATAGGCCTTTAATACCTCCTTTAAGTCTCGTGTTTGAGCCTTAATTAGGCTAATTATTATTGTAGATTTTCCAATTCTCCCTTCATTGATGAACAAGTTTATTTCCTCCATGATTGTACTTCCAATCTTGAAGCCATCTCTAATGCCTTTGCAAACATATTAAATATTTTTCATCCATAGATGAAAGTAAATATTGGTCTAATCCTAATAAAAATTATTTTATCATTTACTTCTCATTTGTTGGTTCTTCTAGTTTCTTCTATAATATTTTGAATCTTTGTTCATAATCTTTCATTATATCTCCTTTTTGTATCAATTCCTTCATTTTACTTTCACTTTTTTATGAGCACATCTAGAAAATAGAAATCACTCTTGAATGTTTGTTGTACCGCATCTGTCAGTTTATTATGGCTAGGGATTATCTTCACATACCATTTGAAGGTATCATCCCTTAGTGTTCCAAGAAAATCAAAGAAATTAATCAACTCATCTACAATCCCATTGGCTTCTCCAATAGGATTCCATCGTAAAATAAATGTTCTTCAACATCTTTCATATCTTTGCCAAAAATAAGAAGCTTCATCCTATTTTGGACCATTATTTGTTTTTTTTTGGTTTTTATTGACTATTTGTTCTATCTTTTGTGTAACTAATGATGATGTTTTGACTTATTTTATGGAACTTAATTACTATTGCTTTCTTCTTTTTTATATTTCTTCTTACTATCTTTCTTCTATTTTACTAGTGGATGAGAACTAATGGTTTTTCTCAACATTTGCCATCAACCTATACTTATTGAAAAATGTTTGAAGAACACTCAATTGTGCCAAGAGGTGTAGCCTAAAATGGTAGACAACCGGGATGGGAGAAGCCAAGTGCAATCTTTTGAGATGCCAATAAAATGATCAAGTTTAAATTTGATATCCATTTGACCCATCATAGGGCAAATTTTCTTATTGCTTGGAGAAAGTGGTTGAAAAATCCTAATATATCTTGGGCATATGGTAGAGTTTAAATCTTATTTTTTTCCATAAATATTTTTTGACGTTAAATTAGAAGTGCAACTAAATTGAGGCCTTATATTATTAGCAAGCAAGAAATCCACATAGAAGGTGATGGAGTTGATCATTGACATGGAACCCTTAAATGGGTAAAATTATGTAACAAATATAAGTTTTATGCCTCAAGATTGATATATATTGATATTTTTTAGATATGTATATTTAATATAGCCAAAGTAGTTGTTTTTCTAGGTCAAAAAGGTATTTGGCACCAAGGACAATATTGTTAACATATAATATTTTTCAAAATGATTTATGTAAATTATAAAGAGAATTGAGACAAAGGGTACTTATATTTAACTTCAATGTTGTAATTAATTTTATGAAGATAGTATAGACAAAAGGTACTTGTATTTAGCTTCAATATCATAATTAATTCCTTAAACCAACTTAACATATGAAAATATGAAGCTTAATAATAACTTAAGTATTAAAGATACTTAAAATATTTTAAAATTGTAAAAATGACTCCAAAACACATTGAAGAAATTATTGACTTCAACTAATAAACAAATATTTAGAGACCATTTAATTTTTTTGGGGGGGGCTTTAGAAACCTTACTCTCTTAAGAGTAGTATCTCAACTTACCCCTCCACTATTGATCAAATTTGAACCTGTCCCAGCTTATCCAAGGGCTTCAAACCTATTAGGGAAGTGTATTTTTAAAATAGGCCTTTATACACACACACACACACACACACACACACACACATATATATATTCCACAAATCATGATTCAAGTTTGAAACTTGCTTCCCAATACTAATACATATATGATATTTTTAATATGCATTGATAACCTGCAACATAATGGTATTGTTGAGTATTTTTTAGTAAAGCCCTTATTTTGTCATTTCAATAATGTATTTACACTTCTATATTATCATTCATATATATATATATATATATATATAATTATTCCACAAATCATGATTCAAGTTTGAAACTTGCTTCCCAATACTAATGCATATATGATATTTTTAATATGCATTGATAACCTGCAACATAATGGTATTGTTGAGTATTTTTTAGTAAAGCACTTATTTTTTCATTTTAATAATGTATTTACACTTCTATATATATATATATATATATATATATATATATATATATATATATATATATATATATATATATATATATATATATATATATATATATATATAGATATATAGATATAGATATATATATATATATATATATATATATATGTGCAACATAATGGTATTGTTGAGTATTTTTTAGTAAAGCACTTATTTTGTCATTTTAATAATGTATTTACACTTCTATATTATCATATATATAGAAGTGTAAATACATTATTAAAATGACAAAATAAGTGTTTTAATAAAAAATACTCAACAATACCATTATGTTGCAGGTTATCAATGCATATTAAAAATATCATATATGTGTTAGTATTGGGAAGCAAGTTTAAAACTTGAATCATGATTTATGGAATAATGATTTATAATATATTAATTTGGTAGGTTAAATCCTCGATAAAAAAAAACATAAATTTACACAAGTGAGTCGGTGACAATACCTATATTATATTTTGTACGATTTTATGACCTTAGAGATAACGATTCATAAACTAAAATGATGTGTTAGTACTAGTGATTCCTAAGAGCAATAAATAAATAATTAGTGCATCCATGCCCGTACTTACCATTTGCTTAAGCCATAATGTTCAAGTCACGTCAAGAATAATCTTTTTAATGTGAATCATGAATTGTGTTTCCTACTTAATGGTCTTCAAATAGAATTTTATTCAACTTGATGGCAATCATGACACTTTCTGTGGCATTTAGGAATATACTATTTTTATCATCAACTTATAATCCATGTCATTTAATTTTTATTTCTATTTTTTTAATTTTTGTTCCCAATATTCTTATGGAGGAGTTAAATTTGTAGGCATTCTATCACAACTACTAAGGGGGACATGCAATGCTATACTTATCATTCATGATGGATCTGAAGTGATTTTCATTGTTATATATGAGGTTCTTTCTATTTATGCAGTTACAAGATTGAATCCCAAATTCTTGAGCTGCCTTTGACATAGGTTATTGCTCATGCCCCCATTTATGTTAACATGCCAACAACTGAAGGACGTGATAGTATGACTAAGGAAATTGGTGAGGAAATTACCAACATCACTCAAATTTCATTATTGTGCATCATATGTGAGACTTATGTAAAACTATTAATAATTTTAAATTTCTTATGTAAAATTTTCACACTTAATCAAAAAATATTTAAAAAATAATTGGTTAAATTGATTAGGAGGATATTTATTTTTTTTTGAAATATAGGGTAAGATTCTCTGTAATATTTAGTTATAGAGTTCACTCATAGATGGGTGTTTTTTTAATTAATTTGGGGTGAATGTAGTATTGAGATAAATAGCATTATGAATATGGTGGGGAGCAACATGAAAGGGTTCGCTATTAGTTATCATGTAGGTGTGGGGTGTCTTGTGGTAGCTTGACATTCATGTGATCTCTGCCAAGGCAACCTAGAAAAATATTGCCAAAAATAGTTTTCACTTAAAATAACGTTGATAAGAATGAGACCATTACATTTGGAGGTTACTCAAATTTCATCATTGCACATCATAGGTATAGATATATTATTATATGGCTATGAATCCCATTTTTTATGTTTAAGGAATTTGATTTTATACACAATAGTTTTCGATATATGTCATTCTAGATAAACATGTATATGATATTTTAGGGTGCGACTGTTTATAAATTTATATTTCGTATGATATTTTCAGTGATGGCATCATGAGAAAAATTACCAACTTTCAAGATTTTTCTAGCCGCATCTACTAGTAGGGAAAAAAATGAGATGTCTTCCTTGAGAAAGAGCATGTGTTGTTATTATTCCATCCATATATGATGATCATGTTCAACTAAATTGACTTGGTGATAGTGATCTGAAGCACAGCCAAAATTTTAATGGTCTCCTCACCCATACATAATGTTTATTGGAGATGGCAAGGGTAACCTAGAAGAAAATTGTTGCAGCAGGTAGAAATGTGATGAACGACTCTACTACCTTTCATTCTATAACTTTTGGTGATGAATTTGATTTTTTATTTCATCAGATGGTATGATAATAATTACTATTTTACATAATTAAAGAAAGGTGTGGCATTTCCTAGTGGATTTTTTTTAAGTTGTCATCACCACCATCACACTATGTAGGGGAGATGCAATTCTCCATCTTCATCCCAAATAAAATGCTTTAACCATGACCCTGATTTAAAGTCAAAGGAGGGTGAAATAAATGTTGGTAATGGTAGTCACACTGTAATACCCAATAACAATCAATTTTAAGCTCTAGGACCAGAGGAAATATGGAAACAATGATAATAATAGCTTGCATTGGAATCATCTTGGCAAAGATTGGCATTCCCCAAAAATACAAATGATGCCATTGTGGAAGGCCTTAAAGCATCAATCACCCACGCCCACAACTAGACTACTTATATTCAAGCATTTCTCCTAAAATTTTGGCATGATAACTAAACAACCCCAAATATTTCTAAAGGGCTCTATATTCTACATGCATTATATATGTATATATTATTGGGTGTGTTCATATACTTATTTTTATTTTTAAATTAAGTAATTTGTAAGAAAACTGAGGTCTATAAGTTTATAGAGTTTATTTTGTGAGACTGCCTACTTGAAACCTATCAATCAGAAAGTATAAATAAGGGTTGTATTTATGATTTCATTGTAATATGTATATAACAAATACTAGTGTAGGTCACAATCCATGACATTTTAATGGGGGTCCATAGCCATGACAAATTTAATTTTGAAATGATCTCACTTTGGTATTTGCATTAGTGATTGTATTTGTCATTTGAATTATAAATGGTATGTAAAAGGCAAATTTATCACTAATTACCTTAGTGATGTGTATTTATTGTGTTAAGATATTTTTTATTGTAAACCAAAATGCAATGATTCTTGCTAGGTTTTTCACTAAATTTAGATGTTTATTTATTTCAATATAATTTTGTGACCAAATTTGTGTAGGTTATGTGTGTGTGTGTGTGTGTGTGTACATATGTACACACACACACATATACATGTTCTCTTAATGGTATACATATTACACATCTTCATTAATATCTCAATTTTATAACTTATAAATAGAAATGTTGCCCACTTAGTTAATATGCTCACAGATCCCTTTTTAGATATGGAAGTCAAAGTCTGAAAAAAATGCTCTATAAGTTAAAGGGATGACTTGACTTTCATCTTATTCTATCTCTAGTGATTGAAATATGTATTTCTAGTTTGAAGGTTTTCCTTCAAACTCATGAATTAGATATGATCCCTGGCTCTTGTCCTCTTACTATTAAATATCAGGTCATGTATTGTCTAACCAATACCCTTCACCTTGTTGTCAAGCATACTCCCACGTAAGGCAAAAGCATGGTGTGTCATGCAACAGATAATAGTTAGATAATTCCAGGTAAATCAATTTCTTAGTCAGATCTTAAGTTTCTTAGAAAATGGATAGTAGACACAGACTTTGTTCAGAATCCCAAAAAATCCTTATCATTTGCTACATTTGTAAGAGATTTTCCAAACAAATCTATTATTAGATTTGACTCTCAGAATGATTTAAAAGACCATATGTTGAACATACAACTACAGCAACCCTTGCCTCCAATCAATTCTCACTGTCTGCATCTCAAGAAAGTCCATGACCCTCAAATAGATTCATATTATTGTATTGATTGCCAAAAAATCATAAGTCATCTAGAAAAATCCAATATTCACATGGTTAAAAGAGATTTATCCATACAAGAACTACTTGAGAAGAATAAGAAGTTACTTGTTGAAGCTAAAAAAATTAATATGGAAGGAACTTCTGAAGAAAAGACTAAAAAAGAAGAAGAGGAAGGTCATATATGGAAAACTCCTCTGGGAGATGAATCATACACATGAAAGAGATTCCCAAAGCCTGCTAATTTCAATCAATATTCACCTGATGAAAAATATAGGGCACAAATGTATTATCTCAGAATATCTGACAAAAATCTTGATCAGTTTATAGAAATCAAGTTAATGAATTAGAATAATCTTGCAACTAAATGTTTGAATAATAAAATTTCAGAAATACAACAAAGTCTTGATCAGGTTTCTAAAATGTTAAGGAGTATTGAGTTATATCAAAAAGGAGAAATTACTAGAGCCATCAATGTTTTAAATGATATATTACTACCCATCATAGTCAGCTTATTTAAAAAATAGATAATGAATCCAACAACATTAGACTACAACAACAATCTATTGAAAAAAAGATAGATGATATGATTACTGAGAAAAAGGTTATCAGTCAAAGCCAAGATCAATTTAAGACTAATATGGTTTCTATTGAAATAGATTTGAAAACTCAAATTGCTACTCTTGAGATAAAATAGGAAGAAGCACATCAAGAAATCAGACAACTATCTTCATCTTCTAATAGCATAGCTAGAGAAATTATAAACCAAAATACTAGCTTATCTTCTATTCCTGATATTCTAGATTCACTAAAAGATAAAGGACAATCTTCTCAGCCACAGCAAAAAATTGTTGTCTCAAAACATATTGATTACAATCAAAATATCCATTCTTGACAAAATATTTTAAAAATATAAAGAGAATCATTCACGAAATCTAAATCAAAAAGTTTACCTGATTCTAAAAAATTTCTTGATAAGATCTTCCAAGTAGGAATGGTTAAGATTGAACTTGCTAAAATTGAAAGTTATTTTGATATAGAAGAATCTTCAAAGTCTAGACCTCCACTAGATTCTCAAATTAGGGCACTGAACCTTCAACCTTTCTTTTGGAAATTTAATTGTGAACCACCACAAAAAAAGAAAGAAATGATTCATGCAATGTTAGCTTGGGCCAGTGTACAAATTTATAGTCTTCAGAAAGATCTTTTTAGTGTTAGTCAGTAAATTATAAATAGGTTTATAGGAAATATCAAAGAATGGTGGGATGTTAGTGGTCCAGTGTTTGATGAAAGCATATACACTCACCCAAAACCTATCTCTGCACTCTGTAATGCTTTATTTTTTGAATTTGTTGGCACACTTGATAATGATAAAGAGGCAAACAAAATGAAATTTTTTGAAACCCAATTATGTGATATGATGAGGCTATATGAATATATGTGCCATATAGAGAATATGTTCTATAATATTAGAGAAATCTTTAATCCAACATACAAGATTAGGTATATAGAATTCTTTCTTAAATATTTTACCACCAAATATAATGCTACTATGGGTGATAATCTTCTAACCATGTCCTTTGGAAGGATAAATCAGAATATCAAAGCAGTCAATGAAAGGTTATGTGTAGAAAGAAAAGCTCAGAAAGAAACTATGAAGTTTCACAAACAAATTGGTGCAAAATTTTGTAAATTTTATCAATGATAATTTTGGTTGTATGAATGTGCATAGATATAGACAGTATAAAAAGAAGAAGAAATCTCATTCTTAAAAATGTTCTTCAAAAAAATAATTTATTTATAATAAGTCTTGGAAGCTTAGATATAAATCTATAAAAATAAATTTGGTTCGAGAAGGATATTTAGAAAAAAGAAACATGGGTTCCAAAAGAAGCCTGTCAAATGTTTCATCTGTCAAGGTGATCATTATGCAAATAAATGTCCTAATAAGATAAAAGAATCCAAAAATATTAATTTTTTGAATAGCCATGGAATCAATGAAGATGAATATGTTTTAGTTTCAGAAGAAGATGAACTTCAATATGAGTCAGATATTTTGTGGGAAGCATCTAATAGTGATGAATTTGATAATCAAGTAAATATGAATCTATCTAACACTGAATCAAAAGAAAAATTATCTGATTATGATTCTGATATATGATTTTAGATTCATATGATTTTTGTTCTTTTTCCAGATGCCTTAAGTTTATCCCAACAAATATCTTTCCTCGAAGAAATATATGCTAAAACACTTGCCTAAATGATCTCTGAAAGAATGTTTTTATAACAACAAATTATAGTTGCTGAGCAAAAATATTCTCTCTATTTAGCTCAACAAAAAAGGTAAAAAGATATTTTGTCACAAGAATTTTAGTTCAAACACCAGAAAGCTTCTCTAGTTAAAGCTACCTATCAACTAAACATATATGATAGATCTACTTGGTGAAAGAAGCACATCTATCAACTTTAACTCTTCGTAGTTAAAGATCAAACTGAATTACAAGATCTTCTAAAAGAAGAAGCTCTTGCTGATGAATATGAACACCTCTTTGAAGAATAATTGCTCCAAATAACTAATGAGATTGAATCTCATTTTGAGGGGCAGAAAACCTCTCATAATAATTTAAATATACATCAGATGTTAGTATACCATACTAATAATCTAGTATGTAAAATTTAGCTTAAATGAGATGGCTTTAAATCATATAGCTTGGATGTCTTGCTTGATACGGGTGCTGATATCTCTCTTGTTGGATATCATTCTATCACTATTGATATGTAGAAAACTAATTTTCATAGGTTAACTTTTGATATAAAAATTGTAGTTTCAGAATTGTCTGCAGTTATTCATGTTATACTTGGTGACTTTATCTATCATTTTAAGATAGTACAACATGAAATAACAATGTATGATATGATGATTGGTTCAGATAACTTGGCTACTTTCTACCTTATCACAATTCAGTTGCATGAAATAATTCTTGCATAAAAATATTCTTTATACAAAAAATTCAGATATGAATGCAAAATTTTTATGAAAGAAAAGTCAAAGAAACCAGTTGATACCAGATAGATACAACAGAACGTAAATATTTGCTATGCTAGCATTGAACCAATAATTGAAAAAAATAAAAATAATTGTTGCTCTAAAAATCCTTTGATATTCAAAGATAAGAAAATACATGAATGCAGAATTGAATTGAAGATGGTAAAGAATAAAAATGGCAAAGAAATAGAACCCAAGTTTAAGGCACATCATTAAGAAATATCTCTTTCACTTAAAAAAGAATGTTTTCAGGAGATAAAATAATTAAAGGAATAATGTTTGATAAGAGATTATAATATCCCTTGGGTTTGTGAAGCATTTTATGTAAATAAAATATCACATCAAATAATGAGTAAAAAGAGACTAGTTATAAATTATGTTCCTCTTAATAAATATGTTTTATCAGTTCAGCATCCTATTCTTTCAAAAGATGAAATCTTGCAAAGAATAAGTGGAAGTAAAGTTTACAGTGAGTTTAATTTAAAATCAATATTTTGGCATATATAAGTAGCAAAACAAGATAGGTATAATATTGTATTTGTTACTCCATTTGGACTATATGAATGGAATGTCCTATCCTTTGGCTTAAAGACTGCTCCTAGCATATTTTAAGAGATGATGAATAATATTTTCTTAGCATACTTTGATTTTATCATTGTCTATATAGATGATATATTAGTCTTTTCAAAATCAGTTAAAAATCATCTAAATCATTTAGAATAATTCTATTAGATTGTGTTTGACAATGGTCTAGTTCTGTCTAAAAAAAAATATCGATTTTCAGATATGAGATTGAATTTTTAAGAGTTACTATAAAATCAGGAGAAGTTGTAGTTTAGGAACATGTTTTAAAGAATATTAAAAAAATTTCTAGTGAGCTCAAAGATAAAAATTTGCTACAAAGATTTCTTGGTTGTGTAAACTATGTCGCAGGTTATTATATTGCACAAGGCATAATTCTTTTAAATAAAAGGCTAACAAAGAATCCTTCAACATGGTCATATGAAATTTTTCAAAATTTACCACATTTAGTTTTACCTGATAATGGTCTAAAGATTATTGAAATAGATACTTTAGAATTATATTGAGGTGCAGTTCTTAAAAAAATAATGTCAAATTGTTCAAAAAAACCATACAGATTTGCTTCAAAAAAATTTAAACAAGCTCCAAAAAATTATCATTCTACACAGAGAAATTCTTATTGTTATTAAGGCTATTCAAGCTTTTATGGTTTTTATGTGATAAAAAAAATTCTTGTTAGATCTGATTTAAATAACTTTATGAGTATTCTTCATTCTACTGATAATCTAAAAAAAAGTTATGTGAGCAGATTAACTAGGTGGGCAACATTTCTGTCAGACTTTGACTTTTCTATTGAGCATATTCTTAGAAAAAAGAATTGTCTAACTGATTTTATATCTAGACAATTCAATTCAGATAATTCAGAATGATCAGTCATGACAGTAATAGTTACTAAAGTTGATGAAGAATTTCATCAGCGTATATGGAGATTCACTCCATCTGTTGCTAATTAGTGAACTCATGAAATTGATGCTCTCACTAGAAAATCTCATGAAGCTTCTACATAACTCAATAATACTCATTTAACATGGACATTTCAGTTTCAAGAACCTGATGGCAAAAGGTGGTGTTCAACAATAATGTTATATCATGAAGCTAATAATCCAAAGAATATTGGTATAAATAATCTATTTTAAAAAAATTATTTGTAGGCATGGTTTTGAATTTCTAATCCAATGGTCTACCTTTTGGCCAAGTTTTAACCTTGTTACAAAGAATTTTTGGTTATCTGTTGAAACACCAGATTACTTGTTTGACTTTTTAGATTATATTATGCCAATAAAAGCTTCTGATGATTTTGTTGTTTGTATCCCTCCAAATCAAGTGAGAAATATATTTATTGCTTTGAGGATATCTTTTAAGATGAAATTTGAAATATTTTCAGTTCAAAATTTTCAAGTTAATCTACATGCTAGCTTAGCTCCTGCACAATCGTTAGTGGCTCTTTGGAAACAATTCATAATAAGTCATCAAGTTGTGTTTCCTCCTACACCTCATCATTATATCTTAAGGATTCCATCAACTTTATACATGGACTACACCAAGTTTGATTCTGATAATGACAACCATTATTCTTTCCAAGGAGAATATGAATTCAATGATGATGATTGATTTAATATAAAGACTAGTTATGGGGTCTATCTGTAGTCATGAATATGGGCACGATAACCCTATCTTATTTTTGTGGACCTCACCACTTTCAAAAGGCAATAACCTATCGGTCATGTCGACAGATTCTTTGTTTTTTCTAGTTAGGCGGTGCATAGTGAGCCCATAACCCACTAATTTTTTGCATCTTATCTTCTGTCTATTGATTCGACATCTTTGTGTCGATCAATGATATTCTCATTTCATCCTATAAATATGAGGATTTCTTTGTGTCATAAGCATTGAATGCCTAAAGTCAATTCTAGATTTTAGCCTAGTAGTTGAGTCATAGTGAGTCAAGAAAAAATGTATTCTCTTCACTTGCCCTCTTTGTGGGATCCTACAAATCAGAAACTTTTCCTAAATATGTTATTTATGATACATCTATTGTAATTACTCTACTAGATGTTACATGTATGTAAGCTCTATAAGCTCTCCTTGTGTCCTATTAGACGATACTGTTGTTAATGGTATCAAAAACTTTTCCTAAATATGTTATTTATGATATGTCCATTGTAATTGCTCTACTAGATGTTGTGTGTCTGTAAGCTCTATAAGGTATCAAAAACTTTTCCTAAATATGTTATTTATGATATGTCTATTGTAATTACTCTACTATATGTTACGTGTCTGTAAGCTCTATAAGCTCTCTATGATACCATTAACAACAGAATCATCTAATAGAACACACAGAGAGCTTATAGACCTTACATACACACAACATTTAGCAAAGTAATTACAAGAGACATATCATAAATAACATATTTAGAAAAAGTTTTGATTTACAAGATCTCACAAAAAGGGCAAACAAAGACCAAATGCTTTTTTCTGACTCGTTACGACTCAACTACTAGGTTAAAATCTAGACTTGACTCTAGGCATTTAATGCTTATGACATGAAGAACTCCTCATATTTATAAGATGAAATGAGAAGATCAACGGTTGACACAAACATGTTGAATCAATGGATAAAAAGTAAGATGTCAAAAGATAGTGGATTATGGGCCCATTACGCACCATCTAACAAGAAAAAATAAATAGAATTTATCAACACGGCTGACAGGTTATCACCTTTTGAAAGTGGTAAGGTCCACAAAAATAAGAGAGGGTTATCGTGCCCATATTCATGGCTACAGACAGACCCCATAGCTAGTCTTTATATTAAATCAGTCATCATCATTGAATTCATATTCTTCTTAGAGAGAATAATGGTTGTCATCATCAAAATCAAAGTCGGTGTGGTCCATGTATAAAGCTGATGGAATTCTTAAGATCAACTGTTAGGTGTAGGAAGAAACACAACTTGATAACTTATTGTGAACTGTTTCTAAAGAGTTATTAATGGTTGTGTAGGAACTAAGCTAACATGTAGATTAACTTAGAAATTTTAAACTAAAAATATTTTAAACTTAATCCTGAAAGGTATCCTCAAAGAAATAAATATATTTTTCACTTGATCTAGAGGGATACGAACAACAAGATCATCAGAAGCTTTTATTGGCATAATATAATCCAAAAATTCAAACAAGTAATCTAGTATTTTAGTAGATGACCAGAAATTCTCTGTAACAAGGTTAAAACTTGGCCAAGAGGTAGACTATTGGATTAAGAATTCAAAACCATGCCTGTAAATAAAATTTTTAAATAGATTATTTATATCAGTATTCTTTGGATTATTAACTTCATGATATAACATTATTGTCAAACACTACCTTTTGCCATCAAGTTTTTGAAACTGAGATGTCCATGCTAGATGAGTATTATTAAGTTTTGTAGAAGCTTCATGAGATTTTTTAGTGAGAGCATCGATTTCATGAGTTAATTGATTAACAATAGATGGAGTGGATTTCCATATATGCTGATGAAATTTTTCACAAACTTTAGTAACTGTTATTACCATGACTAATCATTCTGAATTATCTAAATTGAATTCTCTAGATATAAAATTAGCAAGACAATTCTTTTTTCCAGGAATATGCTCAATAAAGAAGTCAAAGTCTGAAAAAAATGTTGCCCACTTGGTTAATCTACTCACATATATATTTTTTAGATTATCAGTAGAATGAAGAATACTCATAAAATTATTTAAATCAGATCTAACAAGAAATTTTTTTGATCTCACAAAAAACATAAAAGCTTTAATAGCAAGAATTTCTTTGTGTGTAGAATGATAATTTTTTTGAACCTATTTAAAATTTTTTGAAGCAAATCTGTAGGGTTTTTTTGAACCATTTGACAGTCTTTCTTTAAGAACTGCACCCTAATATAATTTTGAAGCATCTATTTTAATAATCTTTAGACCATTACTAGGTAAAACTAAAGGTGGTAAGTTCTAACAATTTTGTTTTATCTTTTGAACAATTTCGTTTGACCATGCTGGAGGATTCTTTGTTAGCTTTTTATTTAGAAGAATTTTGTCATGTGCAATATAATAACCTGCTACATAGTTTACACAGCGAAGAAATCTTTGTAGTAAATTTTTATCTTTGAGCTCATCAAAAAAAAATTAATATTCTTTAAACATGTTCTTGAACTACAACTTCCCCTGATTTTATAGCAACTCCTAAAAATTAAATCTCCTATCTAAAAACTGACATTTTTTTTAGACAGAACTAGACCATTGTCAAACACAATCTGATAAAATTATTCTAGATGATTTAGATGATCTTTAAGTGATTTTGAAAAGACTAATAATTCATCTATATGGGTAATGATAAAATTAGAGTATGCAAAGAAAATCTTATTCGTCATCTCTTGAAATATGCTAGGAGCAGTCTTTAATCCAAAGGGTATGACATTTTATTCATATTGTTCAAATGGAGTAACAAATGCAATCATATACCTATTTTATTCTGCTACTTATAACTACTAAAATTTTAATTTTAAATCAAATTTACTGTAAATTTTGCTTCCACTTATTCTTTGCAAGATTTCATCTTTTGAAGGAATAGGATCTTGAACAAGTAAAACATATTTATTAAGAGAAACATGATTTATAACTAGTCTCTTTTTATCCCTTATTTGTTTTGATCTTTTATTTACATAAAATACTTCACAAACCCAAGGGCTATTAGAATCTCTTATCAAACCTTATTCCTTTAATTGGTTTATCTCTTGAAAACATTCCTCTCTAAGTGAAGGAGACATTCTTGAATGATGTGCCTTAAACTTGGGTTCTATTTCTTTGCCATTTCTGTTATTTACCATCTTCAATTCAATTATGCATTAATGTATTTTCCTATCTCTGAATGCCAAAAGATTTTTAGAGCAACAATCATTTTTAATAGTCTTAAAGAAAGACTATCAGATTGTTCAGAAAAACCCTACAGATATGCTTCAAGAAATTTTAAATAAGCTCAAAAAAATTATCATTCTCCACACAAAGAAATTCTTGTTGTTATTAAGGCTATTCAAGCTTTTATGTTTTTTGTGAGATCAAAAAAAATTCTTGTTAGATTTGATTTAAATAACTTTATGAGTATTATTCATTATACTGATAATCTAAAAAAAGGAATAGGGATATCAGCACTATTAGACTTTAATAAGAATTGTCAAGGCAGTATTAAACTTTTATGATATCATAGGAATATTAAAAAAAAAATTGATCCATATCTATTTGAGGCATCCTTCAAATAGATTCATATTACTATATTGACATTTGATATAGGATTTCAGATTTATATATTTTCTGCTCTTCCATAAATAATCTCTTTATATATATATATATATATATATATATATATATATATATATATATATATATATATATATATATATATATATATATATATATATATATATATAGTGAGAAAATGGTTTCAATTGATCATCTTAAGAAGGACAAAAGACAACTATCACTCATTGATGCATTTGGTATCCATCAATATAATAGCCAATATTGTCGTTCCCAAAATGAAGACTTTGGTGTTCAACAACATGAAGAAGACTATGAATCAAATAGAGAAAAAAATGAGAAAAGGAACAAGCAACAAAGAAATATAAAAGAACATTCAAGTCCAAATGGAGAAAAATATTTCCATGGGCTTATGTTGCAAAATACTAAAATGACATTGAAAGGACAAAGTGTTCTTGGTGTGTAAAATATAATAAATAAACTTCATTCATTAAAGATGGGAGTATGACCCTTCAAGTTAGTGATCTAAAAACCCATGCAAAATCAAAGCCTCATAAATTTACTCTACAAATCTTGGAGGGAAAAAACAAACAGAGTGGTATTATAATTATCAAATATATAGAACTAATGGTAGATGTTGAGAAGAAGAGAATAAGTGATTGAAATATATATTTTGTTGCCACACATTATGTACCTTTATAAATTTATAAGTGAATTTATGACTTGAAAATGTATAAGGGCACTCCACACATGCCTCTAATAGATGAATACTCTACATATACAAATACCACATCTAGTAAAGAGTTATTACAAGTTGTGAATGAGGTATATTAGAAAAAATTAAAAGATGAGATTTCTTTAGTCCATTTTACTCAATTTTAGTTGGTGAAAGTATTAATCAAAACATGTTACAACATTTGATAGTTTATATTACATATTTGACAAATGAAGAGGTTAATGTGCAACAAACTTTATATTTCTCCTTCAAATAAAAGATGGAACAATTCAATCTATGAATGATGTCGTGACAACTATTTTAGCAGAGATGGATTTATCCTTGACAAAGTTCGTTAGATTTAGATTTGATGGGGATTTTACCATGAAGGGTATCTATGAAGGTTTATCTACTAAGTTTTATCGAGATGCTCCTCAATTATTAGACAATCATTGCATAACTCGTCGAGAATCATTAACAACAAATGATGCTTTATTTTATTTCACAGAGTTATGATCTATCAATAAATTTGTAAAAACCATTTATTCATGGCTTGGGAAATTTTTAAAAATTCGTGGAGCATTAAGAGAACTAATAGAGAGTTATTTCAAATTAGTAGGTTAGAGGTGTTGCATAGTCATCAAATTAGGTGGCTCTCAAGAGGAAAGGTAATGGAAAGGCTAGTCAAACTCAGTCTTGCTTTGTTGAAAGAATGAGAATTAGAGGAGAAAAAAATGTATGATATGTTAAGATTTATTGGAATACAATTTTGCATCCATTTACTTGCAATTGTGATTATTGAGTTAAATACATTGAATATGAAATTTCAAAAGGATCATGTTGACATTACTTCCATTAACATTACTTTATATATTCCTATTGACATGCTTCATAGAGGATTTTAAAGAAACATATTTATAGTAGGTACAATACATATATCATATTTTTTAAATAGAGCACAAGGAAGAACTTTTAAGTTTACATATGGAACGTGTACAATACATGTACATGCATTAAGATTTGAGAGTTTGCCTAACTCACAAAGATCAAGGACACTAGATGATTGCATTATATTGGAAAAAGTTTTATAATGAAGGTTATTGATTCTCTAAATATAAGGTTCAAATATTTACTTATATTTAATGTTGTTAAGTTTTTCAATCCTCGTAATTATTACAAAGAGATGGATGATAAAGACCATCAAACAAAAATATGTTTAACATGTTTGTGTGAAAAAAATAGTGTTGGGAACTCACCTATTGTGAATACTATTAAATGTTTAGGTGAGATGGATGAATTTGTTTGCACCATTTATAAATAGTACTCTAAAAAACATATGTTTGGAGCATGGGATCTATGTGGGGATGAACTTGAATGGTTTGAAGGGTTTCTATGTTTGATGTAGTTATCGCAAGCTATTATTGTTAATCCAGTAAGCACAACAATTTGTGAAAGAGGTTTTTTAAAGTTTTATAGGGTAAAGAATGATAATAGATCTATAATTTTTTTGAAACACATTGGATATGTTAATATTTTTTTTATGAGGTAGATCGTAATGCTATTTATGATGCATGAAAGTATATAAAATCTTGAAAGCCTCTTCCACCAGATCAATAGATCCATATGGTCCCCACACACATGATGGTCTTCTTAAATAGAAATATGCTCATATGAACTTATTTAATTTCTTTTTGAGGTATTTAATTTTTATTTGAGTTATTAATGCTATTAGAAGGAATTCAAACACATGTAACATTTAATTAATTAATTAATTTTTGTTTGAGAATGTTTTATATTGTTTCTCAGTTGTACACCTCTTCGCTCGACCTTGCACACTTGAAGAAAATGGTAAACAAATATGAAAAACCCACTAGTATGTCATTATAGTTGGGGGAGGGTTTGGCATCAAGAATGGACCGAATGGAGAAAATGACTAAGAGGCATCGACAAAGGGTATGGCCAGCTACCTACTACTTCTGGCTCTACCTGAACCAAGGTGAGAGGCCCTAAGGGGTAGCTTACTCACATGGAGAGATTCTGTAATTCAACCTCCATGGGGATTTTTTGGCACAAGGAACAAATTTGACCAGGGCATAACCAAAGTTGCACACTCCACCAGAGAAGGGTTGTCACATAGAATGAACAAATGCACTAGGGCAAACACAAGCTACTGAAGATAGATGGGAAAGTACTTGCAACCTTCATTCTAAAGAATTTTCAACAATAAGGGGTTAAATGGAAGACTATAGTGTTGATCTTGAAATCACAAAGCAAACACATGTTAAGTATGAAATATGTATGCATATGTAGGCAAACCATACTTAAAATATGCAACAATTGTATTATTTGTAGGGTAGGACAGTTTGATAGTAATAAAAAAAAGAGGGTGGTGTGTTGGTGGTTTTCAAACAAGGATTATTTCAACATACATTAGATCACTTATTACAAAGATGTAGAAAAATGACTTACAAGCTAATGGGAATTGCCAAGAGTGATTTGCACTTATTGGTGCCAATGAAATGCAAATACCCAAATGACCCTAAAACCCTATAAACATACACTGAAACTAAAATCTCAAATACTTTTTCCTATTGAATCCATAAACCTAGGGATCCCTAACGAGTTATTTAGCAACATATTTCCAAACATAATGCAAAATGAGATTTATAATCTAGATCTCAACCCAAAATGACAAGTAGTGAGCATAGAACAAGATATCCAATCAACAGCATTTACAAAACATATTAATGCACTTCATCAATAGAAAAGAGTAATAGCCACAATTATTCTTCATTATCTTGAAAAGAGATCTTACATACATCAATGTTTCAAAATGTTGCCATGGGGATAAGCATTATGTATTTGCTCCATGTTGGACAAGGGAGACATATAAGCATGCTCTTAGAGCTTGCTAATGGTTATACACTTATAACCACCTTAGCAAGAGAGGAAAAGTACTTACAATAATTATCCCAAAATGTGGAAGAGTTTATACTTGGAGAGAAAAGCAAAGAACAACAACCTTGAATAGAAGAAAATCCTTCTATTTATACATTTTTTACCCTTCTTTTGCAATGCGAGGATTGGGGTTATATTTTACAATTTTCAAAATTTCAGTCAACACCTCAAAGTTCTGACAAGATGTTCCTAGCTAGAAAAACCCTTTGCCATGCCTAGAATCTTCACCCATTTGCAAAAAAAAATGATCGCTCTAACTGCCTCTACAAGGAATGATGAAGATTTGGCAGCACATCCTTTAATTTCTTGGCTGGAGATGCCTTCACATGAGCTGGGAGAAGAATCTTTGTTTGAGGAGGCCAAATAAACTTTGTCCTCATGTGTAACTACCTAGAGATGCCCTTGACCACTTGCTTACATAACTATAACTTCTTAGATAGCCACCCTTCCTCTTATGCACACTATGGAATAAGCTACTCTTGCAATGATGCCATGGGAATATTCTAGATCCATGGCTATTCAAGTGATCTTCTTTGGAGTGCCCCACCTTGGCCTTGCAATCCTAGAATTTCTCTCTCATGGAGGAGCTTGAAAAAGTAAAGCATGATAAAATACAATACTTAGGTCATTTTCAATTTTTTACTTTTTGGCTCTAACTTATTTTTCAATACCTTTCATTTTGCAACTTTGCTTTTTGCACCTTTTGCTTTTTTGCAAATTTTCTTTTTTCCATTTTTGCTTTTAGGGCTAACTCCACAACTTTTAATGCATAAATGCAATATTTTCACCTTTTCACATTTTAGTGAAAATTTGGCCCCTTTTACAAATTTGCAATTTGCATATGTAATTCCCCTAGGAAGGTCTCCTTACAAATCACAGACTTTCAAATTGCAACATTACAATTTACACCTGTAGTTCCCCTTAGGGAATCAGGAACTACAAATGAATTTTGCACTTTTACAAAAATACAAATTGCACTTGGGGTTCCCATTTCCCTCAAAAGCTCCTTTTAGGGAATCCATAACTCTAAATACACTTTACACTTTTACAAAAGTGCAAATTACACTTGGGGTTCCCATTTCCCTCAAAATCACCTTTTAGGGAATCTAGAACTCCAAATGCACTTTTGTAAAAGTGAAAATTGCACTTGGGGTTTTTATTTCCCTAAAAATATCCTTGACTTGACCTTTTCCATGCTTGATTTGACTGTAGGATTGGGAGGGTTGATCGCATTTTGCATGCTGCATTTTGAGACCCTACCTTTTGCATGGTGCACTTCCTACTAAGATTTCCTAGGGAGTTTGGGGTCTCATCTGCAAATTTTAGAACTTACAATTTTTGGATTTTTAACTCTTCACCCAACTTCATCACTGTAACTTGGTTGCAATGAGTACGCTACAGAAGACTTCACCAGAAGCCTAGCCCTTTCTTATAGTATGCATTCTATTGTATTCACATGAGCTACCATTTTACTTGATTTTTATAGCCATTAAGCACTATTTCCAATATTAACTCATCTAGGAGCTGAAATAAATTCCTCTTTTACTGTTAATCAAAACCATAGAGGGGAGAATGAATGTCATCATATGAAAGATTTCTCATAATATCACTTCATGCAACAAGCCTCCATCCTCAGATCCTTCAAGCAAACCAATATTAATAAATAAAACCTTATGCAAAGGGTATAACCCAAGATGGTTCCTCATCTTCTTTTTAATCAAAAGTCTTTTGATTCCTTTCAAAAAATACTCCATTTTTGCAATCTAGCAGAGTAGAGCAATATGATATTGGGCATCTTGTTGGAACACTACCAAAATTTTACAAGTTTCTTCTTTATAAGCCCAAAAACAAGAGTCTCGATTTAAAGATGCCAACAGATCCACTACATGCCCTGCAAACATCAACTTGATCCCTCCTTTGAATTTTACATCTTGGGTTAACATTATCATTTATTTATTTTTTAGGCAAAAGAAAATGCAATTGATTTGCAACCCAAACCCATGTTTTCCTCCTTAACTCACCCTTAAGGCATATATCAAAACAACATGTTTCCAGAACCTGAGAAGCAAAATGTTCCATCTTGGAAATTAATTAACGGTCGATTTCATTTGGTTCCAGGGATGATAAGAATTTCATACTTTTCTGTCTAAACCCCACAAAGACTCGAGACACCTCCAATGGGTGGTCTCTCTTAATCCCATAAAAAGGATTTAATGCAAGGGATAGCAAATCATCCATGATTTTGTGAATACGATATATAAGATCTTTAGGGTACGTGTCTTTGCATGGGATCTTATTACCTTCAAACTAATCAGGGTATGCAGGGGATAATACTTGCCTATATATAGTTTATGGAATGGTTGGGTGTGGTAGATAATAGGTAAGTATTATCCCCTGCATACCCTGATTAGTCTGAAGGTAATAAGATCCCATGCAAAGACACATACCCTAAAGATCTTATATATCGTATTCACAAAATCATGGATGATTTGTTATCCCTTGCATTAAATCCTTTTTATAATCTCTTGCTCCCATTCTAGGTACATTTGCATGCCAGCCATACTCAAGAATGAGCTAAATCTCCTGATCTATCTGAGTTATTATAGCTCAAATATTGATCACATTTTCCTTTGAAGCTCTCCAACACACCTAAAAAGCAACTTTTTGCACTATTTTATGAACCTGTATGGGTTGTTGGGATGCATGCCTACTCAATCAGCTAGGCATGTATTGGTTATTTTATTTTTCCTACTCTTTCCTTCATGCCTTTGTGAAATCTAGATCTACCCCAGCATTTTACATGTAGTTTGGTGCAAAATGCACTCCCTTTTCCCATTTTTGTCATTCTCCTCTTCTTCTTCCATGGGATCCAGAAGTGCCAATGCACTTCGCACCTTGTATTTGTGTTGGTGCAAGCTACATGTTGAATAATACCTTCCATGGTGCTTATTTTTTTATGCTTCACGTGATCTTCTTGCAGTCAACTCTTAGACCTTCTACCAAGTCCCTTTTCATTCATAAAATCTAGAACTGTCTAAGCAATCTATACTTTAGGAGGGTGCGTTTGGGGCAGTGCATATCCGCCATACTTTTCCCACAGGTTATTCTTTTGTCTCCTTTATGTAGAATGTAGAACTGCATGTGTACACAATACTTTACACATTATGTAGGTATAAATTGCATGTGAGACTCTGCCTTCCACCGTTTACCTCATGTTATCACTCGACGAACTTCTCCTTACCATTTTGCACTTCTTGGTCAACATGTAGTCAATAGGTGAATCCCCATCGGGCCCTTACCTCTATGAATGCAAATGTTGAAATTGCTTTTATCCACTCAAACCTCCAGTGGAACTATCATGCCTCATTTGCAACTTCCAAACATTGTATTCAACATATGCACTTTCACCAACATGCCACACATTCTTTTTGCAAATAATAATCTCACATAGTCTTATTCACCTCCTTATAACTTATATTACGTGGGTGGGGTCCTTTGTGGTTTTCCTTGGTGTTATGCAAGCCTAAAGGCCTCCATGTGGGCTCTCAACTTTGCTAGCTTGCGTGTATTTTGGGGCACCAATACTGGCTCTCGCTCAGGGATGTACACCTCTTATTAGTGTGCAAAAAAACCCATAACATAAGACTGGGTGCCAATCCATTGGGCCATGGAGCCAACACTTGATCAATTTATCAGCAAACTATCATGAAGTCTCAACAAAACAAGGTATATTAATAAAAATAGATCAGGAAGATCTGAAATGAACATAACAAAAAACACAAAAGGAAGATGTACAAACAAAGCCCGAAGCAAAGGGACAACAAAAAAATGAAACAATAAGACTATATACGAATTATATACATAGGTTATGGACTCAGTATAAGAAGTGTTTCAACTATTTGTCATCAATTGGTAGCTCTATAATCTTGTCATCCCATAATTTTTTAAACTTTTCTAGTAGTTAGGTGGCCAAGATGAAGTAAACCAATCTTTGCACCTACTTGAAGTTATTGATGCTAATGTGAACTGGGATGAAGTGCTAAAATAAATCCTTCCTATATGATCTCAAATTTTGATAAGACCAAGCCAAAAGATCTTAGTACCTTTTCAACAGTTGTAAATAAACTTGTTTCTCAACTGCAATCAGGGAAGTACCAAGAAGGCATGCCTTAGGATCAATAATGTCATTCGTGCACTCAAAAGGTAGCTTGAAAGAGAACTTAAAATATTCATCCTTGGGGGCATAAAAGACAACCCTAGTTCCACTACCAAGATTGGAATAAGTCCCGTCAAATGTCGATTTCTAAACTACACCTTCACTATCAATTTCAACATCAAGAATAACAGGGTATTCATCAACATCAATATTTCCAATGAAGTTGCCCAATTCCACATCCATGTCCAACACTTCATTTAGGGCATGCTTTGGATCTTCAATTATATGGATCATCTTCAGCTCCCTATGAAATTTGACCATCTTACCCCAAAACAAAATTGTGGCATAAGACAAGTCCATTTGTATACCCCCACCCATGCTAGTAGCCCATTTATGTGACAACAACATCCCCCATTTAGGTTGGCAGTCCACAACTACACATCCATATTCAAATACTTACCTAGAAGCACTATCAACTGCACTACTAACCCTTCAACTTGTCCAACAACTGGAACTTCTCATGAATCCATGGCATAACACCTACTAAAGGTTGGTGCAACCTCTATTCCAAGCTCATTTAAGACACCTAGGGGCATCACATTGCAAGAAGCTCTTGAATCAAACATGTAATTGTAGGCAATCAAACCATTGATCAAGAGGGTTGTATAAAATGGATCTATTTTCAGCTGATGTTCTACTAATACAGTCCCTAAATAAACCTTTGAAACTAGTTCAACAACCTCTTCAGATTCTTCATCTTCTTCTAGGGGTGTTTTGGGTAAATCAATTTCATTTTCATTTGAATTCTCACCAAACTCTAAGTATTCAAAAGCCCTTTTCCTATGCTCAGGTATTCATAATAATTCAACAAGTGGCACAGTGATTTTCAACTGGCTCAACACCTAGGCCATATCATATATGCTATACTAAGGAAGAGGAGTGTTAGGTGGAAGGGTGACAACACCTTCAACTGGAATACAGTCACTTAAGGTCTGAAGTGGAGTAGATTGGGATGGATTTGCATTCTTAGTAGCAGTCTTTAAGGGTAGATTAATTTTAGCATCATTCACACCCTTAGGGATACTAGATAATATGGGTACTCTATTATTGGCTGGAGCACATCTTGGTTTAGTAACTTGGGAAACAGGTATCAGTTTAGAAGCATTAGGGTCTGCTATAGTTTTTTTAGCTTCCTTACTTGCATCCCCTACCTTTAGATTTGTAGGGTAGTGTCTTGAGGAGAAACAACTTATTGTCTACTTATCAAGTTGTATTCTTTCTCTTGGGCACCTACTGCATTAGTTAGCAGTTACCTATGCTCAACTAATGGAATTCCCCCATCATATTTTTAAATCATAAATGATCTTAAAAACTCAAAATCATGATTGTGTAATTCATATGCTTGTGCCATATTAACATCACAAGCAAAGCAGAGACCAACAACAACCTTGAATAGAAGATAAGCTTTCTATTTAAACATTTTTTACCCTTCTTTTGCAATGCGGGGATGGGGGTTGCATTTTGTAATTTTCAAAATTGTAGTCAACACGCCAAAGTTCTGCCAAGATGCTCCTAGCTGGAAAAACCCTTTGCCACACTTGGAATCTTCACCCATTTTCAATAAAAATGATTGATCTAACTACTTCTACAAGGAATGATGAAGATTTGGCAACGCATCCTTTGATTTCTTAGTTGGATATGCCTTCACACGAGCTAGAAGAAGAACCTTCATTTGAGGAGGCCAAATAAACTTTGTCCTCATGTGTAACTACCTAGAGATGCCCTTGACCACTTGATTGCAAATCTATAACTTCTTGGACAGTTGTCCTTCCTCTTATGCATGCCATGGAACAAATTACTCTTGCAATGATGACATGTAAATATTATAGATCCATGGCTATTCGAGTGATCTTCTTTGGAGTGCCCCACAAGCTAGAAAGAAAATTTTTGTTTGAGAAGGCCAAATAAACTTTGTCCTCATGTGTAACTGCCTAGAGATGCCCTTAACCACTTGCTTGCATAACTGGAACTTCTTGGATAATTGCCCTTCCTCTTATGCATGCCATGGAGCAATATGCTCTTGCAATGATGGCATGGGATATTCTGGATCCATGACTATTTGGGTGATCTTCTTTGGAGTGACCCACCTTGGCCTTGAAAACCTGTAATTTCTCTCTCATGGAGGAGCTTAAACAAGTGAAGCATGATAAAATGCAATACTTAGGTCATTTTCAAATTTTTACTTTTTGGCTCCAACTTGTTTTTCAACACCTTGCATTTTGCAACTTTGCTTTTTGCACCTTTTGCTTTTTTGCAAATTTGCTTTTTTTAATTTTTGCTTTTAGGGCTAACTCCACCACTTTTAATGCATAAATGCATTATTTTCACCTATTAACATTTAGTTGAAATCTTGACCCCTTTTGAAAATTTGCAATTTGTAGTTTTCACAAGTGCAATTTGCACGTGTAATTCCCCTAGGAAGGTCTCTTTGCAAATTACAGACTTGCAAATTACAACATTTTAATTTGCACTTTTTAAAAAATGCAAATTGCATTTAGGGTTCCCATTTCTCTCAAAATCTCCTTTTAGGGAATCCAGAACTCCAAATGCATTTTGTACTTTTACAAATTGTAAATTGCACTTGGGGTTCCCATTTCCTTCAAAAACTTCTTTTAGGGAATATGGAACTCCAAATGCACTTTACACTTTTGCAAAAGTGCAAATTGCACTTGGGGTTCCCATTTCCCTAAAAAGATTCTTGAATTGACCTTTTCCATGCTTGATTTGATTGGCGGGATTGGGAGGGTTGACCGCATTTTGCACATTGCATTTTGAGACCCTACCTTTTGCACAGTGCATTTCCTACTAAGAATTCCCAGGGAGTTTGGGGTCTCATTTGCAACTTCCAGAACTTGAATTTTTTAGATTTTTCAACTCTTCACCCAACTTCATCATTGTAACTTGGTTGCAGCGAGTACCCTACAGAAGACTTTACCAAAAGCCTAGCCCTTTCTTCTAGTATGCATTCTCTTGTATTCACAGGAGCTACCATTTTACTTGATTTTTATAGCCATTAAGCACCAGTTCCAATATTAACTCATCCAAGAGTAAAACAAAATCTTGTTTTACTGTCAATCAGAACCATAGAGGGAAGAATCAGCTTCATCATATAAAAGATTTATTAGAATAGTACTTCATGCAACAATCATCCATCCTCGGATCCTTCAAACAAACCAATAACCCATCATCATTGTAGTTATAGGCATACAAGACCTTTTCATTCTTTGAGAAGACATTACTATGCCTATAGCTTACAACGCCTTCCCAAATAAGGGCAAATTATAGACACCTAAATTTGGGCATCGATAATCTCCGACCAGGGTTTTGACTAATTTTTACCAAAGTGTATAATTTGGCTTAAAAATACTAAAATGCATTAAAAGAGTTGAAATTGCTATATTCAAGTGCCGATTTTTGCTAGAGTATCATTAAATGAGGCAATGCAATTTATGGGCCATCTAACTTTGATTAAATCATTTTTTAGTCAAAAAACCAATTTTGCACCTGGGTGCTTTGGATTGCTCTTTTCTATCAAAATCTCTTGCATAAGACATGTGTCTTTGTTATTTGGTGTTGACAACATCCTAAATGGGATGGCAGACCCAATGCATCTGACATCACATTTTGATTCTAATTTAGTCAAATTTTAGACCAATAACAAGACATTTCAGTCAATTTGAGTAAGGTTTGTTGTTTCTAACTATTTTTGCTTTTCCACATTCAAAAGATGAAAGAAAATAAGATAAAATAGCCAGGGGTTTGTACGTACCCAGATGAATTTTGCGCACCGTTATCCAGACATTGTAGGGACTCCTCTTTGGCTGTGGAGGATGACACCTGTAGAAGAAAGAGACTCAAACACAGAGATTGTTAGATAGAGATAAGGTGGACTGCCAAGTGATATGCTTGGTCCCAGAAGTGCAAAGACTTCCTTAAGGGATGTCAATCCACTTGTTGATAAAAAAGAATGTCGGATAAAGATAATAATGACAGACTAAGCTAGAGAAATACAAATAATGTGTACCTGCTGTCTGTTATCGGTCTACCACAGTCACCGACGTCGATTAGTCTGCCGACGTCGATTGATTAAAGTTACCGATGGCGGTTAATCTGCCGACGTCGGTAGGGGAAATGGGCCTGGAGGCCAACGTCGATTGGGGCAATGGGGCTTTGGACGAGTGCCATGGTGAGTCTGTGGTCGACAGAATGGTCTGAGAGGTAAAAGGGTCTGTGCAGGGTTGCAGGGAGACTGATAAAGTCCGCAGAGGGTCAGAGGGAGAGGATAAGTTATCAAAAAGGAATAAGAGTATGAAGAAGGCTTCTCAGCCTTTATAGGAAGAAGTCAGGTCGAGGTTGGTTGATAGCTGAGTCTGGTTGATAATATGACTTAGAAGTAGTAACTAGAGAACCAATTACTAATACATTCTAAACAATGAAATGAAATAAAAGAGGGATACTTAGCTCTGATTTGCTGAAGAAAGAGTGAGGAAGATTTATTGCTGATGCGGTTGATGTACCTGCAATGTCTTTAACCCAAAGTCTAGAGCTATTCCTATAGAGTCCCTGTAGCCTGTGATGCTTGGTGTGTGTCTGGGAGAGAGAGAGAGAGAGAAGTCGAATACCAGCTCTGTGATTTGGGTATGTGATTTTAGCGTCCTAGGAGGAAGAGAATTCACCTTTGGGTTGTTTTAAGCGATCGACGTCGGCGATCCCGTCAGCGTCGACCGACTGGTAACTGACGTCGGCAGCTAGAAGAATGGAAAAAAGGCTATTTTAAGCCTTTTGTCCATTCCTCCGTCTGTCGAGTTCAGTGGTCATGGTAAAACGGTTGAAGGCAGGTTTAATAGGTGTGGGGAGGGTTGAAATAGGTCATAAATTGGTCATAGGGTGATCGGAGGCATCCAAGGGGAGGTATCCAAAGTGGGGTGAGGTGTCATGGGGATGTGGCAAGGGGGTGTTATTAATTTAAAATAGTTAAATTATTTTAAATTAATAATTGTGTGGGTTAGGAAAGCTTAGAAGTGGACCAAGGGGACCAAGGGGGGGAGTCGACCAAGGAGTAGACACGATTTTGGTATCTACATTTGCCCCTTTTTGTCTTGTTGGTTGTTCTGGATGAACTGCAAGACAAAAATAGGAGTAAGTTGCCCTAGGTATGGGATAAGGTTGTTTTTGTCTTGTTGGTTGTTCTAATGAACTGCAAGACAAAAATGAATGTAGGTTGCCCCGATTATGGGATGAGGTATTCCCCCTCAAAGCGGGAGTTGAGGGAAGGAAACCTGAAATCAGGTGCCGATTTGATAGATAGTGGATGGAAATGGTGAAGTTTGAGTGTGCACATTGCAAAAGTTAGGATTGTGCGCATACCACTTCACGAGATGGTCAGGTCAAATTGTCGCAGGTCAAAGGTCAAGGAGTGCTAAAATTGAAATAACTGGGCCCCAACATTTAGTCGTAGCTGATTGGGTTATTCGATCCAAGCTGTAGCTCCAATGGTCATCGTGTTCCAAGTATCTCAGGCTCAGGAAGTGCTCTTGGAAAACACAAAAATGTCACAAGTAGTGGGGATCAACTTGCTCGCGATCCAATACTTGTGAGGGTCAAAATATGGATTGCGGACAATTTTGCTAACCATTCGTGAGGTAGCATACATGCAAAAACAACCAAGGCAAAGTTGTCTTGGAAGTGGTCGTGGTCGGAGGAGATAGGCATGATCTCCAAGGTCGGTGGTCGAGATGGGTTGAGATAGTTGGTCCATTAGATAGACGGATGAAGGAATGGCCGAGCTAACCACAGAAGACCCCATGTCAACTGAGTGTTGCCTACATAGCCCCTGTCGTTAGGGCCTCAGGCCGATGTAGTTCTCCCTAAAAAGGGAGGAAGAGGGTTGGTTATGGACGTGGGTTGGATGAGGTTAAGTCATAGTTAAAAAGGTAAAATGGTTTGTCCATCAGATAGATGAACAAACGGATGTGGCCGAGCTAACCCCAGAAGACGTCATATCGACTGAGTGCTACCTACATAGCCCTTGTTGGAAGGGCCTCAGACCAATGTAGTTCAGACTAGGAGTCAAAGTTGTTGATATTTGGTTTGGACTAGGTTAAGTCATGGTCAAAAGTTGAAATGGTTTTGTCCATCAGATAGATGAACAAACGGATGTGGCCGAGCTAACCCCAGAAGACGTCATGTCATCTGAGTGCTGCCTACATAGCCCTTGTTTGAAGGGCCTCAGACCAATGTAGTTCAGACTAAGAGTCAAAGTGGTCGACAGGTGGTTTGGTCATGGATATGGTTGAATGGTTTAGCACTTCCCATATGTCTGATGGTACATGCTTGAAATGATGAGGGGTAAGAAGATGCTACAGCATTTTTCATATTATGTGATGGTGTATTCTGTAACATTGGTTAAGTGGTCTTTCATACCTAGCAATTTTCTATATCGGTGATGGATGTATGCTAAAAATGAATTGAGTATGATTTATGCTTCAGCAAGTAATGGTTTATGCTTAACATAAATTGTGTCGATAGTTTCCATGTGTATTGTTGTCCATAGAAGTTATGTGAAATGGACTATGTCATGTTGGTGGTCTGAAAATATTTTGGTTTGGTTGGGTATAGTTGCGAAAATGATTTGGTTAAATGTGACAAAGGTATGGATAAGAAGTGAAAGACGCGTTGCTCTTTGATTGACAGGGGCCATAGTGATAGCTTAGGTAAGGGGTTTTAGAAACAAAAGCCCCGTTCATGCATTACGTCATGGACCAGTGGTTGTGTTAGAGAAGTACTCGAATCACTTGACGTTAAGTGAGCTCGAAATCCCTTGAGTATGTTAGGGTGATAGGTGTGATTATGTGGTATGGATGGATGGGGGAACCCTTTTTGGTAGGAACAACTTTGCCCCTTTTATAGGTGACCCTGAGAACGACTATAGACAAGTCCATGACTTTATAGTTTGTTAGTCAATTTTATTTTATTTTATTTTTTTGGGCAGACTGATCGATGCGGGAAGTCTGCGAGGGGATGTTGTTTTGCTTTGTGATCATGTTGTGAAGCTGATTAATGCGGGAAGCTTCTGAGATAGTGCTGTGTATGTAGCAAAATTTAGGCATAGCCATCCTTCGAGGGAGTGGTCTATATTATGCTTTGTATGTTGAAAGTCTTTGAATAACTGTCCTTGAAGGGAGCAGTCTATCAATTACAACAATTATGCAGCTGTCCTTCGAGGGAGCAGTCTACATTTATGATTTTATGACCTTTGAATAGGCATCCCACTTTTATATTTTTTGGTTTTTGACTGAATTTTTGGTCATGGACTTGACTATAGAGGTTTAGAGGGTTTCCCTATTATTAGGACAAAGCATTCATGCTTGACAAAAGGGTTAACTGATGTTTGTAGGGTTGAGGGTTGAAAATGAATAGGAATGACGATGATGGGAGGTTGCTCAAGGGATCGAGCTCAAGTTAAACGTCAAGTGAATAATTACTTGACTAATAGTAGACTGGTCGAAGATGCAAGGCATAAAGGGGCTCAGGTTCTGATAAGTCCCTGACCCATGCTTGTGCGCCATGATGTAAGGTCCGAGTCAATTAGGGGCAAACTTGCCCCGTTTGCTTCGTTCCAAATTGGTCACATGTTGGTCGTTGTTTGGTTGGTTGATGTTTGTTCGATGCTTGGTTGGTGTTTGGTCAAGGCTTGGTCGAGGCTTGGTCGCTGCTTGGTTGAGGTTGATATTTGGTCGATGCTTGGTTGAGGCTTAGTCGAGGCTTGGTTGAGGTTGATATTTGGTCGATGCTTGGTTGAGGCTTAGTCGAGGCTTGGTTGAGGTTGATATTTGGTCGATGCTTGGTTGTGAAGTTGGTCAGGATGTTGTTGGCATTGGATAAGGAGGCCGTCGAGACCTCGCTTGTAAAGAAGTCCCCCTAGCATGGTGTAGCGAGCAGTGTTCTTGATAAAAGCTCACCGTCTATTGCTAGAGAGTTTGGGAGGGATGATAGAATATGTCAAGTAGTCCACAAGTCGCTTATACCAAGCGTCATGTGGACTAGTGAGGTTAGGAGGAATTTCCCTTAGTGATGATGGTCGAGACATGTCCAAGATAGAAATCTTGGGTTGTGTTGGTTGAGAGGTCTTGACGAATAATGGATATGTTAAAGGTGTAAAAGTTTGGTCTTTTCCTTTATTCTTCACAGTTTGGGGCCTGGTGGCCACATTAATTGTGTTGATTTCAAATAAAGGTTGATGAGGTGGTTGAGGGACCATAGTCTTGTGTTGGGATCCCAATTTAGGTGAAGAGGTTTTGGAGACATGTGATGGTGTCGAATGTTTGTCAAAAATATGGTCAGAAGAAGCCTCAATGTGAGGGGTGTCCTTTTTGAAGTGTTGACGAATGACAGCTTTAAGAGCGCAACAACGCTCAGTGTCATGTCCGGGTGTGTGATGATACGCACAAAATTTAGTGTCATCAAACCAAGATGGCCTTGATCCGAGAGTGGATGAGTGTGACGGTGAAAATGTTTGGGAGACATGAGATAGTGTTGGAGATTTGCTGATAGTATCCTCAACGAGAGGGGTGTTTTTTTCCATGAATTGGCAGATGGCAACCTTAAGGGCACAATAATTCTCAGTGTCATGCATAGGTGTGCGATGATATTGGCAAATTTTGGTGTCATCGAACCAAGACAATTTTGGTCCGAGAGGTTGAAATGGTTTGATAGGCGAAAGTGTGATGTTAGAGGATTGCAAAAGTCGACGTAACAGCAAGGTGTAAGAACTTGCTAATGGGTCTTCACATTGTGTTGCAGTAAAAGTTGACAACTTCTATTTAGAAGCTGTTGAGGGAGTGTTTCGTACCATCCTTTTGTTTGGCGGTGTGGCCAAACGCGTAGATGACACTTTCGTGGTAGGAGGCGTTGGATTTTTTGAAGGAGGTATGTTTTTGTTAGGTGTTGGTAGTAATGGAGGTGATTTGTTTTTGTTGGGTGTCAGAGTAGGAAGCACTCCTATTAAGGTGGATGGATGAGGGCCCAAAATGGAGGGCAATGATGATGGTGGAAGAAAAGTCCTCCGATGGGGTTTAGTAGCCTTCTTTGGTTTGGTTTGAGGGCCACTATTGTGAGGGGCGAGGTTCAAATCAACCTTCACCGAATCTTCTTTGACCGAAGTAGGTGAGGTGGTGAGTTCCTCTCTCAGCAGAGAAGGGATTGGAGAACATGGCTCTTCAGGTGGAAAGAGCGTAGGGATGGTGATGGCTTCGGCGTGTGGTCGAGGTGCGGGGAAAGTATGATCCCCCATTGTTGATAAGAAGGACGAAGGCGAGGCAGCCGGTGTTGGATTCGTCAAGGCATCCACCAATATGGGAGAGGTCGACGGAGAACTAATAGGAGAAGGTTCTTCTACCTGTGGAGGAGAAATGGGAGAAGAAGGCTCTTCTACTTGTGAAGGACCAATGGGTGGGCTAACCTCTTCAGACTGTGAGAGAGGTTGGTTAGGCATAAGAGGCGAAACCGTGTTAACTGTGCGTATATTACGCTCGTGGGAGTCATCAGTCATGGTCTGAACGTTGTTTTGGCTAGGGGGATGGTTAGGAAAAGGTTGTCTAAAGATGTCGATGTTTTGATTGGGTGGCGCGTTTGGGTTATCCAAAACAAGATCACCCTTGTCTATCATGTCTTGGACAATGTTTTTAAAGGTTTTGCAGTTGTTTATGTCATGGCCTTTGATACGGTGATAATGACAAAAGTCATTTTCCCTGTACCATGCAGGGATAGGTTTTGAGGGGTCGAATTGAGGTGGTCGAATTTGAGGGAGATTGAGGACCCCCTGTTTGACAATTTTATCCAAAACGGAAGCGTATGATTCTCCTATAGGAGTATACTAACGCTGTATATACCGTTGTTAGAATTGTTTGGTGATGCTTTGTGATGTGGAAGGTTGAGATTGGTTGTTTGTGGTCGAAGATGATGGTCTAAGGACCACAGCATTTGCCGATCCTTTGGACTTGATGTTGGAAGAAGAAGGTTTAGAGGAAGGGTCATTTGACTTGGTGTTGGGGTTTTTACTTCGCAATTTGAATTTGTTTTCCTCGACGGCACGTAGTTCAAGCTTCCTAGCCATCGTGAAAGCTTCGTCAAAGGTGCGAAATGTTTGGACCCGCAGAGTAGATGAAATATGTTTGGCACACGCCTGTGAAAAGAGCTCGATGAGCTTGGGTTGAGGTAAAGAAAAGGAGAGTTGGTTGATTAAGCCTCTCTAACGGGAAACGAAGCCGGCTATGGATTCATCGTCAAATTGTTTGATAGAGTATACATCCGTGATTGAGACCTTTTTGGTGATATTGATCAAAAAGTGGTCAAAGAAAAGTTGAGCTAGCTGGGTGAATGTGAAAAGAGAGTGTCTGGTGAGAGAGCTGTACCAATCGAGGGCAGCACCAGAAAATGACATGGGGAATGTGTGTAGTAATAATGCATCATCATGCGTTATAAGATAACAAGCATGTCTGAATGCTCATAGATGTTGCTGTGGGTCTTCCTTACTCTGAAAGCGAGTAAACTTAGGAAGTTCTCACTGACTGGGATATGACTAGATTGGGACGGAGGGATCATTGCAAATTTGGTCATATGAAAAGACGTTTCTTGAGCCTAAAACTAAGGTCTCAAGATTAGACATTTTGTCCATCAGTATTTTGATTAGATCAGCTGACGAATTTGTGGGTGGGGCGCCCCCTAGGTTGTAAGGCACTTGGAAGGTGCTAGAAGGGGCGTATGACGTAGTCAATTGCGCTTGTATAGGCGCAACATACTCATAACTAGTCATTGGGACAGATGTGGAGACCAAGGATGGTTGTGTCGTGAAGGTAGAGGGCATGACTAGGCTTGATGTTGCCAGAGGTGGTTGGATTGTGGCAACACTAGCCAATGGATGCGTAGCCACCCTGGTGTTGATGGGGGCAAGAGTAGGCGGGATGGAGACAACTAGATTTTGGAAAGGGGTAGAGGTTTGTTGAATAGTCTGTGGTTGATGGGGGGCCAAAACCTCAATAGAAGTGGGCCTAGAGATAGAAGGAGAAGCCACACTTAGAAGATTAGTCATGGTCTGGTTATTAGTCGAGGCGACGGCCTGGGTGTCTATGGGCTGGATTACAAACGCTGTGGATATGGCTGTTGTCTCAGCTAAAGAGGTTGGCATCCCATAAATTGGGTTGCCTAAGGAGTCTCGCATTTGACTTCGCGCGAGATAATGTTGAAGGGCCTTGACATTGAGGTCAAGGAACCTTTCGAAGTCTTGGTCCCCCTCAAGGACAATGGGAGGCTGAGTCGGGGTCGGTTGGGTAGGAGTTCGTTCGGTCTCTGAATGATACTCCATTAGAGGACTGGTTATGGAAGGCGAAGGCGGGAGCGGTTGTTGCCTTGCATGGTCAACAAGAGTCTTGGTTTGACTACGTGTCAAAACCATTCAAGACAAGGTAATACGTCCTTACTAGCTCAAACAACCAGATAAGAACAGAAAAGAAGATGAAGACAAGCAGACCCTAAACGTTAAATTCCTAAGAATAAATTTTTAGAGTCTTGTTGGCTTATGCCTTAGAGTGTGTTTAGGAAGTTGGCTTTTAGAATGGGTCCTAGAAGAAGTAGTCTAAGGTTGGTTTTAGGTTAGTTTTAGTGCTCAATGTCTGTGTTAAGTTTCGTACGTGCCCTGGTGCTAAGGAGCAAACTCCCCTCACTTCACGAGCCTAGAGATAAGCTGGGTCGCTTATCCAGTATATACTTTCCCTAGAGTTTATACTCTGCCAGAGAACAGAGTGGGCTCTCCCCTTAGTAGTGAAGTCCAAGTAGGATTGCCAGGAAGGGTAAGGTATCCACTAGGTGATGAAATCCTAGTCGGAACTTGTCTCAGGTATGTTTAGATGTTGATTGTGAAAGTGGTCTGGTTGTGTAACATAAGTGCACTAAGATTTATTCATAACGCTATTTTAATTACTAAATGTGAGCTAAAAATGCATTCAAGCAGAAATGAGATGCAATAGATTTTAAACCCAAATAGAAATGTGTGTTCGGATGCAGACAAGTGAGAAAAGGTTGAAGAGTATGAATTTCACTACTCTAGATGCAAAAAAGAAAGAAAAGAAGGATTCTTTTTAACTTTGTTGATAGTGTATTTCGGAAGAGTTAGAAGAAAAAGATGCATGGAGAGACCTAATGCACCTATATGAAAAGTTTGCTTTTAGAAGAAAAAGTATGAACCCAAGAAAAACTCTTAGGGTCCCACCGGGCATGCCAGAATGTTTCTAACTATTTTTGCTTTTCCACATTCAAAAGATGAAAGAAACTAAGATAAAATGGTCAGGGGTTTGTACGTACCCGGATGAAGTTTGCGCACCGTTATCCAGACGTTGTAGGGACTCCTCTTTGGCTGTGGAGGATGACACCTATAGAAGAAAGAGACTCAAACACAGAGATTGTTAGATAGAGATAAGGTGGACTGCCAAGCGATATGCTTGGTCCCAGAAGTGCAAAGACTTCCTTAAGGGATGTCAGTCCACTTGTTGATAAAAAAGAATGTCGGATAAAGATAATAATGACAGACTAAGCTAGAGAAATACAAACAATGCATATCTGCTGTCTGTTGTCAGTCTCCCACAGTCGCTGACGTCGGTTAGTCTGCCGACGTCGGTTGATTAAAGTTGCCAACGTCGGTTAGTCTGTCGATGTCGGTAGGGGAAATGGGCCTAGAGGCCGACGTTGGTCGAGGCAATGGGGCTTTGGACGAGTGCCAGGTTGAGTCTATGGTCGACAGAATGGTTTGAGAGGTAAAAGGGTTTGTGCAGGGTTGCAGGGAGACTGATAAGGTCTGCAGAGGGTCAGAGGGAGAGGATAAGTTGTCAAAAAAGAATAAGAGTATGAAGAAGGCTTCTCAGCCTTTATAGGAAGAAGTCAGGTCGGGGCTGGTTGATAGCTGAGTCTGGTTGATAATATGGCTTAGAAGTAGTAACTAGAGAACCAATTACTAATACATTCTAAACAATGAAATGAAATAAAATATGGATACTTAGCTCTGATTTGTTGAAGAAAGAGTGAGGAAGATTTGTTGCTGATGCGACTGATGTACCTGTAATGTCTTTAACCCAAAGTCTGGAGCTATTCCTGTAGAGTGCCCGTAGCCTGTGATGCTTGGTGTGTGTCTGGGAGAGAGAGAGAGAAGTCGAATACCAGCTCTGTGATTCGAGTCTGTGATTTTAGCGTCTCAGGAGGAAGAGAATTCGCCTTCAGGTTGTTTTAAGCGACCGACGTCGGCAATCCCGTTGGCGTCGGCCGACTGGTAAACGACGTCGGCAGCTAGAAGAATGGAAAAAAGCTATTTTAAGCCTTTTGTCCATTCCTCCGTCTACCGAGTTCAGTGGTCGTGGTAAACGGTCAAAGGCGGGTTTAATAAGCGTGGGGAGGGTTGAAATAGGTCATAAATTGGTCATAGGGTGATGGGAGGCATCCAAGGGGAGGTATCCAAGGCGGGGTGAGGTGTCATGGGTGATGTGGCAAGGGGGTGTTATTAATTTAAAATAGTTAATTTATTTTAAATTAATAATTGTGTGGGTTAGGAAAGTTTAGAAGTGGACCAAGGGGACCAAGGGGGGAGTCGACCAAGGAATAGACACGATTTTGGTGTCTACATTTGCATCAAAGTGTTTAATCATGCTTAATAGCTAATTAAACCAAAATAAGGGCTAATTAAAAATTCTATAAAAACTTGTTGAAAACTTGTTTTTAGAAATGAATGTTGAATATTGGCATCATCATGAGACCTCATTATTTGAGAAGGCATCCCTAGGCCATAAATGCCACAAATATTTGAATCAAGCCATCCCATGTCTCATCCATGCCTCCCATACCTCTTAAATGCCCCTCTATCCCAAATATTAATGGGGATATTTGTAGAATGAATTTAATATTTGGATTTATCCATGGCCACACATCTCAATCTTGAGATATACGGTCATGGTTGATCCTCAAACCATTCCAAAAGTCTATAAATAGGAAGCCTTGCCATATGAATTTTAAGCTTGGACAATGCAAAGTTATAATGATGAATTGGTTCCAAAGCCTCATGCAAATTAATGTTATTATGCCCAAATATTGATCCAAGCCAAGCCAAAGACATAAGGTGCTAAGGAGAGATGGATGTAGTCAAGCTTCCATTGATGCATACTTCATGAACACAAACCAAGCAAACCACTACAACAAGTATTTTAGAGCATCCAAAAAAGGTAAAAGAAGGTTTCTTTTGCATTTTAGTTGTGTGTTTCATTCATATTTTATTAACTAAGCTCTCCTTAGTAACTAGGCTAGGTGTTTTTGTCAATTTGTTTTCATTTTATGACTAACACAATACTAATCACCTCTCTTGAGTCAAATTCCTAGTTCACACAACCCACAAAGAAAATGATCCTTCTCCATGATTGAGATAATTGTTTTGGTGATAACCCAGGGAAACATGCAAAAATAGAAGGCACCCTCATCTTGAGCTAGATCTGAATATCGAAAGCCACAACCTCTGCTTTTTCTTATATGTATATAAAAAGTCAATGAGATAAGAAACATAAGAAGAATAATATAGGACAAGCATGCAGAGAAGTAGAAGCCAAATTTATAAATAAGTATGGTGACTACATAGGCCACACATATTCCCCAAATGTGATATCAGATAGTGAGTATGCGAGGCCACTTGTCAAATATCTTTTTCAATTTGAATACTATTTATAAATAGAAAATACTAAACACTTTTTCTATCACAAGATCGGGTCGACTCTGAGCTATCTATCCTTTTGCAGTTACACCACTACCACTGGAGGTAGATGAGAATGAAAAGGATATAAAAGTAAAAAGTGGATTGGAAGAGAAAATTACCCCATTCCCATTCCCATCTGGACGATGTCTTCATTTTGCCATCCACTGATCCTCAACCAGACGACACCTATGGATTATAACCCATGTTCCACCAACTTGTATTCAATCACTCCTTGCTTGACATAAATAATAATGACCACCTGACAGTATGCATTTATGAAAAGATATTAAAATCTTCCTCGGATGAGGTATTGGCAACAAAGTTGGGCAATTGTCCTTGCTTAAATTATGATGACTGCATAGTCCGCATTGGGATTTAGAATTATAAAAAACAAAAAGAAAATCCATCTAAATCATAAATCACATTGGTAGTATCCATATAACAGTAGAGCCTAAATTGTAACACAATCTAAAATGGTTGAGTTTTTATTGTGAACGTCATATTGACGCAATGTTTAATTTTTTATCTATCCTTTAATACAATTAAGAATATATTTTAACTATTTTTTACAATTAAAAACATAAAAAATACGTTTAAACACCTAGGAAATTTAACTCCCAGGGGCTAGGGCTCTCCTGGGGTCACTCGGTGGACTTCTCCTTACAATTTTGCTCTCCTTGGTGAACGTGTAGTCAAAAGGTGAATCCTCGCCAGGCCCTTACCTCTATGAATGCAAATGTCAAAATTGCTTTTATCCACTTAGACCTTCGGCGGAACTATCAACTTCCAAAAGTTGTAGTCAACACATGGACTTCTGCCAACATGCTCGGCATTCTTTTTTGCAAACAATAATCAAACACAAGAAGAGCAAACTGAACAAGATAAAGGAAAAGGGAAGGAGAACCCAGTGTCTCGATTAGGAGGAGACACCAAGAAAATTGTAGACATAAACCAACCAGCATGCTCTGAAGTTAGGATTGAAGGTAGTCATAAGCACAATGATACTTATAGTTCTAATACAACACCACTAATGTGGTCATCAGAATTGTATGTTAGCGAGCTAATGATCTTGAAAAAAAGACTCCAGTCCCTTGAGAAAAGAAGCCAAGTCAAGGATAACAGGTGGAATGAAGTAATAGAAGCTAAGAGGATACTAATCAGGGAAAATGAGATGCTTAAAGAGCAAGTAAATAAGCTTCAACATTCCATGGCAAGAGGTGAGCTAGAGCTGAGAGAAATAAGGCAGCTACTAGACCAAAGGAAAACAAAAGAGGAAGATAAGATACAAGTAGTGGAAGGAAGCAGGGACTGTCACTTAAAAGAGATCCAATCAACGATGGTCAGCATGGAAATAAGAGAAAAACAACTAAGAATATAAATAGATGAGGCTAAATACTGGTCTCAAGTGGTCAAAGGACCTTCAAACACGCAAAGAGAACTCATAGAAAAATAGGTCAAAAAACAGATAAGGGAAGAGAAGGACATAAATGACAGGGTTGTTAATATCATTATAAAAGGACTAAAAGACTATAGTGAGAAGGAAATCATGGAGTTGGCAAGAGACTTTCTTAACGATCAAATTCAATGGACAGGAGTCATACAACAAGCAAATAGGATAGGAAGATGGATAGGAGGAGGCAAAAACAAACATGTGAGAGCACCTTGAAGAACATAGAGGACAAAAACAAGATACTAAAGAATAAAAGATTCCTTAAAGGCACACAAATTTACATTGATGAGGACCTTACTATAATACAACAAGGAAAAAGGAGGAAAGAGTGGGAGAAAGTAAAGGCGGCAAGAGATGTAGGAAAATGGGCTTGGCTACAAAATGACAAAGCTCAAATAAGTGACAGAGCGTCACATAAGAAATAGGAATTCGGGGCTCCCTAGGAGTATTTAACAGTGGTAAGTTGGAATTGCGGAGGGTATCCATGGAGAAGAGGACCTGGACTGGGGTCCATAGCAGAGGGAAAGGATGTCATCATCCTTATTGAGACTCATGAACATGATGGGTGTAGGATTCTAGATTTTGAATGGTACAAAAAGACTTCAGTGTGGAATGAAAGCACTGATAGTGGCAAGGGACACGGCAGAGTGGCAGTCTTAATTAAAGAGGAATGAGACAATTTCGTAAAAGTGGAGAAAGAAGATCCAAACAAGCAGTTCATATGGCTTAAAAGTACAGAAAATCAAGTCACAACAAGGATGGCAGCATGCTACTTTGCTCCAAAGGGATCAAAATTTTATAAGAAAAGGAATCTAGACCGTGAAGATCCATTTGCAGCTCTAAAAAAAAACATTTCTATTTTTAGTAACATCAGAGGAATAGTACTAATTGGGGACTTTAATGCAATAACTGCAAACAATCAAGCTCTCAATCTAAAAAACAACATAGAGAAAGATAACCCCCTATGGTTAGAGGAAGAGAACGACCAACTTTGGGATAGGGTCTCACAAGACAGCAAAGGTGCAGTCTCACACTTCGGGGCTGAACTCTCAGGGCTTTGTAGTTCTTACAGCATGGTCATCTGCAATGGTATGAGAGCATAGCCCGAATCAGAAAAAATCACATGCAAAATGTACAATGGCCAAAGTGTAGTAGATTATGCCATTTGCTCGCAGAGCTACACCTCGAAGTTGATGGAGGTTATGATTGGGGACAATGTCTTAGAGCTGAAATCAGACCATAATCCAATTCATATTAAAGTTCACATTCTCATAAGGAAACAATAGGAAGAACAAGTCCACTTTGGCCAAAAGAAGGATACTCCCCAAGGTAAAATCTTTCTAAATCATGAGAATCAAGAAATCTTTAGAGCTGCAATCAAACAACTATTCAGAGATCACGAAGAAAAAATAGCTAACATAAAGAATTAGTTTCTCAGAGAGAACATGTTGATTCCCCTAATGCACAAAGCCTTAAATAGTTGTAAAAGAGCTAGACCCAAGAGAGGAACAAGAAATACTTTCTTGTCAAACCCATGGTTCGACGAGGAATGCAAGATAGCAAAAAGAAATTTGTGAAAGAGAGTTATGGACAAAAAACATAAGGAGTATGAAAAAATGTTATGGAATAAGAAAGAGAAGTATGCAAACAACAGAAGAATATCGTTGATTGCCCTCAGAAAAAATAGTCCTAAAAGCTTTTGGAAAGAGCTACGTCAAAAGAAGAAACAAACAGAAAATAATATCAGTTGAAGTATGCGAAGTTGCTATATGAGAGGGACCAAGATAAATATAGACCCCTAATAATCTATGCAAATACAAAACTTTTCAACACCAAAGACGTCATTCAAGGCATAAACAATTAGCAAGTGGGAAAACTCAGGTTATTGATGGGCTGCAAGCAGAGCACTTAAAGTGGGGTGCTGAAGTACTGGCACCTCGTATCAAACATATCTTCAATAGGGTCATCCAAGAGGGCTTCTCGAAAGAGTGGACAACTAGTGTGGTTATCTCTATCTTCAAAAGTGGGGATACGAATAACCCGTCAAATTATCGTACTATCATGGTTATTCCCCTTCTTGGTAAACTCTTCAGAAGCATGATAGAGCGCAGAATCAGCAAGTGGGCAAAAAAAAAAGAAAAAGAGCTAAGAGCCAAGTTAGATTTAGACTGAAGCACTCTACTATTGATCATGGGGCTACACTTAGGTTCTTGATTGAAAAAATATGGAAGACTCAGGGAGACGAGGCATTTAGTTGCTTTGTCGACTTCAAAAAAGCCTTTGACACGGTCCCCCGTGACAAACTTTGGAATAGGATGAAGGAGCTGGGGGTTCCGGATGAGCCTAGAGTTGCTGTCCATAGATTATATGAGCAAGTAAAGGCTAAAATCAGAACTAGTGATGGAATGTTAGAGTGTTTTGGCAGCGATATAGGCGTCAAACAGGGCTGTCCACTTTCACCAACTTTATTTGGACTATACATTGATAAATTAGAAGAATGGTTAAATAAAGATAGTGGGGAGGGGATTCAACTAGTTAAGTATGTTATAAAATTGCTTCTTTATGCGGATGACCTCATTTTAATCGCCAAAACAACCAGCAACTTGAGGGAACATTTGAGAGCACTTGAAATTTTTTGTCAAGAGGTTGGAACGTAGGTGAACACAAGCAAAACCAAAGTAATGATCTTCTCTATGAAAATAAAAAAGAAACAATATACCTTTACATTTGAAGGCACCCTGTTAGAGATAGTTGAGGAGTACAAGTAACTCGGGCTTGATTTTCACCACAAGCTCAGCTGGGAAACGTGTAGAGCAAAAAGAATTTATGGAGGATGGAAAGCGTTGTACTCTCTTCAAAATAGGTGCATGATTGCGGAGTTATGGGATTGGAAGACTAAGAGAACACTCTTCAATTTGTTGGTTACCTTGATGATTCTCTACGGGTGTGAAATTTGGGGCAGCAATATGTCAGATCAGAAATGGAAACAGATAGAGAGAATTCGGGAACACTTCATCATAAGCAGTCTCAAAGTCAAGAATTCAGTGCCGTATGAGATCTTACTCGCTGAAACGGGGTCCTTCCCTCTAGAGGCATCGACGATGATACGGTTACTAAGCTACCTCAAGAAGATTCAAAACATGAAGAAACACAAGTGGCCTAGACTAATTATGGAGGAAGAGCTAACTAGAAGAAAGAACACTTGGAGGAAGCAAAATGACAAATGGGTAAAGAGGTGAGATATTAGCATGCAAGGGTGCCCAAATACTAATGAAGACATAAAAAAATATATGAGAAGAAAATTCAAGTGCATCGTGTGGACAAAACAAATGGACCGTAAAAAAGAATACTACCTCAAAGAATTCAACCCTATAGGGGATTTTGAAGAAATAGGAGCAAACATTAAGTGGAAAGCGAAAATGTTGATTACCCAACTTAAGATGAGCTCTCATCATCTTAGGTGTGAAACGGGTAGATGGCTAACTCCTAAAGAGCATTAGGAGGAGAGCATATGCCTCTTTTGCAACAAAGATGTGGTGGAGATAGAACAACACTTCCTCTTGGAGTGCAAGGTATACAACGACATCCGATACAGTTATGGTGAAACTTTGAAAATCACCAACCTTGACACTTTGTTTGAAGTGACAACGCTGGGTAATACGACGAACCTCGTGATCAAACTTCACCGCAGAAGCGAAGATTTCAAAAAAGAAATTCATGAAACTTAGAGAACGTTTTATCGCTGATATCCTGTTTTGAAGGGGATGTGCATGATTGATGGGTCCCATACGCTGTTGCGGCCTCGTGGACGTTATTAAAATCCTTCATTCATTCATTCATTCACCGTCATCTGACTTCTATGACGTGGCTGGGGTCCTTCGTGGTGTTCCTTGGTGCCACGCAGGCCTAAAGGCCTCCACGTGGGCTCCCGACTTTGCTGGCCTGCGTGACTTTCCTGCGTGAGTTGCTTTCCCACACCGGTGCATTATTTCAATGGTGAACTCTACAGGACTCCAGGCCGTACAGTTAAAGGGGTTTATGCCGAGGGTTTATGGCCGAGCGGTTTCAACCCGGCGCGAAAGGGTTTCTGTTTACCCTCCAAGTTCCGACATATTGCTGCATTGATTCGAAGGCAGTCCAGCCAAGGTTAAAATTATCACATTTGGCCATCATTTGCGAAGCCTTTTGTTGTAAATTTGTTGTTTATGCATAAAATCTCTGTGTTTTTGCACCAGAATGGCCATGGAAGAAGACAAGGAAGAAAAACTTGGAAGCGAGTGCTGTCAGAAGGTACGCTTCTATTTTTAATCTTACTTCTTCCGTTTATTATTATTTTTTAGTTGGAATGAAAATATTTCTATGTTCAACCTGGAAACATATGCTAGAAAAAGTGAGAAACATATCTTTCTTGATGTGTTGCAGTGGAAAGAGAAGCTGCGCAAGGCCGAAAGTGGGAGACAGAAGCTTCGAGAAGCCATAAATATCCTGGAGAAGGCAGTTCGGAAGGGTCAGGAAGAAATAGGTACTCTGAAAAAAGGTTTGTGCTCTCTGATAACCCTAGTTTTTTGACTTTGTCTGCTACTTCCAATTCGTACTGTGCACTTTACAATTTCTGGACAATGTTATCATACATTTCGTTTTGGTGTAAATTCATAACTCTCACCCTCTCATTGCTCCTTCCCGAAGTGTTTATCTTGAACCTTGCTCAGTTTTGAAGTTTTTATTTAATATTTTCAGTCCTGCACTTAGATGTTTATGCAACTGTAATTTTTAGACATCTGCTAAGTCCTTATTATGTTGAAATAGATCTAAATAATTTGTCTTTTAATGGCTGACAGAATTTGAAATTGAACAAAAGCGAGCAGAGGATGGGAGTAGAAGGGCACAAGAGGAGGAGAGACAGAGGGTGGATCTGGAGAAAGAACATAATTCTTTGAAGTCCGAATTTGCTTCTGTTTCAGAACGTTTAAATGATTTTGAGAGCAGATGCAGAATTGAGGAGGACAGGAAAGTAGAGCATGCAAAGGCAATGAAAGTCAATGCTGATGAAGAAAAGAAACTACAAGAACTTTTAGAAAAAGAGCGACAAGCATTACAGTTGGAGAAGAAAAGGTCAGAGGAAATGACGAAGCAGGCAAATGCAGAAAAGAAAAAGGCAGAAGAAGAAAAGAAACGTGCAGATATAGCAAGGAAAAAGGCAGAGGAAGAGAGAAAGTGTACAGGAATAGAAAGAAAAAAGTTTGAGGAAGAGAAGAAACGGGCAGATGCAGAGAGGAAGAGGGCAGAAGACGAGGTGAAAATTAGGGAAATGCTGGAAAAAAAGCTCCAACAGTTGGAATTGGAGAAGCAAAGTGCAGAGGAAGGGAGAAGATGCTATGAAGCAAAAGAAAATGCATCTGCTTTGGTGGAAAATGCGGATAAGAAGTCAAAGGAAGAAAAGATATCGAAGGAGCAATTGAAAAAGGAGCGGAAAAAATTAAAGGCTGAAAGGAAAAGGGTTGAAGAGCAGAAAAAACAAATAGAGTTATTAGAGAAAGAATGCTCTGTGTTGAAGGAGCAGTTGGAAGAGGATTGCCAATGTGTAAAGGCTGAAATGAAAAGAGCTGAAGAAGACAAAAAACAAAGGCAGATAATAGAGAGAAAATATTCTGTTTTAAAGGAACAGCTGGGACCTGCTTTAGTCGGAAATTCGGATGGGAAAAAGTTAAAGGGGGAAAAGATATTGGAGGAACTTCTGAAAAAGGAACAACAAGAATTAAAGTCTGAAAGGAAACAAACTGAAGAACAGAAAAAACAAATAGAGTCTTTAGAGAAAGGACATTTTATGTTAAAGGAGCAGTTTGAAAAGGCTGAAATGAAAAGAGCTGAATCAGAGAAAAGGCAAAGGGAGGCATTGGAGAGGGAATGCTCTGTTTTAAAAGAGGAATTAGCTGACATTATTCAATGTTTGAAGTCTCACGATGGTCAACTTAAGGATACCAGAAGAGAGCTTCAACAATTGCAGATGAAAGATCATCCAGTAAGTGACTGTTCTGTTTTTGTTTTTGTGTTTACTACGGATATTGCATAAATAGCTTACTGAAGTTATCCTGTGCAGGTTGATTTGAATTTAGTCAATTTTTGCATTTAACTATGCTTACAATTGTGTCTTTCAAATGATTTTTTTGTGTTGCATCAACTGTAAAGTCATACACCAAATTGGTGTCTTAAAAAATTCATTTGAAGGACACAATTGTAGGCATTGTTAAATGCAAAAATTGACTAAATGCATCTAATTTATTATATGAAGGAGATTCAAACTCTAAAGATCTTAAAATTGATGAATATAAATCTGACCATAACATGAAAGAAGATTGCTCAGTTAATAACTTTCAAGTTCATATGCTTAACCAGGCAAATGAACTACAAGAAGATGAAAGCAATGACAAAGTGCACATAGGTATCAAAGAGATGCCAAAGTTGATTGAATCTTCCCGCTGTCAAGTAGGGGAAACTAGAGTTGAAGGTGATGGCCACTTATTTGAGATAGCTCTAAATGAGCAAGAGAACATTATGGGCATGGAATGTACAATTGATTTTGATTTCAAAAAAATGTTGCAGTTGGATAACGAGTCTGATGAAGAACTCTACATTCGAGCCAAAGAGTCTCTAATCTCACCAACATTGCCAGAAATGCCTTCTCCATGTTTTGAAGAATTGGAGGGTGACAGATTTCTTCCTTCTCTTGAAGAAACTTCATTCAAATCAATTGAACTATTCACCACCAGAGATTCTTGTATGAATGCTCTTGAAAACAAGATCAATGTACCTGGTCAAGGTTTTGGTACAAGAAAAACACTTGAGTTGCAAAATGGATTTGATGAGGAATATTACTTTCAAGTGAAAAAAATTGCTTCATCAGTTAGCCAGCCAGAAAAACCATTTGATGTTATAGAACAATTGAATGGCCATTGTACAGATTCGTTCTGTGAAGAGGCTCCATCTCAGTTCATTGCTATGTTTACCAGTGGAGACTGTGGGACTGAGATGTTCAATACAAATAAAACTATTACTAATAATTTTTTTCCAGCAAATTGCAGTATCCCAGATAATAACTTCTTGTTTGATGTGATCAGGAAGGATGACACACTGGGCAATATATGTGAGAACAAGCAGTATCAATTATTCAGAGAAGAAATTGATGATCACTATGTAGGGTCTAAACGGTCTCAACATCATTCAAGAGATGCTGGGAATAATGAAGGTAGTACGGTAAAAGGTAGTGATGATTTGTCAAGTAGGAAATGTATCAAAAGTTCACATATGGTTGATGTTAAATCTTTACAACCAAGCTTTAAAAAACAGATAGAAATGAGTTCAATGGAAAATTGTGGAGAGCATTGCACTGGAAGTGATGGTCGGGATGTGAATGAAGTTGTAGGATGCAGTATTGAACAGATCAAAGAACTGAGAGTAGATGAAGATGAAAGGCATGTGAACTTCACTGAAATTGTTCCAAAGAATGCAGGAGTAGTTGCCCAAAAATGCAAGAATCATTTATCTCAACAAGTTTTAGATGATGATGAAAACGAAAGAATTTGCGATGGTAGCCAAGTCAAACATTTTCCAATAAGCAGCAGTAATATATTTTCAGTTGGTCACGTGGGTTCACATACCATCCAGCCAGGAGATGAGAAATTGGCTGGATCAGAGGGACGTTTTGGTAGCAGCTTGATTCAAGGTAGTGCTCTCTATGTTGATGAAGGGAGTATTGAGCAAGTAAATGACATTGAAGGCACATTGGAAGACAAAAAGTGGAAATACTGCTTAGAAAGTTGTCAGGAACAAATTAAACCAGCAAAAATATGTGAAGGTGAAGAGCAGAGATGTTCTTCAGTTTTTTGGATTCTATCTTCTTCCTATGAAAATGAAAATGCTTCATATAACTTGTTTAAGAGCATTGACAGTTATTTTGGGGTAATCTTTGATGCTTCTTCTGGAGTCCCTGACTTGGAGAGACTTGCCCTCAGTTTTGATTCGGTGACAAAGTTTACAAGAGAGTAAGTACCTGTGCACACAATTTCCTCTGGCCCAAATAGAGTTGTGCATTCTGATGCCTAAAATATTTGATAACCAAAACATTTCTAGACGTATTTGATTTCCTTTGTGTAATATATAAACCACACTGAACATATCTGCTTTTGGTATTTTCTATGTTCCTCTTTATATGCCATTTAGCATTTATAGTATCTCCAAGCGTTAAACATTTAGCTTTTGGTGTTTTTTTTGTTCCTCTTCATATGCCATTTAGCATTTTTAGTAAATACAAGTTTTTATTAAAGAGACTGAGAATTAACTTGTTTTATCTTATAATTATAAAATTGAAAATGAAATGCAATATGAAAGAACATACATGAATAAGCAAACTCAAATCTTAACCTTGCATGGAAAAAATGAACTCATGTGAATGTAGACAATTCAACCTCAAAACTTGCAGTATTGAGAAAGATAAATAAGACATATAATAAACATAAGAATAAAGCACATTGACACACAGGTTCTGACAAAGAGTTCCATAGAATAATTCTATATTTCTCACTGAAAAAAGAACACAGTTTTACTTCATCTTCTCGACCAAAAAATTCTGAGTATCAAAAGGCCCCTGTTACAATAGCCATCTCTCCTAATTATAATTTGTGGGAGGTTGTGCTACCTTTCTCATAATTGTAACTGCTCTTTTCAAGATTCATTTTCTCATTTTGTATTCACTTTTCACTTTTTATAAAGTGGCTAGAATATTACAAAATGATATTACATTTATACTTTATAGACATTACAAAAGTAAAATTTATACAGAATACAGTAAAACGAATAGACACCCCCTTAAATAGATTTTCTGAAAGAGTGGTCTCCGCCAAGTGGGCCCGTTTCATGTTATGTCAGTTGACCAATAGTCTTGCTTTTCTCCTGTGACAGCACAAATGTCATGTACTTGTTTATGGTCTCTGCTATGAGATTTCCTTTTGAAATTACTCTGGTTTTACAGCAAATCAGCCATTTCTCAGTAATCATGATCATGATATAGGGAGTTTCAAAGAATTCTGGCAGCCTTTTGTTTAACTCCTCCAAAGCAGCATTGATTTCGCTGAGCTTACCCATTGTGGTGATGTTAAAAACACCTTCTTTGAACAACTCTTCCTTAATTACTTTTTGGAATTGTTGTTTCAACTCAATGGTTGAATGCTGTCTGAAACCATCCTCCTTGGAAAGTTCACAATGAAGATCCCACATGTTGGAGCAGATTTCATTGAGCCTTTCATTACCTATTTTCTGCTGCTCCCTCAGATCTTCCATTGCCCTATTCAAAATGTCAGTTTTGTGTAAAATACTTTCCAAACAATTGTAGGACAAGTCGTCCTTTATTTTGTCAAATATACCTCCTTGACAAGCAGATCAACATTAGTGGCTCACATTTCTTCTATATCCTTCTTCATTCCACCCCACATCTCTAATTTTGTCCTTGTGATATTGGATCTATTGATCCACTTTGCTGCATCCAATCGCAAATTTCTCACAGACTTATCACTTCATCAATATATTTCAACCAATCCAACAGCAACCTTTCCAGCCAAGCCTTTAATGTCTTGCCAAAGCTGTTATATCCACTTATGATCAAAACTGTTTCTTTACTGATTTTGGGTATTTGGACTGGAGCAGTGGGCAAAGATGCCCTTGAATCTTCGACAAGACTCGGGGAATAGTTGACATATCCGGCAAGTTGACAAATTTGATCTTTCATTTGTTCTTGGGTCAACTCATCCTTCTCTGACCTCTTAATCATCCTTTCAGTAGTTTCTCGAAGGTTATGAGCATCACTCTCACAAGCAAGCATTCGTAGGGGAATCCTTTTTAGATTATAATCATCAATTGTCATCTCCTCTGTGTTCGTTTCTGTGATAGGCTCTACAATATCCACAAATTGAACATCAGACAGATCAGAGAATAGCCTAGATACAGTCTTTGCCTTCCGTGGAGGAAGAGTTTTCAGGATGTCCATCACTGCATGAAAATCTGGCAACGTGTCTCAACTACTTTCTTCTTCCAACCCAATAATGGTTGTACTCATCTGAAAGAGGCATAGTCGAAGCTTACTATTTGCTTTCTTGGTACTACCTCCAGGTCACGCGGGGGGCAAAAGCGCATTTTGCTTTTACACAAAATTGGATGAGTATGAGAAAAATATCTTTTAGGCAAAGTTGAACTTTGGAACAAGGACGTTGTATTGGTACCAAAATTTGGGAAATTTGACTAAGTAAAATTTTGGATACAACACAATTGGTACTCTTTATGGTATATCCAGTGGTGGGTTTTATAGTGGGATGTACCGCCGCCCAACTCACTGGCATGAAGGGCTTGGGTACTCATCCTTTGTCATAATTTATCTACCACTGCAAATTAAAGGAGTAAGAATGTTAATCCATCTGAGGATTGCCCTCACACTGCTGCAACATATGTCAATTGAGGTTTGGGTGGCCCCATGACCTGCTCCACCACACATTCTCAACATGAAGCAGTGAAGCACATGGTACAGCACCAACACATAAAGGGCACAATTGTACAGGATGAAGGGCTCGCTAGCAGTGCTACTGTATAAATGTAAAGGTGTAAAATCAGTATTGCCTTAATGGACATAACCGTTTCACAGCCAAATTTGTTGTACAATGTACTGCTTTTGGCCTTGAACTCCTTTTTTTAAACCGTTTCATTTCACTTTGCCACAGGTTTTTCTGGACTGCATTGTATAAGCTTTCTGATTCGGGCAAGGGTCTGCTCTAAAACCCTCTTTTATTTAACTAAATAAACAATGTGCAATTTTAGAGCTTGACCGGCTACATTAAGAAACATTTATGTCGAACCAATAACTTAACTGGGTGCTAAGTATGGCCTAAAAATGTAAAAAATCAGTTAAGTGGAAGGGCTTGAAATGGGTATTTGGCAAATTCAATTCAAAAAAAATATTTGAAAAAAAACCAACACAGATCTCTACACCATTTATTATTACAAACAACACTCGAGCAGTACAAGGGAGTGTTGAATATTATTTGCAACAACATGAAGCATTTGTTAGTAAGGGGGAGTAATACTGTTTAATTATTTAAATAATTGCACCATACTTTGGGTTTTTCACCCTCTAGACTCTTTCCCTATTGGCAAAACTTATGTTGTGTGTTGAACTTTATGAACACTACACTCACACTATGAAGTTATGAATGTAGGATTAATCCCGCTCAATCACGCAGCGTGGGTGAGATAATTAAGAACCATTTATTATTACAAACAACACCTGAGCAGTACAAGGGAGGGTTCAATATTATTCGCAACAATGTGAAGCATTTTCTAGTAAGGGGGAGTAATATAGTTTAATTATTTAAATATTTGCACCATATTTCAGGGTTTTCACCCTCTAGACTCTTTCCCTATTGGCAAAGCCTATGTCATGTGTTAAACTTTATGAACTAGTACTACACTCACACTATGAAGTTGTGAATTTGGGATTAATCCCACTCAACCAGGGAGCATGGGTGAGATAATTAAGAACCATTTATTATTACAAACAACACCTGAGCAGTACAAAGGAGGGTTAAATATTATTCGCAACAACATGAAGCATTTGTTAATAAGGGGAGTAATTTATTTTAATTATTTAAATAATTGCACCATACTTCGGGCTTTTCACCCTCTAGACTCTTTCCCTATTGGTCAAGCTTATGTTATGTGTTGAACTCTATGAACACTAAACTCACACTATGAAGTTATGAATGTGGGATTAATCCCGCTCGAGCAAGCAACATGGTTGAGATAATTAAGAACCATTTATTATTACAAACAACAGCCGAGCAGTATAAGGTAGGGTTCAATATTATTCGCAACAACATGAAGCATTTGTTAGTAAGGGGGAGTAATACAGTTTAATTATTTAAATAAGTGCACCGTAATTTAGGCTTATCACTCTTTAGACCCTTTCTCTATTGGCAAAGCTTATGTTGTGTGTTGATTCGTTGAACTTTATGAACACTAAACTCACACTATGAAGTTATGAATGTGGGATTAATCCCGCTCAACCACGCAGCATGGGTAAGATAATTAAGAACCATTTATTATTACAAACAACACCCTACTATATTCCAATGAGGTCAAACAACACTAGTTCCAATTCCATAATGTTAGTACAAGGCTCAATCCTTTTGCGCAAGCAAACTTACAAGTACACAAAAACTTCTTTAAACAGTCAATAAATCAAAATATTTCTATGATACCTTTGTGCAATTCTCACAAAAGATCTCCGACAGGGTAAATTGTACACACTCAAAAAGCAAAACCCTATACTCTCAAAAAGTAAAATGACCCTAGATAGATAATCTTCCAAATAGAAAAACCCTAAATCCTAGACCATTGAACCAAAAAACGTTAAACCCTAAATAGCACAACCCTAAACCCAAATTTTTTGATTTGGATATCAGTACAATTACCTAAGTCTCAAGTATGAAGGGACAACGATTCCAGGATGGGAAAAAAATTCCAAATTTTGGGGATGGCATGGGGCAGTTATTGAAATAATATATAAATATTAAAAATATACATATAAATTATTGATGAGATGTGGGTGAGTTGGCAAAGTGACTTGGTTGCTTCAAGCACCACCCAGGTTCAAATCTCAGTTTAGTACCGGAGGTTGGTTGTGGTCGATCATTGGTATTCTTGGGCCGTTTGTGGCCGTTGATGGTATTCTCAGGACTGTTATGGCTATTCGTTGGTATTCTCGGGCCAGTTTTGGCCATTGCTGGTAATTCTGGTACTTGTGATAGATGATCACTAGGGGATCTAGGCCCCCGATTGTGTCCCTGGTCAAAAGTGAATAGGGTAAGGATCTCACCAAAACCAATATATATATATATATATATATATTACACACACACACACATAAAAGTTATATGTGGTTCATCAAATCATATTAATTGGTTATGTCAGGGGACAACCTTATTATTTTTGGATTGTATTATGTGATGAAATGTCCCTTTTAGGGCTGAAATTAGATCAAAGGGCTTTCCCAACAAAACCCTAACACCACTTGTGCAAATTCTAATTCAAATATCAACCATAATCAACAATTATAATTTTTCTGATTTTTCCAAGATAAAACTTACAGAATGCTGGAAATGCAATTTTCTAAGTGCAAAGCAATAATTAACCCCCCAATATTCACCAATAATTTCTGAATATTATTATCAAAACAAATACCTTGTTTTCTGAATTTTTCTAATGAATAATAGCTGGAAAATACCAATAAAAATAACAGAAAATGATTAAATATTCAGAACTGCAGTTTTGGCTTGAAACAACCTTTGAACTCCTCAGATTTGACTCCAAAAGAGGTTGCCCAACTGTCATACGCAGTTAGCTGTCCTAGGATACCAAGTGCAGCCCTTTAAAAGCAATCCACAGCCCTCAAAACCGTGTTGTCCCTCCAAACCAGTCGCTGCCCTGCTTTTCTGGTCGTTGACCTAATTTCTGGGCTCCAAGCCCTAAAAATGGAGATGAAGTTACTGCCCAAAATATGATGAAGATTTTGTAAAAATCAGACTAATGAAGCTCAATACAACCTTTGAATGAGGATGCCTTAGTTGAATGTAAGGGTTTTCGTCCTACTCCAACTACCATTGAAGGGTTTCGTCCTCAATGGATAAGTTAAGCGTTTTTGTGCTTAGACTCAAAGAATCAATTATCAAATCATTCATAGTCCCAAATGAGCTCCTTCATCTCCTTTTATATCCTTCCCACTCAAAAACCCCAGTTAATTTTTTTAATAATAAAACATAAGTTGCCGACATTTTTGGCCACTTAGTAATATTATTAATTTTACATTTAAGTATTTAAAAATACTTTTTATTTTAATTAGAATATTATTTTAATTTAGAAAAAAGGACATTACATGTGAAGCAAGAACCTTATGATTGTTTTGATCCTAAATTTATCACTGCTGAATTCAAACTGCTGATGTTATGAACTGAATTTCTGAAAACTGAAATTAGTAGAAATCTGGAACAGAAAGTGCTGAAAACCTGTGAAAGTGAAAAAAGATGTGAAAAAGAATTGTAGTCCAAATTGCTGTGAGCTGTGAATTCAGTTCTGAATGTACATAATAGAAAAAATAACTTTCTCAAGAGGGAATAATTGACTTCTAAGGCCGAATCCAGAACAGTATTGACGGTCTTGGACCAACACAATCTTTGTACTTGTTCACAACAGCCTATTTCTGCAAAGAAATGCTCTACCCAAGATATATATATATATATATATATTTTTCTCACTTCAGATCTTTTTTCTCTTGCATGCGGAATAATTTCTAATTTACCCGCAAAATTAGTCTCAAGTGACCCACAAAATTGGTTCCAACGGGCCCACAAAATGCACTTTTAAAAAAAAGCCTAAATGAATTCGCTTGGTTTTACTCAACCATAATATTCTTTTTTTTTCGAACAAAGGAATTATTCCGAAGATCTACGAGAAGATGAGAAAATTTATAATTACTTTTGAAATTTATGTGCAACATATCAAAGGTTCCTCGAATTATGTAGGAATTACACGTACAAATATTGTGAAAAGAAACCGAATTGATTCAGGTCGACATATATATTTGATCACAAAATCATTGAAGTGTTATCCAGAAAGAAATTTAATTGGCTTTCAACCAGTAGCTGCTAATTGTGAGGCATTTGTAAAACTTCCATCCATGGAGGTCCAAGTAGTTCCACTTTAGTACACTAGGCAATTTATTCTAAAGGCTCTCGTGTGATGATTAAAGAACCTTTTGTTAGAGAGCTTTCTGCCTACCATAGACCTTTCCATTTAACTTCGAGACAAACATTAGACATAGGTTCATCCCTTATAAGTGCTTTAAATTCAATTAAAATGTTTCCCAATTCAAATACAGTACTTGCACTTCTTTTCTCTGTTTTCATGCAAAATATGGCACTAAAATAGAGGCATAGGTGACATGCATTTGAAGGCTGCTTATAGCTGTTTCTTCTTTCTTTGCTAGACCCTCTTTCCGAATGGCAATTGTAAGAGGACAATTGTCACAACTACTAAGCAAGCTTTCATACACATCCTTCACTTTTAGCCTCATGTTCATAAAAACTTACTGGTTCGTCACTTTTTGCAGAAGAACCAGGTTTGGGTTCTGACTGGATCCTGGTCCTGGTTCGGTTTGCCAGAAGAACCCGGGTGCCCCTGGACGAACCCTGGGAGAACCTGGGCAGAACCCGCAGTTAAAAACACTCAGCAGAACCAGGGAGAATCCGGGTGGCCCTGGGCGAACCCGGGCAGAACCCGCAGTCAAAAACAGTCAAAAATGCGTTTTTATTTTTATTTTCTATTTTTTAATCATTTTTTCCCAAATTGTCCTGCAGAATTTTGCAATACTTAGACTGAACAAATTGCTCAACCTGCTGTAAATGGATGCCATTATGCCAGTAAAGATTACAAGCTGGTAATAAAATGGTTCTTGTGTTAAAATGATTTGTCAGTACTGTATGTGCATCAGATAAAGAATTCTCAAATCTGAAGCATAGTCTGAAAATAATTTGCTATCACACACAATGGGATACTACTATACACTATATAGGAGAGAAATAATGTCACTAATTTCCTATTTATCAGGCAATAATTTCAATATTTTTAAATTTTTTATATATCTTTTGTTTGGACAAACCCAAGACATACCCAAGCCCCCTCCCAAAAAAAGGCCGTACCAGCTAACCCGGTTCTCCGAACCCGAACCCGAACCCGAACCCAAATAGAACTGTTAACCTATTAAAAACCATCACTAAAGTAAACAACTTCATGTATTGAAACATCTCATCCTTGCTCATGGCCTCGGTAAATTCTTTATGCTCCAACAGCCTCTTTCACTAAACTGCATTATAAAGCTTAACAAATTTTGAGAAAGAGAGGATTTCAAGAGATTCCTCATTATAAACTCCCTGTAAGCCCGGATATTGATCAGTGAGGGCTAATAGACCATCTACTTGTCCAAAACATCTGCCATTGCTAAAGTTTCTTCCACAAGGCCAAGAAGCTAGCTCTGATACCAATGTTTGGATCCTAAACTGATGACCACCAAAACTGCTGAAAATAAGCTGATAAAGTGATGAACTGAAATTTTGAAAACTGAGCTGGCTGAATTCTGGAACTGAAAGTGCTGGAAAATGGTAAAAATGCAAAAGAAATGTGAAATAGAGTTGAAATCTTAATTGCTGTGAACTGGGAATGCAATTCCGCTGTATAATCCAAAACAGAAATCTGGTATGCTAGAAACCTTAGGTCAGTACCCCTAGTTCTTCAAATCAGAAATCAGAATAGCTTATGGAATACTCAGATTTTCTGAAACTGGAAAGATAAAATACTTTAATAGTACTGAAAATACTAAAACATTACATAACAGAAAAAAATAATAATCTAAGAGTGCATGGTTGTCAACTTAGGCCAAACCCAGGATAGTATGGACCATGGCTTGGCCCACCACAGTCTTTGGACTTGTGCACAAGGGCTTCTTTCCCCAAAGATGCTCTACTCCACTACCTACGAGTCTTCTTAATATTTTTTCCATTTCAATTTTTTTTTCTCTTGCTTTCGGGATTATAACCAATGGACCCACAAAACTAGGCCCAACGTACCCATAAAATTGGTCCTAATGGGTCCATAAGATACATTTGGAAAAAAGTACACTCTAATGGACCACACTAACTGAAGTGCACAAATATAAATATAATAATAGCCACAAAAAGGTTCATGACAATTGATGCAGGGCATCATTCACCTCTTTACTCTCTTTGACAACTTGTTTACTTCACTAGTGCTTCATTAGCCTATAATGTTTTAAAGAGTCATTTTGAAGGACAAATGCATTTAACAAGTTCTTGATGGACTTTATGGCTTCCTGACAACCTGACAACATTGATCTCCTTCTGTCTTAGCACTTCAAGCACTCAAATTCTCCAAGTTTCACTCACAAGCTCCCTTCTTGCTTAGTTCTCTACTAGCCCTGTTGTGATGCTAATTTCCCTTTATTGACACATTTACCAAAGCTTGTATGAAACTTAAGACAGATTCAAGGATCCATTTAGGCCTTTGTTCAATCTACAAGGTTTCATCTTTCAACTCTTTGCACAAACCCACTTTCTTGTTCACTCCAACTCTCATTTACCCTCAATTAGGTCTATTCAAGTGCCTCCTCTCAGATTCCGTACTTGTATGGACTCTAAAATGCTAAAACCTTTTTATTCCTTTAGAGGACCTCCAAATATGTTAGATTCCAAAGTTTGGTCAAATTTGACCAGATGGAACTCTCACAAACTCAATTTCTTTTTTTTTAGACCTAGATTTAGGTCTTGCAGGTCTGCCTGTGTACCGAGGGCCTCTTAAATTCACAAGATTGATTCTTAAAAACTTTCAAACCTATGGATCACTTCCTGGAGGTCTGTCCCACCTATTTCAACCTCCCTACACAGTCCTTTAGGCTTAGTAAGACTCCTAATAACTTGCAGCACCCTAGATAGGGACTGTTACAGTCTCATTTTACACTCAGTCCTCAACAATGCATACTTAAGGATGACTTGCAACTTCAAGAACATGTATGACTCCAAGTGGACCTACAAGGGCTTGTACAGTAATCTAAAGCACTAATGTGAAACCAATTTTTATATTGTTTTTCTTTGAAGATCAATCTCAATTGCCTGGGACTGCAAATAGGCATTCAGACCTATTCTTGCTTCAATGAGGCAGAATCTTAACTCTTTGACCCCATTACCTTCTTTGACCACTTGTAAAGATGCATAAACAGGTATTACACATGATCCAATTTCTATATGAGTACCAAGGGTTAAAAACAAATCAAAACTCAGCCAAGTCTTGTTCTTGTAGGTCTCCTAGGTAACATTCGCAGGTGCTTCTTGTACTCAGTCAGTCATACAACACTTTGCAGAAGTTCTCTCAACTCCAAATCACCTGTGAAGGCCTTAAACGATGTCTTACAAAGTTTCATGATGAATGAAGGGTTGAAACTTAAGAAAATGACATTTTCCCATTGTCTAGGGTTTCTAGACAGATTCAGAACCCGAGAGTTTCTTAGGCTTGTTTCATAAAGTATAGAGGCTATCTGATAGTCTAAATGCCACCATAGGGGCTTAAACAACCTCTACCAACCTTTAGTATCCTTGTTTTGAGCTCATGTAACCCTTTACCTGTAAAACAGAGACCCTGTATGTAGTTACAGTTTGCTAGCTCTGAGTACATTTAAGCATTGGAGAGTTCTAACATAAAATGAAGGCAAGATTTACTCAAATGAGACCAGAATCTTATTGATTATCACAACAACCATAAAACTACAATAATTTACACAACAAAATTCCTTTATTTTACAAGAAAATGTTACTTACAGACCTGCACCCTGTCTTGGCAGGCTTCTTACACACACTCACACTCATATCTCTCTACTCTATCATGGATAAACTGTCCTTTTATGCTTGTTCATCACCTTAATCACCTCCTCCAAGGTAGTTTCGAACCAAATCAATTTCTCCAAACTTGTTATATTCATATTTTGTTGAGATTTTCCCTCAACCACTTGTCTTTACGATAGGTGATTGACTTTTACACTCTTATCACTTGGTTACAATTTGCCTTTTGAGGCCAAGTAGATTACTCTCACCCAAATATTAGTTCATGAGACTCCTAGGTACGTTAAAGATCTCTCTAGAACCTATACAACTCATAAACCACCATGACCCTTTTTGCATTTAAGATTTCAAATTTCAAATTTGGAGGGAAAACACTCCAAGCTACCTATATGACCTATTAAAAACTTTTAAGGCCTCCACGAGGCTTATTGTGCTTACACAAACCTTCTAGGACTCTATAGACTATTGAATGACATAGACTTGTAGACATATGGTGATGCTCTTGTATCAAATTACCAGGCTTGAAATTTTTCATGAGCTTCTGCTCATGTACACTTGTCTTTGCTCTTATTGAAATCCATTCAGCTTCAATTATCTCTTCATATTGATGCACATGTTTCATAGCACCACACTCAGGGCTTTTCTTGGACATTCCTGTCATTGGCATACCTACACATAACACAAACTTGTTAAGAAAAACATATACAATCTTCTTTTTATCATGCCTTGAAGGCATATGCAGTCTTTCTTCTTGTATAGGCTACTCATACTGTCCAAGTGCCTTCATACTGCTATCTATTGTCTCTTCTTTGCTGTGTTTCCATCTCAACTCCCATCCTCTGTTCTGTCTTGCAGCATAGTTCACCTTTTCAACACTCTTGGTTCCTTGTACTTCCTTGCTCCCTTGCTGATTGTCTTCTTCATTCATTTGCTCTGTTTTCTTATGGTCATCAACTACCATAAGATTTAGTAGCTCTTTTATGGACTCCTCCATGTCTTCCATTAGGATCTTCGTCTCCTTGGACTGTTCACATATCTTTTCACAACATACTTTTGAATTCTTACGTAAGAAACTTGTCACCTTGTTGTCTCTCAATTGAAATGTCTGTTGTTCTTTCAAATATTTTGCACTATTGCACTCAATAACATTCTTTTCTGTCCATTATGTCCTTGGAATGATGATATTGGTGTTTCCTTTTGCTTCATCATATAATTCATCTTTCAAGAATTCATCCAACAAATTTTGAACATCTGAAAGGAGGGTAATTACCTTATTGGTTTCAAAGTTGACTTTTGACTGTTTTGGCAGCATATAATCCATTCCATCTTCTTCCACTGGTTGCAACAACTTCTCCTTACTTGTCATCATCATAGCATTAGTCTCTTTTCCTTCTTGATTTATCTGTTGGAACTCTTTGTCATCTGTCCATAATGCCTTAGAAGTTTTTCTTACTGCTGTTTCTTCTTTGTCATCCTCTTGAATGAGGATCTGCTCTTGTTGTTCTTCAAATGCCATAGTCATGCATTGAACTTCTTTTTTTCCTTGATTATCTGAGGCGAGTCTTTGACTCAAGTACTTCTCCACTATCTTCCTGTATACCTGCAATCATTGTCTCAAAAACAATATCAGATTTGAAATCTTGAGACCCTTGAGTCTCTTCTTTTACTTTTTCTTCTTCCATGCCTTCAATGAGGCAGTTTTGTTCTTCCAATAGTATCTCCTTTTTTGGATAGCACTCCATTTGTTCTATAGGCTTATCATCCTGCTCATATCCTTCACTTGTCAAATACTCGTTGTTTTAACCTTCAAATAGGTTTAACAAGTGCTCCTCTTCACTTATTATCATACCTGCAAATTCAGATTCAGTGTTAGAGACAAACATATGAGAATTAATTGCCTCTTCATCCTCATTCGCTAGCATTTTTATCCATTTTTTTATCTGCTGTCTTTTCCTTTGCTTGACAATCTGATTAATTGGCCATTTGACCATCCTCTTGAGCACATACCCTTGCTGACTTTGCATTGATTCTTCCAACATCTATTGCAAACTTACCAAAAAAGGCGAAAATGTTTGTCCTAGCTAAACGTAGCTAAAGAACGAACCGAGGGTTCGTTCTTTCTTTTTCTTACCCTAAGATTATTGGGTGCCAATGAAACTCTATCTATAGACTGCCCCCAGATAGAGATAGAGGCTAGATGGGCCTATCTCTCTATATGGGATACCTTTTATGAAAAGTTCTACCTTTTGGTGTAGCCGCAATAGCACTCGTTTTTCCATCTCTGTTGGCTCTACCTTTTATGAAAAGTTCGTATGTTAGTAGCTCAAGTTTTCGCCCGATCTACCAGAAACTCTTTCGGCACTTTCTATGGTTGCCCCCCCTCTATATAGACTAACTATATACAGTTGGGGCCCTGTAGATAGATATAGATCCACGAAACTCCTATATATCTTAATATATATCTAGCTATAGGCCCCTCTCCTAAAGAGGCCCCAAATATAGGCCCTATCTAATCCCCATTAAACTCTATATGGCTATATATGGGGTGCCAATGAAACTATATACTGTGGGGGGGTGCCAAAAAAATCTATACCGTGCCAATGCCAATGCCAATGAAACTCTATCTCTATCTCTATAACTTCATCATCTCCATCTCTTCTTGGAAGTCTTTCTCTCTCCTTAACTCTTCCTTTTTCCTTATCTGATCCATTGCTTCTTTGCCAAGATCCTCACCCAAGTCTGTTTCACCTTGGTCTTTTGGTCTCCTCAGGGCCTCACCTAGGTCTTTTGCACCCTAGTCTGTTGGTCCTTGTCAATGGCTTCACTTAGCCCATCATTGAGTCAATGGTTTTTAACAAAATACTTTAACCAAACATCAACAAATCACAAGTCCAAGTTTCCTTACCTTGGAACTTCCTCTTGAGCATTCACTTGCTCTCTCAACTTTACTCTTGAGCTTTCCAGCTCTTCTTCTTTCTTGTCAAGCCTTAATAGGCTATAAGACTTCCTTCTCTTCTCAAAACACAATTCTTCAAAACATAATCTTAAACCAAATATCAAATTTTACTCGTACCTTTTTTCAGTAGGGTTTTCTAGTGCTCTGTCGTGTTGATCCTTCTTCCTGTGATCCTGTAACAACACTGTACCTGATGAAACATCAGTAACAAACGCAATCATCCCAAAGATCTAAGCTCTGATACCAGAGATGATGTAGGGCATCATTCACCTCTTTACTCTCTTTGACAACTTGTTTACTTCACTAGTGCTTCATTGGCCTATAATGGCTTAAAGACTCATTTTGAAGGACAAATGCTTTTAACAAGTTCTTGATGGACTTTATGGCTTCTTGACAACCTGACAACATTGATCTCCTTCTGTCTTAGCACTATAAGCACTAAAATTTTCCGAGTTTCACTCACAAGCTCCCTTCTTGCTTGGTTCTCTACTAGCCTTGTTATGATGCTAATTCCCCTTTATTGACACATTTACCAAAGCTTGTATGAAACTTAAGACACATTCAAAGATCCATTCAGGTCTTTGTTCAATCTACAAGGTTTCATCTTTCAACTCTTTGCACAAACCCACTTTCTTGTTCACTCCAACTCTCATTTACCCTCAATTAGGCCTATTCAAATGCCTACTCTCAGATTCCGTACTTGTACGGATTATAAAATGCTAAAACCTTATTATTCCTTTAGAGGACCTCCAAATATGTTAGATTCCAAAGTTTAGTCAGATTTGACCAGGGGGAACTCTCACAAACTCAATTTCTTTTTTTTTAGACCTAGATTTAGGTCTTGCAGGTCTGCCTGTGTACCGAGGGCCTCTTAAATTCACAAGATTGATTCTTAAAAACTTTCAAACCTATGGATCACTTCCCGGAGGTCTGTCCCACCTATTTCAACCTCCCTACACAGTCCTTTAGGCTTAGTAAGACTCCTAATAACTTGCAGCACCCTAGATAGGGACTGTTACAGTCTCATTTTACACTCAGTCCTCAACAATGCATTCTTAAGGATGACTTGCAACTTCAAGAACATGTATGACTCCAAGTGGACCTACAAGGGCTTGTACAGTAATCTAAAGCACTAATGTGAAACCAATTTTTATATTGTTTTTCTTTGAAGATCAATCTCAATTGCCTGGGACTGCAACTAGGCATTCAGACCTATTCTTGCTTCAATGAGGCAGAATCTTAACTCTTTGACCCCATTACCTTCTTTGACCACTTGTAAAGATGCATAAACAGGTATTACACATGATCCAATTTCTATATGAGTACCAAGGGTTAAAAACAAATCAAAACTCAGCCAAGTCCTGTTCTTGTAGGTCTACTAGGTAACATTCACAGGTGGTTCTTGTACTCAGTCAGTCATACAACACTTCGCAGAAGTTCTCTCAACTCCAAATCACCTGTGAAGGCCTTAAACCATGTCTTACAAAGTTTCATGATGAATGAAGGGTTGAAACTTAAGAAAATGGCATTTTCCCATTGTCTAGGGTTTCTAGACAGACACAGAGCTCGAGAACTTCTTAGGCTTGTTTCATAAAGTATAGAGGCTATCTGATAGTCTAAATGCCACCATAGGGACCTAAACAACCTCTACCAACCTTTAGTATCCTTGTTTCGAGCTCATGTAACCCTTTACCTGTAAAACAGAGACCCTGTATGTAGTTACAGTCTGCTAGCTCTGAGTACATACAAGCATTGGAAAGTTCTAACATAAAATGAAGGCAAGATTTACTCAAATGAGACCAGAATCTTATTAATTATCACAACAACCATAAAACTACAATAATTTACACAACAAAATGCCTTTATTTACAAGAAAATGTTACTTACAGACCTGCATCCTATCCTGGCAGGCTTCTTACACACACTCACACTCATATCTCTCTACTCTATCATGGATAAATTGTCATTTTATGCTTGTTCATCACCTTAATCAGCTCCTCCAAGGTAGTTTCGAACCAAATCAATTTCTCCAAACTTGTTATATTCATATTTTGTTGAGATTTTCCCTCAACCACTTATCTTAAGATAGGTGATTGATGTTTACACTCTTATCACTTGGTTACAATTTGCCTTTTGAGGCCAAGTAGATTACTCTCACCCAATTATTAGTTCATGAGACTCCTAGGTACGTTAAAGACCCCTCTAGAACCTATACAACTCATAAACCACTATGCCCCTTTTTGCATTTAAGATTTCAAATTTCAAATTTGGAGGGAAAACACTCCAAGCTACCTATATGACCTATTAAAAACTTTTAAGGCCTCCATGAGGCTTATTGTGCTTACACAAACCTTCTAGGACTCTATAGACTATTGAATGACATAGACTTGTAGACATACGGTGATGCTCCTGCATCAACAATGATATTATATCAGCTTAACAACATGATTACATTGAAAATCTTGCCCTAGAAAAGCCAGAAAAGCTAACTTCTGAGCCTGTGCTTAAATAGGCAGTGACTCAACATCTCGTCTAAAAATAGACAAGTTTACCTTTGACAAACAAAGCTAAGTCCTGGATTACCAGGTTGGCAAGTTCTTTTTATATTTCCTTCCTTTCTAATAACTTATCTGTGGAGTTCATAGAGGAGTTTGCCTGGCAATACAGCACGTGCCTGTCCTTTTGATGTTGTGAAAACATATGCATGCACTTTGTTGCGGGTCCCATTTGAGGGAATTGACCAGATGTTTTATTATTGGGAAATTTGTTTAATTTTGCAATTAATTTGGTTTCTTCATTGTAGCTGTATCTTGCTAAAGTATTAAATCTTTGGCATTTGCCCTTGAAAATGGGGAGGTATTTTTAGCTTCGCTGAAAGTAAAGTGTAGAATGTCTCTATCATTAGTAAGTTTTGATTTATACAATATTTATCAAGGCATACAAAATGAATGAGGTCCTCGTCTATTCATTATTTGACTTGCCTTTCAAGGCCATAATTGAAAAACAAAGCCTTTTGACTAGTTTGATGTACAATCTATAGTTGTATCTGAAAGCAACGTGTATATAGTCTGTCATTAGTAAGTTTTGATTTATACAATAGTTATCAAGACAATACAAAAAGAATGAGGTCCTAGTCTATTCATTATTTGAACTCTCATTTGATTTATGCAGGGATGCAGTTTCTATTTGTATTTCATCATTGGTAAGTAATATAGATTCTCAAGGCAAGTAGTGAAGCATTGCATTATTTTATCTTTCATTTGTTTTTTGCAGGGAAACAATTTCCATTTGCATTTCAACATTGGTGAGTAACTTAGCTCCTCTTGTGGAAACTAGTGGAGCAAGGAGACTGTGTGATCCAGATCATGCCTCCTTTCTTTGGTCCAAAAATTTGATAGATCAGATAAACAAAGGTTTGCATCGAACACAAATATTCTGTATTTTCTAAATTTGTAATGTTTACGGAGAAACATTACTGCAGCAAAATATTTTTTATTCTATTCCACAGTATACCAAGTAAGAAAAAGACGAGCATTAACACTAAGAGGACAGGGAAGACAATAATATTTTATGCGTATTATTTGTGTAACTTTTTTGTTTAACAAGACATTCGTAATAAAAGGAGGAAAGGAAGGACATTTGTAATCAACCAATGAAACAAAGATTAAAGCAAATAAAATACTCCTTATGGATAAGTGGATATTCCAATATTCTAATAAGTAATCTGTACATATTGATGGTTACATTGTGATTCTGGATACATTCTTATATGAATAGATGTAATTATAAGACATGGACATTCGTTAGCCCTGGTTTATGATTAATTATTAACTCAGTACATAGAAAGTTCTTCACTCTTAAAGATGCTTTGTCCTTAAAGCATGGTTAGTGCAGGGTGCAAAAAGCTTCAGACTTTGTGATGCTTTTTGACTACTCAGGTTTATCGACTTTGCTATGTATCTAGTCATGTCTGTCACTTGTATGGTTCTTGTTGAATAATAAAGATTTTTATCAGGTTCTAGTATCAGCTTCCCTTTTCAGTGTTCACCCAACATGTTTGATAATATTTGGATTGTTTAATGTGAATGTAAGTTTTTTTTGATGTAGGAAACACAAACCATATGTGAATGTGAATTAATTTGGAAGATCCAAGGCATGCATGCCTTATCCACTTTTTCAGAAGCTGGTATGGACCAGAATTTGTGCGACCAATTTCTCTTTCCTTCTTTTAAGCATCATTTTTTTTGGTGTCTTTCCTTCCTCCTTGTGAGGTTGATCTTCCAAAATCTTTTGTTGTTTTGTAGACTTCCGGAAGGCCTTTGACTTGGTTCTGAGACATCTGCTTCCTTAGAAGTTGCGTGATGATGGCATTTCAGACTCTCTCATTACTGGTGTTTGGAGACTCTATGAGATAGTCGTCGGGCAGTTTCGTACTTCTCGGGGTCTTTCTAGCTTTGTTAAGAGTTCCATTGGGGTCAAGCATGGAAGCCCTCTCTCACCAACACTCTTCAGAATTTACATCGATGAGCTAGAGGATTTTCTTAGACAACGTACTCATGCAAATGATGCTTACATGTTACATGATATGGTGATAGCCATACTTATTTTTGTCGATGACATTGTTCTCCTCTTTCACTTTGTTGATGGCTTATAAAGACAACTTGATGTCCTTGCTCGTTTTTGCAAGCTGTGTTCTCTAGTGGTCAACCGTAGCAAATCTAAGTTCATGATATTCAACACCTCAAAACGTTCTCTTCCCCAATTTCCATTCCTCTACAAAGGGAACCTTTGGAAATCACATCAGCCTACACTTGCGGTGCTAGTTTTCTTGATCATATTTGAGCTATGTTACTGGTTTGTTTTTGGTTCAGGTGCGGGTTCGAAGAACCCAATTTGCCGGTATGGTGATTTTTTTTCTTTGGGTTCGTCCGTACAAAAAATATATAAAAAATAAAAAAATATTTACATTCTAGCCTGATACATAGGAAATTAGTGCCATTGTCATTAACCACATAATATGCATCTTGATAACTGATAAATTGATAACCATTAAATAGAAAAGATAAATATTAAAACATAAAATATAAAATGTCAATAATTATCTTGTGGCTGTAATTAATTACATCAAACTTTAAAAGTTAATTTTCATAGTCATATTGCTCTTCATCGAGAGCATCAACATCAACATCACGTTGCGGTTCATTAGAACCACATGGACTATCACCACTGCCACTCCCGCTAGCTAAGTTTTATGTTGTTGAAGTGGAAGGACTGCTTGATGAAGATTCATACCTACAACAGCAATGGAGGGCAAGTATGCAATGAGAAAATTAGAAAAATAAGAGTTTAGTGGTTTTCCTTTTGTCACTTTGTTTTTACCATTTGTGTTGTTTTTAGCTTTTGCTTTTGTTTATACTTGGCTTTTAGGGTTTAAGAATGTCTTTTTTATTATTAACTTGCATTCGTTTTGGCGAAAAAATGAAAAAAATGCAAAAAACATGTTTTTGACCACTGTGGACTATGGGTACTCTATCCCAATGCCCAGGTGTCGAGGGACGAACCCTGAACGTTAGGACAACGAACCGAACTAGAACCAGCAACCGGTTTGAACCAAACCCCAAACGTAGGCAAAAATTGAAGAACCGGTAACATTGTATTTTAGTATGAAGCCTGCCTCTTGGTCACACATTTGCAAGAAATATGTCTATCTTGGAGCACCAATGTTTTTAGATCCACTTCTAGGATATCCCTTAAAAGATGTGCCTCTTTGATACAATCATCAAACCTAAGGTTTTGTACATGTCGGAGGTTTGGAGACCTAGTCTGGTATTTGTTGATTGGGTTAGTATTGAGAAGATCTATACTCTCATTGATTTAGTGTGTGATTCGTTGCAAACACTCTGTTCCTTAGTGCATCGTCCAAGTTGAGTTTTCCACCCAGCCTCTATGCCTCTCTATCACTTGAGACTCTCTTCAAGCTTAATTTCTACATTCACAGACTCAGAAGCCATGAGGGATTCAACTTTACGCTGTTGGAGGTATCCATACTTAACGCTTTGTTCGTAAGAGAGGATTGTATCATTGGGCCCCACTAGATGTCAACGCTATTGGTATTCTAATATTAGTTTGCTCGTGCAGTCTATTGGCATCTCTATTGATAGGTTACCTCCTTTCGGGTACATTTTTGGATGTTGCTCATCTTCTTTCCTTAAAGGAGGTCATCATTAGAGTTGTCATAGAGGATATCTACAAGCAATACATCTGGGTCACTTGGATCTCTCCTTCGTTGCTAAACCCCAAGCTTGCCTTTTATGTTGAGCATTTCTTACGAGTGGTTCACAGTTGTAGCTTGACATAGATTGAAGTAGTTAGACATTATGGCGTAGCTTCAACACATTTTTGGGGTGTATGGGCTGCTCGTGTTTTTTGTGTTCTTTGGCACATGATTGATTGGGACACATTGTGAGTATGTGATTTCTTCTAGAGTTGGAGATGAGTCACAAGGAGTTATTTCCATAGTTACCACGTTCGGAAATCCGAATACATTCGGGAGGGCAAAAAAATGCGGAATTCGGGAATTCTCGAAAAAATAAAATAAAATAAATCGGAAAAATCTGGTTCGGAATATATATATATATAATATACAAAAATATTCCAATCTACTAAATAATGAGTATTAATTTAACACTTGCAAAATTGAGAAATGCATAAGAGTTTTAAATTTGAATTACATTAAAACTTAAAAGATAGCAAACCATTCATAGTTTAGAGCCTAAGCTCAAAATTGATATGAAACTTAAAAGTTTTAAACATTTGCAACATCAAACTATGTTTTAAAATCAAAACTAGCACTAGCATCATCGACAAATCCTCAATCAAACTCATCAACACTATCAATATTTTCCTCATCTCTTTCAAAGGATGGTTCTCCAAGATGAAGATTGTCATCTTCTTTTGCAAGATTGTGTTCAAGCAATCTTAAATTGTTGTGGACAAACACAAGATCTTAGAGCTTTTTGGCTCTTAGTTGGTTTCTCTTATTAGTATGGATCAAATCATGTGTGCTCCAATTTCCTTTGATGCAGAAACATTGGCACACTGGCTGTGGACACGTACGACAAACTTTTGTAACTCTGGATTAGAAGAACCATACATTTGCCATCATAAATGGGGATCCATACTACTAATGTCTTGTTGTGCTTTCTTGTGGGAAAACATGCCTTCTTGGTTCTTGAATGCAGTCAGCTGCCTTCTCATCTTAGCTTATTCATTTTCATCTTGAACCAACCTATATATTGTTGCTAGTACACCATTTTTTACCTCCTCATCTGAATTCATGATCCACCTCTATCAACTTAGGATTTAAATAGCAACCAACTACATGTATAGGTCGATGTAACATGTTCCATCGGATGTCCACAATGTCTCAAATACGTTGAACTTCATCACCATTACCATCACCTGCTAGTATTTTTTAATTTGTTCTTTTGCTTGATCCATGCCCCTATACACAAAATTAATACAAGGTTTTATGCCATTAGTGAATCTCAACAATTGGACAAGTGGCTCGAATACCTTTAGGGTTTTCTCAACGCCCTCTCAAAATGAACTATCCAAGATAATTCTCTCAATGTCTTTTGCAATGCCTTCCTTAGAAAGCTTGGATTGTGCCCATTTTTCACTAACCACAACTCTTCTCAATGATGTCCTCTACTCCACCTCCCTCTGCAAAGTGATAAAATTAGATGCAAATTTTGTTGAACCAGAGAGTGAAGTTCATGCTTTGCAAATGAGCGATACAAGCTCAAGGTCAAGCGGTGATTAAGTATAAACTTGAAAATTTGTTTCTTTTCTCTGACAACACTATTTATCCACTTCAACTTTGCAAGATCTTCAAGCAAAAGATCCAAAATATGAGTTGCACATGGAGTCTAAAACAAATGAGGAAACCTGTCCATAAGAAGTTCCCTTGTTGCTTTACAATTTGCTACGTTATCCATAATAATGTAGACAACATTCTTTTTCAATGTCTAAAATAGCAGTTTCAATGCATTTGGAAATGAAAGCTGTAGTCTTCACATCATTGCTTGTATCAATTGATATGATGAACATAGAACCTTTAGGGCATTGAGTCAATATATTGAGGAGGGGCCTTCACTTTGTGTTAGACCACCCATCACTTATTATAGTGCAACTTGATTTTTTCCAGTGTTTTTTTTTTTTTTATCTAGTTCACTAGATATGAATGTCACCTCCTCTTCTAATAGAACAATTCTTAGGCTTTCAAAAGATGACATTGTGTACATTTTTCGAAATTGGCGATCCCATCAACCATTGTTTTTGTATGTGAATTTCGAACAATATCGAAGGGGATGGCATTTGCATAAAAAAATGGGCCACCAATTTATATATCTCATGTTTTACCTACAACTTTCACATAGCTTTCAAAGAAGACTGGGAGTGGGACACTTGATGTGCAATTTCGCTGGCTTGGGTAGACGTTGGAGACTGTGTTGAGCTAGAAAATAAGCCAAACTATGTTAGATTGCGTTGAATTTTAGCAGTCTTTGAAGATTAAGATGTTGATGCAACTGTCTTTATTTCATATTTACTTCGGATTTGACTTACAAATGGTGCATATATGGGGTTCTGCGTCGCTATTAGGCAAATCTTCACATCTGGGCCTCCGATATAATGGTACCGAACTCTTGTTAGAGTCGCTGTAATATTTGAGCCACAAAGAGTGCATTGCATGTTCTAAGATTCGCGTCTCTCTGAATAATGTATTTCTTCTCAAGCGATTGACTTGTCATGATGATAAATTGTTCTTTGTTGCCCTACAAAAGTTTTATAAACATTTTTTAATACACATTTAAAAAATTGTAAAAATATATATTTTTTAATTTAACTAAATGTCGTATTTAAAATAAAATTATAAAACTTAAAAAATAGTAAAAATATATAATAATAATATTATAATTATAATTTTTTTTTGTAATTTATATACATATTTTTAAATTTGATTTTATTCTATATTATGCAAATAACTTATTTGCAATATATAATAAAATTTTAATTTAAAAAAATATAAAAAACTAAAAAGATTTAAAATAAACATTATAAATTATAATTTAAATATAAATGAAATTATATTTTATATTATAAATAATGATTATAAAACAAAAAAAACCCTAAACCTAATTTCGAATTTATATTTATATTTTATAATATAGTAAAATTTAAACGTAATATATAAATCTAAATCTAATACTATCTATTAAATAAATAAATCTAATTTTTAGTAATATAATAAAACTAAATCTAAATCTAATACTATATACTCAAACTAAATACTTAAAACCTAATTTTACGGTTTACCTATATTATCATTTTTAAAAACCTATTAAAAAAAAACAAACAAAAATATAAATCAAGTTTCAACCTACCTCTTTGCCTTTGCTGTGGCTTGTTGGTTGACTCTTGTTCCCTGTCGCAAATTTCTTCCACTCTGTCTTTGTGTTCGCCACTTCACCGTCATTGTCTGTTGTCACTTGATGTTTGCTCACCCACTAACTGTTTGCTCGCCCACTGACTGTCAATCGTCGTTTAGTTGTTCAATCTCTTTCAAAAGGATTCGACTTAGGGTATTTTGTTGGCCTACTGCAAAATCATGACATATATATAACGTGTTTTAGCCTTTCAGGGTTCATGGTTGCTTTTTTAGGGTTCATATTAGTTGATAGGGATTTTTTAGGTTTTTAATTTTTATGTTTTTATATTAAAAGATGTCCGAACCGGATCAAATTAATTCAGAAGAACAAAAAAATGCTCATCGTTCTGGATTTGGCCGAGATCCGGCCAAACTTGGTAACTATAGTTATTTCTTAATGATTTGCGGTTATCATAGTTTTATGCAAGCCATCTGCATTGCAATAGTTGTAGAGAATGACAATTCATGAGTTTACTTAGGATTATAGGGGGAATTGTTAGGAATATTAAAATTTAATATCTAATCCTAAGTCTTTTACTTTAGAATCACAATTCATGAGTTGACTTAGGATTATAGGGGGGATTGTTAGTAATATTAATGTCTAATCTTAAGTCCTTTACTTTAGATTTATGACCTATTGTTAGTGGGTGGTTACACCCAAATAGTTGGGGTGGTTAGTGACTCGCAAATTGATTTGGGTTGTTACATTGTGGTATTATAAATTAAAAGAGAAAGTAATGGAAAATACCACTTGTGAGATAATATTTGGTGTTCATTTATTTTGTATTGATTAGTTATTATCAAATTAATGGTTGTGGTTATCGAGGATGTCTTTGGAGGGTTTTGGAAATTCAAAAATATTCTTCATAATGCTTTCAATGTCTTGCAACTTTTGTTTGCATACACATAAAATAAACATTATCTATTAGTGGGTTGACAATTAGGAAAATTGTATTTGAACTAGTACAATTTGATGTCAAAATTCTTGCTATTTTAGATAAGGCAATGGTAGCAATAAATTAAGGGGAGTTATTGAAATTAACGAAAATCAAATTGTTCCAAGCCACAAAGATCTCTGGGGTTAGTAGAACATCATACTCGTAAAAACAAGAATCTAAGAGCAATTTAACAGCATAGACTTACAAATAGATATGCAAAACAAAAAGCAACAATATCATATATTATATACCCAGAACTTATCAAATACAATGAATGTCACTTGTATATATAGGCAAGGAAAATCAATCATAATTAAGAGATCAAGCTAAGAGATCAATCATAATTAAGAGATCAAACCTATGACTAAGAAATAACTATCCTTAAAGGATAGAAACAACTAGAAAATATCCCCATAATATCTAAGAGATAAATATGTAATATGTCATAATATTTAAAATAAGATAAAATGAAATATCTACACATAAGTGGGTGGGAATAACTAAATAAAAGAGAAATCAAAACACCTAGGTGGACATGAGCTAAGGTAAACAAGCTACTCTTAACACCCCTTCAAGTGAAAGCTAGGGGCAACAAAATAAAGTGGCATATCCACATTATGAGTCACGACAACAAGCCCTGATTAGATACTCATGTACAATATATCCATGAAAAAATGAAGAAAAAAGATGGCCTCACGAACACCCTCCAAGGACAACTTATGAAATCTCAAGCATGCCATGCAACTCAAGGTAACGAGGTGATGCAATAGGCTTCGTAAAGATGTCGACAACCTGTTGCTGAGTCAGAATGTACTCTATGCAAAGAACTCCATCCTGAATGTGTTGACGAATGAAGTGCATGTGAATCTCAATATGTTTGGTCCCTTGGTGCTCAACAAGGTTGCGAGAAATGTGAATTGCACTTTGATTGTCACACCAAAGTACGGTAGGTGAATCTTGTGTAAAGCCAAACTTTGTCAATAATTGTCGTATCTAAATAAACATTATCTATTAGTGGATTGACAATTAGGAAAATTGTATTTGAACTAGTACAATTTGATGTCAAAATTCTTGCTATTTTGATAAGGCAATGGTAGTAATAAATCAAGGGGAGTAATTGAAATGAACAAAAATCAGATTGTTCCAAGCCACACAAATCTCCGGTGTTAGTAGAACATCACACTCATAAAAACAAGAATTTGAGAGCAATTTAATAGCATAGACTTACAAATAGATATTCAAAATAAAGAACAACAATATTATATATTATATCTTTAGAGCTTATCAAATACAATGCCACTTGTGTATATAGGCAAGGGAAATCAATCATAATTAAGAGATCAAACGTAGGACTAAAAAATAACTATCCCTAAAGGATAGAATCAACTAGAAAATATCTCCATAATATCTAAGAGATAAATATGTAATATGTTATAATATCTAAAATAAGATAAATGAAATATCTACACATAAGTGGGTGGGAATAATTAAATAAAAGGGAAAATAAAACCCCTAGGTAAACATGAGCTAAGGTAAACAACCTACTCTAACACCCCTCTCAAGTGAAGCTAGGGATAAAAAAATAAAGTGGCATATTCACATTATGAGTCACGACAACAAGGCCTGATTAGATACTCATGTACAAATATCCATGAAAAAATGAAGAAAGAAGATGTTCTCATGAACACCCTCCAAGGACAACTTCTAAAATCCCAAGCATGCAACGCAACTCAAGGTAACAAGGTGATGCAAAAGGCTTCGTAAAGATGTCGACAACCTGATGTTGAGTCAGAATGTACTCTATGTAAAGAACTCCACCCTGAATGTGTTGACGAATGAAGTGCATGTGAATCTCAATATGCTTGGTCCCCTGGTGCTCAACAAAGTTGTGAGAAATGTGAATTGCACTTTGGTTGTCACACCTAAGTACAGTAGGTGAATCTTGTGTAAAGCCAAACTCTGTCAATAACTGTCGGAGCTAAAGAACCTACTGACTCGCTGTTACCACTGCCCTGTACTCTGTCTCTGTAGATGAAAGTGGAATAGCTTGCTATTTCTTGCATGCCCAAGCAACCGGAGAAGAACTAAGACAAAAAAAGTATTCAAAAGTGGAATCCCAATTATCAATAGAACCTGTCCAATCTAAATCAGTATAGCCAACCAACTGAGTAAAACCTCTGGTGTAGTGTAATCCAAAGTGAGAAGTGCCTTGCAGATATTGCAAAATCCTTTTAGTAGCCTACTAGTGACTGTCATGAGGAGCATGTGCAACCCGAGATACAAGGCCAACTGCAAAAGAAATATCGGGGCAAGTATGGGTCAAATACATGGGACTTCCAACCAATTGCCTATACAATGTACGATCACAAAGAAAAGTAGTGTAGGTGGAAGTAAGAGTGAACCCAGACTAAAAAAGAGAGGGAGTTGGCTTGCAATCAGCGATGCCAAAGTGTTGAAGAAGATCAAGGGTGTACTTTTGTTGACTCAAATGAATCCCTAAATTTGATTGAGAAATCTGCAAACCAAAGAAAAAATGCAAAAGATCGAGATTTGTTATATCAAACTGTGCAAAAAGAGCCTACTGAATAGTCTGAATTTGAGAAGAAGAGCTCCCTGTAAGAAGCAGATCACCAACATACAAAACCAGTATAACAATATCTTCTCCAACATGCTGGATATGTACGGTAGGATCTGAGTGGCAGTGAACAAAGCCAGTAGATATAAGAAAATAATCCATCCTCTCATACCAGGCTCGAGGAGGTTGTTTGAGACCGTAGAGAGAACTTTGTAGTCGACAGATAAGAGAAGAATCATGAATAAACCCAATAGGTTGCTCTATGTCGATATCTTCCTACAAATCTCCATGTAAGAAGGCACTTTTCACATCCATCTAGTACACTGGCCACCCCTGTGATGTAACAAGAGAAAGTACAAGGTGCACATAATCCATTTTGGCAATAGGGGCAAAAGTCTCAGAATAATCAATACCTTTGACTTGTAAGAGACCCTTTGCTACAAGACGTGCTTTATACTTGTCAATGGACCTATCAGTTGCATATTTGGTGCGGTATATCTACTTGCATGTACCCAAAAGTCAAATTCAGAAGCTCCTCGACCCCAACACAAAAGTCCAGAACCTGTAGAATGTGCTTGATGATGTCTAGTGGGTGGAAGATCTTCTATGAAAGGTGTCACCTCAGAAACTGTAGTATGAGTCCACTTATGCATAGTGGGAACAAGATCCGCATCTAAGTCTACATCCATAACCTCCTTAGTGGCCTCCTAAACTGGGTCCTCAAAGAAGGAATCCTCAAGATGAAGAATCATCAATGGATGGGAGCAAAGAAGAAGAAGAAGACTTAGAAGAAAATGAAAAATCACGAGAATAGAAGCGCTCATCAAATTGAACATGTGTTTGAAAAAGAATGTCATAAGTATCAGGGTCCAAAAGTCGATAAGCTCTCATGTCCTCATAATATTCTACAAAGATCAAGGGTTTGCTCTTTTTATCCAAGCCTTTCCTTTTCTTCTTTGGTACAAAATCCCAAGCATGGCTCCCAAAAACTCAAAAAAATGAGACATTAGGCTTAGTTCCAGACCAAGCCTTCTTTGGAGTCAAATGTTCAAGTGCTTTGTGTGGTGTGCGATTTTGAATGTAGTTTGCACAATTAACTGCTTTTGCTCAGTATATAGGAGGTAAATCTCGAGAATGCATCATGCAGTTAGCAATCTCCTTCAAAGTTCAGTTCGTCCTTACTGCGAGGCCATTATGTTGTGGAGTATGAGGAACAAAGTGTTGGTGAACAATGCCATGAGCTACCAAAAAATCAGAAAACTCTTTGCTGAAGTACTCCCTCCCATTATTAGTGCGAAGCTTCTTTATGCAACTAGAAGATTGATTCTCGACGAAAGCCTTGAAGACTTTGAAGTGAGAAAAAACTTCACTCTTGTACTTGAGAAAATAAACTTAGTATGCCTCAAAAAATTATCAATAAATGTAAGTGCATGCTTAGCTCCATTGGGAGGAGTAGCAAAAAACATCAAGTCATTGTGCACAAGTTCAAGTGGTGAAGAAGCTCTCTTGGACACACCCATAGGAAATGAATCTTGGTGTTGTTTCCCTAATGCACATCTAAGACAAACTCCATCAAGACAAGAAACTCTAGGAAGACCATCAACCATACCATGAGTGCTCAATTCCTTCAAATATCTATAATTAAGATGTCTAAATCTCTCATGCCAAAACTTACTCTCAGAATCGGCACAAGAAACCAAGCATGTCCTCAGAGAAGAAGTGTCATCAAAACTCTCAAAGTGATATAGTTGGGAACTATGATCAACAACACCTTGTGCAACAAGTGAATGAGGCTCCAACAATGTAATATCCCCTTTCTTGAACTAAGCGTAGCGGAGGCCCCTAAGCCTATTTTATTTCCCGTATGCTAGAGGGGAGGAAAGAGAAAAGGGAAATAATTTAATAATATTAGCTTAAGTTGTTCCCCAACGTCACTTAAACGCTATAAATTAAAAAAGGGGACATGCTAAACCATATTATTAATTAGGAGGGGACAAAAGGTGTATTAATTGAGGCAAAGTGGGAAAAAAAGAAAAGAAAAGAAAAGTAATTATTAATTATTCTTGGAGCAAAAAGGTAAATATTAAATAAAAGTAAAATTTAATTACTTTTAGGATTTTGAGGAGAAAAGGTAAGTATAAAAAGGTTGGATGTGGAGAAAGGAAAAGATTATTATTCAATCAATTTTCAGAAACACTTGGCAAGCTTGAGTAGCACCTATTCATCTACCAACATCAGAGGACGAAAACCCTTGTGTGGAAAAGGTTTGAGGACGAAAACACTCATATGTAGAGGGTGATTCCACATGGGAATCACAACTTTGTTTTCAGAAATATCGAGAATCAGCGTGTAGAAGCCTATCTACAACGAATTTACTCAGCAACAAGTTGCCACACCTCCAGGACCAAATCGCAGTAATTTACAGGTAGGTAGGGCAAATAAAGAAATAAGATACCATCAAGTGGTATTAGTGAAAGAAAATTAAGATACCATCAAAGAGAAAAAAGAAAAGTTCAGCCACTAGTGATTGAGAAGAACATATGGGTGACGGAGAAAAGAGGATTCCTTCTGATGAAATCGGTTATTTACATGAGACAATCAACTGATGTCAAAAGGATTTGGAAAAGAAAATCTAAAGGACCTTGAAGGAATCCATGTCAGAACTAGTTCGAGCTATTCAGGGTATTAACCCGAATAAAGCAAATCAGGGAGAAGGAATCTCATCAGCGAATGAGTGCGTTTCAATCATCTCACCTTCTAAAACTTTCTGTGCCCAATTCCTATAGAAGGAAGAGGAACACCTTGAAGAAACAGAGCATCAACAACTGCATACAGGGAATGAATATTCAGTATATCTTGCAGAATATGAGGGGCTCAACGATGAAGTGCAACAAGCTCCCTCTTTCATAGAATTTTGTGGGATTGAAAAGAAGAACAACGTTAGGAGAGGTAGAAGAAACCAGCCAGATCAGCTATGAAGAGACATACAACAGAGGTTGGGCAAGATTACTCTTCCTAGATTTGATGGGTCAAGTAAATCTACAACGAAATCATGGTTACAAAAGTTAGACACACATTTCTCGTTGAATCACATGTTTGAGAATGAGGCAATTAAGTTTGCTACACTTCACTTGGAGGGAGTGGCCCATGAGTGGTGGTACCATGGCATGGTCACCCAAGGGCATGGTTCCATTACCGCTATTGATGAATTTAGTCAAAAGCTAATTGAAAGGTTTGACAGAAAGGATCCAGAAGTTCACTTCAGAGAGTTAGCTCAACTCAAACAAGAGGGTAATGTGAACAGTTATATTGCTGATTTTCAGAGATTGGCAGTGGTCCCAAATGTGACAGAGAGAAGGTTGGTAGTCTTGTTTGTTGAGGGGTTGGCTGAACCTCTTAGGGGTTTAGTGAAAGCCTTTGATCCTTTGTCACTTCAAGAGGCAATCAAAAGAGTGTTAAATTTAGAATCTTCAGTACCTAAGGGCAAATTTCTGCCCTATGGACAATCTAGACCAGCACCCTTTGGGCAGCCAAAGACAAATACTTATGGGCAGCAAAAACCTCTACCTTTTGGACAGCAAAAACCTCTACTTTTTGGGCGGCAAAAGAAGCAAGGACAACAAGTTAATTTTCAGACTAAAGCGTTGCCAAAAACTAGTAAAGAGATAAGAGTCTAGGAATGAGCTGAGAAGGAAGAAGTTATGCTTCACATGCAAGGATTTGTGGGAACCTGGGCATAGATGCCTTCCCAAGGGACAGGGGCATTATTAGAGGTAATATTAGATGATGAGCTAGAGGAGGAAGACGCTGAAACATGGGTAGAAGAAGTAGAACTAGAAGTTGAAATTAAAGGGGAGGAAAATAGGACAGATGGTACCTTTGCTACTCTTTCAGGTATATACCACCCTTTCAGGGTATGCAGAGTGCTTAAAGGACATAAGATCTATTTTAATTGATAGTGGGGCAACTCACAACTTTATTGATGAGGAGCTAGTGGCCCAAAGAGGGCTGAAAACGAAAGACTTTCAAAGATTGAATGTCATGGTTGCAGATGGCTTTTCAATCCCATGCACAAAGAGAGTCAATAGCTTAGATATTACCCTTGTATGTACAAAGTATCTGATGATTTTTATGTGGTGAATATAGGAGAAACAAATTTGGTCTTGGGTGTGCAATGGTTACATTCCCTTGAGGAATTTACACAAAACTACAAGACTATGGAGCTGAAATTTAAATCTGATGGCAAAGAGGTTGTACTTCATGGTATGGCCAATGGGGCTCCACGCATAGTTTCAACAAAGAGCATGGAAAGATCTTTTCGAAAAGGCTAAATAGCTTGGCTGACCCTTGCTTGGTGAGTAATGCATCTCCACCTAGGATAAGAAGTTCCACCATCCAAATATTCAAGTAATTTTAGACAAGCATGCAAAAGTTTTCAGTGATTTACCTCCAAGGCTGCCACCTGATAGGGGATTTCAGCATGTGATAGAGTTGGAATCGGGGTCAAAACTGGCTATGATTACTCCCTACTGTCATCCTAGAGCTTTCATGGAAGAAATTGAGAAGACCATTAAAGAGTTGCTGAGAATGAGGCATATTAGACCAAGTTCTAGTCCATTTGCTTCTTCAATTGTCTTGGTGAAGAAGAAAGATGGAACTATGAGGATGTGCATTGACTACCGTGCTCTAAATAAGAAAACTATCAAGAACAAGTACCCTATTCCCAAGATTGATGTGCTGATTGATGAATTGCATGGTGTCGCATATTTTTCGAAAAATGATTTAAGGTCTGGTTACCATCAAATCAAGGTAAGGGATGGGGATGTACATAAAACCGCTTTCTATTGTCACTTTGAGCACTTTGAATTCTTGGTTATGCCCTTCGGATTAACTAATGCTCCAACCACATTTCAATCATGCATGAACTATATTTTCAGTGAGCATTTGAGGAAATTTGTTCTAGTATACTTTGATGATAATGAGTTCTTGTCCTGTACTTGTTCCAGACTTGTTCCAAAATTGAAAGAGGTAATGAGTTCTTGTCCTGTACTTGTTCCAAACTTTTCTATTCCTTTTGTGCTGGAATGTGATGCATTAGGGGAAGGAATAGGGGTTGTTTTAATGCAGAAAGGTCACCCAATTGCTTTTGAGAGCCGAAAATTGAAAGATACAGAGTGTGGGTTCTCTATTTATGACAAAGAGATGCTTGTAATAATGCATGCTTTGGCAAAGTTTAGACAATATCTGGGTTGTGACAGATTTGTGGTAAGGACGGATCACAACAACTTGAAGTTCTTCCTTAACCAAAAGGATTTGAATGATAGACAACATAAATGGGTAAGTAAACTTCAAGCATATGACTTTGATATAGAATATGTGAAAGACATAAATAATGTTGTCGCTGATGGCTTATCATAGAAGCCATTTCTCTGTGTCATGTTCGAAATTTTTAATGATTGGAAGGCTGTAATAATAGTTGAATATGGAAAGAATGCTTTTGCCAATGATGTTCTTGAAGGTAAGGTGCAAGATGATAGGTACAAGGTGATGGAAGACCTCATCTTATACAAAGATAGGATCTATTTAGTTCCGGAATCTAAGGTAAAAGACAAGGTGTTGAAGGTTGTTCATGACATACCCTTGGTTGGTCATCCAGGGTTCTACAAGTCTTATAAACATGTAAAGGACATTCTTTTGGAAAGGGCTTAAAAGAGAAGTTCTCCAATATATTAGAGACTTGCGACTTGCCAACAAAACAAAGCGGAGCATGTATTTCCAGCTGGTCTATTGCAACCCTTGCCCATTCCAAGCCAAAAGTGGGAAAGTATCTATGGACTTCATTATAGGGCTTCCCAAAGTCCATGGTAAGTGTTGTATTTTTATAGTGGTTGATAGACTTACAAAATATGCTCATTTATTTGCTGTCCCAACTGAATATAAGGCACCATAGGTGGCTGATTTATTCTTTAGAGAGGTCCTTAGACTTCACGGGTTGCCTAAGCACATTATGAGTGACAGGGACCACCGGTTCTTTAGTTTGTTTTGTCAAGAGCTATTTCACTTGACGGGAACTAAGTTAACTCCAAGCACAAGCTATCACCTTCAAACAAATGGACAAGTGGAAATTGTTAATAAATGGATTGAGGGGTATTTGAGAAATTATGTGACAAGGCAACAATCAGCTTGGGTGAAATGGCTATACATGGGGGAGCATTTTTGTAATACCACCTATCACTTGTCTATCAGTATGATGCTTTATCTTTCATGGATTTGGTTATTACTGATAGTAGAGTACCAGGGGCGAGAGATTTGTTAGCATAGAGCCAAGAAATATTAGAAATACTCAAAGAGAACCTTCAATATGCACAGAACCAACACAAGTTTTGTGTAGAACAACATCGTGTAGAGAGATCTTTTGAGGTTGGAGACATGGTTTACTTGAGGTTACAACCTTATAGGTAGTTTTTTCTTAAGCAAAGTGGAGTTGAAAAAATCAAACCACGTTTTTATGGGTCATACCATGGTTAAACAGAGGATTGGAGAGGTTGCTTATGAGCTGGAATTGCTTGAGCATAGCAAAATTCATAGTGTGTTATACGTTTCATGCCTCAAAAGGGCATTAGGACAACATATTACTCTTTCCATTGAGTTGCTTCCTTTGGATGATGAGGGCAAACTAGTGTTGGTTCATGAGGCTATCATCAGTTATAGAGAAAAGACGCGAGGAACGAGATTATCACCAAATATTAGGTACCTTGGAAGGATCTACCAACGGAAGATGCTATGAGGGAAGAAGAGATATTGGAGCACCCCAATTTGCTATTGCTTGAAGGCAAGCAATTATGGGAAGGGCAGACTATAATGTCCCCTTTCTCGAACTAAGCGTAGCAGAGGCCCCTAAGCCTATTCTATTCCCCGTAGGCTAGAGGGGAGGAAGGAGAAAAGGGAAATAATTTAATGATATTGGTTTGAGTTGTTCCCCAACCTCACTTAAATGTTATAACTTAAAAAGGGGACATCTAAACCATATTATTAATTAGGAGGAGACAAAAGGTGCATTAATTTTAAGGTCAAGTGGGAAAAAAAGAAAAGAAAAAAAAAGTAATTAATTATTCTTGGAGCAAAAAGGTGAATATTAAATAAAAATAATTTTTTATTATTTTTAAGATTTTGAGGAGAAAAGGTAATTATAAAAAGGTTGGATGAGGAGAAAAGAAAGGATTATCATTCAATTGATTTTCAGAAACCCTTGTCAAGCTTGAACAACACCTATTCATCTACCACCACCAGAGGATGAAAACCCTTGGGTGGAAAAGCTTTGAGGACGAAAACCCTCATACCCGGAGGGTGATTCGATACGGGAATCACAACTGTGCTTTCAGAAACATCGAGAATTAGCTTGTAGGGTCCTATCTACAACAAATTCATTCAACAAGTTGCCACACCTCTAGGACCAGATCACAGTAATTTACAAGTAGATAGGGCAAAAATTAAAAAAAAGTATAGATCCATATGGATCCGTACGACGGCAGTATGGCGACCATATTGGGATGTTCCCGACCATACAACTATAGTGCAGTAGGCCGTACCACTCCAAGAGCCATCCGTGCATGTTCAATGCATTTCCAGCTAGGGTTTGGTGGGAAATTCAGTATTTTATACATTGGGTACAAAAATCGCAAACCTGGATAGCGTTTGTTAGTTTTATTTGAAGAACTTAGTCTTTACTTATTATGTTATTTAATTATGTCAACATTGCATAAGGAATTTACTTGGACAAGATATGAGTATTTACAATATTTTACTGGTGGTTTGAATGGAGTTTCAGATTTGATTTCGTGTGCAATAAATAAAGTTTTTTTTTCAGAATCCAGTATTTTATTTCCAGAAGTCAGTATTTTATCCTGAACGAGATATTAGAAACAAGGTTCAAATTTCAGCCTCTGGTGGCCTGAAAGTCATTGTCTTGCTTGACCAGAATGATAAATTTGATAAACAGAAAGCAAGTGTAAAGTGATGTTAGGGACATATAGTGCATCATTGATGCAGCCACCAACAAGTTGTATGTCACCTTTTCCTTTAACAAAAATAAGGAAAAAATCTCCAAACTCAATTTTGGAAGTAGAATTCAAACTAAGAGAAAAAATACTCCTTAGAATAAGTCATGTGGTGAGAAGCCTCAGAATTTATAACCCAACTGTTTGTAATAGGTGATTGAGATCTCCCAACAACATCAAGTGCTTTGCCATGCTCGTTGGAAGGTGGAGTGGAGATAAAGATCTTGTGTTTTCTAACTGCATCCTCTAAGACTTGCATTCTCTTCCAACACTTAGTTTTTACATGACCAGTCCCCCCACAAAAGGAGCATGAAAGGCTAGACTTATTCTTGGATTTTGAAGACTCTTTGGGTTTAGAGTTATTGTCTTTGAGTTTAGTGGCACTTTGAGATGGAGTGGTTTTGTGATTACTTTTTGATTTTCCCTTGCCCTTAAGATGAGATACTAATAAATCCTTTTGGGAGGTGGAAGATTCAAGGTTAGATAATTTGGATTCTTCCCTAGTAAGTCTTTTACAAAACAACTCTAAATTAGACATTTTGAATGTGGCACCTAAGGCATCAATGCTAGAGAAAAAGGTAAAAGCAAAGATTTAGAATAGACTTTTCAACTTGGACAAAATTAGATAAACACACTCTTCATCTTTCTTATCTCTTCCACTTCCCTTCAATTGTGTCAACACAAGTGTTTGAACTCAGTAAGATAGTCTACAATGGATGGAAAATCATCAGGATTGAGAGAAGTGATCTCTACTTTAAGCTGCATGGCTCTCATGTGATCCACCTCACCAAATAAACTCTTCAATTTTGCCCATATTTTGAAAGGAGAGTCACATTTTTCCAAATGAAATAAAAGACTATCACTTACATAAGATGCTATCAAACTCATACACTCATCAAAGTTGTATTGGTGCTGAAATTTCTCATATTCTTTAGTGAACATTAGTTGTGTTTCAATTACTAAGGCCCATAATCTTTTATGTTTAATGATTGTTTCTATTCTTGGTCTCCATGTGTGGTAATTATGTGTTGTTAATGGCTCACACTGATCTAATGTAGAAGAAGCCATTTTAAAAAATCACCAGAGAGCAAGAGAATGCAAAAAGGGTGTACAAATTTGCATCGAGACAAACCCCCAAAAGATTCTGTATTGAGCTCCCCCCTCAAATTTTTTTTTGGCACTTTATATTTTAGTGCGTTTTACAAAATAAATGACACCAATAGGTCAGGTATAAAAAAACACACTTTTGAAAAAAAACAACACTCGATTCCGAGTTATCGATAAAAAAAATAGTTTGTATAAGTTTTCCCGTCATAAAAAGGTCAAAAATAAAATATTGCACAAAAAACATTAATATTTTGGAGAGAGAATATTTTGAAGGGCTGGAAGTTAAATCCCCACTAGTAGGAATACAAAATTAAGCCCCCCCACGTGACCACACCTTATGACTAAGGGTGAGGATGAGTGCTCTCCGCTTTTGATTGATGTGCGAGTGACATCACCCACAAAAGAGGGAAATTTAAGATGAATAGTGCTCCTTTCTGCTGCCCTGGATTTGACACTCTCTTGGCCGCTAGTCTCTGCTGTGCATGGATATGCGAGGTAAACACACCCACGACTTAGAAAATGTTGTACGGATCTGTAAGGTCAACACTCCTGCAACACAGAATGGTGCATAGAACACATAATGGCACAGAATAAGCGTTGCCCAAGAGAAAGAAAGTCGCCTCTAGGATCCAATGATGCACTCTGTTCTGCACAAAAATACACAACTAAGAAAAGGCCTCCAAACAACAAAAACAAACTCTGGGTATATGAATTAAAATATGCCTTTCCAACGAGTTCACAAATGATTGACTACAACACCTTAAGCTCTGATACCATGAAATGAACAAAAATCATATTGTTCAAAGCCACAAAGATCTCCGATGTTAACAAAACATTGCATTCATAAAAACAAGAATATGAAAGCAATTTAACAGCATAGACTTACAAATAGATATGCAAAACAAAGAGTAACAATGAGATCAAGCTAAGAGATCAATCATAACTAAGAGATCAAGCTAAAAGATCAAACCTAGGACTAAGAGATAATTATCCTTAAAGGATATAAACAATTCAAAAATATCCCATAATATCTAAAATAGATAAATATGTAATATCTCATAATATTTAAAATAAGATAAATGAAATATTCACGCATAAGTGGGTGGGAATAATTAAATAAAAGGAAAAATAAAACACCTAGGTGAACATAAGCTAAGGTAAACAATCTACTCTAACATTAATATTCTTGGTTTTCTTATCTAGGGTGTTGGTGCAGGTGCAAGTGCCCATACTCAGTGCAAGACTATCAGAACTTGGGTGTGTAGGGTTGAAGGCATAAAAAACAAAATATATATATTCCCATGAATTACACAAAAAAAGTTCAAGGATTCAAAATATATTTAAATTTTCTTTTAGATATACAACCAAAAAACCATCAAGATTTCATATATACCAATGTAATTATCAATTGAAACTTTTGTACATGACCATTGATCATTATAATGGCACAATTTCATATAAAATTCAGAGTTTAACGGTTGGATTTCATCGATAAACATTTAAAGTAGAATATGGAAGAAGGCTATGTATGTAGTACTCATGGATTTTGTCATTTAAAGTGGAGAGACACTCTTCAACATCATCATCCATAAACAATGATGAAACTATTGCTCAATTTCAATTACTTCACTGACAGGTGGTATATAATCATCAATAACAATCAACTTTGAGAGGCTATCCATGGTTATCAAACATTATGAACACCAGATTCTCTGCTCTCTTTGTTGTCAAACATTATCTCTTCGCATTGTGAATGAAACCATGTTCCAGTTCCTCTCACAATGCGAGGAACAACACTTGAATGAACTAACAAATAACAAACCTGTGTAGCTCTCTAGAATATGTAGCATAAAGTGCGACATTTTGTTGGATATCTCATGCTCCCCTCTATCTTTTGTTCCAAAGTTGACAACTCAGGCCACCCACAAATAAAGGAAACAAACTGTGATTGAATGGCTTGTGAGTCCTCTATATGTTCTATCATCGTCCTCAGATACTACATTGTGCAAGCATCCTTTTACCAGCTCTACTTTACTAAATTGTGCCCTCCTCTTTGTCTTCTCAGGATCTTACATCTGTTTTGTAATTTTTTGGGCTTTTTTGTGTCTCTTCTATCTCCAATGGTTATTATCTTTTCAAACCATAGTAATGAGATTCGTACAAGTTAGGCTGATTTTGGACTTGGTCTTGGATTTGGCCAAAAAACTTGGCAATAAAAAAATATAAGAAAAAAAATATTTTTTTTAACATCAAAACAACTATAAAGATGTACACAACTAATTGATTACATGCTACCTTGCTAACATACATAATCATACATAAAATATTACGTAGCTTCATATTAGGCCATCCCCACGTTGTCCATCATTCACTGCTACATCTCTGGAAAAGCCATCTGTATAAATGTTAACATGTCCCTTCTAATTGTTAGGAATTTCTAGAGTACCATGTAGGAATATTACACCATATTGTACACCCAAGTTTCAAGGTTCAAGTTCGAGTTCGGGATCTGAAAAGATAAAATTCAAATAAAGTTCGAGGATAAATAAAATTTGGGAAAAAATACTAATTAAAGTTTAAGAATAAACTAGACAATTTTATTATAATAAAAGAATATTAAAATTCAATTTAATTTTATGAATTTCTAATATAAAATATTAATATATTATAAACATATGTTTTGTTTTCATTTCATTTTATCTCTTCCATTAGATGGTGGGGAAGGGTAATTACTAATTTATCTTCAGGTTGATATTGACAAAGACTTCAGATGGGATCACCTAGGCACATTATTTGTGCCGCCCTTTTGGGGGTAAGGTGCAGGGTGATGGCATTCTAATGGGTGCACCCGCGAGGGTCAGTAACCTAGATCCCCAAAGGGAATTCTCCCCATTGAAAAGTTTTCCAGTGGGATTGCTTGAGGTAGATTGGATTGTAGCTTCACAATGGAATTAATTGGCGTGGGAAAAGAATAAAAATAAATTTTGTAAAGAGTGTTACCTGATCCCTGCTATAGGGTTATGGGAACTGTATTTTATATGTAATATAATATAAACTTTATAACATTTTACTCGCTCACATTTAAACCTAGAAGATTATGTTTTGTAAACTTAATGTTAATATCATGTAAACGTATTTATATAACTTGATATCATATAAGATTTTATATACATAAGTTTATAAACCTATATCATACAAGTTTACATAATATAAACCTAAATGATATGATAATGGGTCTTTCCGGCAATGTTATAAAATTCTGTGACAATTCTACACTTGAAGACGGACTTTTACCCACCACTTAAATACCCTTAATGATATCTGTAACATAATTTTCTATACAAGTTCAGAATGCTCTCAGGCAACCCTGTATGAGTTCTATAACAGGAGGACACCAGCAGATCCAAGCATGAAGTCTGATGAAAGATGGAAATGGCACCGACAGATGAAGGTAATAGAAAAACAACAGATGCGGATGGCAGGAGCAAGGAAAGATGAAGTGAGAAAGCAAATGATGAATAACCAAGCCCAAAACCTAACTGATTTAATTTTTTTTTTTTAATGGGGAGTTAAATCACGATTGGAAGTATTTTTCCTGTTTTTTATGGCAGACTCGCTGAATCTGCAAGTTGGATTGTTAGGGTGCACAAGTGATAACTCCGCTCGTATATCGGTGAGCACTCGGCAATTTTCATTACTACGCTTCAAACATAGAATCAACGATCTCATAAATTTCTCCTAAACAAGGAGAAATTTTATCAGCAAATTGGATGTTATTTAATATGGGCTTCACAATTTGAACAATAAAGTTCATGTCAAACCAAAGTACCTCAAATAAAATTTAATTCTTTGCCTTTATGGAAATCTCACCATACAGCAGCCTCTAGTTTCTCCAATTCTCACTGATAACTATGGCACTTGTTATGCCACATACTCAACCAACTCCTGAAGGAGAATATAGTTTGGATTGACTCAACAATGATTCCCATATGATTGTATATTTGAGTTTGCTGGTTAGAAAAACTTCAGAGAGAGGACTATTTTCTAAATTTGGCTCTGAACTTAATTTGCTTCTTTTTCTTTAAGAAACAGTAAAAATATTATTTTCATTTAGTAGTATATTTGAGTTTGCTGGTTATAAAAGCTTCAGAGAGAAGACTGTTTTTTATATTTGGCTCTGAACTTAATTTGCTTCTTTTTCTTTTATAAACATTAAAAATATTATTTTCATTTAGTAGTATATTTGAGTTTGCTGTTTAGAAAAGCTTCAGAGAGAAGACTATTTTTTATATTTAGATTTGAACTTAATTTGCTTCTCTTTCTTTTAGAAACATTAAAAATATTAATTTCATTTGTGGACCTATAGCAATATTTTTTTAACACAAATTTGATGTTATTGTCTGGCAGTTTCTTCAAATAATGTGACAAAGTGTGCATTTACAAAAGTATTTGTTCTTGATATTCTAGTCAGTCTCATGACAAAGTTTTTAACAGAGGGCGAAGTCATGGTTTATACAGCTTCTTCTGATGGGAAACATGGGTTTACCAACTTTGATGGGAGGCTTTTGGAAGCAGAGCATAGACAGTGCTCAGTTTTACGGCGCATAGCTACTATTGCAGAATTAGAGGCAGGGAGCCATGTATTAGCTTCATTTTGCCTTGCACTTGGCAACATGAATTGCTTATATGAAGTCATGTATAAGGTACTCAGGTGGTGCAAGAAGGATTCTATTTGGCTTCTCACTGTGGTGCATTCAATTACTTTTCTATGTTGGAAGCATTCTTTGCAAGGCAGCAGAAGCAGTTTGCTGGGGAATACAATATGTACTATTATCCTCCTTCTTGAAGGGCATGAAAAAGGAGTTCCTAGAAGCTTGCTGAATCATTTTGATGTTACAACTGTTCTGAAACAGGCACATCCACTGTCTATGCATTGTCCTTTTGCAGAAGACACGCTTAGCATGGATGCAAATATCTCTTCTCTGCTCAAGACTCTAAACCATTTTTCTGTTCCAACTCACAAAGGTGAACAAACACCAATTAAATTTTTGGGTTGTGAAAATTCAACTTTTATAGATAATGTTGAAAGAAAAGTAGAAAGTCAGAAAATGAATTACTGTCAACAGGATGGATATGCAGGATTGAATAATTTACAATATGTGTCAAAACACGGAGATCATTTCCAGAATCAAAATGCAGCTTTTCCATGCCATTTATCTGTTTTTAAGGATACCGTTCTTGCTTTGGAGCTGGTCGCACAATACCTGGTAAGCCATTTCTTGCACCCTTCGTTTAAATCCCTATTTTTATTTATCTTTACTTTTATTTTTTCTGTATTGTCATTTTCTTATTTTTTATTGAATTTGACAAAAAAGATGGCCAGATCACTCCTATGGAATTATAATCATCTTATTTTCCGATGCTTTTAAGATGATGGCTGCAACACTGTTCGAGGTTTGGATGTTGGGGTTCACTGATTTGTTTGGGGCCACGGGTTCTGTACGGCCTCACAAAAATATTAGTAGTATAAAAATTATAACCAAATAAACAAAGTTAACAATAATTTACTTAAAAAAAAAAACTAAAGTAACCACAAAAATCAGTGACAATTGATAAGTTAATGCCAAATGTCAAGTGATAAATCAAAACGGTTTATATGGTATTTGTAAAAAAGGGATAAAACTAAAAATAAAAAAATACCAAAGTTGCTTGGTTCAAAATATTGTTCGAGTTAGACAAGTAAAAAATTAGACACACTTGCGGAAAAAAATGCGATAGGATTTTTAGAAAATCGATGTTCTGGACTATGCATTGTGGTTTGTCATCAGGATCATAGTTCGCATATTCAGACTCAGCCCAGACTCGACAGACCAAAAATTTTCCGACTTGGCAACTTAAAAAACTACTTAAATTTCTTAAAAAAACATAATATTTTACGAAATTACAGTTTGGAGCCAAAACTCGCCAAAACTCGAGTACTCGGCGTGATCTCTGAGCCCTAATTCACCCAGGCAGACTGAGCAAGTTTAGGCAGAAAAAACTCCCCTGGTGAAAAACCAAGGAGCACTCGGCAACTTGGAGTAGTCAAACTATAATCAGGATTAGTGTTTGGAATGTGGATTTTCTAAAAATCCATTCGCAAATTTTTATTGAAAGTGTGTCTCTCTAACATTATAGATTGTGGAAGCTTGGAGTCTCTAAGTATAAAATTGTAAAAAAATTGCCACTTAAAAATTTGACTAAATTCGACTCTACACTAGGCCTCCAAACTCATTTTTATTGATTACTACAACATTGCTACTCTAGGCTATAGAGTTGTAATGATACAAAAATAATAACATAATCATAATAGAAAACATATTAATTTTTTTCCTTAAAGGAAAAATAAATAAATAAGAGCAATAAATAAGATCTACTATATTTTTTGATAAATCAAAAAAGGGCTATAGCCTGTCTATTATGATAATGATTGAAAAGCCTGAAAAGATCAGGTACAAATGTGAACAGTTTGTTATCTTCTACTGAAGGTTCTATGAGGTGTAGAAACAAAAGCAAAAGATTACAAGCTTAACAAGCCAGCAGGCAACAAAATCAGTGAAAAGCAAACTAATTAATCTAAGCTAGATTTCAGTATCATCACTGGACACCAAGACCATTACTGTTGAGCCTCTCTCTCTTTCCTCTTTTGCCATCATCAGAGCAACAAATTATTCTGCCAGCTGAGAAACAGTGAGTACAGTGTGTTTATCTCCAGCTTGGTGCAAATGGCATCTATCTTCTCCCCTTTAGAATTATTATCCACAATGATAACCTTAAGAAGTGTCCACACCTGATCAAGCTGGCTACAGAGACTGAACCCCAATTAGTCCATAGCTTCATGAATTGCAAGAGTATTGCTGGCCCAAAGAGGACTGCCTGAACTCCGATCAGTGGCAACTTTTAGTGTGTCAAGTCTGGGATTAGATTGCCCGGGGTCTTTCATGGCTTGCAGGATGCAATCCACAAAAGCCCCTTCACCCATTCTAGTTGCAGTTGAGCCCAAAACAGATTGGTAGCCATCCACTCGAGAAGTTTTCAATCTTTGATACTTTCCACCAATGTAGCCTTCCAAAAACTCATTGCTTCCTATGCTGTGATTCGGGTGGTTTTATCCACCAAAACCCCAATATTCAACAGCTGCCTAAGTTTCAAGTCGTTACCCTAGCGCACAAAAAAAGAGTGAACATCATCCAGAGAATATTGGTTTATCACGTCCCTCTATTCATTTCTTGCACTATGTTAATGGAAGTTCTTACCACAAACTCTATCTGGTTCTACTTGGAGGCCCTGCCTTCTCAGAATCAGAGTGCTTGGCTGCCATAGTTGCCCTATCAGAGAATCTAGACATGCAAACAAAGAGGGAAAATTTCTTAGCAGTATGCCAACAGATCTGATGATTTCAAAACAAATTGTGATGAAAAATGGGGCAACAGAGTCTTGATCAAAATTTGACAATAACGGCCATCCAAATGTAAGTATAGCAGGGAGACAAGTCTTATACCAAATTGAAAACCAAGGATATTTAAGAATGCAAATTCCTGAAACCCAAAAGGTGCAATATCTAGAACTACCATCCGCAGACCCAAAAATCACATTTATACAATTTAACCTTTGAGAGATTGAAACAAAGTGTATTTTAAAAAAACAGCCTAAACAAAGTCCCAGAGTTAGGAAAGAAGTTCCTAAAGTCCGAAATCACATACCTCCCAACAATCCTTTTTGCAGAGAGATAACCCACCCCCAAAATGGATAACCTAGAGATATTAAATAATCTGGGAGCATCATAAATCCAGGGAGGGAAAACAGTTTCCCAGAGAAAACAAAAGACAAATTTCCAGGGACATGATTGAGAGGAAACCAGAAGATTGTAAACAGAGAGCTAAGAGGAAAACAAAGCATTGAAGGTATACCTGTGAGACGCCTAGAAAGCCTGTCAGACCATCCACTATTTGCCAAAAGTGGCCAAGGCAGGGATGGGTAGTGGGCTTTAAAGACCCTCATGCGTGCCAGCTGCCCCCTGCTTGTTACATCTAGACCAAACCAAATCTTGGCGAGAATTTTTGCAATAAAAGCCAAAGCAAAATTATTCTGCTGCCCAGAACAGTCTAATGATAGGGAAATGTTAAGTATCATGATAGAGGGATTTGATGTCATTTGCAAACAATAATTTCAGCTTTCTATTTATGAAAGTTGGGGGGCAGGGGCGGCAGCATACTAACTTCAAAGCTTGCCTTTGGAAGTTAAGACCAAATGCTATATTGGCGATGTGATCAGCTACTTGATTTTCATCTCTTCGAATGTGAGAAACAATGATTGACGAGAACCCTGCGGCCAACTCAATGCATTCCTCAATTACCAAAGAAAGCTGCCAATCCCTGCAAGTATTGTTCTTTAAGGCTTCCAAGATGATTTGTGAATCCCATTCGATTTCCAAACTAAACCAGTTCTAATCACAACTAAACTTCAGACCTCTCCACAGCACTTTTGCCTCAGCAAAGTAGTTAGTGGATTTTCCAAGAGCGTTGTAGTAGCCTAGCAATGGGGCGCCTTTGTCATTTCTGAAAATCCTCCCAGTGCTGGTCCAACTAGGGTTTTCTTTAGCTGCTCTGTTGAAGTTCAGTTTTGTATGTGGAGCCCTAGGTGGAGTCCAAATTGCCTTCTTGGAGTCGATAGTTTTCTACTGGTACTAATATCAGGGACTCCTGAGAGAATGTTTTTCCAATTGTCTAGAATCCCAACCTTTTCTGGAGCAATCTTGTCTTCTTAGGAGGCCAAGTGAATCAGTTCTTTGATAGAATTCAGAATTCTGGGAAGAATTAAGTTTGCTTCCTTTGCTTCCTCCTTGAAGATTCTTCTATTCCTTTTCAGCCATATATTCTTGCAGACTAGAGCAGGGATGGAATTTCAGATTTGAAGTAGCGAAGGAGATTTGAGAGCTATAAATCAAGCAAAGACAAAGCTTTTTAGATTTTGAGGAAAGATTGAGGAAGAGTTGAATTTATTTCAGCTTTGAAGGAGCGAAGGAGATTTGAGAGCTATAGACCAAGGAAAGATGAAGCTTTTTAGATTTTAAGGGAAAATTGAGGAAGAATTGAATTTACCAACCAGCGAGATCCAAATTTGGAATTAGGAGGAGCAATGGAGAAGAAGGTGGTTTGTATTCTCTTCATGCTCTTAAGAACTACTATATTATTAATAGAAGATTTTATTGTTTTTTATTTGTCATGGCTTTTACAAGGTTATGCCAAAATAATAATATTTATTTATGATATATTTTTTTTAAGAGTGTTTAAACTTTTGTGGATTTAACTTGCATGTTTTTAAGTCATCTCAAGATGACCTGCATGAGTAGTCATTGCACTAATGACATTTTTTTTCATGTATGTTGGTGATAATTACAAGTTAAGGGGACCCACTTGGCACACAAACACATTAATTATTATGTTGGTTATAATTAAAAGTTTGCTAGTAGGGGGTAAGAACGGTAAATGTGATCTTACACTTTGGGCTTTCCACCCTCTTAAGGACAATAATAAATTATTTTTTATTATTTTTTTGCCTTAAGTTTTTTTGAAGTTTTTTATTTGTCATGGCTTTTAAAAGGTTATGCCAAAATAATAATATTTATTTATGATAATTTTTTTTGTGGAGTGTTTAAATTTTTGTGGATTTAATTTGTATGTTTTTAAGTCATCTCAAGATGACCTGCATGAGTAGTCATTGCACCAATGACATTTTTATTCATGTATGTTGGTGATAATTACAAGTTCAGGGGACCCACTTAGCACACAAAGCACTTTAATTATTATGTTATAATAATTAAAAGTTTGCTAGTAGCGGGTAAGAACGGTAAATGTAATCTTACACTCTGAGCTTTCCACCCTCTTAAGGACAATAATAAATTATTTTTTATTATTTTTTTGCCTTAAGTTTTTTACTGTTTACCTATAATAAACATATAAATTAAGAGATTTGATCCCAAAGTCCATGATAATGTAAACAATATTTTTTGGTAAAATTTGTGTAGAACAAAAATTTAATCATTGACGCTTCATGGCAATTAAGTGGCACAATATCAGGATGGATTTGTGTATGTGATAGTGGACATAGAGCTTCTTATATATATCTCTTTCCCAGTATATACTGCCACAAGGGACTCAAAATGTATTGAAATATATAACTAGTTGTTGCAAAAATTATTAAATGCCACTAACCCAAACCCAAGTCGGGCCAAAAATAATTAATTGCAACTGCTAGTTATGCTGAGAGGCGTAACCTACATTGATAGACAAGGGGGTGGGACGGGCGAGTTTAATCTTGTTCTCGATTGAGTGTGTTAAATTAATGGCCGACCATAATTTTGACATTCATTTTCTTCTTGCTTGTTGAAGACGATCGAAAAATTGCGATATGTTGGTCATACGGTGGAGTTTGAAGCAATTTTGTTTTCCCAGAAAGGTGTTTTTTGGCCAAACGTAGTGGTGCAACTAGATTGATTTGTAGAGAAGGTGATGGAGTTGTTAATCTCTAAATGTTTTTTAGATGTGTATTTACGATCTAAGCTAGTTAATTATTACACTCACAAATTTTTCAAGGTGAGGGAAATTCTCCTAATTCTGTTGATGTTGGGTATGCAAACTTGACTAAGACCTAACCCATCATCTCTGTTAAGGCTTTACTTACATTTGTTGATCTCAACAACTTCCCTTTGTGGCTTCTTTAAATAATGGTCTTAAACCACAATCACCTCAGTATCTTCAATACTAATTCTATATTTGGTCAAGCTGTAGTGCTCTTTAAATGCTGACTACTTTGTCTTCTCATATTGATGTCTTTGTTGTGCTCCCTGATTCCTATAATGATCAATCTAGCCATCTCCCTAGTATATGGTACCCCAAAAGAGCATTTGATCCGATAAACACCACTTTTTAATTTTTGTTCCCAATTATCCTTAGCCAATCTCAACATTTCTCTCAACTTGTTTTGGGGGATGAAAATAGGCTCGAGTTATGTTGCTCCAAAATCTTGGCTATCTTATTGGATATCCCCTCAATTTATGGTAGGAAGGCTTGAGGTACGTATGATGAATCATCCTCCCTCTTCCTTTGCTCTTGATTCTCCTTGGCCTGGCGTAAGGCCCTAGAAATTTGCATTCCTTTGTATCCATTTTTCTTGAAAACCTTTCTCAACTAATTCAATTATGACTTTAAATACTCCGCATTAGAGATTTTGTATGCGCTAGTTGATAGAGCTCTTAAAACACCTTCTTTCTGGGCCAGGTGGTGGTGAGAACATGCATATAGATAGAGGTCAATGTGGGTACGTTTTCTATAAGCCTGCCATGATGATTCATCACTTTTTTCTTGGAATAAGAGCATCCAATTAAAGGTTGTTGAGGTGATCCTGGAATCCACTAATCTGTCTAAACAACATTTCCAACAAAAATTGCTATCATAATGGAGAGTAGTCACCTCAAAATGCTCTGTAAATAGATTGGTCACAACTGGTGAGAGAGGAGAGCCCATTTCAATGCCTTCTGTTTGGTCATATACCACCCCACCAAAAGAGAAGAATGACAATCTTAAGCATAAATCTACCAAGCCTCTTGTCTCTTCATTGGTGTGAGCTCTGACAATCTTAACAGTTGTCTGGATTGGAACCGTGGTAAAGAGAGAGTCTACATCAAAACAAACCATAACATCATCCACCCCGACTTCCTTATCTTTAATGAACTCTAGAAATTGTGTGGAGTCTTTGATAAAAGAGGAGGTCTTAACCACCAAAGTTTCAAGTTTGTTCACCAAAAAAAGCAAAAACATATATAAATTAAATAATGAAAATTATGTCTAAAATATAAAAGTCCAGAGTTTTTCATTTACTTATAATTGAGTGACGTGGATAATAATAAATTTTTAAATAAAATTGACTAAATCTAGGGGGTGTTAATAGACATAATAATAGATTATTATTATCCTTACCTTAAATGAGAATAAAGCTAATAATAATGTATTATTATGTCCATCTAACATTACCGATTATAGGCTATGCTGTATAATTATTACTAAACATCTAAACAAACAACATCATGGACAAACAATGACAACATGCGTATGGCAGGAGCAGAATTGACACAACAGCTTGCAGGATATCCTTAAACTCTCATGAAAGCCATGAAGTAGTCCTACGATGAGACCTAAATACTATTCACAAGCAGGGCAGTGCAGTGGGTCCACAGCTGGATGAAATGACAGTTGCAGAGGAAAAAAAGCATTGCATATAAAAAGTTCTCAAATATACTTTATCATGCACATTTAGTTTCAGACGCAGTGAATGTGGCAACATAGAAAAATATTGATAGTTTTCACTTCACTTTTATTTTATTTTCTATTTTGCTTTTTTCCTTTAAAATCTATTTTTGTAATGTGCATTTCCAGGTTTTCCCTGGTTACGCCTCGGGTTTGTCACCGATGAACTGGGGGACCAGAACCTGGTTTGAACTGGTTTCATGTACAGGGGGCTGGTAGAAGAACCTGGTATTGTAGCTTGTATGCAGACATGCCTTCAAAATGTGATATTGATTTCATAAGCCCACAAATAATGGAGTGCTTTGTGGCTTTCGGACAATAAGACAGAGGGGAACATGATAGATTGAGCTGGCTTTGGATGTTTATCTTGAGCTAAGTGCACCAGCCTTTTTCATGTTTCCCTAGTTAGGATGTTAGCTGTTTGCAGCCGGAATATTAACTCGGCAATAGTTGCCTTTGAGAATTACAGAGAGACACTGTATGATCTACAATATGAAAATAGATTCAAAATATTCCAGTATGCAAAAGTACGGAACTAACATGATAAAGATATAAATAAAATGCAAATATAAAATAAAGTATTATAATATCCCGAAAATGTTATTCGGGAAAATGAAAAATAGATATTATGAAGTCAAGATTGTATATTGCTACGTGCATGCCCGTGACCTTTGTTTAATCTTGACACAAGAAAGATGCTAGGAACATATAGACTTTATACCATCATCTCCTACAGTCGTGCTGTGGGATTGAGGAAGAAATGTAAAAATTATCAAATCTGTACAAAATTTCTGATGAGTACAGCAAGCCTTTGCATTAGATAGAGGCATTCTTCATTCTAATGATATTTTAATGCTAATTCCATACTATTTAACACATTTTATTCTTAACATCTAGCCATACACAAAACTGCAACATTAACGGACTGCATTGGCACAGAATTTATTAATACAATTATCATTTGCTCCATAATAAAACCACTTTAACTTGCAGGTCTCCTGCAGAATACATGCTCCACCCGTTTCAGTGGCTAATGGCCCACCGTGCATTTAATACTGGTCCTTGAATCCTTATATCCATTGGATTCTTCATCTTAGTTACAATTCTTTACTCGTACTCCCAAGTTTACGTTATAATGCTACCTTTTATGTTATTTCTGTTTTTACTACTGGGACTGAGATCTGTCCTCTTGAGGCCTATCCTTATGTTTGGTTTCATGCTACTACTTTTAGTAATGGTATTCATTGTAATTTTATGTTTTGCTTGTTTAACTCCAATTGGATAGGTTGTGTCCCGTTAAGGGCTTCATGGTACTTTTTAGTGGGTGGAGTTTACGGTTTCTAGTTGGAAAGATTCATTGTAGTTTTGCTATGTTTTTAATAATATGATAGTCTTTGCACCATATTAAAAGAAATTAAAACTTTTTGAAGGATTACATTATGGTTATTTGGAAAGTAGTGGAAAATACATGAAGCCATTGACACATCATCTTCAAAAATGTGATGGTTTGTTTTTTGGCATGGCATGAATAATCTTGGAATGATGAAATGAATGTTACCTCATATATTTTAGAGAATCTAAAAGTATTATTGCTTGAGCTCCAAGGACCAAATAAAATGGATTTGGGTTTACAATCTTATTGTTAATTGGTGTTATTTGGACGTACAATGCTTTAAGGACTTCTTTTTGATTTCAAGAACTTTCTTTTGCTGTTTAGAATGAAGACTATATTAACGTCCATGAATGACCTAAGTAGGTCAGTGGGACTCAAAAGTTACGAGCGTAGGTGGATCGGCGAGCCCATGTTTATTCCTAAGCTTTAAGTTTGGTCATGAGGCTGAAAGTAAAGAATACATACATACATACATACATACATAGTTTTTCAATATATATATATATATATATATATATATATATATATATATAAAATATGTATATATAGTAATGTAAAAAGGTCTTTTTCCCACAAGAGTGGCCACACGTCCCAAGTTGGCATGTTGGTTAGGCTGAGTCCTAAAAAATCACCTTTCATATTATATATATATATACACACACACACATACATACATACATACATACATATATTGAAAAACTATGTATATATATTAATATTAAAAGGGCTTGTTCCCACAAGGGTGGCCACACATCCCAAGTTGGCATGTTGGCTAGGCTGAGTCCTAAAAAATCACCTTTCATAGCAAGTAGCAATGTTAAAAGAATTCCAAGAGAAGAACTACTAAAAGTAAAACAAAGAAACAGTAAAACCAGGTTGTTGAACCGCAAAACGGGTAAAGTTTAGAGAAGTAGGATAAGATGAGGATAAAGCAGTATGACACAAGTATAAATAATCATGTAAAAGGAAAGTCTATTAAGTAACATGTGAAGGGAGTTGAATAGTGAAGCTGGAGATCAAGGCTAGAGATCAAAGCTGACTCTAGTTTTTGTTGAATTCCAAAGCAGAAGACATATTAGAAACATCCTCATCTACCATCATGAAAGGACTGTTGCAGTACTAGGAAGGCCAGGTTGGATAGTCCTAGGAGGTAGCACAGTATAAACCTCCAAAAATAGGGAAAAACAGTGATATGTGCATCCCCATGGCTCAGATTGTGTGTGAGGGGAACTACATAGCACTTGATGTTGGAGGGTAGGTGATCCACCTTGCCTGATGCATGCAAGGAATGGGTAGTCCAATGCACAAAGAAGGGGCTCACCATATCTGTAATGTATCTTGTTATGTGTGTCCAAAGGGTACTTGACATCTCCGTTTGCTGGAATAGGCTGAAAGACGGAGGGAATCAGCTTGATGGTCCAAGGAGTCCCCTACAAGTATTTATGTATCAATGTGACTGCCTCCAAAAGGTAAAGGGTCAGTTATGTATGGTCGAAATAGCAAAAATGGTAACCTCCGGAGTCCCCAATAATGATATCTCTCTCGGATCTCATTGTATAAAAGTCAATTGAAAATTATGTGCCCTCAGTTTCCACTTGTTGGAGAGAAATAATTGATAAATCTTGTTATATTGTGGAATTTGGTGTCTGACTCATCCCATAACTAATGGGAACATACCCTCAAATGGCCAAGGGGAATCCTCAAGCCATGCTGTCAATGATGGCAAAGAGACTCTGAATGAATGATGCTGCCATCAACAATTGTTTACTTGTATTGGGTTCTAGTAAGAAATTTTGAGCAATGAAGCATAAACATAAAGCAATACCAGCACACATACACAACCATATAACATAATAACAGCATATATGAAGTATGAATTGCAATAGAAAAGTGATGATAGATTGATTGATAAGTTTCAGCATCAATAGAATGCAAGAGTCTCAAGTTGCAACCATTGCATATACAATCTTTGGAGTGGCTCTTTAAAACTAGCATCTTAACAATTGTATTACTGAGTGTTGCAGAGAGACGCGTCCCCCACCCCCTGGGATGCATCTCTGGTACGGGAGACCATTATAGAGACGTCTCTCGTACCCAGAGATGTTTGCCAGAGACATACAACGTCCCTTGGCTGTTTCCCAACCAAAAAAATGCGCACCATTAAAAAAAAAACGGTTTTTGCAGTCAAGATTAGGTCGCTGTTGCCTGGTAATCCACAATGTAGGGCAGAAAAATCTATGCAAGTCTAAAATGCGGAAACCCTGTTTGTTTTGAATCACCATGCAATGTTGGGATTTAAAAAAAAAATATATTATTTGGTTTTGCCATTCATGGCAAAAGCAGGGCACTGCCGCAGGGCTTTGCCGTTCACGGCAGTGCCTGATTTTGCTGTGAACGACAATAATTTTTAGAAATAAAAAATGTTTAAAATTTGTGAATGTTTATAGCTTTAATAGGGAATGTCCTCAATAAAATTTAAATAATTTCAACTGGTCAAAATTTGGCATCTAACACTTGTGAGTCACCTGCTCCTATTATGAAAAAATGGTATACATTCTTTCAATAATGGATTATTGCTGTTCTTGTTTTGTCTTGCTGGTGAGATTTTGACACCCTATAAATGGTCATGGGACACAAACACTATCATAAAAATTATGAGCTTTACATTCTTTAATGGATCGTGGCTGTCTCACCTTTAAAAAAAATTAATAGCAATAATTTTAAGATTGAAAGCAATATATGTTAATCTAGAAGTAAGTATGTTTAGTATTTAAAGTGAAGGAAATATTTTTTGGTTTGATAAGAATATTTTTAAATTTTAATAGTCCTGTTTTTTAATTTTTAATATTTAATATTATTATTAATTTAATGTTTTTTATAATTATTCACTTTTTACATACATACATACATATATTGCCATATCCCTGTACCCGTACCCGTACCTTGGCAACTATGGTATTAGTGTACTATGATTCTGATATTCAAAATATACAAAGATAAATAGAAATATTAACATAAACTAATCATTCTGCAAAATCCACAAACTTTGCTGATGACAACAATCTGTTATAAAATGCTTAGCATACAAAGCCATCTTGGGACTTGAGGCTGTGGAGATGATGTCAAAATGACCTGAATATATTGCTTAAATGTCCTCTCAAATAACTTTTCTAATCGCAGCCTTCTTGGGAAGGCAACAAGGAGCGTACAAGGAATATCGTGGGAAGTTGGTTTATGGCGATGCCAATAGGCTGAAGAAGCAAACTCGTCTTGGAGTACCAACAATGCCATTGTCCAAGGAGACCCAAGGAAGCAATCCTCTCTAAAGAATAAAAGGTTAAATAAGGGTATCTCTTCTGACCCAAAGAACAGTCACGTAGCGATATTCTTGAGAGGTGGCAGCTAGGCAGCAAATTCATCTTGAACATTACATTGAGGAAGTGTATTTTTACAATGTATCATATGCTGAAGCAAATGTGATCTTTAGTCTATTGAGGAAGTGTATGTTTACAATCTAAGTAGCTGATACGGGTACAGGTATGGATACGGGTATGAGAATCGGATACAGGGAATTTTTTAAGGGGCCTGGATGCGTTTTGGATACGGCCATACAAAAATATATATAAAACAATAAAAATATAAAAAATATAGCCATATAAGCAAAATTAACCACATAATATGCATAGAGGAAACAATGTAAGTTAAATAACCACAAAACATACTAATAATTCAATGCCAAATATCTTAATATTCAATGGTCAAACTTAGATTAGTCTTGTAACAAGTACATAGTGCATATGTTACAATGTACGGACAAAAATAAAGACAAAAGAAAATGCACTATCTGCAGTTTGGTGAAGATTACGATGAGAAGGCCTAGTGTTAAATCAACTTAATACCATATGGCCTGTTCTCTTCTTGAGCTTTTTCACGATTTGAGCTTTCATATTATTCCTGTGCAAATGATCTTACTGTATGTACTGCACAAAAGGGATCCTGGAGAACCATATGTTTGGGACATAAATGATAACTAAAAAAAACATTATTGAGTTCAACCTCTCCCTCAGGTTCATCCTGATCATGTTACAGACACTTATTTCCTGATTTTGGCAAGGCTGAAACATGATCCAATAGCTGGAAGACTTGTTGACTTGCTCTGGCAACTTTTATAGCTGTTGTATACAGCCCTAATAGAGAAGATACAGATGAATCGACTGTGAGGCTCACGTTTTGAAAACACAGCCAGCCATAGAAACTGCAGAGAGGTTTTCATACTATATTTTGTTTATAATTGTTTTCTGAAGTCCATGTTTGACTTTTTATTAAGTAAAATTGATTTTTTTTAAAATAAAAAAATACATTTTTTCTGCTGGATATGGGCAGGATAAACCCTGCCCCTTGCAGATATGCCCAGATATGCCCCTGGACATATCCGCATGGGGCAGGGTGTATCCTGCCCGTATCCCCGGTGTATCCCGACCCGTACCAGACCAGGTGGGGGGTGGTGTATCCGGTAACATAGTTTACAATTGATCATATGCTGAAGAACATGTTTATAAAAACAATCTAATGTTTGTTTGTGACATCATCGTGTCGATGGTACTTATTAATAAATAAAACTAGAGCTTGCTTAAGGATGGTGGCTTAAGTGGCTTATCGATGGGGATATCTTCAAAAATCTCAGGTAGCAATGGAGCAACTCCTCATGAAGAAGAGGTCCATCTCTCACTGTTAAAAGTTGATTTCTCCTTGGCAAAAGTGCCAATAGGGCTTCAGTTTCTGTCGTAGTAGTCTTTCTCGAAAATCCACTGAAGTAATTTAATCATAAGAGATGAAGGAATAAAGTGTCTGATTGGTTGAGGTTGTAGACAATGGGGAGTGAAATGATGGATTTTGGTTATCCTCTGTCTATCGCTCGATAGAGATATTATATTTTGGGAAATTGCAGAACAAGGTTTCTAATGAAAAGAGCCATCTATATATGGCACATAAATATCTGAAAAGATAGATATTACTCAGTTCCTGTAACGAAACCATGGTACCTGTTATTATGAATGTAATCACACAGTATATTGAGAATTAAAACATTAGTGCTTCTAGAGAGAAAATGTGTTAAGTTCATTGGTCTCTAAGCTCATGATCATGACTTTCTGTTTCCATTTAAAATTGATGTTAGCAATTTTTGACCTGCCCTAAAGTTTATTTCAATAATTCCACATCTAAAGAGAATTTATAAATAGACTTGCAATTGACACACCTAAAGTTTTGAGAAGCATAAAAATGTGAATTTGTTGATATATGATAATACCTATGCATGGTGTAGTTTGAGGCTATTAATCTTTGAGAGTCTAAAACATGGAATGGGATGTTACTGGAAATGTATGTTCCGGTAGAGCTGTTTATTGAAGCTTCTTAAAAATATGCTTTTGAGGGAATAGCTATTGTGATGACAAGCTGAAGCAACGGTCTTATGCCTGTCCATTTCATTTGGCTATGGCATGAACTGCATTTTGTCTGAGCCATAAAGAACCATGATTGCAGAATATCGACAAGTTGACACAATTTACTGAGTGCAAGAAGCATCTCCTGAGCCATAAAGAACTGTGATTGCAGAATATCCACAAATTGACACAATTTATTTAGTGCAAGAAGCATCCCGTGAATATTACACGAGGGGAAGAACGTATAGAGCAACTTTGTTCAGTTGATGATCACATACCTATGGCATTGTGTACCCTTGTTTTCTTTGTTGGACTCAATGTATCAAGAATTAATGTTAACTGGTTGTTTAGAGCAGATTATGGAGTGGAGAAAAAAAGTTAGTAAGTGTTTAAATTTTAAACTGCAAAGCCAAAATTTTAATGTGTTTTTAACATATGAAATGTAGATGTTTGGATTGTTTTCCTGCTAATGATGGTTCAGCATTTTTATTTTGATTTGCAACGAGTTCTTTTGGTTTTAGACTGAAAGATTGCAATTATATGTTGTAGACAAGCCTTCTTTATATATCTTTCTGCTCATGATGCTGTTGCTTATCAGATAATGGACTCACAAATTTTCTTGGATTTATGGTTTGAAGGGATGGGATTGGACATACAATGAACTTATTCCTCATTTCTGGACAATGGCCCAACCTAATGCACCTGAGGTGTTGATAATGACTACTTTTCTGCTTGTTGGCAGTATTGGAAGGTATAACTTTCCACCTTATGCATGACATAGCTTTAACTTGGATATTGTCTCTCTGTTTATCAAATGTAAGGATTTGCTCAAAGTCTTGCGTTTATTTAAAGTAATTCTTAAAACTTAAAAGCTATTATTGGAAAGTTATTCGTCTGTTAGTTGAAAAATAGGGTTCCTGTTCCTGTGGTTCTGTTGATTATTGCAACCATCTCTGATATATTTTTTGTGCTTCGATGATTTTCACTGGTTTAGTTTTTTGAAATTTATCTCAACTATCAGAATTGAATATTTTCTAATTATGATCTGGCATACTGCATATTTTATTAGATTGAACTTCTTCCATTGCAAAATTTAGTCAGTCAATAGTGTGTTCATTGATACAGTTCGAGACTCATTTCAGAGTTAGGGATACAAGGGTTATTTAATTTCAGTTATATTTCCTAGGACTTCATTTTAGTTGTTGTTCTTAGGACTTTGGAAATCTGGAGGCATAGGGAATGTCCCAAGCCGTTTCGGGTACTTGCGGAAGGAGATGAAACATCCCCACTGTATACCCTCAGTTTATGCACTGTTTTCCCACCTCTCCTCCTGTCCCCGAGACACTTTTGCACCTTCGGAAGCTATCCTGGGAACTCCCCCTGTTTTTTTGAATTTTTGCGGACGCTTCCTCAATGTTGAGGATGCCACTCGACTGTCCCTGTGATGTCAAGACGTCCCCCACGTTGGTCAGCATTAAAAAAAATCAGACTTTGTTACGGCCAAAATTTTATTTTTAAATTTTGATTTTCTTAATTTCATTGTCGTACGAGACTTTCATAATTGTTATTTTCATGGTAATATAAGAATATTGAATCAGATATTCATATTTAGCATTTAGCATTCGTACTTGTGTTGTGACACTCTTGATTTTCAATTTTCATGTTCAATGTTCAATGTCATTGATATTATTTCAGCTCTTTGGAATGTTTGATGATGTTTAGTTATGCATCTGAAAATATATATATATTTTTGAAATTTCTTGTATTACATAAATACATACATACATATAATATACATATATGAAAGAGAACATACATAAATATAATATACATAAACATCGGAAATTACAAAGTGAAACAACAATAATAAAAAGATCCATGATGACTTTCAAGTAGCAAGACTGTAATAGATTCCGAATCCTATAGAACAAAATTGTGGATCCTAAGTATCGCTCATTGAGATTGGGAGGAACTTGGCTCTTCCTAATATGGATGAAACTATCACAATACTTGAGCCACAATAATGGGAAGAACAACCTGATTGATGGCTATGGTTGGGTAAAGCAATGTCTAGATTTACTACTTAAATTCATCCAAAGTTTGAATTTGAGTCCTTTGGCCTTGAATATCAGAGATATGAGGAATAGTATATGGTGTCGTGAATATCGTTGTGATTGACAGCTAAAGGAAAAAATCATGGCAAACATGTAGATTTTTGAAATCTCAAACTAGGGGGTCGAACCACGAATGTTCTTGGGTTTGAGTGAGAACTAGTGAAAGTAATTGTCGAACCCCTAATTATTGTGGTCGTGCATGGATTGGTACCTACAAGCAAGAAGACGATATAAACCTTTTTTTTGAGCGAGCGTAAAACCCTAACTAGCTGCAACACCTCTGCATTTTATGGTTTACTCTAGGTGATGGTCTATGGTACCATGTATGCATATGCAACCTCACACGGTCCTTCAAGTGAGTACCATCTTGGACAGTGAAATTGTGGATGCATCTGACTATTGGAAATAACTCGTCGAAGGATAGCCTGTTCCAATACTTGGAGGAGTTCATTAAGAGTGGAGCAATGTAAATAGGGTGTGGTGTTATAATTGAGAGTGAGTTAGGAGTGCCATGCATTTTGCAATAATATTATAGGGAGGATTAATATTAAGTGGGATGAATGAGCAAAGGGGATGTGTGGGTTGTAGGGAGCGGGGAAAATGTAACGTATACAAATAATTTTAAAAAACAGAAACATTTGATTTGATGAGATTGATATCAAATTAAATCAAGTGTCATAAACTAAACAAACTGCAATTTTTAAGAATATATTAAAAAATTTGAAACATGTTTTTAAAATGGCAAGAGGGAGAATGTCATCTTAAACACACATAGAAAAGTAGCTAGTAAACATCAAAGACTATATATATATATATATGTAATCCTTTACTGTATTTTCATGATTTATCCGAAATTTCACCTTGCAAAAATGTAATTAGGGTCATATGGCCATCAAATTTAACCTTCACAACAACAGTTACTAACATTTTTATTTATTATCAGTCTAATTCTGAAGAGTTTCATTTTTTTCCTTAACAAATATTGTATTTTGAAATCTCTCCTTTGCATATGATCGTTGTGGCACCAATGTTGTGTCTGCTTTGAATCACCCCACACAAGCCCAAGGAGATGGCAGAGTAGGTACAGGGGAAAACAGGATCTTGCTGCTTGTGAGGCGAGCTTTGTTAATGGAGGTGTCCACATATTTACTGGTCTAGGGTTGAGCAATGCACATGATGAACCCATCATGGACTCTCAAGAGATCAGAAAAAATCAAACAAGAGAACTCGTGATGGAGGATGAAAATTTTGTGATGAAAATTCGGGACTTGATGGAAAAAGGACTAATTGAAAGATTTGTCGGGAAATGACCAATGGTTGGGGCTGTGGAGCTGAGGGTAAAGGACAACTAAGGGGCAAACTTTGATATTAAATTCCTGCTGAAGGTTTTTTTTCCACTATTTATCCTACCTAAGAGAAGAAGACATAAATTATGGAAAGCGGTCCTTAGCTAATGGATGGAGTCGGTTTATGGCTTCAAAATTGAAGCCCTAATTTTGACCCTCAAACATCAAAGAGGGGTCAATAGCCTATTTGGATCCGATTGTATGGGTTGCCTATGGAATACTAGGGTGAAGAATTCCAATTAGGCAATAGGAAGACTGCCAGGAGATTTTATCTAGATTGATCCCATCACAAAACAAGGAACCTTAACTACTTATGCAAGGATTTGTGTTTTTCTAGGCTTGGATGAAGGAATACTAGAAAATATTAGTCAAGTCTTAAGGCAAGGTATGGGTGCAGAAAATTGATGTGGAAAAGATACCGTATAGATGTTTCAAATGTTGTAAGTTGGGTCACATTAAGAAATAATTCCAGGCTACAACTCTTGCTACTCTGTGCAAAGGGTTCAAGTAGGTATGGAAAGCCAAACCAAGTTTTCCCTCCCTGGCTCTTAAATAGAAATGGCTGGTGAAATTGAGTTTGCTTGGACTGTGAAAAACCTTCTAACATTCGAGACCTGAGTATAGCTGCAAGTGAAGCCCTTAAGGAAATTTTGGATCAAGGGGAGTCTCTCTCCCCAAATTCAATGCTCAAAGGGTGTGAGTTGATTGCGGAAGAAGCCCAGAAAATTGTGGATTTGTTGAATTCAAACATACAAACCAATATGATCATTGAATTTGAAATTAAAGGCGCATGCCAGGGCACCATAGGTCAAGGGATGGAAACTTTTAAAATTAATTCTGAGGATGAAAGTGATTTGGAGGAAAAACTCAACTCAAAGGGAATTCTCACAATCTCGCAAATAAAGTGTAAACTTTCACAGACAAATTGTCACAAGCCAAGTAAGAGAGGCTGAAAAACTGCAAAAGAGTTAGCTGCAGCTGAAATGTCTGCTAGAAAACAAAATACCATGAAATAGTTCTTTTTCTCTGATAAGCAAGGGGTGGAATTCCCCTCATGCTCAATGAAGGTAATCTCCTGGAACGTTAGGGGATTAAATGCCCCTAACAAGAGATGCTTACTAAAGCAACAACAATTGGCCTTAAATATAGACAGTCTCCTTCTCCAAGAGACAAATATAAGTGAGGAGGCGGCTGACGTACTAATGAGTAAAAGTTGGAGTAGATGGAAGGGGACTTTTTTGAAAGCTGCTGGTAGTAATTGCAGTTTTATTATCTTTCCCATTGCTCTTCCTATTGCTTCAGGTGCTGGTTTGAAGATTGGCTCATTACCTTCGTCCTAATTTTTGAGTTTGTGTTCATCAACCTCTCCTTCATGTATTCACCTTTGCTTCAGCTTTGAAAGGTGGCTGAGTTGGAGGTTGTTGGAATCGCCTTGGTTCTTTTGGGGGCTATGTTTGGCCTCCTCTTTAACCTTGGGTGTCTCAAATGACAGCCCGAGTTTGTCTATAAATGCCTCCATGATCTTCTTCATCTTGTCTGGCTTCTCCATTGATCGGGAGATGCTTGCTACATCTGCCTCCAACTTCAGAAATTTCTCTTCGCGATCTTCACATGTGTGGGGCATGTCTCCTCCTTTTGCCATGTCTCCTCCAACTTGATGGGCCCACCTCCTTGCAGAAGTATCTTGCTGCAATGGTAATAAGCTGCCTTCACTTAGTTCCTTTGCTAATCTGGTCAATGGTATCAATTGCAATCTATAACACTCTAATATACTTTCCAAGGAACACTTGAAAAGCTTTGATACCGATATGATTTGTAATTAGCCTGGTTATAACGATGTATAATTCACTAATGCAATCTTACGTAGTCAATGAATGCATTTAGTTGTTTACATGCATTTTTATTACTATGCCTATTCACATTCATGCAGTGAGTTGCCACATTGCATAAATTACATGAAAATGAGAATTGAACATGGAAACACAGAAAATAAACATGAAAAATGCTAAACACACAAGATCTACCTCGGAGAAACCTAGTGTGAGAAAGCTCCAACAAATGAGGTTGTGCCTCTAATCTGCTATCACCAACAAATGCAAGGTTACAATCTCACAAGGCTATGAAATACAACCAACAACTTATCTTCCTTGTTTGGCATCTCACAATCTCAATTCTCTACTATCTCTCCTCTTAAGCTCTGCAATTTTGAACTCAACTCTAGATGACTCTTCAGCGCCTTCCAATTCAAATTTTCCACTAACATTGATAAATTGTTTTTCTTGGATTACATAAACTAGAGAGTTTGGCATTGATGATGTAGCTTTCCCTACGATTAGTTGGTACTTGTTTGCTCTTCTCATGAGGATAGCATCCCTCAACTACACCACAAGCCTTAAGGTGAACAATGGCTACAAAAATTTTAGCAATCAAATACTCATTTATTGTTAAGATATATTTTTTAAAACAAATTAGGGAAACAATCAATTATAAGGCCACTTCAAGAAGAAACCTTTAGAAATCAGAATAATGATGCAACGAATTTTGTAATGCAATTTACGATGCTTTGTGAGAGTCTTGTTCTTCCTTATTTATAGAGACAATTAGGTAGGGTCACACCCCTTCATCTTAATTAGGTTGGCCTAAGGAAAAAAATAGAACTAATAAATGAAAAGTCAAAGGTTAAGTGTGCCACAAGTCGGCCACCTATAACCTTAGCACACTTAGGAAGATAGGATATTAGGGGCATAACATGCCCTTCCTCTTCAGAGAAGCGTTTTCCTCAACTCGTAGCAACTTTAGATGCTTTTGCATGAACTGTTTGTCTTTCCATGTTGCATCTTGAGTTGGCAGATTCTTCCACTTGATGAGAAATTTAGAAATGGCTTGGTTTCGCAACTGCTTCATTGGTTTCTCGATGACTGTTGCAAGTTCCATAATGAACTTCTCTTTTTCATCTAATTTGGGCAATTCTGACTAGATTGGAAGCTTGCTACCAATTGCTTTCTTTAGGCAAGAGACATGAAATATAGGATGAATTTTAGAAGAGGGTGGAAGTTCCAATTTATAAGCTACACTTTCGATTTGGTGGAGAACCTTATGTTGCTAGTTTGATGTTCTTATGTTGCTTAAGTGACTTGTGCTTACGGGGTTGCAATCGAAGGAATACCCAATCTACTTCCTCAAACTACCTCTCACTTCGGTGTTGATCTGTTTGTTGTTTTATCTTATTCTGAGCCACGTTCAAATTCTCTTTAAGACTTGAAGCATTTCCTACTGGTGTTGAATATGATCCTCTACTGCTCGAGCTTTGTGATGACCCTTGAAATAAGTAGTAGACGGGTTGGGGGGGGGGTAGCAATAAAGAGCCTCAAATGACTCGAGTCATCTTTGTTGTTGTGAGAAATGACATGTTATACCACACCATTTTGCATATGAAAACCATTTGGACCACTGTGCTTGATTTTTTGAGGCAAAACAGTGTAGATATCCTTTTGAGCATTTATTCGCAATTCATGTTTGGCCATTTGATTATGGATGATAAGATGAATTATGATAGTTTTGTGCCCCATAATGAAACTAGGTCACTCCAAAATGTGCTAGTGAAGATAGGGTCACGATCACTCACAATGATTTTGGGAATGCCATGTAGTTTCTTAACTATTTCCATGAATACTTAAGTCAGTATAATAGCTAGAAATGGATGCGAAAGTTCATAGAAATGCGCATATACTTAGTGAGTCTATCCACAACCACCAATATCACATCCAGATTATCCGACTTTGGCAGCGCTGTAATGAAGTCCATTGATATTTCCTCCCAACGCCGTGTAGGAATCACTAATGGTTGTAAGAGCCCTATAGTCTTGACCGTTTCTCATTTATTTTATTGACATACCAAACATTTGGCAACAAAGTTTCGTACATTCCCCCTTAAGACCTTCCCAAAAAAGTCCTTTGTATGGTAATAGGTCTTTAAGAACCCAAAATGCCCTCCTATTGGTGAGTCATGCATTTGAGACAAGATGCTAGCTTTCAATGGCTCTTTTTGCACAAAAAGAGTCTGTCTTTGTACCATAAGGAGTCTCCTTGGCAAACATACTTATCTACAGAAGATGGGTCTTGTTGAAGTTGTTGAATGAGCTTCCTTGTTGGAGTTTCATATTGCCACTCTACCCCTATTGCTTCTACCCATTCAAGCTGCAATAAAGAAATGGCACAAATTGTTGCTTCCTTTGCTTCCTATCGAGAAAGGACATAAACAACAATATTCTTTTTGCCTTTTTTGTAAATAATTTCAAAGTCATGCGTAACATCTGGTGACCCATTTCTGTTTCTCCTCCCAAGACAATCGTTGCTCCAAAAAATACTTTAGACTCTCTTGATCTATCTTGTCTTTGAAATGCCTTCCCATTAGATATTGGAGCCATTGTTCAAATATATGAATGATAACTTACATTCATTTCTCATATATGGGCCATACCAAGTTCTTTCCTTTGAGTTGTCTGCTCTCAAATGCCAAGGGACACCCTTCTTGTATTAGCACTACCCCAATGCCATGTCCGGAAGCATCACATTCTACCACAAATGTCTCAGAGAAGTAGGGGTAGCTAGCACAAGGGTGGAAGTAAGAGATTCTTGTAGTTGTTGGAATGCTTGGGTGGCTGCCTTTGACCATGAAAAAGAATCCCTCTTCAACAATGTTGTTAAGGGTGCTCTTATGCGAACATAGTTGCAAACAAATCTTATTTAGTAGCCTGTTAGACCCAAGAATCCTCTTAAATCTTTGATTTTTTTAGGTGTTGACCACTATTTGACTTCTACAATCTTCTTAGGGTCCACCGTAACACCTTCACTTGATACCACATGCCCTAAGTAGTCTACTTCTTTACCCCAAAGGCACATCTAGATTTTTTTGTATATATTAGTTTATCTTCCAATACTTGCAATATCTTTCCTACATGATACAAATATTCTTCCATGTTTTACTATAGACGAGGATGTTTTTGATGAACACCAACACAAATTTTCAAATAAATCGGCAAAAAACTAAATTCACGAGGCCCTAAAAAGTAGATGGAGTATTAGTGAGACCAAATGACATAACTAAGAATTCATGGTGACTCTCATGTGTTTTGAATGTAGTCTTATGTACATCCTCCTTTACTTGGATTTAATGATACCCTGAACATGGATCTAACTTATTAAAGAAAACAACACCATTCAATTCATCCCATAATTCATCAATGATAGGAATAGAAAACTTATTTTTTAGAGTGAGCTTATTGATGCATCCATTTTTTAAACCATAACCACCGAAGATGAATAGGCACTTTTGTTGGGACAAACCGACTCCAAAATTTCCTTGACCAATTTTTTGATTTTTGACTTTTGTTCGTAGGATAGTTGTAAGGTGAATTAATTCAATGGCATGATCACGACCTCTGACTGGAGGTAGGCCGTAGGGTTCATGAAATACCTATTGATTGTGTTGAATTATCTTTGGAAGCTTTGGTGGACCTGAGTTTCCACATCACGTGCTTCTAAGAAATGTAGTTGGGCATGCCGTAAGATCTTTAAGCAATTTCTCCATCGTATGAGAGGTGAAAATCTGGTGTAGTGGTGATTGCATTCCAACAAGTTTGTTCTTTTGCCCATTTGTACTGAAAGCCATGAATAAGTCTTGAAAATCTAAGGACATGGTTCTCAACAGTTTGATCCATTGCAGTCCCAAAATTGGGATAGCAAACATTTATGAATCCAATTGATAGTTCCCCGTTGAGAGTTTGATATGATGACATTTACCACCACAAGAGAGTTTCCTCCCATAAGTTATCATGACCTAAAAATTAGAGATTAGACACACAAAATAGTTGAGCTCATTAGATAATCTTTTGTCAATGAAGTTGGGTGTACTACCTATCCGACCAAAATTGTTAACTCCCTCCTCTTGATATAACTGACCACTTAGTGTTTGTGGTGTGCTTAACTCATTCAATGCATGTAGGGAGATAGTAGGGCTTCCTTCCTCAAAATTTGCATGCTCGTGTTCTATAGTTGGTTCCTCTGTGGGTACTTCTTCCTTTTCCACAACCTCATTTTCAATAATCATTAGTCTTATATGACAATTGACACACTTATGATCTCTAGACCATTTGCTGTCACAATGCCAACAAAGTCCTTTTTCTCTTTTCCACGCCTCTTGTTGAGGAGAGAGCTTAGTAATTTGACTTGGGTTAAAAGAGCTGGCCACATTTATGTCAATAGTATGAGTGACATTTCTATTTGTCCATCCCGTAGTTTGACCTTGCATGAATCCCCTAGTGGCAGAGTTTCGTTGCTCAATGTACAAGGCTTGCTGCATATCTTTCCTAACTCTACAAGGTTCCAACAAATGAAGATTGTGCTTAACTCGGTCAGTAAGTCCATTGATGTAGAATTGCAGTCTTTAATGAGGTGTCGCATCTAGAGTCCGGATTGTGGATCTCATATGCTCAACATTATATTTGGCTATGGATCCTATTAGTTTCAGATTTGTCAGTTTGGTGTAGTAGCTTCCATTACATGGTTGCTCATAGTGCGCTGCTAAGTCATCAGTAAATTGTTTCCAACTAAGCACCTGCCCTTGCTTTTCATTGATTACACATTGGTACCACGATAAGGTTCATATTCTAAATGAAGTGAGGCTATGCCAATCATTGCATTCACTGGCATATTGTAAAGCTTAAAATATTGTTCCACAAATCTTATCCATGAAATTCCGTACCATCAAACTTGCAGATGTTTATTTTGGGTAGGTCAATTTTGCACCTTGGAAAGGCTGCCCTGCCCCATGTTTTGGTATGTTTGGTTTGTGCCCTCCAGGGTGGTTCAACTGTGTATGAATGGTTGGAATTCGCTCAAATCCCTAAGGTTGATTGTTTTGGGGCTTCGATTTGGACAATGGTTCATGTTTAAACTTATCCAAGCCCTCGTTTAAAGTTGTTGCAAATGGGGCAAACAGATTGTCTGTGATAAAAGTTACCATTTTTTCACTTCCTGGCAGGATGTTTCCCTCAACTTTAGGTGGTTGACAATAAAGATTAGTTGGACTCGGTTGTATAAAAGTCTTCTGATCCAAAAGATGAGGAGGATGACATGGCTTATGATGGGGTTATTTTCCGAGCTATAGATTTGGGATTAGGTAGGGGAGGAATGTACCTGGTGCTAGTGGTAACCATGATTTTTTTAAAACATGAGCTATATCTGAATTTGGTGTCCTTTCTTTGACCAAACTTTGACCATTGAATTGCAGAATGTATTTGGCCTTAAATCTGAAACCGTAAAGAATAGACCCTGCATAAATTTTTACAAGCTTTCTGAAAATGTAAAATAATCTGAAAACTCCTAATTTTGCAATAAACTTGGAAAAACAGACAGCAGAAAACTAAAATTGGAACTAAAACTTCCTTTCCCAAATCCTCGACTTCCCTGAAAAAATCACTGAAAAATTTGCAATGGTTTTTGAGATATGTCAAAAGAAAAATTCTTTGCCCAAATCGCTGCTCTGATACCACTTTTTAAGATTTTTCTTAAAGCTTGTTAAGATATTTCTTTAAGATAAATGTAAGAAACACTCAAATGTAAGGCCGCTTTGAGGGGGCAACAACATTTAATGAATCTCTTTTCCTTGCTTCACACATCTCAATGAATATGGATGAGGGCGATCTTGTGTCTCTAACCTAGGTTGCTCTACCAACTTATAGGAAATCAGATTTGCATGAGGAAGTGAAGGAAAGAGTGCATCTACTTTTGTCCTTTTTATTTGGATTTTGATATGCAAGAGCTTGATCATTTCATCTTTATCTTGAGTGTTTCCACTAAAAAACATACCTCCTTTATTGAAGTGCAAGAAATCTTATCTTCGATATCTGAACTGCTTACAAAGTCTCTACCCTCTACCATTGTTTTCATGGTGTTCTTGGACTGACCTTTCTTTCTATTCTTGGGATACAATTCTGAATGCAATTTTCAACATTTTGCATCAGCCCTGTATCTTCCTGACAATGTTTGCAATGTTTCTAAGTGTCTTTGCAAATGGTAGTGGCAGTTTAATTACCTTTCCCGTTGCTCATTCGTGCTGATTTGAAGATTTGCTAGGTCCCTTCTTCCTCAATGCCGAGTTTTTCTGCATCAACCTCTCCTTCATGCGTCTACCTTTTCTTCAGCTTTGAAAGGTGGCTGAGTTGAGGGCTGCTGGAAATGCCTTGGGGCTGCTCCTTTCCTTGTTCTTTGTGGGGCTCAGTTCTGGCCTCCTCTTTAACCTTGGGTGTACCCAATGACAGACCAAGTTTGCCTATGATCATCTCCATGATCTTCTCCATCTTATCAAGCTTCCCCACTGATTGGGAGATGCTTGTTACATCTGCCTCCAACTTCAGAAATCTCTCATTGATCTTCATATGTGTGGGGTATCTCTCCTCCTTGAGCGATGTTTCCTCTAACTTGATGGACTGATGCAGAGCAATCAATTAACTTGTCTCAAACTCTGACTTTGTGCTTGATGCAATATCCACTCCCTTGGGTCAATGGCCTATAGATTCAACCTTCATGAGATGAGTCTTATGTTCTCCTGATTTTTTTTTGTGGGTTCTAATGTCTTTATCAAAAGACCAGATTCGGACACACTTTAACGAGCTTCAACTTAATATGAAATTTCGAGTTCAAATTCTAACTGTAGACCTTTCTTTTTATCTTTTTATAGCCCCTGTTAGGCCTAATTAGGCCTATCCTGCTCCAAGTCACACACAGGGGTCTATAACTCGTACGGATTATCCCCTTTCACCATAAAACCACTAGATTCTCTTTGCCTGCCTCGAGATCTATCAAATGACAAAGATTTGAGGAATTTGACCGGCGAAAATGCTTCTAATCTGCAATTGAAAGTTAAAACTCTAAATCAGGGTTTTCTAGCTCTGTTTGAACCCGAGAGTCAACAAATTGAGGTTTCAGGGACTTAAACCAGTTTCCTAGCTCTGTCAAGGTTTCTTGTGCTTGCTTCCATCATCCTTCACAGTTTCCAAGCTTTAGTTCTTATCCTAAATACCTCTCTTCAACCTTTTACCATGTTCTTCAAGCACACAGACTGTACAGTTACTACACACAGGTCTGCAAGTATTCTTTTGGGATTAGTTTGATCTCAAAGGGTTTGTAAACCGAATGAATGGTTTATAAGGTTTCACAATCACTTAATACACTTTGTTCAATCACCAGTTATGCACTAAACCTTCTCTACTCAAGTTCTTTCTGACTTTCTTGGCTTATACAGGACACACAGTCACAGTTCACAGATTAAGCAACATTGATTTTAAGGTTTTGAAACATAAAAAGAAACCACCAGACTCTGCACACGGTTGAAGGGACTTCAAAACATCTCCATTCATATTTTTGCATTAACAACTACTATCTTGATTTTTTTACAACACATTATTGCTTTAAAAGGAGTATACAGTTATGCATACAGGGTCTGACATGAACTCTCAATAGGATTGTTTGATTCCAAACAGGTTTAGACTTCGTGAACATTTTAAAAGGGTCCAAAATCCCTCCTTTCACTTGGTTCAACCATTAGAAACACACAAAGACTTCTCTGTTTCACTTCTTTATAGCTTTCTTAAACAAACTGAACATACAGTCACAATGCCCAGGTTAAGCAACAGTCATTTAAGGGGTTAGATTTTAAGGGAAAGTTTTCCCAAAACCTTCACCACATTGAAAATGAATTATAACAACATCCAATTGTCTTGGCATCAAGAATCATTCACTACCCATTCTCTGTATTCTCCTTTCTCTTACTGTGAGATATACTGCCTGCAAATGACAGTTACAAAGTGCAGAGCCTGCTAAGGCTTTCTTAGGCTCTTGTTCACAAAATAAGGGTTCTCAAACCTTCCACAGGGTTAGTCAAGATCAACCACAATTTCCTTAATGCTTGAAATCAAGAAACACTAGTATGAAGCCACTATTAAGTTCCTTTAGCACACCTTGGGTATCTGAAATTGCCTTACTCTACAGACCTATTCAGTTCACTATGCAAAGAAACATGGAAGAAACACATAAACCATTCAAGATATGTTCAACCACTATGGATCAACACACCAAAGCTACACCAAGCATTGGAAACAACACACAGTATATCTTCTTTCATTGAACAATCAAACTACAGTCAGCTCACACTATGCAAACACGGGAAATTAGAGTTACAGCACCACCCATTCAGGATTTTGAATTTCTTCTTTCATTCTATCTTGGGACTAAGGCCTTCTCTTCGAAATACCGTGTCAAAACTGATCCAAAAACCAAAAAACTACAACCTTTATATCTATGATAACTACCATAACTACCTCCTAAGGGTCACTTGGAAGAGAGTTTTCCCTTGGGCACAAATACCAAGGATGATTCTTCTGTACAAGTGTGACCTTAGGTTGAGTTTATAGGCCTAAAGGTCTCTTATTGGCATTTCTTATCTATTTGACACCTTGATGACCTTTTGATAAACTCTTACAACAACTTTCTATGCCAAAACATTCAAATTTTCAAATAGTTCAAATTGGTAGGAAAACTCCCATTTGAACTTCTAAGCCTCCTAGACACTTCTAATCACTTGGATAGCATTCCAAGATGCATTTAAGACTCCTAACACTACCTCCACAAGTCTATTGACTCCCCATTCACTTAAATTTGTCAAAACTTGCATTCATCTGTTTCCACTGGTGATGCTCCTGCATCACGGACCCACCTCCTTGAAGAAATATCCTGCTGCAATGGTAATAAGTTGCCTTCACCTCTTGCCAATCTGGTCAATGGTATCAATTGAAACCTATAACACAGCAATTTACACCTTAAGGAACACTTGACAAGCTCTGATACCAATTTGATTTGTAATTAGCCTGGATATAGCGATATATAATTGACTAATGCGATCTTACTTAGTCTATGACTGCGTTTAGTTTTTTATGAGCATTTTTACTGCCATGCCTTTGCACATTCATTCATTGAATTGCACATTGCATAAATTACATGAAGAAATGAGAATTGAACATGGAAACATGGAAAAGAAACACGCAAGACACACAAGATTTACCCTAAAGAAACCCTTTGTGGGAAAACTCCAACAAGTAGGGTGGTGCCTTCAATCCACTATCACCAATGAATGCAAGGTCACAATCTCACAAGGTTATGGCATATGACCAACAACTTATCTTCCTTGTTCTGCATTTCACAATCTCAGTTCTCTGCTATCTCTCCTATGCTTTGAAATTTTAAACTCAACTCTAGATGACTATTTAGTATTTAGCTCCCCTCCAAGACTGTCTTTTAACCGAAGTATACTGAAAAGTTGACACAAAGATTGCCAGATGACGTGGCAACCCAAGAAATGGCAAGTCAATTGGTCTATCGTTGAAGTTGGGTGATTGGTTTCAGTTTCTGTACTGAATAAAACCGTTGCTAGTGTTCTGGTGACGAGTTGCGTCCAGAAGGAACCCTGCCTCTGTGCTTGGCTGTTTCTGGGATGCGTTTGGTCATTTGCTCTTTGAAACTCGTTCTTACTAAAACTGAACCTTCAGAAATAAATCTTGGGCCTCCCTACTATTTCCTGGATGTTTTCCAGCCATTTACAACATGTTTCAGACACCTGTACAGTGTCTGCATTAGTTCTTTCAAGTTAAGAAGAGACCAAAATGCACAAAGAATGATTCTATAAGGGTCATACAAATCTCTTAGTCTTTATAACAGAGATACAACATACACTAAATTTTTTTACATTACAACTAGTGCCTTTTGGATAAACTAGTAAGACAGTTTCTTTACGTTACAACATGCACTGTTTGTGAACTAGCAAAATCAAAGACAAAAGTGTTTTGGTTGAAAGAATAGCTTGATAAAAAAGTTTGTGCAGTATTTGATTAGCCTTACTGAGGCTTTACGAAGGAAACCAAGGTCCACATAATCATTCTGGTGATAAAAGATGGCGTTATACAAAACACGTCTTGATTTGAGGCTCCTTATGGGCCGTAGTTCCTCTATCTTAAGTGCACTTGACCATACTAAAATCTCCACTAAAATAAATAAATTAGGCTCAGGTAGTTTGTCAACAATTCAACATCAAAGTTGAGATATTTTTGGTGCTTTATTGGAGGCATAGAAGTTAGCAATGCCAGACGCAAGACAATCTAGGTTGGATGTAATCTTAGAATTGATGCCAAGTGGGTTAAAAAGGATTGCAACGTTTTCTTTTCTTTTCCCATTGTTGGAGCAGAAAATCTTGGCATAGAAGCATTTAGTGTTCCCTGAAGGTTGCTGCGTGAACATGTCAGTTTTTACTTCTTGTTCAGTGTTCACAAAATGATACACCACCTAAACACAGCTCAAAATTTTTCCGACCATGTATTTTACTACAAGTGTCTGTGAAACCCCTAAACATTCCACAGCAAAATGTTCATGTTTTGTTTTTCAGGAGGGACATCCATACGAATCATTTCAACCCCACCAACATATGCTTTCAGGTGCCGGGGTGCTAAGTGATTATTATGTCAATAGGATCTTGAAAGTTTCAACCAGTGAATTATGAGGGCTCAACACTTGGCACCTGCTTAAGTTTGTTGGACGCTTGATTTATATGTACAACCAAGGTTGAACTATTTCGAGTTGAAGCGCCTTTCGAAGTTGCTAAAACACCAGGAAACGTAGACCAGGCATCCTTAGTATCCTTCAACTCTAGAGTAGTCGGTGGCACCAGAGGGCCCTTTTCATTTGACTAAAGGAGAATTTCGAATTTATGATCTGGGCTTTGCAACAAAACAGGAACCATAGTCCAGGCATTCTCAGTCTCATATAAGTCTGGACTAGCTGGTGCAGAAGGAGCCAGATGGGCTCTTATTTTAAAACAAATGAAATCTTGAATTTTATGATCTAGGCTCTGACAACAAAAATGAAAAAGACATATTTTTTCTGACTGCTATAGTGGATTTTTAAGGCAAAAACATTTTCTTCGAGTTGGGATTCAGAGTTAAAATTACTTCAATATCCGCCAGTTGGGTTTGGCTGAGAAGACAGGCATTGCCAAAGAAATTTCCAAAAGATGGTGGAAAACCTTTCATGGAAAGACCCTGAACAGGAAAACATGGTTTAATTGGTTTATGATGGAATAGTCCCCTACCCAACGGGAAAGCACAGTTGGGAGTGTTTTTATAAAACCAAGTACCCCGAATTAGGGCTCAAAAGAAATGGTTTTCTTCTTTCAACAGAAATGGTAAGAATCCTTTAGTAAGGTTTCTGATACCAGATACTTGCCACCATGGATTATGGAGCTCTTTCTAATTCAAACCTTGATAAGAGATTTTAAGTGTAATGACTAACAAAGTACTCGACTACAGCAAAATTCTTTAATTATTCCTAAGAACAAGAATAATCTGCAAAAAATATAGGCCCTTAACAATCTCCTACTTTTGGATTTGACTATTGGCAGAATTTGGAACAGCCCAGTTTGGATTTTTTTTCTAAATTCACAAGCACATACCCTGCATGATCTCTGAATCTTTTGTTAGGAGCAATCATGCAAGAAAGCTCATTTAAAATAGTACCTAACTTAGTGCAAGGATTTGTGAAGTTGATGTCGTTACTGGTTACGGATGTTTCCATAGAGTTGTTTATTATTCTGTCTCCTCAATATGCTCCAAAGATGGCCTTTCTGGTCCTATCTTGTAAATGTAGCTCATATGTAGTTTCTCCTCGTCAACTATCGTTTTGACAGATGGCTCTGAAATTTTTATTACTTCATTTATAAAGGATCGTTTAAAATCATTGCATTTATTTCTGCAGTATTTGGCCTCTTGCACTAGTTTGATCTACTCTTTTCCAACAAAAAATCTTTTTAAAATATTAGTTGTGCACGTATATTTTGCGAGGAAATAGCATTGATTGTAAACTGTGTAACTTGAGATCAGAGCTATTTTTTTCACTTAATATTGTCTCTTTATCTTATGGACCCATAAGCTATTACCTGAGTAGCTGGATATGCCTTTGAGGGTAGCTGTATTGTAAATCTGTTGTCTGGATATTGATACGTCCTTGATTCCTATCAGATTTGACATGTCTGGACTGTATCCGTTTATTTTCTGAAATGGATGTGGACTGACAGATTTGTCCCTGTATACGGCCAAGCCTTTCTTGACCAAAACAAAATGACCTGCAAAGTACATTGAGGGTTTTTTGTACTTTTTTTTCCTAATTATTGTATCCTTTAGTATCTTACGTGTGTCCGTAGCTTAGATAATTATAAATAAACTTTTGTTACTGTATGAGTTTGCTGATATGCTATAGCAAGGGGTCCAATTAATGGGCTGTTACAAGGGTTCCAAATAATGGTGGAGTATTTCTCCATTTGAAGTCTACCAGCAGCAACACAATAGAAAATGTTATTGGTAACCATTTGTATGATGTGCTCCACTCCTTCCTTAAAAATCAGTTTCTAACAAAGCATAATAGTTGGCTGCTTTTCAGTTAATAGACACATTTGAACATTCCTCCTTTGGGAAAAGAAACAAGAGTGATACGGAAAGTTCTGTTACTTCCTTATGGGTTGCCTAGCTTGCAGAGAATTTTCTCTAGCTATTATTTGCCCAGACTGATGGTCAACATAACCATTTCCTGTTACTGCTGATTCTGTGAACGCATCTGCAATGATTAGTGATGTACTATAGATGAAAGCGGTGGAATTCTAATGACATTTTATAGGTGTGATTTTTCTATTAGAGCTATACTTTTTGTTTCTTAAATTTACTGATGTCTATCTGGATCTTATGTAACTTGGTCATTTCTATATTTGAAAGGTAGCACTTTAAGCAGTGATGAATGAGATTTAATAACTCACGTAAACATTTTAAAATCATCCCTATGATTCAAAAAGGCATCCTGTATCAACCTTAATGATGGAAGCACAAATATCTAACATGGTACATGTGAATGAGCTGGAGTTTCTGTTGATGCCTCTCCCTAAATTATTTTCTATATGTTTACATTTTTCCTTGTTGCCAAAGATAGTGTAACAATGAATACATTTTTTACACAACTTTGACGAAGGTCTATCTTGTTGATCTTTAGTGGGATACACATAAAATCAGTAACTGGATTTTTTCTCAGACCATTGCCTGTGTAGTCTAAGGTACCTGCACTGACTATGATTGAATTGACTGTATTATTTTTTATTAGATCTCTGTCACGCAACCTTGATATTGTTTTCTTGGAATGGCCTTTGCAGGTTTGGCGTTGATTATGATGGATTTGAGCAACCTGGTGTTGAAGAGCTAAGACAGAATCTGTCGACATTGCTTGATTTGCACTCTGTGACTAAAGGCAGGCATATATTTTCATTTTCATGTCAGTTAGCTGCAGCCCAGTCTTTATTTGAGCTTATGTCAGAAAACATGAAAATGTCTACATCAAATCAAAACGAACCTGCTCAAGGAATTGTTGGCAGAGAAGCAACTCATTCAAATCACTTACAGATTTTAAAGAAATGGTACAATAGTTTGAGTGCAGAACAGCAGTCTATGTTGCCAGACTATTTGAGAGTCAATATATCCCCTTCAACAAGTTGACTGCTTCTGCGGATTGTTTTGAAGATGTTTGTCTTTCTTCTCGTGGCATTTGTTGAAGCAGTTACGCACGAAGCCATCCATGTCAGATAACCTTGTAATCGGTTTTGTAATGTATTTGGGGATTATATTGTTCCCGAGATAAAATTTTGTACTTAACACATTTTGAGGTCCTGTCACTCTGGCAACCAATCATGTACTATACCTGTCTCAATTCTTTCCTGTAGCGGGTATGCTGCAGCTTCAAATAAGTCTCCTCTAAATTGAAGGATTGCAAGGTAACCATTTTGTGTATATATATATATTTTAAATATGTGCATCGAAACTGGGCTATGCTTTTCAAATTGTCATGTACAAATTTGTTTGGCTATAGGAAGACTGGTATTTGTGTTTTTACTTCTTGTCCATGTTTTTGCTTTTGAAGGTTTAAACTGAAATTTCGTTTGATGGATTTTTTAATTATTTATAAATAGATTTATAACAGTTACAGCAAGCCCTTAGGCACCTAATCACAACTTTAGGCCTGTGCTTGGCATAGAATGGGCAGAGACTGCAGGGTGATGCCATAATACTGCAAGGCATAGTAGAAAAACTCTTAACCGCGGTTACTTGGCAGCCAAAAATTGTGACCCGTACTTGCGACTCGACAATTTTATTGCTACTTTAAAAAAATATATAAATTCATAAAATACACTGAAGTACATAAGAAAATGAAATGAATGTAGAGATTCAAATAACACAACTCAAAGTCATAAATATGTTTTATTTTAGTTTTTGGGCAAATAAGAGTACAGTGGTCTATTTTAATCATTATCAGAGTCTTAGACAGACTGTAAAAAAGAAGCTTTGAGGCATGAGGGTTTGCGGTTGACAGACTGTTATCTGTATTAAAGAAATTATAAAATTATTAAACAGTTTACACTTAACAGTTCGAGCTGCTAGTGTTGTACAAGAAATTATACAGGTATTAAACCTGCTTGGCTGCTATTTACTCCCAACACCAAGGCCCTTGGCACGGCGAGGCTCGAGCTGTGATCTAGCAATTTCTAAAACAAAAACAGTAAACCCTCGGGCCTCAACTTCAAGCTTCGACACACAGCAGTGACAGAACAGGCTTCCTTCCGCTTCAAGAAGTCCAATCGCGATACACAACACAACACAGCACAAAGGGGAAAAAAGATGGGCAAATGACCGAATACAAACCCTTTTTTTTGTTTGGATATTTTTTTTGCTAGGCAGTTCGCGGCCGGTTAACAGCCCAAAAACCGTGGTTAATGGCAAGTAACTGTGGTTTTTGGGATGCTACCCAGACCGTGGTTATCTAGCAGTCTAACTGTTTGGGTTTTTTTTTGCAGGTTTTCTGCAGGTACCCATTGGGTAGCTGCATTTTTTAATACAGTGCTGCAAGGACCATACTCCCAAATTTTGTGTGATCTAGAATCCTGCCAGAATAAACCATATCTGGACTCATGCTTTTATAAAAAGTATCGACTTTAGCTTCCCGCTTTCTTTTCAGGTCGTCTTTGAACTGAAATCAAACTAAAGATGGAGCATGCTTTCTTGTATCTTCTTCTTGCTGTCCTTGCCTGTAGGGTTTAGAGAGGACCATTGACAGCCCTCTTTCTTATTGCTGTCATCAGGTGTGAACCTTTTCTCTTCAGGGGCACGTGAAAGATTTTCTTTAGGACACAGCTCATGGGGTTCCTCTTTCTGACCCGATTCCTCTGAATCTGGGGTCTGAAACTGATGAATGTAAAGGCCCAAATGCAATACTTGGATTTTTCTTGTAGTTTTTAAACATTATTCCTGATATTAGTTTGGATGTCTTATCCTGTCATATGAGCGTTGGGATAAAATTATATTTATATTATGGAATAACCTTCCCACACCAATTTTTCAGGTAATAGAAATACTTTGTTTTATTTGGTTGGGTTACAATTAAGGATTGATGATTTTAGATATCTCATTTGACAATTGTCTTAAGAGAGACGCATACTATCTTTAGGTTGAAATGCTGGGGAGAGACCAAGAATGCTGTCAACCATGCCCATACATAGAAATTACTTCAAGGACTGAGCAGTTTGCATACAACTATTGCATGTTTATGCATTGGGAATAAAAGAAATAAAATTATGGTATCTTCAACTGATCTATGTTGATATTTTTTTGTTTGTTAAACAAAAGAGGGAATTTGAATGTCCAAATCAGTAAACATGATGATTTTGTTTTCGCTTTGAGGCATCTTGCTTCAAGGGACAACCAAAGACCATAAAAACTGTGTCCATTCCATATTATGTCCAACAAAATGTGAGGTTTTGGTAAATCTCAAGTTCTGAATAGTTGCAATGTACAATTGCCAGTAATTTGAAAAGCTCAATATTTGCTAATGGACAAGGTTGATTTGAAAATCTGCTGCATCCATCCACGTGAAATGAGTCTTTATTATGTATGTTGTGGGACTTTTCAGTCAAGATATGAAATTTATTTCCAGAATAACAAGACCACTAGATGCAGCTACACACGCATCATAAGAATTGGGAAGCGTTGATGCTGGTTTCATTATTTGTAATTATTTAATTGTTTAATATTGTGCTAAATTTTACAAATACTAGAGATGTTTGGGAAAGTTTAAAAGCATTTCACAAAACAACTAAAGCAGGAGATTTCACACCCATAAGTTGCATTCTTCGAAAATGTTTGTTTGTTGATCATCTGGTGAATCGCAACATTCTGGTAGTAGGAAATTCAATTCTGCATTAAGCAAGAAAACAATTTTAATAAATTCCTAGTATGATAGTGAATAACATATTGGGGTTGGCGCGAGGGACCCTATCTATATCTGGAGCGTAGCGTACTATGCATATTCATTGGCACTCAACCAGAAATGTTGTTAAGCATGGCAATCTGTTGAGAATTATACCTTACTGAAAAGTATCTTGGGTAAACACACACCCATCTTCCTTGACAGGACTCTTTTAAGGAAATATGTCTCAAACTTCTTTGCCTATGCCTGCTGAATATTGTACATAGATTCAAGGAGGTTCAGTTTAAGTAGGAGCTTATTTCTTAGGGTCCCGAGTAAAAAAGACTAGTCTTGGGCATGTCACATTTTTTTAATCTTGGGTCCTTTTGTCCATGCAAGTTACAAGCAGGTCACATGTATGCAGATTGAGTTAACACAAGTATTTACAAAATTTTGTACTTTTTTCTCTTGGCTGAAAGTTACATGGGTTGAAGGGACCCCAGACTCGAAAAGGTTCCAACTGGAAATGCCAGCCTGGAAAAAAAATCATATGATTGGAAAGTGAAAGCCCGCTTGGCATAAAGGCCATTCTGCCTTTAGCGGATGGCCTCTTATAAAGTGGATAGCCTCTCATGTCTTGCCCAGGATCCTTTGGACAGGATTAGAATTCTCAGTCTTTCTATCCTTATTTCTACCTCCCCGAAGGGGACAATCGTGCAGCTACTAAAAAGATTCTAATGCATATTTGTTGTAATTGGCTTGTTCCACGATCCCCATGCTCACCACTGAAGAAACTGAAAAAGCCATCAGTGAGCCACGATATATGCTTTGTCACACCATACTTTCAAGAGCAGTGCGAAGCAGAGCGAGTATTTAAAATTTTACATCAAAACTGAAAAAGAAGAAAGACTTAAAGAAAACATTTCTTCACCAAAATTGACTTTATGATTTCCCCAAAAATTACTAAGACTGCTGAAGTAAATCTGAGTGCTAGTGCCAAGCCCAACCCAAATAGACCATCAAACTGGAGCCGGACTTCTGACATCAACAAGAAGACAGAAACGCTCAACAAGAAGTGCTTCTTCACAAAGAGAGGAACTCACAAATTTGTAGTCGTTACATATATATTGTAGTAGTTACATACGCACGATTTAGGCACTCCGTATGAAAACATGTCTTAATTCGTACAATTTTCTTTTTAGCTATTTAATTATTGGAGGACAATCCACATTAGTATACCTTGACAAAAGATTTGATATGTATGTCAAGGTGTGAGATGAAATGAATGCCATCTCAAATGTACTTAACAATATTAAATAGGACTTGGGACCCGATGAATTGTGTCATGCTTGTCCCAGAGTTCCACAAGGCAAAGTGGCAGGACATCTGATTAGTATTTCCAATTCATCGTACTTGCACCTTGCAGTGCTCATAATTTAATCTCTTTGTTTGGTGGTTTCAATTAAAGGCAATTAAGCTGCGTGCACTCCATGATCTTTGTCCACTTATTGTATTTAGTTGCAGATCGCCTGAGATTTCACCTATTTTTGTAATGCCAGTTATATAAAATTAGGAGTCCCAAGGATGAAGGCCTTTTGTTGATCTGAGCAGTGCAAGAACTTTGGGGATGTTTGTGCACCATCTGAAGTCTTCTGCACCCATTGTGTTTACTCCTAGCTTGTTTCACTACCTTGCGCACCTCTTCAATGCACACCTCTTCAATGCACACCTCTAGCAAATGATGCTAACACAAAACACTGCCAACATGTTGGATGATATGTGCACTAGATGATAAGGCATCTTCAACGATGAGCTCCACATCATCTTGTCGATCAACACAACTTCCTCATTCAGTAATGATTAAGGAAGTTAGTGGTTGGAATGTGATCAATTCTTGTAACCAGCCGATCCTCATAACATACGGTAATATATATGTAGACATCTAGTCAACATAGGGAGATATCAATATAGTTCTCTCATACAAACACCTACTACCTGCATGCATTCTTGATGCCAACACAATTCCTCCAAGAAATCTGATCACGAGAATAACACATATTTGGCATTGTTCTTTGTATTTCACCATATTCAAGATGAAGAGTAGAGCTTATTCCGTATGCCCCGTTTCTAGAGTGTGCAATGGTTGCTTCCACATAGATTTGTTTACTCTCCATTACATGTTCATTATAATTTTCAACTCTATTAGGTAAAGATCCATTGAACTTAATAAGTCGTGGATTGTCCTTCGTTTTGCAGGGTCCAAAGCTCTTCTTGTTGGTGCATGACACTTGCTCGCAAATTTGAAAAGAAGGCTCGTCATGTTGGTGCATGACAACTTGTTTGCAAATTTGAAAAGAAAGCATTCAACTTGGGTCTATTTTGATGGTCACCTTTGGCAAATGACACTGCATAACACACTACCAACATGTTGTATTATATGTGCGCTTGACAATAAGGCATCTTTGACAATGGGCTCCTCATGATGTAGCCAATCAACACTACAAATTCATCATTCAATAGTGACCAAGGATGTAAATGGTAGGAATGTGGACAATTCTTGTAACCGTTTGACCCTTTAGACATTTAGGCAACATAGGGAGATATCAATATGGTTCTCTCATATAGACAACAACTACTTGCATACATTCTCAAACGCAATACAATCCTTCAAACAAATCGGCTCACAGGGGTAACCCATATTTGGCATTGTTCTTTGTATTTCACCATATTCAAGATGAAGAGAAGAGCTTATTTTGCGATGCCCCATTTCTTGGTGTGTAGTGGTTGCTTCTGCATGTCTTTATTTTCTCTCCATTGCATGTTCATTATAATTTGCATCTATATTAGGTAAGACCTGTTCTACTTAATAAGTTGTGGATTGTCCTCCATGTTGGTACCAAAGCACTTCTTGTTGGTGCATATTGACCCATTTGCAATTTGAAAAAGAAGGCATTCAACCTAGTTCTATTACAATCTATCCTAAGGATTGAAGACATACAACCAAGATGTCTGATGATGCAAAGAAGCCAATGACTATTGAAGTTCAAAAGCTTGTCTATAAATCCTTGGAAGAGCAAAGAAAGAGATTTGTCGTTTTCTTTATTTGATGCTTTTGCCATTTTTACCTTTTAAAACCAAAATTCGTTCAAGGTGCATGTCAACTTGGATATCCTAATGTTCCAAGGCAAGATTGACATTGTGGCATTGGATGAGTAGCTTCAACAAATGGAGTCTTAGTACACAATCAATAATTTCACAAATGTGGAGATCACCTTCCAAACTTTTAAGATGCCCAGTCTAGTTCTTAGTGCGAAGGGGAGTGAATACAAATCTATTGACACACAGTCCAAGTTTATTGAGGTGGTACATTCATAATAGTATCCCCTCAAACACTACAATGATGTCAAGAAACTTCATTTGTTTAGGCAAAATACATATCAAATTGTGTGTGGCATCAAGGTTAAGGAGTAAGTGAAGAACAAACAATAAAGCCCAACTCCCTTTGGTCCTTTGCCCAAGAACAAATCTTCATGGAACAACTTGTAGTGGGCAACCTTTGCCTAAGTAACATACTACTCAACCAAAAGCTTCTACTCAAACGCAAGACAAAAGGGAAGGAAATGAATTGTGTAGTCATCACACAGTCCACACCACAATGACTAGGAATGCCATGCACAAAGGATTTTCTTACTCAAATTGCACAATAGTTTGCAATTGAAGAAGAACACCCTATATTTCTTGATGTTCCAAGTGTTTGAACATCAATAATCAACCAATAGCCCTTGACGCTAAAGAATGTGTATTTTTCACACTAAATGTTGGGTAATGGGACAATTGCTCATGTAATCATTGATAATGGAAGTCAGAAGAATATCCTTGCACAAGACAAAGCAAAACATCTAGAACAGACAATGAAAGTGCACCTTTACCATGTTGGATATGTGTTGTATACTCGCATGATTTACACCCCTTATAGAATGTATATCCTAACACAATTAGTGGGGTTGAGGCATCAACTAGGGGGCATGGGGGGCCAATGACCCTCCATGTAGGGGTTCAAGAGCAATTGCCCCTAGATTTCTTTTGGGATAATAGAAGTGTGATTTGGACAGCGGATGGTTTTCGTACCCATTGCATTATAATACCGCTTGGATGGTTTCCTATTAATGTGCCTACAAATACACACACATGCATTAGTGTAAAGTAGAACTTTGAAATACATTATTACATTGTAAATGGTTGAGTTAATGCAATAAGAAAGAAGGTTGTTATGTTAGGTTTTTTCCCGAAAGGGATTTCCTAGGTGAAATTCTCATGTATAGTGTATGTGCGTGTCATTTTTATTTTTTATTATAGCTTAAGTTTCTGTTAGCATTGATTCTCCTTCATAAGTTTATAAGTCTATTTCTCTCCAAGCCATATTCTCTTATTGTTTTATTAGGGATGTGATATAAAGGTCACTAAGCAATGCACATGTCGAGTATGGTATCTTCATCTATGTAGGATTATCTTGTGATGTGGCTCCACTAAAACCCTGAGATGTTTTTAACAAGCCCTACTTTTATGATCAATATGCACCCATCATGGTGAACACCAGTTAAATCGAGTTATGAATAAGGGGTAATATGTAGATCAAACAAAGTGATATACCTTTTTGCAACTCCAAGTTCAATTTCTGTAACTAGCCACTCGCATAATGGAGACCATTTATTTTCAAGAAAGGGCAAACAATCTGAGCAACACAAGCACTTTGGGAATGTTTGTGCACCTTGCCATGGCTTTTGCGTACACTTGGTTGTTGTTTCGCACCTTGTGCTTGTAGACACTCATATTTGGTATTAGACACTTCAAAATGTGTAATTTGATCAATATTTGACATACTTGACTTATGCTCAATTACATGACTTTTGTTCACATTCTTTCTTAGCCATTTACCCATATATGGCCCTGACCCTTTCTAATTGTACTTCTACACAAGACCTACCTAATCTTACCCTAAACAACTTAATATCATCCTCACTCTATCCCCTGATCTTAAATCACTATTTATGTTCTCTAGATAGGTCTTCACTTTCTAGATAGTTCCGCCGTCACAAACCTATCTGTGTGCCACTTAATATCTAGTTTTCCAAATTCAAATTGTTCATATGGGTTAATCTATGTTTCACATATCGGTTCGAAGGAATTACCCAAGAGAGCTATATAATCATATCCAGACTAAGTCTTTTATCATCTAGCAATCATCTACCTATCATTAGAAAATACACTGCACATTGAGAGGAACTTCCCTAAAGCTCCCAAATCTAAAACCATTTAGAGGAGAAATCCCTAAGCTAAGTCTGAATACCATTTGCAAGGTCAAGTCATAAGATGCCAAGTGTTGAAATCCATACACAAGATTGTACATCTTGATAGCATCACACATTATTGCACATCATACTAGCATTCCACAAGATTGCTCACACTGAACTAGGACGGAGAACTACACTTTGTTTGATTTCCCACTTGGAAGTATTGGATATGTAGGCAATACTTAGTCATAGGGCGTGCCTAAGTTTAGCTCAACCCTTCCCTTTCACCTGTTGTCCCTATTTTACAGTGGTTATTTAGTGCACAAATAGGGTGTTGAAGCAAAGAGAAGGATAAAAAAGTTATTTCCACAAGATCGGAGGCTTCTTGTGTATCTTCATACATAAGAACCCTTATCAAACGTTAGTACAATAGTCAAAATTGTCATAGATTGGAAAAAATACATGAGACAATTGCACACCCTAGCCAATATTGCTACACTGCGTAGAAGTCTATGAAGCTTCAACTTGTCCAGGCTCATGCATACATTTTGTTTCTAGATCCAAGCATTCACGTGCCCTATTCTAATCACTATTGATAATTGTATCTAGCCAAAAACTTACATAGCCCTGAAACATGCTTAATACTTCATTACTCTACTGTTTTCCATAAATAGTTACTATATCCTTCTAGTTACACTCAGATATGTTTAGCAATTGTACATTTTAAGCAATCTGAATTTTGTATTATTTTTATCCTATTAGGGTCATATTAAACCAAAAATAGATAAAACATATTGGTGAAACCATTCTTTGTCTTGAGTACAAGAGACCCTAGATTCTTTAGGATTTCATTTTCTTTTCTCAGGGTTTCAAATTTTTGTATCTATCTCTGATTTTCAAACCTAATTTCTAATTTTCCCTTATCAAATCATGGATATAATGGATATGTACATTGTTTATTTTCTAATTCAATCTATGCTAGTCATAATTACATATTTTTATTTAATCTACAAAATACCTAACAACTGTGCAAGTAAATGGATCAAATGTTTGCACAATAATAAGACTGAAACTAATCATGAAGAATATTTCATCTTTCTTAGTAATTCATATTGTTGAAATGCTGAATTTTGAATCCCTCTGGTCACCCTGAGACATCAAAATAAATGCAACTCCTTTTGTTGCTCCTCCCCCTAGACCTTAAGGTTGCGATAACTACCATTGCATTCCCATTATTGGCCCTAGGCTTATATTGGATCCCGTGGTCCATGCTGTTGCAACTAGAAGAGGAAGGGTGCCCCATCATGTGCGACATAATGGAGTCAAATTATCCCTCCTTGTCTCTATCCACCACCCATAGTGCTAGTGAATCCAACCAAGGGCTATGATATCATTGATCAACTTTGAAATATTCTAGCTAAAATTTTCATGTTAGAACTACTCAAGAGGTCACTTGTATATAAAGACATTTTATAAGCAACTTTGCATGACACAACTTTTCCTAATGATGCAAACCTTGCTTAATTTGCGTCTATTGTTAATATATTGAAGGATGCTGAAGATATGATATTTTTTGGAAGAGATGATTTGCCTACTCAACATAATATAGATCAACATCTCTGACTGTTTATACAAGTGAAAATCCAAAATAAGGGAGTCAAGAGAGTTTTGATAGATAATAAATCTCGATTGAATATATCCAACATCACTTTTTTGCAAACGTTGGGTGTCAATATGGATTCTATTAAAAAATCATACAAGAACATTACAAGGTTTGACAATGTGCCTCCCCAGACTCTAGGTTCCATTACTTTGGATATCAAAGTAGGACCTAAGACTGTACCTACTTTATTTCATGTAATTCTACTCTTAGGTAGACCATGGATACATGCAATGGAGGCTGTACCATCTACTTTGCATCAGTATGTCAAGTTTATACACGAGGGACATTTATGCACATCCTGCAGATAATCAACCCTTTCAATACTATAGAACAAAAAAGCCTAATAATGGATGTAATCCAAAATAAGATGCTTTTTAATCTAATGTGTTAGCTCCATCACAAATGATACCACTACAATGGATACATACATATGAAATTGGCGAGTCAAGCAAGATGAATGAACCTATTACATGTGTATCAAGCTAACAACAATTTATATATGACAAACAACAAGAAGAAATACCAGATCAAGTTAACTCAGAGAATCCACATAAGATATTCATGGAATGATAAGATAGTGATGAAAATGAATTTGTAATGAACATATATGGTTATTTGTGTAGTCTTAATTTTACATGTTTGGTCCAGGGGAATACCACATGACTTGAAATCGATAACTAAAACCAAGTTGGATAAAGGGAAAGCATCTCTTTCAGAGTCACTCAAGAATAATAAGGACAACACTTGTTGCAATGTAAGTCTACCACAACATACTTCTATGTTAAATTGATCTTCTGAGGTTCTTCTTTGTAAATTCCAACAATATTAGAGAACAAAAGGCACGATGTATTGCATAATGCATCACAAAGTCACACCCAACATTTATGACATATTCGGTTAACGATATAGATCTCATGAATGCATAACCACTTATCACATTATTGATTACCAATGAATAAGATAAAATACACTTTATATTATTGATGTTGTTTGATGATCATTGGATTGTTTTGCCTACTGATCCTTATAAAGTGCATTATTGTTTTACCAATGCATAAGATAAAGACTATAAAAAATGGAGACAATATTGTTCTTACTATTAGATAATGGGGAATCACACATGCATGTGTTGGGAATTACAATATCACATTTAGGGATATAAAGATCATCATCCTAGTAATACAACTACAAGATGAGGGGAAAACCAAAAACAATGCAATATCATAGTCTATTAATAAGATTGTCTTATCAACGCCATGTAGAAGAAAGTTCATATACTTACCAAAACCTCTTCATACTGTATTACACAATTTACTTGAGTGAGACCTCATATCTCTCCCTCCCCCAAATTAGGTTGATACAAGTAACCCTCAATCTAAGATATTTGATACTAAGTCATATTGCGCTTATCATAGAAGCGCATAACATCTAACTAATAGATGCTAGTTTGTGACATAAGATGGTTCCATAGCAGATACAAACACAATTTCCAAGTATACAACATAATTCATAGGTTATTATAGCTACTACAGTTGAATGACATATACATGCTTATGATGATTATGATTGCGATGATGGATATTATACAACACATGTTCAATATTTTGATTCTGACATCTATATATATGTTGATCCTCACCCACAACATATAAATTGCATAGTCATAGACCCACAAATCATAGGTAAATATCCCATTGATGGGATAAATGGCTAACATGACATAACATTTTAAAACGAACATCCAAAAATACCATTTTTTTTTAAATATAAAAAAAACATTGACCTAATGATGACATGTATTTATTGTTTACATGATTTGTTATGCCTTATCATATATATTACATTATATATCCAATTTTCTATGCACATGCATTTCACGGTATATATGAGTGAGATAAATGACATACATGTTTCATATGACATGAACACATAGATGCGGGACATTCCTAAACCCAATAACTACCTACCTACATTGGGGTCATTTTTTACTGGGGGCATCTTGCTACTTTACACAAGTTTTATCATTCTATGACTATTTTCATTGATCATATTGAGCTACTTACACTGATTATACATACTTTACTCTAACTCGTACTACTTCGATTGCTATTTCACTAGATATTGTATTTTTCTATATGAGATGATGACATACACTTATATGTAGATTATCTTTGCTTGTTTTGTGCATGATTGATCTTGATACATGTTACATGTTACATGGCATGATTCTTGATTATTTATGACATTGTATGACTCTCTTTGATTATACTTCACTTTGTGTTTGTGTGACATTTGATTTTCCATTGTGTGTGTGACATTTGATTATCCATTGAGTGCAACTTATTTCCTTGCATGACATTGAGTGTTATGATGCGTTTCATGGCCATGACACTATGTGTGACTCTATTTGCTATTTGTGGATAAATCTAGGCTTGTTTGTTGAGCTTGTTGTGATGTGATCTATATCACACACTTTTTTTCTTGTTTGTGGTGATACGATAAATGTCAAGCATATTTCACATAGTTATCACTCATTTAATAGATGTTCATTATTATATTGACTATTCATTGCATTCATCATTGATATATCTATCTTGACTTGGCATTTGTATGCCTTAGGATACATGTTTCATACACACTCAAATGATTTATTATTACTATGATGACATATTCTCCACATGTTATTACACATTTTACACTATTTATATCTTTTTATATATAACATGATGCATATAACTTCTTTTAAGATGAGTAATTTTCAGGCTACATTTCTCACCTCAAAAGAGGGACATACATAGTGGCGTGTCTTTGAGAATCACATAAAATTCAAAATTTGGGCACATATTATTTCTAAATGGTACATTTTTACACATATTATTACAAGTTTTACTAATAATATGACATGTTTTGACATAGATTTAGGGACTACAAAAGGCATTTGCCATGATTTTACAAGATTATAAGTTGAATTTCACATATTTTATGAGATTATTATAAAAATTATGTGATTCAAATTACATAGATCATTAGATTTGGGGCATATGCAAAGCATATTTTCACATTTTCATAGATATCGTGATACTCTAGACTTAGTTTACATAGGGTATTGCATTGGAAACATATGCAGAGCATATGTGACATAGTCTAAAAAAATTATACTCAGGAATTACTAAAACATTAATTGGCTTGAATCATATATTCCATCTATAGTGGACGATTTGAAAACTTTACTCATATTCTTAGGCATTATTGAGATATTTTTTAGAGTCATTGGAACCTTTAGTGGATTCCATTACTTAGATATAGTGAGTTTTGGGCCTGAAGTTATGCATGTCATATCCTATAGGAAATTCTTTATTTTGTGTAAAGTTTGGGGAATATTAAACTCAACCCATGGTTTTGCACTACCATATCCATGGGGCTTGATTACCCCCTCCTCCATTATCTCCAAAAGATAAGCTTCCATAATGCATATTGGTTCACATACATACATGTGTATTCGTTCCTTGATACTTCAATTCACATATGTTAAATGTTGTCGCTTTTAGATTGTATATCCTATTAAAGACTGATTTCTACATGGGTCATTATTGGGTTACATGGAGAAATGCTAATCACATAGTACATACTTGAGCACACCCATCATGGTTATCCTCAGGTATCACCTTCTATTATTTACTTGAGAAATTCCATTACTAGAATAAAAAGGGGGAAATGTAGACACTCCTTTGGTATTAGACACTTAAAAATTAGTAATCTGGTCAATATTTGACATACTCAACTTAATATCAAATACATGACTCTTGTACACATTCTTCCTTAACCATTTATTCATTTTCAGGCCTTACCCTTTCAAATTGTTGTTACTACTACACAAGACCTTTTTAGTCTTTACATATATAACTTAATATCATTTTAGATCATCTCCTAATCTCAGATCACTGTTCATGTTCTTTGGACAGGCTCACACTTACTAGATAGTTCTGCCACTGCAAACCTGTCCATTTAGGCCAGAGTTTTTTGTATACCCTTTAACAACTAGTTTCTCAAATTCAAATTATTCATATGGGTTAGAAAATACATTTCACATGTCGGTCCGAAGGAAATTATCCAAAGAGTTATCTATACAATCATATCAAGCCTAATCCTTTTATCATCTAGCAATCACATATCTATCATTGAAAAATACACTGGACATTGAGAGTAACTTCCCTAAAGATCCCAAATATAAAACCGCTCAAAGGAGAAAGCCATGAGCTAAGTATGGATACCATTTTCAAGGTCAAGTAATAGGTTGTCAAGTCTTGAAAGCCATACACATGATTTTAAAACATACTATAATTACATTAGATTCGACACACTCAACTAGAGGTGGGAGAACTATATCCAATTTCAATTTTTTCTTTGCAATATTGGATACATAGGTATCACTTAGTCACACGGGGTGGTTAATATTAGCTCAACCCTTCCCTTTCACCTATTGTCCCTATTTTAAAGTGGTTATTGTTGATGCGGTGGATTGCATCCTGTGAAGGGAGGCTCAAATATTTTCATCCATGTGACATAATGGAGACATCCCTCTTGCTATGGGTGGCAAACGTGAGGGATGAATCTCTAGATTAGGGGATAGCTCCCCTTGATGCACCTTGAGGCCCTAGATTTCCTGCTGCTAACAATGGAAGGGATGAAAATGGAGAGAAATACTAGGAATCAAAACCTAAACTAAAGTGGTGATGCACCAAAATGGTTGGTCTACTTCGCTTTGACATACACTTTACACCAAGACAAGCTGACATACACTATCATTCAAGATGAGAAAATCTCCTGCATCAATATTTCAACAATGGGCCCTATGGAGATATAGGGAGGAAGAACTACTAGAGGTGTTTTAAGACATGCTATGCCAACCTATTCACATGCACCTATACTATGATATGGACACTTGTTGTTGACCTACAAGAAAGAGCTCATAATACACTAGATATGCTGGATTTAAACTGTGAAAGCATGAAAGAAAGTGACTTGACACAAGATCAAAACCATGGACATATGTAAAAGTGTAAACCCAAATAGAGGTAAAATGCTTGTCTTGATTCAAGGTATATTCCTGCAGGGCTTCGTCATACAAGCTGAGAGATATTTTCTCAAATGCAAAGTTATAAATATATAGAGAATTGGAAACAAGATAGCTGAAAAATCAAGGAATGGAAACCCATTCTAAGTTAAACACTTCTACAGAGAGCAAAAGACCATGTTGCTGTCACTTTCTTTGAACTACCTATGGGAGCCATGTTGTAGGTTGTCCAAACCACCGTTTCTATTGTCCTTGGGCTACAAAAGCATGGGAGACCATCCCCAACAACTGACAAGGCCATTCTGAATTGTTGTGACCAACTATGTGTTAGGTTGTGGAGCTAAAAGCTTCACTGATGCAAATAGGGGAGGAGGTTGCTGAGTTGCAGAGCAATCGACGTCGGTCTGATCAGCCGACATCGGTCAGGTTAGTGAAGAGAAGTAACCGACGTCGGTCAGGGATCGGTTGACATCGGTCACCTCTAGGTAGACAGGGACCGATGTCGGTCGCCTGTGCAGTTCAGAACTGCAAGTTTTATGGACAGTTAGTTAACGAACCAAGTGTTTGCATGTCAAGAACCAAATTTAGACTAGAAGCTGCAGATCTAATTATTGTAATTAGATGTCTAATTATTGTTTGCATGAGATCTATTTAAGAGACTCATAGGCTGTATTGTAAGGTGTTCTAGTTTGAGTTGAGCAAAGTTAGCTCCTTCTGTGTGTGAAGTGAGCAAGGGTGTTCCTCCTAGTTCCACAACAGTACCAAGTGTGGGTGCTAATTTTGGAGAATCAGAAGGGTTCTTCAGTTGTGTAGGATCTTGGTCAGCAGGTGTGCATGGCTACATTAGGAGATCTACATGGTAAGTAAGATCATTGATCTACAGGTGTATGTGTGTGCATGATCCAGGTTTGCAGGTGTGCAGAATCAGATTGATTTGCAGGTGTGCAAGATTAGGGAGGACATCAACACAACAGAGAGCAAGATCAAGCAAGATCTACTTGGAGTACAGTGTGTACTCGGTTATAGAGCAAAGAGGAAGGCAAGGAAGATCCTTCCATAAGTGAGATCATTTGGGTTGCAGGTTGTTGCAGTTCAGGGGAGATCTACTTGAAGTACGATTGTGTACTTGGAGTGCGTGGAACACTTGTGGAGTGCTAGGAGCACTGGAGTACTGGCAGTAGTGGATACTGATTGGTTGGAGGTGAACACCAACTCTGTGTTTGAGTTGTGTGTTGGGACCGTAAGAGAGAGAGTTTTGAGGAAAGATTTACTGTTTATGCCCTAGAGGTGTGGGAGCCCTAGAGGTGTGTAAGGAAGAAGAACTGTGGCAATCTTCTTTGTTGTATTTCCTTTTGGAAGAGTATTAATACAATTGTGTATTGTCTCTCATATTCTGTGTTGTTTTTGAATTTTAGTTACTTGTGATTCTGGTTTAATTCTGCATATTTAAGTTGCTTGTGTATGGTAATCAATTGTGCTTTCGTTATTTCCCAACACAGTGGTATCAGAGCTAAGGTTGCAGGGAGCAGGTTTTGTGTTTGGTTACAGGTCACTCTCAGGGGTTTCTGATTGAGTGGGAGTAGAGCAATGGCAGAAGAAAGTAAGCTAAGAATGAAGGAATTGAAAAGCACGAATGGTCAATTACGGTCCTATGGAAAGAAAGAGCAGGGAAAAGAAGATTGTTGGTTGGTAGTAGATCAGCATGAAGAAACTGAAGATGCAGATGTTGTAGGGGTTATTGCACATGATGCTCTGGTATGTTTCTTGGATAAAGTAGAATCTTGATTTATAGATTCTGTTGCCTCTTTCCATGCATCCCCAAAGAGAGGAGCTGGTGAGCCTTGCCAAAGAATTGGCAAAGGGGAAGTGAAGCTGAAATTGCAGGCGGCCAACACATGGGTGTTGAAGGTCTTGCAGGTGTTGAAGATATGGCTAATTTCTTCAGAAAAGTTGGGTGATGAGAGATGCACAAGAACTCTCATAGTGGATGCACTTGAATTAGCTAGTGGTAAAAAAACAGGTACTCTTTATCTACTTGCTTATATTATTGATTCTTCTTTTATTGCAGAGACATGGCTTTGTAGGCTTGGTCACATGAGCAAGAAGGAGATGCATGTTCTTAAGAAGAAGTCAGATATATTTGACAGGCTTAAGAACTAGAAAGCCTTGGTGTTTATGGAGGAGATGGCAGACATAGATCAGTGGAAAAGGCTGAGTAACTCTGAGCAGAGCAGTTTGGACAGGGATTTGATTCAAAGAAAACTTGCGGGTAAAAAGTCATCACTCACAAGAAAATACAGGTACCGGCATCGGTCAGGAGGAACTGGCATCGAACAGATAGGTGCCGATGTCGGTCATGTGCAGATCGAAGCCGGTGATGTCGGCCAGGGTAAGACCGACGTCGGTCAGGAGGACCGACGTCAATCAGGAGGACCAACATCGACAAGAGGGACACCGACGTCGGTAGAGTTGGTAGTTAGGACAGGCGCATGGAAACCGATGTCGGTCGGATGTAGACTGTGTAGTGATCGAGGTCGATCACTATAATAGATTTTGGGTGGACAAAAAGCTGTCAAGGAGTCTCAAACACCCATATGGAGGACTGAAAGTGGTAAGTAAGCCTCAAATTCATTGTTCCTCTTCTTTATACTCGTTGCTCATTGCAGAGCAGGAAGGATCCAGGAAATAGTGGGAGCATGGCAGGAATATGATGCAGAACCAAACGAGAGATTTGGTAGGGTTGCCAGCTGAAAGAAAGCATTGAGAGATGAATGGACACCTTAGTTAAAGAATAGAGAGAATGGACACATGAGACGGAAGGCCAGGTCATATAGTCTTGTGGAAGCTGCAGGACAGTGGTATAGGGCTGACAGGTGGTACCAGGTGAATGACAAAGTAGGGCTTTAGTCAATGTCAGTATAACCATTGTGTTTGTCTTACCAGGTGGATGATGGTCGCAACATTATCCTGTTACTATATGTGGAGGATGAGCTTGGTGCAGGTTCAGACATATAGGGTTTTGCTAAGCTAAGGGTAAGGTTAGTTCAGTGGCATGTCATGAGGAATTTGGAGCAGCGAAATTCTTTGGCATGAGAGACATGGAAGATCACAAGTTGATTTTGTCTCTAGTGGGAGCTGATGTGGATCAGGTGTTGGGGAGGTTCAATATGCAGGATGCAAAATCGGATCACACCAAGGGCTGGACAGTTCAATGTTTGAAATCACACGAGGTCTGGTATAGACCTGAGTTTTTCCAAGCAGTGGGAGCTGTCAGAGAGTTAGGAGCCAATTCAAGGAAGTGGGTTCTCAGGTATTTGAGAGGGACCTGCAATAGGGATTCATGCTATGTAGGGTCAGGACTTCACTACATGGGTTTGTAGGTTCAGATGTGGCAGGTTACTTGGATGACAGGGGGTGCACCATAGGTTGTGTGGTGGGTGGTCTTCAAGATTGAGCTTGAAGAGGGATACAAGCCAGGGAATAGATTAGACGGGGTATAAGTACAGGTACAGTGCAACTATTTATCTCCAAGTGGGAGATTGTTAGGTTGTGGAGCTAAAAGCTTCACTAATGCAAACATGGGAGGAGGTTACTGAAGGTTGTTGAGTTGCAGAGTAACTGGCGTCGGTCTGATCAGCAGACGTCAGTCAGGTTAGTGAAGAGAAGCAACTGACATCGATCAAGGATCGGCCGACGTCGGTCACCTCCAGGCAGACAGGGACTGACGTCGGTCGCCTGTGCGGTTCAGAACTGCAAGTTTTACGGGTAGTTAGTTAACGAACCAAGTGTTTGCATGTCAAGAGCCAAATTTAGACAAGAAGCTGCGAATCTAATAATTGTAATTAGATGTCTAATTATTGTTTGCATGAGATCTATTTAAGAGACTCATAGGCTGTATTGTAAGGTGTTCTAGTTTGAGTTGAGCAAAGTTAGCTCCTTCTGTGTGTGAAGTGAGCAAGGGTGTTCCTCCTAGTTCCATAGCAGTACCAAGTGTGGGTGCTGGTTTTGGAGAATCAGAAGGGTTCTTCAGTTGTGTAGGATCTTGGTCAGCAGGTGTGCATGGCTACATTAGGAGATCTACAGGGTAAGTAAGATCATTGATCTGCAAGTGTATGTGTGTGCATGATCCAAGTTTGCAGGTGTGCAGAACCAAATTGATTTACAGGTGTGCAAGATCAGGGAGGACAGCAACACAACAGGGAGCAGGATCAAGCAGGATCTACTTGGAGTACAGTGTGTACTCGGTTATAGAGCAAAGAGGAAGGCAAGGAAGATCCTTCCATAAGTGAGATCATTTGGGTTGCAGGTTGTTGCAGTTCAGGGGAGATCTACTTGAAGTAAGATTGTGTACTTGGAGTGCGTGGAGCACTTGTGGAGTGCGTGGAGCACTGGAGTACTGGCAGTAGTGGATATTGACTGGTTGGAGGTGAACACCAACTCTGTGTTTGAGTTGTGTGTTGGGACCGTAAGAGAAAGAGTTTTGAGAGAAGATTTACTGTTTATGCCCTAGAGGTGTGGGAGCCCTAGAGGTGTGTAAGGAAGAAGAACTGTGGCAATCTTCTTTGTTGTATTTCCTTCTGGAAGAGTATTAATACAATTGTGTATTGTCTCTCATATTCTGTGTTATTTTTAAATTCTAGTTACTTGTGATTCTAGTTTAATTACGCATATTTAAGTTGCTTGTGTATGGTAATCAATTGTGCTTCCGTTATTTCCCAACACTATGCTCTCTTCAATACCTGGATGCAACTTGGATACACATTAATGGTGAAGCATGAAAACATGGGATGCTGGTCTTTATAGTTCAAAAACCAATCTATTTTATTAGTTTTCTGTAGATATATTCTACCTAAATGTATTAACTCCCTTGGCTGAGTTGCCTATGCCACTTGTCTTGGTTTGAGTGGTCTCTGATTCTGCCCTTTGACTTCATCAGTTGCTAGAACTGTTCTGCATTTTTGTCCTTTTCCAATCTTTACTTTGCCCGTGTTTTGTCTCTTCCTTGCCTTCTCCTTTTGCACTCCTACGGGCTTTCCTTTTTGTCTAAAGGATTTCATTTTGGTTGCTCGCCCTTTGCACTATGTTTCATCATCCTTTAGGCTTTTATTTCGGTGATTTCCTTCGAACAAAAAATTTGAAGGAATTCGTTCAAACTTTTGTTCGAAGGAAATTTTTCGTGTGTCTTTCCTTTGCCTTTAGGCTTCGGGGTCTCTTTCCTTCAAAAAAAATGTCTGAAGGAATTCCTTCAGACATTTTGTCTAAAATAAATTCTCTCTTGGCATTGGCTTTTCCTGAAGGACAAGTGCCCTTTGACTTCTTGTCTTCGTCCCTTGCTTCCTCCTAGTGCCCTTCACAAGGGCCATTTGAACTTTGAAGATACCCTTTGGGCTTTTGAAGAAGGTCCACTTCATCACTTGAGTACCCTCCGTAAGGGCCATTGACTCCTAGAATTGACCTTTAGGGAAAATGTAAGGGTCCCTTTTCTTGCCTAGATTCCCTCTACAAGGGCACCTACCCTTCGAAACTCTTGCAAACAACCCTTCGAAAGAAGTGAAGAGGTCCCCTTGCTGACGAAAATCCCTCTGCACGGGCATTTGCTTCTAGAATTACCCTTCGACCTTTCTTCAATTGTCCTTCAAAAAGGTGAAAATCCCACTTTCCTTGCTTATGTGCCCTCTGAAGAAAATCTGTGACTTTGATGAGTTGCATAGACCAAATTGGGTCCTTCACTTGCTTTTAATTATAAAAGCCGACAAGTAATACACCTGCATAAACCCAAATTGCACTAGATAGGCCACTTCAGACTTCTCATAAGCTCTTACTTTAGGTTTTGCATCAACTTCAACTCATAAAACAAACAAGTAAAGACACTTGGAAAACCTAATTTGGTTTGCCAAGACCAAATCAGGTTTTGCAAGTGTCTTTACTTATAAACCTTTATAAATAAAGATGTTTGCAAAGTCCGAATTACATCGTAAGGACCAAATTGGGTTTATCAAGTAACTTGACTTATGAAAATTTCAAAAGTCATTTGGAAAACCCAATTTGGTCTACTATAGGGGAAGTAACTGTTCTTGACAAACCCGAAATGCACTTGGCTAAGCAAATGAGGAAAACACTTGGCTTTTTCTAAGCAAAGGTCTGGCAGAGAACATTTTTCACAAGGCAGTAGAGGGATGATCTAGCCAAACTATGGATTGGATTAATTTTGCAAAGAAAAATGAGGGGGTGCCCAATTTTGGCTTGTAGGACCAAAAATTGCTCAACACATTTGGTGACTCATAGGGGGAGCATGCCCGCTATGCTAAAGAAGATTGGTAGCCTCAAAGTCCATTGGGCATGGAGTCAAGATGAAGCTTGAAAAAGTTAGAAACAACCTTCTAAAGACCTATGAATCAACAAATATTTACCTCAAGCAACAAGGAAAAACAACACACAAGGCTAAAAACACTAGACTTGTGCAAACAACACTTAGGAAAAACAAAGACAATAGAAAGTAAACTACTATGTACAACTAACTAGATATATTTACCTCTGTCCTAGATCAAAGGGAAAAATTCTCGAGTCTCTTTCATGGCAAGAAAACTTATGGTGCCAGACAAGTGACTAAATGGAATGGAGACTTGGTGACTTGCCCTTCTTTCCTGTCACCTTGATTGGCTTGTATCCGAGTGAATCAGGTTCAAATATGTCTCCAACATATATCTATTTAATTTGCTCTTTGGAGACTACCTCATGCTGGCCCTTCATGCTAATATATCTCACCAATAAATCAATGGCTGCTAGCTCATCACCATAGGGATCATTTAGCTCATAGACCCCTTGATATGCATCATGGATTGACTTGTCCCCTTCTGCTTCATTGAGGAGCCTGTCAAACTGATCCTTTGGTTCATCATGGCCTTCTTGAAGAAGGGTGACTATTATGATGTCTAAAATGAGATCACAAACTACTTGCTCATCCCAGGGGACATCATCTTCTTGCTCAAGGCTCTCATATTCAAATCTTTTCTCAAGATGGGCAGGCCTCTCCTTTTCTTGCTAAAAAACAAGAGTCTCTAGTTATTCAAAGATATGTTCCTGATGCTCCTCCAACTCAGGTTCCATGGCATGGTCATTCTACTCATCAAAGCAACAAGGAATTTTATCAAACAAGGGGGGAGAAAACTCAACATGCTTACATTCCTCATCATCCATTGTTGACAAATAAAGTTTGTCAACCTCATCTTCATATTGCTGGAACATCTGCATGTATGCATGACCTATGTCTTCTCCATTGTTGATGATATATTCAAAAGGAGCATCCATGATGATTTCCTCCTCATTGTCATCCATGAGAGATTCTTGATCAACCACAAATTGGATCCTCTCTTCTTCACTTTTCTTTTTCAAAATAGGTTCCTCCTTGAGAAGGGATGAAGTGGAAGGTTGATGGTTAAACTCATGTGGAAGAGGAGGCAAACCTTGAGCTAGAATCAAATGATTCTCTTCCTTCCATTTGGCCATCACTTCATCCACATCGGATGTGGCTTGATATCTCTCTTGGAGGGGTGTAGATGGGATGTGTTCAGACGTAGGATCTTCTACTTGGTTTGAATCATCTATCACACCTTGGCTGAGGAACCTCATTCTAGACTCCAACTCTACAATTTGTTTAGCTATATTCTCTTGGAAAAACCTTTCTTGGAGGTCACAAGAATCATTATGATGAGTAGGAGAAAATTTATCTTCTTCAAGGTTTTGGGCAAAACCTCTCTCTTCCTCTTTCCTATCCCACGATTCCACCGTTTCATTCCAACTCATGACCTTGGGACTGAAACTATTCTCTTGAGAACATGTAGCAGCTTCATCTTTTCCAAGGCCCTGAATTGTTCATGATATGCTCTCCTCTAACTTGGGATCTTGGCATCATGCTAAAAGACTTGAGAAGGTTGAGGAAGACTAGGAAGGATCTACTCATGCATAAGACGATTTGCTTGAAGAGAGATGTGTTGCTTTCCAAGAGATGTAGGATGATTTCCTTCGAAGGAGGATTCACAGTCTAAAGAATTGAGAAGGCTAGTTTCCATGGGAGGCTGCTCTAATTCTCTTTGGTGCTGAAAAGCTAGATGCAAAGGATTAAGAGCAAGAGTATATAATGCATTAGATGGGCTAGAAAATTGGCTCATCTTATTTTGGTGAGGAAGAGCTATTTGATAGAAAGGATTTGGTGTACAAGAGGGGTTTTCCTTTTGAATAGGAGGAGGCTGATTTGGGATGGGGAAAGGAAGGCAAGGCTGATTGCCTTGAAGGGATGAACTCCTCCATCTTGCTACTTCCTCCTTCATGAACTATAAGGCCTGAGCTTGCCTAAAGAAGCACTCCTCTTTGTATGTAATCTCTTGCTGATATCTATTCTGCTCATCCAATCTATCTATCTCCATCATTTGCTTCTCAGACTCCATTATTATTTCCCTCACACTCATAGATTGAGTAGGTGAAGGACAACTAGGAGAGCTACTTGAGGTGATTCTATGAACAACTTGAGCTTGATCAAAACTATATAAAGGAACACAAGGCCCATGCTGCTCAACAATGGGATTATACATACCAAAATATGATTTTTTGATGGCACCAAGACTGCTTAACCAACTGATTCAACTCAGAGTCGCCATTGGTGTTGATTGAAATGCCTCCAAACACTGATTGGTTTAAGAACACACCAAAAATCCTTCAACTATTTAGACAAATTGTCCCACTAAGCATCCCAAAAACTATTGACATGGTGGATTACACCCTGTGAAGGGAGGATCAACTCTCTTTATCCATGCGACACAATGGAGACATCCCTCTTGATGTGGGTGGCAAATGTGAGGGATGAATCTCTAGATTAGGGGATATCTCCCGTTGATGCACCTTCAGGCCCTGGATTTCTTGTTGCTAACAATGGGGGGATAAAAAGAGAAAAATACTAGAAATTAGAACCTAAACTAAAGCGGTGATATATCAAAATGGTTGTTCTGCTCAATTTTGACATACACTTTACACCAAGATAAGCTGACATACACTATCGTTCAAGATGAGAAAATCTTCTGCATTAGTATTTCAACAGGGGGCCCTATGGAGATACAGGGAGGTAGAACTACCAAAGGTGTTCTAAGACACGCTATGGCATCCTATTTACATGCACCTATACTCTGTTATGGACACTTCTTGTTGACCTGGAAGAAAGAGCTCACAATACATTAGATATGTTGGATTCAAACTGTGAAAGCATGAAAGAAAATGACTTGACACAAGATCAAAACCATAGACATATGCAAAAGTGTAAACCCAAATGGAGGTAAAATGCTTGTCTTGATTCAAGGTAAATTCTTACAAGGCTTCGCCATACAAGCTGAGAGATATTTTCGCAAATGAGAAGTTACAAATATATAGAGAACTGGAAACAAGATAGCTAACAAATCAAGGAATGGAAACCCATGTTGAGTTAAACACTTCTACAGAGACCAAAAGACCATGCTACTGTCACTTTTTTTGAGCTGCCTATGGGAGCCATGCTATAGGCTATCTAAATCACCATTTCTACTATCCTTGGGCTGTAAAAGCATGGGAGACCATCCCCAACAACTGACAAGGCCATTATGAGTTGTTGTGACCGACTATGCTCTCTTCAATACCTGGATGCGACTTGGATGCACATTAATGGTGAAGCATGAAAACACAAGATGCTGGTCTCTATAGTTTGAAAACCAATCTATTTTATTGGTTTTCAGTAGATATATTCTACCTAAATGTATTACATCCCTTGGCTGAGTTGTCTATGCCACTTGTCTTGGTCTAAGTGGTCTTTGATTCTTCCCTTTGACTTCATTAGCTGCTGGAACTATTCTACATTTTTGTCCTTTTTTGCTCTTTACTTTGCCCATGTTTTGTCTCTTCCTTACCTTCTCCTTTTGTACTCTCATGGGCTTTTTATTTTATCCAAAGGATTTCCTTTCGGTTGCTCGCCCTTGCACTATGCTTCGTTGACTTTCAGGCTTTTATTCGGGCAATTTCTTTCAGACAAAAAGTCTGAAGGAATTCCTTCAGACTTTTGTCCAAAGGAAATTCTCTATGTGTCTTTCTTCAACCTTTGGGCTTTGGCATCTATTTCCTTTAGATAAAATATTCGAAGAAATTCCTTCGAACATTTTGTCCAAAGGAAATTCTCTCTTAGCATTGGCTTTTCCCGAAGGGAAAGTGCCCTTTGGCCTTTTGTCTTCATCCCTTGCTTCCTCCTGGTGCCCTTTGCAAGGGCCATTTGAGCTCTAAAGATACCTTTCAAGATTTTGAAGAAGGTCCACTTCATCTCTTGAGTGCCCTCCGTAAGGGCCATTGGCTCCCAGAATTTCCCTTTGAGGAAAATGTAAGGGTCCCTTTTCCTGCTTGGGTACCCTCTGCAAGGGCACCTACCCTTTGAAACTCCTACAAATGATCCTTCAGAATAAGTGAAGAGGTCCCCTTGTCGACAAAAATCCCTCTGCAAGGGCACTTGCTTCCAGACTTACCCTTCGACCTTTCTTCAATTATCCTTCAAAAAATTGAAAATTTCACTTCCCTTGCTTATGTGCCCTTTGAAGAAAATTCATGCCTTTGGTGAGCTGCATAGACCAAATCAGGTCCTTCATTTGCTTTTACTTATAAAAGCTGACAAGTAATACACCTGCACAAACCCGAATTGCACTAGATAGACCATTTCAGACTTCTCATGAGCCTTACTTCGGGTTGTGTCAACTTCAACTCATAAAATAAACAAGTAAAGACACTTGGAAAACCTGATTTGGTCTACCAAGACCAAATCGATTTTTGCAAGTGTCTTTACTTATAAACCTTTATAAATAAAGATGTTTGCAAATTTTGAATTACACCGTAAGGACCAAATCAGGTTTATCAAGTAACTCGACTTATGAAAATTTTACAAGTAAATTCATTTAAAAAACTCGATTTGGTTTGCTATAGGTGAAGTAACTGCTCTTGACAAACCCGAAATGCACTTGGCTAAGAAAATGAGGAAAACACTTGGATTTTTCTCAGGAAAGGTCTGGCAAAGAACATTTTTCACAAGGTAGCAGAGGGACGATCTAGCCAAAACATGGATTGGATGACTTTTGTGAAGAAAAAAGAGGGGGTGCTCAATTTTGGCTTGTAGGACCAAAAATTGGTCAATAGTTATATAGTGAAAGACTAGGTTTTGAAGCAAGGAGAAGGATAAAAATGTTATTCATGCAGGATCAAAGACATCTACATACACAAGAACCTTTATTAGATATAGGTGCAATAGATAAAATTATCACAGATAGAAAAAAGTAGACATGATAATTCTACATCCTTATAGACAATGTCACATAGTGTCCAAGCTCATGTAGACACTTTATTTCCATATCTAAGTGCTTATAAGCCCTATTCTAATTGTTGTTGATGATTTTTAATGCTAGTTACACTTAGATTTACTTAGCAATTGTGCATCTTAAGCAATTTGAATTTAATATTGGTTCTATCATATTATGGGTCATATTTATAAAAAATAGATAAAACAATGCTCAAACTGAGAGTTGTACATCATTTTTTTTTTCACACCTCCCATTCAATGTGCATATCTGCATTTTAGACCTCTTGCAAAAAATGTTGCACAACACTCTGCCAACATGTTGGTTCTTATGTGTAGTACATGACAAAACATCTTCAATAATGAGCTCCACATCACATAGTCAATCAACAACTCAACTTGTAAAATATCAAATATGGAAGTTAAATTTGTTGGAATGTGAATCGTTCTTATAATTATCCACCTCTTTTGTAACATATTACAATATATATGTAGACATATATGCAAAAGAAGGAGATAACTGTTGACAATTTTGACCCCATAGGTCAAATTGCCACCCTTATCATTTGAAGCTTTTTATGTCATTACAGTGGAAGGATCCAAGCAAGTTTTTTGAGGTGTTCATAGCAATTGTAGGGATAGGTCTAGAAGAGGCCAACATGTATACATCTTCAACCTTCAGGCCAAGTGTTGGCCTTCAAGTTTTCCTTCAGTAGAAGTTATCCACAAAGAGCTCGTGGCAAAAGAATAACACCTATTTCTTTCGGAAGGAATTTTTTTCCTTTACCAAATTCTTTCAAACTTTTTGTCTGAAGCATTTTCCAAGATAACTTTTTCAAATGGTTCTATTTCATTTTCCTGAAAGACCATTTCCAAGTTCCGAGGGACCATTAGCAAAAGTCCGAAGGTCTTTTTCTCTTCTGAAGGTTCTTTTTCACAAACCCAAAGGTGCATTTCATTTCTTTTGAAGGGTATGTTCCCTTCGAGAAGGTTCTTTGCAAGGAGAAAATGCACTTTTCATAAAGCCTAAGGTTCATTGAAGTTTTTTGAAGGACATGAGGACTTTTTCAATATTTTTGAATGTCCTTTTCCATAAAGTCTAAGGGTTTTTTGTCTCGGCAAGCAAGGCAGATGGACCAAACAAAAGTCTGAAGGACCATTCACAAAGTCTCAAAGGGCAGTTTTCCATTTGTTGAAGGGTTGATTCATTTTTTGAGGGGTTGATTACAAAAGTTCTGAAGGGTCATTTTCTTTGAAAAAGGACCATTGTTAAAATATCGAAGGGTAGTTTCAAAAACTCGAAGGGACATTTGTATAAACTCTGAAGGGACATTCCTTCGGACAAATTATCTGAAGGAATGTGTCGGACAAAAAAGCCAAAAGATAGTTTGCTTCCAAGAATTCCTTCAGACTTTTTGTCTGAAGGAATAATCCATTACAATAATGCTGAAGGGACACTTTGAAGAAATCTGAGGGACACTTTTGAGAATCCCGAAGGGCTCTTTCCCTTCAGGAAGGTTTGTGCCACAAAATCTGAAGGGTTAGAATCCCTTCAAAAAATTCCACTTTAAAAATGCCGAAAGGTTTTTCTAGAAGTACCGAAGGGACTTTTGTATAAATTCTAAAGGTACATTCCTTTGGACAAATTATTCAAAAAAAATGAAAGAGAAATAAAACGAAGGAATTGTCCAAGGCAAAAGGAAAAGAAACCAAGCAGAAAAGGCGAAAGAAAGAGATAGTCCACAGGAAAGAAGGTCTGAAAGAAAAGAAAATTTGAGGAAATAAGCCACAGATAATAAATACAAAAATAAGGAAAAAAAACATACAGAGCATGCAAAGTGGCCTAAGCAAGATTAGATGCGTCTAGGACAAGCATGAACATGCAAAAATCCAATAAAGTATTGTTTTTTACATCTATAAGAAGATCTACAGTCTGAGATGGTAGTAAAGAGTACGCCAAATAATAAATGAAATAATCAAATCATTCAAAGACATGCAATTGCCTTCAGGCACAACTCTTTCAGTTCTAAAAGGGAGACTCGAATGCATAAATAGCTTGTGGAGTTTAACGGTGGAAGGCTATTTAGAGTTGATTGTTCAAAGCTTGAATTGACTATTTGTTAAAGGCATGCTTGTCTCCTAGTCATCTCTTGCATGCAATGATCCAACTTAGCTTCAAGTTCAAGCTTTCAATGTTTCCAGTAGTTCAGATTTGGATGTTGATGTAGCATCATGCATGATGAAGTTTTTGACTCAAACTTGAGCTCACCATTCTTTTCAAACACCAAAGGGTTTTTCATGCAAGACAAAAGACAAGAAGATATTTTTAGAAGGCTTTATTATCTTGGCATAACAAAAATTGGACTTTGGTTGATGTGAGATTTGACGTGCTTTTCTATTTTTAGTGCCAACCTCTTGGCTTGTTTATGTTTTTCTATATAAGCTGGCTTTTTAGCCTTGAATTGTATCCTCTTTTTGGCAAGACCATATTCAACTAAAATATGTGTTGTGTAACCTTTTCAGATTAATAGAAGGACAATTTTTAGACTCCAAAGTGATGGTATAGTGTATTTATGTTATTTATTTACATATGTGATAGAATTTTCTTCCTTATCAAGTCTTGATTCTCACCTAGTTACTAGTTGATTAGATTATGCAGGTCATGTTCTATGTTTAACATATCTTGGCTGAAGTTAAAGTGGATATAAGTGGTTGGTTAGTGCATTGAATCAGGCCCATTCCTTCATTTTTCTTAAGCTTTGATCACACGATAGAACCTTTTCATGAAATACTGATGCATAAGGTTCAATTGGGATTAGAAATACAATTTGTTTATCGTCTGATCAGTGTTTTAGGAGCCCAAATTGAGTGGATCAAGTAAAATTTAGGTGTATCACTATCATTAGATAGGATTTACCTTCAAGTTTATTTCTTCCCTTTTCCCCAGCAGTTCATAGTATAGAGTAGAGATCCTAATTGATACACCAAAGGGAGCTATCCCTTATAATCTAGATACTCAATCCGTTGATTAGGTCACCCATAACCTAGGATTGTTTCCATATTTTAGCAGACTGTGAAGGCTTGAAACTACCTGCACAAGGGTATGATTTTGATTAACAATAGTTTTTGGCATGCCCGATGGGACCACAAGGAAATCTTTATGTATCTGAAGAAAGTCTAGAGCCGAGGAGACATGTTTACAGTAAAAGAGAATATCTATCTTTATCACAAGCTAAAGATTCTTCAAATTGTAGAGTTCATAACATATTTAGGCAGCTCTTTCATGCCAAAGGTTACCATAAGGCCAACAAGTAAAGGTATTCCTTTTGAATTTATATCTTATAAGAGATCAAGGTTTAGGAAGGCAAAACCATATCCTCAAAAATAGTATTTGTCTCTTGGTTATCCTACTGTTCTGGCCACTACAACCCCCACTACCCAAATGGCCATAAAAAATTAGGTGTTTGCTCCATTCAATAGATGTATCCCACTGAATTTAGCCTATTTTGATGACATTTTGATGTCTGCCCTCAAGAGTATCACATTCTTCTCAAGAGAAAATCAAACAACCCCTATTGAGCATATCCAAGATGTGACTAGTCTCTGTTTAGTCCATAATGTTGTTGAAAATAATGTTGCTATCAGATTTCTTGTTGTTTCCTTCAAATAAAAAGCATTGCAATGGTATATAAATCTCCCACTAAACTCCATTTCTACCTAGGATGAATTGGGTGCAACTTTAGTCAAGTAATTTGATGACAAATCTGATCACCTATCTTTAGTTGAACAATTAACTACCATAAACATAGTTCCTCATGAGTTCATGTCTAATTTTAACCTTAGATTCTAAAAGACATGGACTAGAATACCTGTGTTGATAATTCCATCCCCTGAATATGCATTTTCGTATGATTTGAAAGCCCTTAATTCTGACATTAGTGTGATGATATAGTTAATGGGTGGTACTACTTTGCCAGATGCTTATGAGTTTACAATAAGGGTAGAAAATAGTTTGATACAAGATGGTAAACTTTCTCTAAGACCTCCAATGCATATATTTCTATAAATAAGTTCTATACCAACCCCTCAAGTTCCTCAATTTCCATCTTTAGCTCCTATTCTAGCAACTCAAGCTCAAATTGCAACCCCTACTAGCCAAGCTAGTGAGATAGGAGAGTTGAAAAGCTTGTTACAATATTTTGGGAATGAAATTGTGTAACTCAAAAAAAAAAAAATTAGTTTAATAGGCCCTATCAACAATAAAATTAAAAACCTATTATCTCTTCAAATATCAAAGGCCTCCTTATCAGGGTTTTAGAGAGAATAGACCACCTTATCAAGCACAAGAATCCATAATTCCAGCTAAGCCATATGTTGCCCTTGATCCTAATGCTTCTTCCACTTAAAAGGCCATTGTTCCCACCCCACCTCAAAATGAAATGATGTAGGATTCAGGTTGGCAGTCCTTAAATCTCAGTGATGCTCAAAACCAAGCCTTGGTATCACAAAACAACACTATGCCACAAATGACACAAGAAGAGTTTTATTTTCAAGGAGGTCAATACCAAGATATAGGTTTGGCATCACAAGGAGAGACTCATAAGGGTAGCTTGAAGTCATTAATGTAAATTGGTAAGTAGATGATCATGTTGCTTTTACTCAGGGTGTTAAAACTAATAGTTCAAGTGGTCAAGTTACAACTGTAACTAGAGATAAAAGATGAGCCATTGAAGACTTGCATGAGATGAAAAATAATTTGAGTAATCCTCATGCTGTTTCTAGGAGTACAAAATAACAACTCACTGCCCCTACAACTCAAAAAAAATTAGAATATAGAGGTTAGTAAAGTTTAGTGAATACCTCTAGTTTGTGAGCAACCAATGCTTCAAAAAGTGCAACCAAAGGTTAGTGGATCTCATTTTAGTATAGTGGATTAAATGAATAAATCTAATATCAAAATTAGTGTGTGAAATTCTCTTTCTATTCCAGGATAAAAGGATACCTCACTCAAGAGCTTTCAGCTCTCAAATTGTCTCCAAAATTGGTTGAGAAAGAAGGTGTTGTCTTGATGAATTTGGATCATCCAACTAAGAAACTGGTATAAGTAAATAAGATGGAAAATGTGGAAAAAACTAATGTAAAATAAAAAAAAATCCTCAGTTTTACCTTTCGTTGATAGTAGGTGATAGTTTGGTTCATAATTATATGGTGGATAGTAGAGCTAGTATTATAGCCATGCCTAAGCAGATTGTAGACAAGCTTGGCCTCATTTGTGTGCCAGATACTAAATGGGTATTGAATTTGTATGGGTCACCAACAAAGATGGTAGGAATCATCAAAGATCTGAAGTTGATGTTACATGCTTGTCCCATTGTTACTATTTAGCATGATGTTGTTGTGGTAGACTTGCCTCCCTACTTTGCTATGTGCCTTTCAAGGGACTTCACCTCAAATATTAGGGGATATTTATCAACTGATTAGAATTATTTGTTGTTTAAAACTAGGTATGGTACCAAGGTAACTATTCATTTTGAACCTATTACATGTTTCCATATGGAGCCATATATACCAAGTGTTTTGAACACTAATTGTATCATTTAAGATGATGTGCTAGAAACTAGTGATGTAGAAAATGGATGACCTTTGGATAGAGTTTCAGATTTATTTTTTGATGAGTGGGATTTCACCTTACATGATCATGATATTTATAAGTTGATTGAATAAGGACTTGGTGTGTATTGATTTCATGAGAATGATGCACCAATTCTAGACATGGTTAAGGTTGATGAGTCTAATGAAGGTCTATGGCAATTATACTTTGATGGATCAAAGAATAAGCATGGAAATAGAGATGGAATGATGTTGGTTTCTACAAAAAATCAAAGGTATTTCTCTTATATTAAGTTTTAGTTTGGTTGTTCAAACAATGTTGTAGAGTATGAGGCACTAGTTCACGGTTTGCAGTGAGCTAGGAATATGAAAGTCAATTTTTTGAGCTAGGAATATGAAAGTCAATTATTTGCAAGTGTTTGGTGATAGTGAACTTATAGTTCACCAAGTAAAATGTTTGAATGTATGTAAATTTTTTTTTCTTAAGTCTTACAGGTATATAATATGGGACTTACTTGAATATTTCTAAGCTTTTAACATTCAGACAATACCAAGAGGTGAGAATAAACATGCTGATAGGTTAGCTACTGTTGGGGCACAATTTAGTTGTAAAAAATAAAAAACTTTAGCCACACATAAATGTGGTTTTAAGGCCTTCTATTCCAGATAATCATGAAAATTGGAAAGTATTCGAAGATGACAATCAAATTGTGAGATTCTTGCAAGAAGAGGCTAAGTTTTCTTCATGAAACTAGTCAAAGCACTTGCAACAGTATGGTGATCATATTGTGCAACTAAAAATAAATAAGCTGCCCAAGGGATTGGTCACACTTGAGAACATTTTCAGTGGTGATGATGAGTTAAGGAAGGAGAAGTCATCCTTGTCAACCAAAGAAGAACACGATGCCAATGTAGAGATTGCAGCTAGTAAGATTTCAAAGTTGGGTAAGGTATGCACTCCTTCACAAAAGGAAGCTTTTGTTGAGTTATGCATAAGTTTTTTTGATAGATTTGCATAGAAATATAATGATCTTAAGGGATTTGATCCAAGTTTAGCTCAACACACCATTGAGTTAGAGGCTGAAAATAAACCAGTGAGACAAAGACAAAGGCCCATTAATCCTAAGCTTGAGTCTTTGATGAGAGCTGAGCTTCACAAGCTCATAGAGTCAGATATTATATTTATAATCAAGCACTCAACTTGGGTGGAAAACCTTGTTCTAATATGGAAGAACATTGAGATTAGATTGTGTGTTAATTTCCATGATTCAAACATGGCTTCACTTAAAGATCACTAGCTATTGCCATCAATGGGATAAATTTTACAATTGGTTGTAGGTTTAGAGAGGTTTTCTTTATTGGATGGATATAGTGGCTCCAATCAAATTTTGTTTAAGGAAGAGGACCAATGTAAGACATCTTTCACAACCAAGTGGGGGACATTTGCATACAAAAAGAGCCATTCGGTTTATCTAATGCTGGAGCAACCTTTCAAAGAGCCATGTATATAAAAATATTCAAAATATTCATATTTATAAGTGCAATTGGGTTATTAAAAATACATCTAGCAATCAATTGAAAATTTTATTTCACATTGAGTAAAAGGGTACTGATATTTCCAATTCAAATTCTAAAGTATAATAACAATCATAGGATAAGATTGAAATTGTTTTATTATAGGTCAATGGCACTCATTATCAATAATTCAAATCAATATAGTTGCATTCATATATAAAATATCAATATTTACACACTCACTCTAGGAGGGAAAACTATATTGACCTGAGGATTTTTTGGACTATGTAGGCAACACTCAGATTGTGTGAAGTTTTATAGAGAGAGCTCAACTATTTACATTGATTGATTCCATCTATTGTATTTGATATTTATTTGGTTTATTATGGAGAAGCTAGGATTTTTATTTTATAGTTATTTCACATTTTAAATTAAGACACAATCAATTAGAAAACCTTCACACATAGGTGCAGGTGCCCAGATTGAAAAATCAATTGCAGAGTTAACAAGGATGCATCCACATTAAAGCCCTGTCCTCCTCGTGAGGCCTTATCCTATAATATTTTTAAATATTTATTTGAGATGAAACATAGTTCACTGGGATTTCCATCTAATTTTCATCAACACTCAACCTGTATAGTCAACATAAATTCAGTTTGAGCTAGGTTTGTATATCTACTTGTCAACTTACTATTTATAGCTCATTTCAAATTCTATAAAATTATGTATTTCATATATATATATAAATTAGTTTATAATATATTGATGTTTATATCATTTTTATTTTAAATAAAAATGATAGTTAAACAAGAGTCTTATCTTGTGGTGTCATTGAATCTCAATAAGAGTCATTGGGAAGTCTTAATTGAGGGCATATAAGTATTCATTGACCATTTGGGGTCTTCAACCTACAACATCTTATGTAAATATCCACTTAAGACAAGGATGATATTGAAATGTTGATGGGCCCACCCTAATGTAAATATTTATATCCCTTCTTTCATTTATTTACTTAGTAGATTATATATTGCTTGTTGTTTTTTGGATGAATGCATGTTTATCTTTGTTTAAGATTTATATATAACAAATATATTGGTGTGACCATATGATTTATTAGAATTTTCATAAATAATTTTATGCTACAAATACCCCCATTTGATTGATCATTGCACCTTATCCATTTACAACTATTATAACCCATCATTTATTTTAGTTTATAACCTTTACAACCATTTATTTTACAATCATAGTTTAAAACCATTTATTGAGCTCAAGTGAGATCTACATCCTTATGTCATAGTCTTAGTATTTAAAAGTCTTTCCTCTTGAAATTAGTGTTATAAGTAACCTTTGATATATCTAAGTAATTCATTGGTCCTTACCTAATCACCCAAGTATCATAGGCTTTATATGATTGACCTTATTCGAGTCCTACTCTATTGATAGCAAGAAGATAGTTGCAAGTCATCATATTCCATGCATAAAAAATCCAATCCCGTAACTTTAGGTTTTTTAGTTCCTAAAATCCTATTATATGATGAAAAAGGTGATCCCAAATAATAACTTCAATCCTTTTGTGTATCATGCTTAGATTATGCAACCAACAACCATTTATTGACCAATTTATTTTCAAGTTAAATCACAGACTATGATTTGAGATGGTTTTATGACCTTCCTCCCCAGTCAATTAGTCATTTCTTTATCTAATCAATTTACATCATATTTATCCATCAACATTGATGAGGAGATATCTTATGTGCAAATTTCCAAATTCAAAAAAGGTTCTAATAGGCCAATTAGTGAATATGTACTTTTATAATAGACCAATTGATGTGGGTCTTATGCACGTCCCCAAATTTTTAATGAGGCAACCTATAAAATTTTAGGATATCAATGGAGATAAAATCCACTCCAAAGCACAAGTTGTAGGTATGAGTTAAACAACCTTATGGTAGAATAGTAGGCTGAGCATGCATGTTGTTAACTTGGTTTACTTGTAGTGAAATGAATCCTAATAAATAAATCAAAACCTAAGTTAGTTAGATGTATGGGTGGTATCTATTCTAGAGTGGGTAGGTCTTAATCAAATAAAATCCAAAAGGAGGGAAGGGTAGAGTGAAAAATAAGGTTTTATGGTCCCAAGCAGTCACTTCCTAGGCTGGTTCCTTTGTGGATAAGTGTTTTCTAGACTAATGCTTGTTATTTGTAAGTGTTACACACTCACATAAAAACACAATTAGGCAGTTTGAGAGAAATGGTATAGAAAACTTAATGATCTCAACTGAAAGTTTCCTCTTTTAGAGTTTCTATTACACACCCTTAGGAGATTACTGCTTGGACTAGGAAGGTATATAAGACAACTATGACACACACCTAGAAGAATATATCATAGAGAAAACACTTCTGCACACCTTAGAATGTTAACACAGTTTAACCAATTGCATAAAATCAATGAAATCTACCAACTTTTAATAGATTTTACACATAGAATTAACATAAATTAATGACAAAAACCAAAATTATCCATAGATTTTTCACACTTAAAATTATTGAATTAATACAACTAATAAAACAAAACCTCAATAACACAGATATGGAAAGAGAGAACACTAACATAGTTGCATGACAATCAAAACTGATTTCTTCCTATATTGATAATTTTTTTTGACCTTTTGAAATGTGTAATTACATGAATATATAGACTTGGGGAGGGGTCATCTCATCCTAAAAGTCCATGCAAACTCATAGTTACATTATACAATTACAACCACAGTTTTATTTTTAGTATCAAAACTGCATGTATGCATGCTTATAATTAACTATACCTATGTCAAAAATAAGTTGGTCTGTACAATGCAATACAACCTATGCATGATTATAAATAGTTTAGTCAACTTTCACATTTATTTACTAAGTATAAGTAAATGATAAGCACAAGGATTAGTCCTATCTGCATGACCATATACAAAATTAGCCTTCAACTAAGGCTTGTTGGGTGATTGCATGACATTACTGGTTGATGGAGGCATTGAAGTTGTAGCTTGTATTGAACTAGAAATTGAAACATCAGCTTTTTTATTTGCTTCCAATACTGGAAAGTATTTTTTGCCAATATCATGATGGTACTTAATAATGTCCATATTTAATAATGGAGGTCTATGCACCTTGTTGACTTGTTCCATAAGTTGTGTATGTTCAACTTTAGTATTTTTAAAGTTAATATCAAATATTTCTACCTCCGTGACCTTTTTAATTGAAAAATTCAAATCGGCTTCTATTTATTCCAATGCCATTCCTTATAAGTTCTCCTTGAAGATGGTTGAAGCCTATTAAAGAAGCTAATCAAAATTTTCCTTGTTAATAAGCCTACCCATGGAGTCCCTTGCTTATGAGAGCTTTAATTCCTCTAGAATCTACAAAATGAGGGTTTCATGCTCTGCATATTTAGGCATTATTACCTCAGATGTTGTGATCCATTCTCTAACTTATTGTGTATTGATGAATACCAAGTTGAGGGAATTTGTAGCCTCCAATAGTGGCATCAAATTTAGGTGGACATATGCCTTACTAATTGTATAAAGAATAAGAAACTTCAACTTATTTTCATATTGCTTCAAATAATTAAATAATTTGGTAGTTTCAACTATATGAGGTGATAAATTATCCTTCATTATAGCAATAGCCTCTAGGATATTATACAATCTAGATGCTACATTTTGCACATCTATTTCTATCTATATGGGAATGTGTATCATTTGTTGTTGTTACCTTATTTATTCTAATTTTTTCTCAAGTTATTTTTTGGACATTTTGGTTCCTTCATAAATATCAACCAGAGCATCCTTGTGGGTTTAAAAATAGGATTTGAAGTCTTCAATGTAAAGGGACTTCCCAAATTTCTATTTTTTATTTTAGATGAGGTAAATACCTCTTGTCTTTCTTCCAAAATGACCCCTCTTCCAATCTCATCTTCCAGTTTCCTCTTCTTTACCCTTTGTACACTCCCTGTAGATTTTTCAAATATAGAGCTCACTGTGGGAAACTCTATTATTGTAAGATTAAGCCTTTGAAAAGCCTCTAATTGCATATTATTTACCCACTATGGAAGGACCAATTAGGTTGTATCTGTGGGTTGAGTGTCTTGAACTGTAGTCTCACCCAAAAACTCTCTTAAAGATTGCTTCAAATATTATTCAAGTACTGGATTAGGAAGGAAAGGACAAATTATTTTAGACCAATACACTCCAATATATTGAGGTAGTTGGTGAACTATATAGACTGGCTTTCTTTTCATCCTTCAATTTTTGGCATGCCTAGTGGGATTGAATAGTCCATTCCTTGAGGAGTTTTAGTGTTCTCCTCAAGATACCAACCTTTGGAGGCAATTCTACTAAGCACCAATGCTGAATCCAAGCACAAATCTACTAGTTAAGTAGTCCAGGTACTCTAATTGAGGTTGTTTTCTTGTTTTATACACTTCTCATGAATGATTCATGGATTATTTTGATGTTGACTTTGTCTTAACACAAGTTGGTGAGACATATCCATCTTTGCCCATTCTCTCTCAATATGAACAAGTCCTTGGTCAGTCTTATCAGTCTCAATATGACCATATTCATCCCTACTATGATTTTCATCAGTCTTGTAATCAACCCTCTCAAGCTTATGTTTCACCTAGTTCACCTAGTTCCTCTCCAAGTCAGTTCATTGCAAATTTCAAGAAGACTCTTATTGGATACAAAGACTATATGTTAGAACTTGATACTAGAAATGGTTATGGTCAAGTCATCCTTAGTGTTTATATCAAGAGTGTGAAGGATGATTTAGAGCTAGTTAAGATAGAATGGATGCCCATTGAGAGAGCTAATTGGCAAGGCCTTATGGGTGAAAAGCTTGATGTTTGTGGTCTAATTTTCCACCTAGAAGAGAGGTTGAAAGCTCATGAACTAGCTTAGTATTGGTAGCTCCAGTACACCCCAAAAAAACCTTCAAGTGTGTCAACTATACCTAATCAAAATTCCAATCCAATCATGTTTTAAAATGCCCTAAGTCTTTCATGCATTCCCTGAAGTTTTCTTTTTTGGAGGTCAATCCAAGAGAGCAGCCAAAGGAAGAGGGATACCACTGTTGGAGAAGATTTTGAGAGAGGAAATTTGATGTTGGAGGCTCATCTTGACAATGAGATTGAGTTGGAAAACCAATATCTAAAGTAATCCATCATGGCATCATAAAATGAGGGTTCTAAGTGTGACATTCCTTCATTTGCATCTCATCCTCATGAAGAATCTTCTAAGTCTAGTTTTCTAAAATGGAAGGAAGTAGTGGCAACTTGTGGAAAGAAATAAAAAGGATGTCTAAGTGGTGAATTTGGGAGTGAAGAGGAGACTAAAACTACTTAACTCCCTCCCACCCCTCCTTAAGAAGCCTTATGCCCTTCATCCCAAATTTATTTTACTCCCTTTCCTAATGAAGATCCTATTTGCCCTCAAGAAAAGCTATTTCAAGAGAGCCTTACCAAAAAATTTGAGGAGTTGGAACTCAAAAGGGAGAAGCTCTCATCTATCCTAGATAAGTTTGAAGTCAATGAAACCATTAAACCCATCCTTTCCCCTCCTCTAATTGACCCATTTTTCCCTTCTTACATCACCTTCTATCCCAAAGGGCCTATAGAATGGGAATCTAATATGGATCAGCTGAATGAAGAGAGATCAAATTTTAATGGTGACGAACACATTACTCCTTGGAATCCTTCTTGGGCTAAAGCTCCTAGCTTTGAGATGCCTAGTATTGGCATCACTATAAGGGAGAATGAGATGGAAATTTTAGATTGGGTTGAAGATGAAGAAGAGCTGACTTCTTGTGAGGAAACATAAGATTGTGATGATGAGGAATAATACCTTTCTTATGTTGAAGAGGTATTGGAAGAGTTTCTTTTGGAACCCAAAGAAAGAGAGAGCAAAGAGGTTGAAACAAGGGAGATACAAGCTAAAGTCCTTCAAGAAATCTCAAGTGCTAAAGAGGAAGTGTTTTATTGTTTTGAGTCTCTTATCTATGATGACTATGGATATGTTGGAGATGAGCAAGAGGAGGTTTTAAATGAAGTACTTGTGTCTCCTAAGGTTGAAAAAATAAAACTTGAAGAGGTAAATCTGTCATTGCATCAAGAATAAGACATGGGGTAGACCTATATGTAGATGTTTAAGGAATATGAGGATTGTGAGAAGATAAGGCTCCTAAAAAAATAAGCCCAAGATGTTGAGAATAAAACATGTGTTGAGGGGTATTGCCATCAAGAAACTCCAAACAATGATGGAGTGATCTATGATGACTATGAATATTGATCCTAAAACCACATGTAAAGCTTCTCCTACAAACACCAAGAGGGAGTTTGAACAAGAAACACTCCTAGAAAGCCATGATATAAGACTTATTGAAGGATTTTAAGAGGTTACATCAAATGAGAACAACAATGAGGTCTTTAAAGAAGACATAGACTTACCATAAGCTGTCCCATGCATAGAGATGCAAATTTTCCATGATGAGACAAAGAGACAACAATATGAGCCATGTTTCCAAGGCCAAGAAGATTTCATCTATCATGAAGATTTTTTCGAGATGACCCCATAAAAGGACATGCCAAGACAAGTAGAAAGAAAGAAGCATGCTTTACATCTTCATTCATATCATGAGGAGGGAGATTCAAGGTACTTTCCTTTTGATCAAGGAAAGGAGGTATGTTTGTTTACATGTACATACTTCATTTCCTTTTTGATGTGTCTTGTGTTCCCTAAGTGCTTAGTAGCACAAGTGTGCATTTGATTTGTGTGTTTACTTGGTCTTTTTATGTGTTGTTTTTCATTTGTGTGTTTTGAGGTCAATAAGTTGTCTTGTTAGTGAAGTCAAGGTCTGATCCTATTGTTTTAAAGTGGATTTGACTCCCTTTGCCTAATGGATGGGATAAGACTACTGGTCCTTAACATAGGCAAGTATGTTACCCATAGGAATTGATAAAAGTGTTGACCAAATTTTAATTTTATTCAAATTGGGTCAACCCAATCATATTTAAACTTTTTCAAAGGTCCCCATATGTCTAAAAGGGTCTCATGTGTGTCTAAACACCTCACCCATCCCTGCTCTAGCCTTGGTCTAAGCCTAGCTTCCTTGTACTTATCTAATCAACCAAAGTCAACTCTAGTTAAACATGGTAAAAGGATCAAATTATTTTTAAAATGTCCTAATGTGGTCATTTAAATATTTTAAGGTGTCCCTAGGTCATAAATTTTCCCTTTGTCATGTTTTATATGCAAAAAATGCCTTTTAGTCATATTTTTGGTTTATTAAATGACTTGTATGGATTATTTAAAGAAGAAAATGTGATAAAAAGGAATAATTTAACATGGATGAGGTTATAACATGTTAGGAATCAGTCAAAGCTAGTCAAGAAGTAGTTTTATGCAAGAAAATAGGGAGTTTTCCTTAGTTTTAGGCCCTTAATGGCACTTGTACAGACTTGGTGAGCCCACCTTCATCTAAAAACATGGGAATAGTGTGTTTTAATCTCCTTGAGGTCTTTACCATTATTTTTTTGCATATAAAAGGTTAAAAAAATCAGTATTTACTTTTGTTTCTTCTTTCTTGCCTTTGTAAGCCAAGGAGAGTCAACTTTGGATGCATAATACAGTCCGTACAGGTGGATTTGGGAGGAGTGATCTTGGGGGTTGAGAGGGGATTTAGTATGATTAATTTTTATGGAATTTGTTTTTAGTTTCATGGATTTCCCTTTATGAACCATTGCTAAGAAGCCAGACAACTTTTTATGCTCTCACATCCATGAGGGGTCCCTGTTTGAGCTAGTTTCTGAATCTTTTGTTTTGGTTTGACATTATTGGTTATTTTAAGTGTTTATTAGGGCCTATACATAGTTTTTACATGGTTATCTTCATTTTTGAGGTCTAAAAAATTTAATATGCCTCTTTTATGCTTATTATTACTTGTAGATTGGTTTCCCCCTTCATGATGAATCTCATTATTGAAAGGAGGTTATTGAATCTTGTTTCAGAGTTTTTTTGGTGTTTATCATGAATTTGAGAGGTTCATAGAAAGTTTGAATTTATTTTTAGGCCTTTTATCAATATACATATGGCTTCAATTCTTCCCTATTGCTCACACCTGCAAGTAGTCACCTATCGTCATCTCAGACAGGTGTTTTTAGGAGTGTGTACAGAAGGGTAAAATAATGTCATGATCCCCTTTTTATTTCCATCACAATAAATTATTGATAGGATCATAAAATATCTTAGAATGGCAAGATGGGAGTATGGAACCAACTTGAGAGCCAATCTGAGTTTTGTGAATTTTTTCCTTAAATTGACAAAACAGAGACCTTTGCCCCTTTTGGGGATTTGAAATAAAAGATAACATGAAGTTTTTTTGAGGCTAAAGAGCTCCAATTTCTAGACTTGTCATGGAAGATCAACTTGAAAAAAATAGGAAGATGAAAAATTAGGAAAACATTAAGTTTGGATACCTAAAAAACATGCTTTAACACACTAAAAAACTTCAGTAATTTCTACAGGCATAAATGAGTAAATGGCCTTTTGATATCTTAAGGAATAATATTGAACAAAACTCCAATCATGGAATGAATAAACTAGTATGATGAGGCCAAATGAATATTAAGGAAATAAGAAAGGTTTGAAGTGGATCTTTTGTTCATTCCATGATTATCTCCAATCCATATAGGGGCATGAAACACCACCTACAGGTAGGACAGTTACAAAGTGTCTCAGTCATTCAAGATAAACTCCTTTAATGAAGATTAAAGTGCTTAAGAAGGGATACAAGAGGTTATAAGAGGATAAGTGAGTGACTTGTAACATTTGGGAAATCTATAGGAGTTCATAAAGGCCTTAACATAACTAACACAAAGCCTAATAGTGACCTACAGTAGGGTCTCAAAGAGAAAGGGTCCCCGTCAAGAGTGAAAGGCATATTTTGAGCCCACATGGAGCATATAGGTGAATTAAAGATGAGATACCCATTTTTACTAGGGAGTTTTCAAAAAACTTAATGAACATCATGAACAAGTTATAAGTAACCCATCTTGACCTACAAGCTCAGTTCAACAAGCATGTCTCAGTCAAGTAGGCAGTGAGCTAGCTTGGTGTGTAGTTGTGGTTGTAGAGCACTAAGGCTGATGCAGAAAGAGATGGAGGTAGTGTGACTTCAAAAATTTTTAATGGAATATTTTAAAATCATAAACAAGCAAATTTGAAGCTAAAACAACCTACAGGTAGAGTCCCTAAAGTGAGAATAATCTATGCTTAACACAGTTAGGCAGAACCATCATCTTGTGAATTTAAGAGAATGAAAGGGAATAAAAGGGTCAAGGGGCTAAAATATTGAATGAATAAGATATTTTTTGAATATTATATCACATAAATACCACCCATAGTGGATATTGAACATGGAAAGGGCTCCAACATTGATACATACGGTATACTCTCAAAACACCTCTACACAGTCTATATTATAAAGGGCATGTATTGAAGATGGAAAGAGTTAGAGGTATTATTATTGGATTTAGAAGATAAATTTTGGTATATATCATCATAAAAACTTAGATAAACCCATTAAAGACTTGTTTTTGATAAGAGGATAGGGGAACATACCTCTATCCTGTCTCAGAGGCAGGGCATTTTTCCTTGCATGAACCCTGTGAGTTTTGGAATTGAAGATGGAGGATGATCCACAAGGTGTAGATACCATTAATGAATATTGTATAAGTTGAAATACATATAAAAAAAATTAATAAACTTGTATAGAATAAGGAAAAAAATTAGGATGGTCTAGGCAACAAGGTTTACAGGCAGACCTAGTGAGCAAGGTACACACCTAACCCCAAATGAAAGATCACTTCCAATTTAAACCTTTGGAAATAATTATAATGATTTGGATAAAATTCATGGAATTTAAAATTATATTTTTGATCCATCTCATAGGTATGGAAGGCCAATAAATAGGTTTGAACCACAAAGTTGCAGGTGAGGCCTATTAGACCTAGTTTAAGCTTAGTACCTAAAAGTATTCCATCATTATTTTTGGGATAAAATGACATTTATACAATGTGATAAATGTTTATTATAGTCAATAATAGGTTTTTGAGCCTTAAATTTGTATAAAAAATGATCAAGAAGACATTTCTTGGTTTGAAATGCACGCAGGCTTATGCAAACTACTGGAATGACTCAAATGGCCAACTTGAAGCACTTGGAACTTCCATAAATATTTGCATGAATACCCAAGTTGTTTAGATGATTTATACATGGTTCAAAAGAAGAATTAAGTTTCATTAGTTTAGGATTTCAATGTGTATTCTCTATGAATAAATGTTAAGACCTGAAATTGCCAGAAACCCTCACAAACCCTCTCTAAGGACCCGATTGGGAAGATGAAGCAAATGGAGAATAAAAATGGAGTAAAGTGACCATGAAATTGAATTTAATATATATATGAATCTAAAATTACCTACCCCATGTGACTGAGGTGTACCTTACCTATACGGATCGTGTACAACAGGGCTTTTCTTGATAAATTTATGTGTTTTGTAGGTATGGGGAGGTTTCAAAAGATGAAATAACATTTAGGGGAAATATAATGACTTTTAAAAAGTATAAATTCTCATATATTGAGCTATCTAGTCTCCTAAATGTGTTTTTTATCTTCTTCATCTCAGCCAGTCTAGTGGGCAGATATCGAACATTTAGTGCAAATGGTGAAAACTTCAGTTGGGAAACCTTTTGAGGCTTGATTCATGAAAATGATGACCTAGACACTATTTAAAGTTTTAATTCCTCATTTTTAATGGATAATATTTCATAATTGGAAGTATTTTTAATGCCAAGTGTGAGAGGTGCATGAGAATGAATCATTTGTAACTATTAGAGATGATTGCTCATGGACAAACAAATGTGGATGATTAGGGACCATTACAATGCATGTAGAAGATTATCATTAACCCATCCCCATTAGATAAATAATTATAACTTACCCTAATTTATGATGAGGTAGTTTTGTGAAGGCAAATCATGAGGGCAGTTTCATGTGCAAGCAAAAGAGAATCTACACCACATATGGAGAAGTTTGATGATATGAGAGACATTTGTCCTTGTTTTCCTTATATAACCTATTTAATTATTTATTACATGCTATTTTAACTTATTCTCCTTGCTTTAAAAGTGTCTTAGTGACTCTTGAGCTTCACATTCTCTCTCTTCACTCATAATTATTATAAATACTAGCCTTTTTGGCTATTGTACAGATCTCTCCACCTGAGTATGGTGAATCCTTGTTCAATTTTTGCCTTGAAATATAAATAATGTTTTTTTTCCTCATTCATGATCTCATTAAGTTCATGTTATGGTTTTTGGTCTTGTAGAAGTATAGTTTGCTTACTTTGACATGTTATCCTTCTTAATGCCTTGTGTAGTTTGAAAGCTCTATTTCTTAGGTCAGTAAGAAGTGTATAATGTGGATTGTAGGTATAGTGAGTATCTTATTCATTAGTTTTTATAAAATACCTATTGTCTAATTCCTCCTATCCTAAGCTCTCTTCTAGACTACATGCTTGAAAAATTGATGTAGAAGAGGATTGTTTAATTGGATGAAGTGTATGTGTGGGATTCTCTTTGGTTCAAAGTGCATTGTAAGTGGTGTGATTAGAATATATATTTGGTGTATCACCTCCCCTAGATTATATTTTGTTTTCATTTATCCTGCTCCCTTTTCACCCCGCAAAAGTTAGTGGTAGGTTTGATCTATAGTGGTACATCAAGGGAACTAGCTATAATCTAGATATCCACCTCAAATTTCGGTCACCCACAACCCTGAGCTGGTTCCATTGTGCCACTTGAATGAGGAGATACTTTTCATCCCCTCAAGGGGTGAAAGTTTAAGTGAAAACATTCATTGTTACAAAAGTAGTGTCTTGATAAGAACTGGGGGGAGGCACTGGTAAACCCAACTAACTAGATGAAACATTAAGTTGAGGGTTTTCCAATACCCCTATAGCTTTATTGGTTGCATTAATTTTAGTATTTAGAGGTTATGTAACAATTATAGAAGAAAAAATTATGGAAACAATAGGAGTGGACACAAAATATATAATTGGAGGAGGTGGAACAAATGGGGGAGTAGTAATAATAGGGGTAGAGGAAGCATCCTCTACCTTTAGAACAAGCAGATTTGGTTGGGAACTTGGTTGAGAGGAAACAACCTATATCTTGGGTACTAAAATGAGAGGGGGAATACTAGGTCTGAGGGACACAAAATCAAAGGAAATAATAGTGAAAAGAGAAATACAAGACACAATAGGAGTAGTAGAAACTGAAGGGGTTGCTTCCTCACCTGATGGTTCTCCGTGTAATGGTGATTTTAACTTGGTGCCTTGGAGGCTTAAAATCTTAGATCTTTGAATCTAATCCTTATTGTGGATTCATCTCCATCTACCTCTTTTGATGGCCCTTCTATTGATGGGGCCTAAATAGCAAGACTCTATGGAGGGGGGTGAACAATTGGTTTCCTCTTGTAGAAAATAATTATTTTTATAGTTGTGGAAGATGCCTTATGTGTGGGTGTGGTTGAGGTAACCACACTAAAAACCTATAGGATTTATGTAAAAATTGGATGGGTAGGTCCTTCTGAATATGAATAATCAAGACAAATGGGATCATTGTGTGCTCCCCCAAGTGCAATATCAAGTACTCCAATCTCCTTATTTACATCTTTTAATAATACATGGGGTGTTTGTGAGGGTTGACCTTAGTATTTTGATGGATGAGAAGGATTGTTGACACAAAAATATGAGGTATTCCATCCTCTAGTGGGTGGGAGTTGAGTTTGTGCATATGTAATTGAGATAAATGGCTTCCCTTGAATGATTTTCAAGAGGTCTTCAACCAACCCAACTGTTTGTGTTCTTTCCTTGACCTGAGAATCATCCTTAGAATTGAGAAATAAGAATTCATGATCATATGTCTCATGATGGTAGGGAATACCAAGGCCATTGATGTGTTTTTTACTTGGCCATGTGGGTCCCACTTCATATGCGGTAGTGTGGCTAGTGAGTAGTACTCCCTACACCTTCCAGACTCATATAAGTGTTTGCAATTTACATAACACATCTTATCAATCATGAGGTGAGAGATATGGAAGGAGAGATTATTATTCTTGTGTATATCTTCATCTATCCCCCACCATAATTGGTAGGCAATTTATTATTCTACCAATTTGTTAGGCACATATTTGGGGAGGCATAGGGGTGATACCTTATGGTTTGTGACCATAATCACAGTGTAATCTAGGTATAACCAGTAATATCCCATGATGAAAAATGTATCCACAATGATTTTGGATACCCTAGGTAATGGATACTCATGAATGACCATCCATACTTGGGGGTAAATGTCCTCTACAATGCATCTGATGTTTCAGGCATATGCATATATGTGTATGAAGGAATATGAGTCACATATACAATATTTGATAAAGTTTGGAATTGGGTTCTAGAGTGACCCATTGTGAACATAAATTATGTCAAACATAGTGTCGAGAAGGTAGGAAATCATGTAGAAATTGCCTCCTTGGGGCCTTTTATCATTGTGTAATATCTGTTCCCGCAGCCTTGCACTAATCACCTCACCTAGAGTGAATGTCAACTCTGAATTCATTAGTAAGTCCAACAATGGAACCAACTCAAGGTGGAGGAATTTGATGTTGGGATAAGCATATAACCTATTTAGGAAGGACATCCTAATACAAATTACCATCCTAAGTTTGGTCATAGACAGTGACTACTTCTTTTTCAAAATGATGGTCTCCTTGAGAACCATCTAGCTACTTAATGTTTTCTCAATTGATTTATTATTCTTTCACGAGACTACCCTATACAAATTATATGTATCATATGCAAAGGGGAGATATATAAATTTGAAATTCATCCCTTAAGATGCATGATACAATTATCTTGTGCTCCAAATGGTGTAAGAATACACCTTTAATCACCTTCCCAAAAAAGAATAAGTATTGTAGGAGGTCTATGCATGGCAAGACTTATGGATTTTCTACTATGAAGTGTGTAGTCCTTGGTGTTTGAAGGGGAGGAGGTCTACAACTAAATGTCATTGAGATAGAGTCAAGCTCTCTTCATGGGTGTGTGCATCAACTTAGTGAATCACCTCCCACAGTGATGAATAATTGTTGTATTCATTGTTAAATACTAGGGATCAAAGATTATGTCCTTGTACTTAATCAAATCCTTGACAAAAAATATTGACGGGGGTAAGATTCCTTCGAATGTATTTGATGAGGACACCATTGATAATTGACTATGTTGACAATGTTTTGGTTTTCAATTTAGCAGCTCGGCTCTTTTATATGCATTATACACTCAAAATGTTGGTAACTAGGGCTTGTTAGTAGGGAGGTAAGTGAGTTCAAAGTTAGCTTAGGATCAATGAGCATGTCATTTGTTCATAATGTTTGGACATATATTGGGCATTCAATTCCATTTCATGTGCCATTAATGTCTAATGTCTATAACTTTGATTTATTTATTCAATTTAAAATTTGTCACTTCATTTGGTGAGTATGCCACATAATCACTATTGATGCTTAATAGGAGTGCCACATAATTTCTTTTTTCCAAGTGTTGTTTCATCGCTTGCTTCAATTTAGTTTGCTATGCCATAGGGACTCTTAGTAGTTGGGAGTCAGGATATAGTGTTAATTTTTTTTTAATGAGGTGAATGAATCTCTTGAGCAAAAGTTTTGAACATTTTAACCAAAGACCAAAATGAGCTGAATAAAAGTTTCGAGTAGTTTCGCTGAAGACCAAATCATCTAAACACTTTTGCTGAACAATTGTTACAAAGACCAAAAGTGTCAAAAATTGAAATGCCAAAAACAAATCCAAACATTTCCTCTAACACTTTTACTGAATAATTGTTCTGAACAAGAGTCCTGAACAATTTCATTGAAGACTAATTTCTTGCTGAGTACTTTCATCGAAGAGTTTTGCCGAATAACTTATCTAAAGACTAGAATGAGTCGAATTGTAAAAGCTTATGAAATCCTAGTTCTCAAATAGCAAATGTCAAAGAATATATGATACATAAAGTTACAAAGGCTCAATCTGTAAATAAAAATTCCAAAAAATTATCTTGATCAAAACTTAAAAACAAAAACTATGAAGAGTAACTAAAAGCCAAGGTTTATATACGTGTAAAGTGTTGAAAGCTATCTAAGACAGGATTTTAAATAAATTTTATGAAGATGAAGTCCCTTAAAGCATAGTTCTGAATAAGTTCACTGAAGACAAAAATGAGTCAAAACATGTATATACACAACTTATGAAGAACATGAGTAGGTTAGTCCACATAAATAAAGCACATTCATACGTTTGTCAAATAACGAAGTTAGTGCAATAGATAAATCTATAATTTTAGAAGACTTTCAAGATAGGCCTAGTCATTTTTAAAGAATATAATGGGTCCCTATTCTATAAAAATAATGAGGGTATGTTGGGTACAAAGAAAGGTGACTTATAGGGGAAATACTCCTGAGTATTTGAGAACTCAAAACCTTTGGGTAAAAGCTGTAGATCAAACATTGAGAGGATGTTCCTATAATAATTTAATGAAAATGCATGAAATAACAAATTAATTTACTGAAAATGTATGAAAGAATAGATTTTTATGATTAGAAAAAAGATTGAAGGAATTATATTGATCGTAGGCCACTTCAAGGGGGTAACCTCCGTTGAACAAGCTCAATACAAGTAATTCATGGATGCCTTCATTAGCCTCAACACCTAATTATATACTAAGTCTAATCTAAGTAAATACTACTTCCCATGAATGTGGTATAAAATAAAATTCTCATGGGATGAATTGTAAAACATATGCGTCTATAGCAACTAATATACTAATAAAGTAAAGATAAAGGGTGGCATGGGTTACTAACATCCCCTCCCTCTTAGAAAAAGATTTGTCCTCAAAGCTTTAAATGTAGGAATTGGTGCTGAATCTGAATTAGTGGTTCCCATGTTGTATCTTATGGCTACATTCCATGCCATTGAATTAAAACCTTTGTGATGGAGCGGGAGTGAATTTGGTGTGTGCACCTATCCAGGATTGCTTTCAGCTCAAGAAGGATGGATCCTTCATTATCAAGTTCTGGTAAAATAGTCTGCACTCTGATGTTTGTGCCAAGAAATTTCTTAAAACAAGAGACATGAAATACTGGGTAAACTCAAGAAAAAAGTGGGAGCTCCAACTTTTAAGAAATTGATCCAATCTTTTGGAGAACCTTATAGGGCCCATAGAACTTGGGAGCCAACTTATGATGCCCTTTGAGTTTTAGGGAGGATTTCTTATATGGTTGCAGGAGAAGAAAAACCATATCACTGACTTGAAAAGTGTGCTCAAAATGGTGTTGATTAGCCTATTGTTTTATTCTATTTTTTTCCATATGAAGATTTTCCCTCAAGCTATTAAGGATCTGATCCCAAGTTTAGAAAATCATGTTGACTGCTTGAATTGGTGAACTAATGGGGGTGTATAGAAGGAGCATTGGTGGTGCTTGACCATAGATTGATTTATATGGAGTCATTTTAGTTGAAGTGTGGTAGGAGGATTGTACCACCATTTGGTGAGAGGGAGCCACTTTGCCCACTGATGTTATTCTGAGGTGAAGCAATGAAGGAAATTTTCCAAGCATTTGTTGATAATTTTAGTTTGGCCATCCGTTTATGGATGATACCTGGAACTCATCTTCATTTGGGTGATGGTGCATCAAAATAGGTTTATCCAAAAATGGTTGGTGAAGGTTTCATCATGATCTGAGACAATGGATGAAGGAATGCCATGAAGATGGAAAATCTGGTCCAAAAAAAATTGTGCAACTATGGAGGTGGTATAGGGATGGCTAAGGGCACAAAAATGACTATATTTAGAGAGGAGATCAACCATAACCAAGATCAATATTTTCCTTCCAAATTTAGGGATCCCCTCAATGAAATACATATAAATATCCATCCAAATCCTGGTAGGGATGGGAAAGGGTTTGAGCAACCTAGGAATGAGTGTTGTTTCACCCTTGTTGCATGGGCAAGTATCACATTCAACCACCATATGTTGAATTTCCTTTTTAATTCCCTTCCAAAAGATGTTGAATCATACATACTCATAATTTTTGAGAAACCTTGAGTTCCCTATGGATGGAGAACCATGAAGTTCATAGAATACAACTTGTTGAAATTCTATGCTCTAGGGAAGCACTAGATGACCCTTGTATAATAAAGAAGCACCATCCAAAGAATAATATGGTACATCAGAGGGGTTATTGGAAAACTATTGAATAATTTGAGATAATGAGGACTCATTTAAAACCCTTGTTATACAACATACAACCAATTTTTAATAGGCATGAAAATAGCTAAAAAGGAAGCTTGGTTAAAAAATGTGTGAGATAGAGCATCAACCATAATATTATCCTTACCCTTATTGTAAGTGATATCATAGTCATATCCCATGAGTTTTTTGACCTATTTATATTGTGATGGGGAGGAGACCCATTGTTCCAAGAAATATTTCAAACTCCAGTGATCAATTTTGATGCAAAAATGATTCCTTAGTTGGTATGGCTGCCACATCTGTACTACATGCAAAATGGCCATCATTTCCTTTTCATAATTAGAGAGTACTAAATTCTTACCAAAAATGGCTCTTCTAGTAAATGTAATGGGGTGTCCTTCTTGGAGGAGAACAACACCAAGTCCATTTCCATAAGCATCACTTTCAATAGTGAAGGTCTTGGCAAAATATGGCATAGCTAGAACAGGTGTAGTACACATAGCTTGTTTCAATTCTTCAAATGCACACTTAGAAACTTATGTCCATGTAAAAACATCCTTTTTCAACATAGATATTAGAAGAGTGGAAATCTTCTTGTAATCCTTGAAAAACTTACGATAGTATCCAGTCAGCCCTAAAAAACCATGGAGACTCTTGAGTGTCTAAGGATGAGGCCAATTAGTTATGGAAGCTATTTTTTTGGGATCCACCTTAACCCCTTGGATTGAAAAAATATGCCCAAGATACTCCACTTCATCTTGAAAAAAAGCACATTTGGAATATTTTGTACAGAGATGATGATCAGAGAGAAGTTACGATGTGAGCTCCAGATGTTAGAGATGCTTAGACCATGTTTTACTATAGATGAGGATATCATTGAAGAAGACCGAAATGAATTTACATAAGTAGAGCTAAAATATTTCATTCATCAAAGCCTAAAATGATAAAGGATCATTAGTGAGGCTAAAGGACATGACTATAAACTCATAGTGGCCATCACGTATGTGCAAATCTATCTTTGAGATATCATCCTCATAAATCTACATTTGGTGATATCTAGAGCAGAGATCCAACTTGGTGAAAAAATGAGTGCTATGAAGCTCATCAATAACAAGGATCAAGAAATTATCCTTGATTATGATGTGATTAAGTGTGTGGAAGTCAATACAGAGGTGCCATGATCCATATTTTTTCCATACAAGGATAATTGGGGAAGAATATGGGCTGGTACTGGGGTAAATAATGCCTTGCTTTAATAAGTCTCAAATGAACATCTCAATCTTGGTCTTTTCATGAAATGGGTAATGGTAGGGCCTAATGTTGGGAGGAACGCTTCTAATAAGGATCTAAATATAGTGGTCCTTTGGCAATGAAGGTGGAAATCCCATTGATTTGGCAAAGACATGTGCATACCTATGCAGAACAGTTTGTAGATCAGAAGGAGGAGTGGAGATTGTTGATGGTTGCATGCAAATAGAATGGAGTTGAGTAATGGTGCTGTGTGAATTCTTCTTAAGAATATTTTCCATGACCTCAGTTGTAATCCTTTCAATGTGTGTTTTTTCCCATTATCTAAAAAATACATCCAAAGTTCAACAAAATCCCATAAGATGGGTCCAAGTGTGCATAACCATTGGGATCCCAAAACAAAATTACATCCACCTAAGGGCAAGGCAAACGTGTCAGAGAACAAGTTATAATATCCAATAGAGATACACACATTGAGACACCTCACTTTACAAGGTAATGTGCCCCCATTAGCAATCATAACTTCAAAGTTGGAGCAAAGATGGACAAAATAATCAACCTATTTGGTGATCTGATGGTCAATGAAGTTATGAGTGCTACCTTAATCAATGAGTATTATGAGAGGGAGGTTCTTGAAGTAACCCCTAAACTACATGGCTTTTAGGGTGGTGAATCTTACTAAGGCATGAAGAGAGATCTCTAGTTAATCTTTCAAAGAAGTAGGTTCCAAAATTGGTGGAGCTTCTTTCAGATCATCTGTTATATCTTAAGCATATTCTAAAACTTTAGTTTCAAGTAGAGATTCCACATCCAATAAGTAGATATTTTGCTCGACACATCGATGTCATTAGGTGAATTTGTCATCATAATTATAACATAGTCATTTTTCTCTATAGTCTCACATCTCTACTTCATTCAAATTGTTGATAGGAGTGGTTCTGGGGGTTGGCATTATTTGAGATCATTATGGAGTTATATTTATGAATGGAACAAAATTGGATTTGAATCGCTGTTGATCTATGATCTTGTCCTCTACCAACTTAGCCAACCCTAAGGATTCCATCATTATGTTGGGCTAAAACATTGTGATCTCAGATCAAATTGCATCCTTCAATCCATTGACAAAACAACTCTTGAAGAATTCATCAGATAATCCCTCTGTGTGATTGGCTAGTTTTTTAAATTTTATTTGATATTCTCTCATGGTTGTTGTTTGGAAAAGTTTAGTGAGTGCTCTAGTGAAGTCATCAAAATCACTAGGTCTAAACTATTGCAAAATGAGGGTGCAAAAATAAATCCATATGGGCACATCATGAGCCTTGGTATACCAATGATACTATTGAAGGGATTCTTGTTCCAAGTGAAAGGATGTAAGTGGGACTTTATTTGACATCAAAAGTATTATGCAGACTAAAATATTGTTTTGCCTAATAGATCCATCCATTCGGATCTACACCATTGAATTGAGGAAAATTAAATTTCAAACCACAAAAATTACTGGAAGAAGAAAACCCGATGTCTAAAGAGGACTCTGGATGCCATTTGTTGTTCAAGGTGGTATGTTAAAGATTGAGGCTGAGGATTTTTTCATCAAGATCTTTGATGTGGGTCTTGAGGGTAGAAATTTCATCTTCCATGTTTTTTGCTCCTATTTGGGTTACTACCATGACCAGAATAAGAGTTTTTTTTACATTGGGTAGGGAAACTAGAGTTAAGATACATTTAGTAAGGGATTTTTTTAATTTGGGAAAAATTGGAAGGGGTAAAGGTACTTTTAATAATTATATTGCACACTGGGAGTATGATTGATGAAGGCGAGGGCAAGTTTGGGAGTGAAAATGGAAAAACTAGAAAATTTATCAAAGAGGGATAAAGAAGTAGAAAAGGGAGGTGAACACTGTGGAAAAATTTCAAGGCAAATAGACAAAAATAGAAGTTATGGCAAAACCCAAAAAAAGGGAAAATTGAGATTTGTGGGAATTAGGAGTGGAATCGAGATATGGGACCTCAACAAAGAAAACGTGGAGAATGAAATTTTAGGTATCCAAATAAAGTTTGAGGAGTTTTTTTCTTGGTTTCTATTTTCTATCAACTATCCTCTGAGAGTGTGTTGATACTCTGCTGATAGTTTTTTAAAACTGATATGATGAAGATTTTTTGGTTTTTAGTTTCTATCAACAATCTGAATGCAAGTCTACTGAGAATATTTTGAAACTGATATAATGGGCCCCAAGTTTCAATGGTTGCTTAAGGTTTTAAAGATCTCTTTGGCTACCAATGTTGTTTGAGTGAGTATTGCTCTCTATAAAATTTCTAGCCATGGGTTTACCTCTAAGTGACAGCTTTTGGTTTTCCTCACAGGTGGGAACTACTCGATCGAGAAGGGGTTGTCACCTATTTCACTAATAGGTCATCTCAATGGGCCATCTACTTTGGGGTTCCTATGGTACTCCTCACAATGAGTTTTATGAATTTCACGCAAGCACTTCCTATAGTTATGAAGATAGGTTTTTTACCTTGATCCAAAATAAATTATTGTGATGCAGAATAGAGTTATCCAGTAGAAAAAATTAAAGACTTGCTGAGAAAAATACCTAAATGAATTATACATCAGAACAGAGTTTGGACTTTTTGAAAAAAAAAACTAGCCTTGAAAAGTGCTTTGATACCAGATGAGAGGATCTTACTACAACAATTTAATGAAAATGAATGAAATAGCAAATTAATTTACTAAAAATGTATGAAATAACATATTTCTATGATTAGAAAAAAAACTAAAGGAATTATATTGATCATAGGCCACTTCGAGGGGGAAACCTTCTTAGAGCAAGCTCAATACAAATAATTTGTGGATGCCTTCATTGACCTTAACACTTACTTATACACTAAGTCTAATCTAAGCAACTACTACTTCCCATTAATGTGGGATAAAAAAATGCTCATTAGATGACTTACAAATCATATGCATCCATAACAACTAATATACTAAAAAAGTAAAGAGAAGGGGTGGCATGATTTCCTAACAAAATGTCAAAGTTCAACCCCATAAAGTATTTGTTATTCAAATAGTAAGATTAATGATCAACATTCAATTATCTAAAAGATCTAATGGTGAGTGGTGACTGACAAGTCAGTGGGTCCAGGATGATCTAATGGAGTGTATTTGATTGTGCATTCAAGATCAATAATGACCATGAGTCAAAGAGGTCAACAAATACTTAAAGCAAATGCATTGGTGACAAGTGGCACAAGCATGTTAAACTAGCAAAAGATCAATGATCAATGGTCATCCAAAAAAATAAAGATCCAATGGTGTGAGCGAGAGTCAAAGATCAAACATCTCAGATCAAATGAAATGTTTCCAAATATCATAATCTTAGGACCTTGGATCAATGATCAACAACCAACATTGAAGGTCGAAGTAAAGAGACTCTCGAGGAGATCGATAGGTCAAATTCAACTGGATTCCAAATGGATAAAATAAGACTACGTGCCCAAGTGATGATAGAGAAAATTCTTTAATAAAATGAGTGATGTGGCAAGGGGAATGCCACATAGGCAATTATGTACGATTAAGGGATTCCATAGTAAAGAAAACTCTTCAGACTCATATAATGCTATGAAAGCTCAGTCAAAGACAAAAGATGAATAGTATTTTCCAAATATAAATAACAAAGTCCAAGAAATCAATGAATGATTGCATATGGTGAATACAAGTGTTTAGAAGATAGCTAATAATTAGTTAGACATATTATAACTGTCATAACATGTTTCAACCTCTCTCAGATAATACATGTGTCAACTCTCCCCAATTCAATTTTAAGTGCCTGAGAAATGATCTATGATGAAAGGCAGTTTCTTGTGCATAACAAAAATAATTATGTGCCACATTTCAAGAGTTTTATATTTTGACAACCATTTGTCTCATTAGACCTTGCATGGTCTATTTTTGAATTCAACCTCCTTCAAGTGTAACTCTTACTATCAGCTGGACATGTGTTCTAGTGACCTTTGAACTTCATTATTTTCTCCTCTCTTTGAAGTTCTATAAGTAGCTACCGTTTTGGTCTTTGTAAAATAAGACCACACCATGTATGGAAAAGCCCTGTTGGTTTCAACATTACACTCTGCCTTAGAATTATAAATGCAATATGTTTTGGGTTCATATCTCTTCTTGTTAAGGTGTGTGAAGAGATGTATAGTGAAGGGCTAAGTGATATTAATTTGTCCTTGCTTTTCTCTCAGTCTTTCCATGTTTGATGTGAGTGACTTCAGCCTAGCAAGTCATATGAAGTGTAGTCAAGTGTATGAATATGTTCCAAGTGTATAATGAGCCTTAGTACTTGAAACTGATCTATAGTCTTAATTGCCTTGAAAAGTCTTCATACATCTCACCTTCATATTGAAACACTAATGCTATTGTATTCTAGAACTCTCAGGCTGGTATTATAGGCTTTGATTCTTTATGAAATAAGTGCAATAGTCATGTGGAATTTTTTTTGGTGCATCACCTCCCTGAATAGGTTTAATTCATGTAATTTCTAACTCTTTTCTCCACAAGTAAGTACTAGTTTAGGTGATAATCTTTGCAAGATATATTTAGGGAGCTATCCCTTTAAATATAGAGGCTCACTTCCACTATAGGTATATCCACATACCTGGAAGTGTTTCCATATTGACCAAATCTAGAAGAGACTTGAACACCCTCTTCTAGGGTGTGATATTTGGTGACAATAGTTATGGCATGCTTGATGGGTCCATTATCTTCAAGACAACTTGTCAAGGTGAATGTTGGTCTTGATAACATCAAATGAAAATTGGTGTGCTTTTTAACATTTGGTGACTTCATGAAGGTAAATATGGTTCAAAACCATTGTTTTGTTATAAACTTGCTCTCATAATTCATGGTTCTCACTAGGTCATTCTCTAGAAGAGTTCTCAATCCCATTGACCCACTCTTTTAGCCTGAACTTCCCCTTGGATTTCAATATCCTCCTCCTAATCTACACTTTGAAGATCAAGATAATTTTGCTAGCCAAGGAAGTCAAGAGAGTGAATAAGTTGAAGAAATTAAAGATTTTGAAGAAGAAATGGCTAGACCTCATGCTTTCCTTACCTTCAATATAGAAAATCCAATTCACCTTCAAGCATATGATGCCATTCCTTGAAATGCCACAAAAAGTGTGCCTTATTCAATGGTGAGAGTCATGTTACACATAACGAACATATTAGAGATGTCTTTAATTTTTTAGCTTCCATAATATCACTCAAGAGAACATTGCCATTATACTCCTAGCCATGTCCCTTAGAGGGAAGGATCTTGATTAATAAAAGACTCTATAAGGTGGATGCATCACGTCATGGGATGAATTTGGAGTATTGTTGAGCTCAATATTTGGAAATGAGAGTGATCATGCCTCTCTTATACATTAGCTCAGTATGATCAAGAGAGGATCCAAAGAGATAATGCATGATTTTAATGAGAGGTTCCAAAATACTTAGAATAGATTACCTCATCTTATGAGGCCTCCTCCAAGTTTCATATTCCATACCTACTTGAGAGCTATTGGCACTAAAATTTCTATCATTCTTCAATCCATGGGTGGCTCCACTCTCCTTGAAGCATATGAAATTGCTATTAGAGCTAAAAATGGTCTCATCCAAGTTAGAAGATTACCTCCTAAGGTGTCCATGCCTCCATTATCTCATGATTATGCTAGTAATTTAGATGTGGATCAAATTCCTAGTGCCAATACCAAGTCTAAGGCTTCCCTTAGGCAAGTAAAAAATAATATTGATTGGAAAACAAAGTTCCTAGCCTTAGAGGTTCATAATAGGCAAGTTAGTATGTGGCAACGTGCCTATCAGAATCCTTACCCCTACTAGAAATAGTATGGTAAACAATTTGGAAGAGGAAGAGGTCAATGGAAACCTAATCCCAACAGACCTGCCAATGCATACAATCCTAACTCTACCACAAATAGAAGAGAGATGGTGCTAGTTCATAGAAACTTGATGCAAGGTGAAAACTAGTAGCAAGGACAATTTATGGATTCTAATGAAGGTAGAGACTAGGATCTTATTTCTCAATCATATTTTTCTCCTCTCTTATTAGCCAAAGATGAAGTTATGATGTAGACAAGTGAAGGTGGATAGCCTCAAGAAGAGATCTTCACCAACTTCCTAGTTGAGGATTATTTTGTGCTTAATCAAGGAACCTTGGTTGAAGATAACACTAGATCCAAGAGAAAGTATTTATGTGGTAATGTTAATGTGCCTATAGGATCATTCAATCCTCATACAAAGTAACAAAGTATGGTTGTAGGTGCAGTAACCTCAAATAACTTTGTATATCTTCCAAATCAGAGTATTGAAAAGACTGTTCAAGGCCGTCTAACTCATTAAGTCCCGAGCACTCCCTTACCTCCAAAAATATAAGAGAAAATAGGTATGGATTCTTTCAACATTTCTGATTCATTGAAAAGTAATAAAACATCCATTTGCTTTTGGGATGTTCTTCATATGCCTAGTTAGAAAGAGCTTCTACAAAAATAGCTATCTACTATCTCTACTAATGTTCCTCCTTCAAATCAAAGTTAAAGTCATTTTGTCCTTTCAAGTGTCATTAATACCATTATTGAACCATCCACTAGGGCTGAGAAACCTCTGCCATTATATCTCACTCTCATAGTGGGTGACAAACTAGTCCATAACTACATTGTTGATAGTGGAGCTTCTACTTTAGTCATGCCCAAAGTGGTAGCTAATAATTGGGCCTGAAGTATGAGCCTCATAAAAAAGAGTTCTCCAACTAGATGGTACACCTACTGTTAGGTTGTGGAGCTAAAAGCTTCACCAAGATGCAAACAGGAGAAGTTACGGAGCTTTCAGAGGTTGCATAGAGTTGCAGAATGAGTTGTAGGGCAACCGACGTCAGTCAGATAGAAGTGAAGAAGCAACCAACGTCGGTCACCAGTCGATCGACATTGGTCATGGAGGAGCCGATGTCGACAGCCTGTACATGAACATGCAGTTTGCATGTTGATTTTAGAGAGTCTATTTTTGGATTGTTAGTTTGCATGTTAAAGGCTAGTCATAGTTTTGAGTTGCGTGTCTAATTATTGTAATTAAGATAGTCTAATTATTGTAAGCATGAGATCTATATATGGACTCATGGGCTGTATTGTAAACTCGTAGCTAGAGAGTAAGAGAGCAAATAAGCTCCTTCTGAGAGAGGAGAGCAATGGTGTGTTCCTCCTAGTGCCACAGTACCAAGAGTGGGTGCTGGTTTGGAGAATCAGAAGGGTTATTCGTATTTGTATGATCTTAGTCAGCAGGTTAGCATGGGTTCTTTTGGAGATCTACAATGGTGAGTAAGGTTTAGTGATTTGCAGGTAGCAGCAGAGAGCAGGAGATCTACTTGGAGTATGGTTGTGTGCTTGGTGTACTGGCAGCGTGTTACTGACTGGTTGGAGAGGTGAACATCAATTCTGTATTGGAGTTGATTGTTGGGACCGAGAGAGAGAGGGAAGAAGGTCTTGAGGTGTGGCGAGCCTTTGAGGTGGAAGAAGAAGTGGCATCTTCTTTATTGTATATTCTTTTGAGTGATTATTAATACAATTGTGTATTGTCTCTCATATTCTTGTGTTGTTTCATATATCTAGTTACTTATTGATTCTGGTTAAATTTTGTGTTTAGTTGCTAATACAAGAAGTAATCATATGTGCTCTACTGGTGGAGCAAGATCCTGATAAGTGGTATCAGAGCCTTGGTTGTAGGTTCAAGAGCTGATACCAACAAGTGGTATTAGAGCTTTTGGTTGGGTTGACTAACAGGTGGTTCAGATCTGGTAGTGTTTGTTGATTACAGGTCACTCACAAGGGTTTCAGATTGAGTGGGAGTATAGCAATGGCAGAAGAAAGTAAGTTACGAATGGAGAAACTGAATAGCATGAATGGTCTGATTGATGGAAAGAAGGAGTAGGTAAAAGGTGATTGTTGGTCGGTAGAAGATCAGTGTGTAGAAGCAGAAGTTGCAGGGGATGTTGCACAGATTGCTTTGGATAAAGTAAAATCTTTGTTTATAGATTCTTTTGCCTCTTTCCATGCAGCCCGAAATAGAGCATCTTTTCATGGGTATGTCTTTGGAGACTTTGGAGAGATTTATTTAGGGGTTGGAGAGCCTTGTCAAATTATTGATGAAGGGGAAGTGAATCTAAAATTGTAGGCAGATAACACATAGGTGTTAAAGGAGGTTATGCAGGTACCAGTCTTGGAGATGAGTCTAATTTCTTCAAGAAATTTGGGTGATGGGAGATGCACTGTAACTCTCACAGCGGATGCACTTGAATTAGATGGTGGTAAGAAAGTAGGTATGCTTTATCTATCTACTTATATTATTGATTCACCTTTTGTTACAGAGATGTAGCTTTGTAGGCTTGGTCACATATGTAGGAGGGGAATGCATGTTCTTAAACAGAAGACAGATGTTTTTGACAAGCTAAAGAACTGGAAAGCCTTGGTGTTCATGGAAGAGATGACGGACATAGATCAGGTGAGAGAACTAAATTATTCTGAGCAAGGCTATGTTGATTTGAACAGGATTTTGATCCATGGAGAGCTCGTGGGTAAAAATTTATCACTCATAGGTGAACACAGGTACTGGCATCGGTAAAAAAGTAATTGACGTCGATAGAAGGAAGACTGACATCGGTAGGAAGGATACCAGCGTCAACCAGGGAAATGACGTCGGTAGTCAAGGTTAGTGTAGGGAACTGACATCGATCAGGAACAGACTGGGAGATGGTCGAGATCGGTCACTGGAATGGATATTGGGTAGACAGCAAGCTGTCAATAGGTCTCAAACGCTCATATCGAGGTCAGAAAGGGTAAGTGAACCTCATATTCGTTGTTCACCTTCTTTATATTGCTTATTGATGGTCAAGAACCAAGAAGACGTGAAGAGGCAATGCAGGTAGAATCTAGATACAGTGAGAGCTTGGCATGGATGAGGAGTGTGAGTCTTTGGAGAAGAACCAAATAGGTATCTGTTGACAGAGTTGTCAGCTGGAAGAAAGCACTAAAAAATGGAATGGATTCTCAAGTTAAAGAAGAGAGTGGATGGATACGTGAGACAGAAGGCCAAGGTATATGGTCTTGAGGTAGCTTCAGGACAGTGGTACAGGTTTGACAGGGGGATGACTAAGCATGGCTTTAGTAAACGTTAGTGTAACTATTGTGTTTTTCTTTACCAGGTGGATAATGATTGTAACATTATTCTATTATTGTATGTGGGTGATTTGCTAGTAGGTTTGTACATACAAGGTTTTGCTGAGCTAAAGGTAAGGTTAGTTCAGAGGTGTGTCATGAGGAATTTAGAGCAGCAAAATTCTTTGGCATAAGAGACATGGAGATTTTGTCTCCAGTGGGAGCTGGTGTGAAGACGGTGTTGGCGGGGTTCATGATGTAGGATGCAGAATCAGAAAGCACACCAAGGGCTGGATAGTTTAAGCTTAGCTTAGAATAGAGTTCAAAATCACATGAGGTCTAGTGTAGACCTGAGTTTTCCCAAGCAGTGGGAGTTGTCAGAAAGTATGGAGCCAATTTGGGGAAGGAGTACTGGAGGGCATTTCAGTGGATTCTCAGGTATCTGAGAGGGATCAGTTTTAGGGATTCTTGTTATGCAGGGTCAAGGTCTTCACTACATGGATATGTAGGTTCAGATGTGGCAGGTTACTTGAATGACAGGTGTAGCATCACAGGTTGTGTGGTGGTTGGTCTTCAGGATTGATCTTGAAGAGGGATACAAGCCATAGAATAATTTAGACGGTGTACAGGTATAGGTACAGGTGCAACTATTTATCTCCAAATGGGAGATTGTTAGGTTGTGGAGCTAAAAGCTTCACCAAGATGCAAATAGGAGAAGTTACAGAGCTTGCGGAGGTTACGGAGAGTTGCAGAATGAGTTACAAGGCAATCGACATCGGTCTGATCAACTGACGTCGATCAGACAGAAGTGAAGAAGCAACCAACGTTGGTCACCAGTCGGCCGACATCGGTCATGGAGGAGCCGATGTCGGCAGCCTGTACGTGAACATGCAGTTTACATGTTGATTTTGGAGAGTCTATTTTTGGACTGTTAGTTTGCATGTTAAAGGCTAATCATAGTCTTGAGCTGCGTGTCTAATTATTGTAATTAAGATAGTCTAATTATTGTAAGCATGAGATATATATATGGACTCATGGGCTGTATTGTAAACTCGTAGCTAGAGAGTAAGAGAGCAAATAAGCTCCTTCTGAGAGAGGAGAGCAATGGTGTGTTCCTCCTAGTGCCACAGTACCAAGAGTGGGTGCTGGTTTGGAGAATCAAAAGGGTTCTTCATATTTGTATGATCTTAGTCAGTAGGTTAGCATGGGTTCTTTTGGATATCTACAATGGTGAGTAAGGTCTAGTGATTTGCAGGTAGCAGCAGAGAGCAGGAGATCTACTTGGAGTACGGTTGTGTGCTTGGTGTACTGGCAGCGTGTTACTGACTGGTTGGAGAGGTGAACATCAATTCTATATTGGAGTTGATTGTTGGGACCGAGAGAGAGAGGGAAGAAGGTCTTAAGGTGTGGCGAGCCTTTGAGGTGGAAGAAGAAGTGGCATCTTCTTTATTGTATATTCTTCCAAGTGATTATTAATACAATTGTGTATTGTCTCTCATATTCCTGTGTTGTTTCATATTTTTAGTTACTTATTGATTCTGGTTAAATTCCGTGTTTAGTTGCTAATACAAGAAGTAATCATATGTACTCTATTGGTGGAGCAAGACCCTGACACCTACCAATATGATAGGATTGATAAAAAACTTAAAGGTTTTCTTGCATGATTATCCTAGTTTTCCTATCCTTCAAGATATAGTTATTGTTGACCTACCAACTCACTTTGGAATCTGCCTATCAAGGGACTTTACGGCCAATATTGGTGGCTATCTCTCATATAATTGGTATTTCTTGGCCTTTAGAACAAGGTATGGGACCAAGCTGACAATTAGGACACAACCTCTTGCAATATTTCATTTGAGCCTTACATTGAAATGAGTTCCAACTTAAACTGTGTTGTTCATGAGAAGGAAGAGCCTAATGTGGATGATGGAGCTTCCAAAATTGAGGGTATTTTTGAGCTATTTTTGGATGAGTATGGTGAAAATGCATATGGACATGATCTTTATACATATTTTGAGCAAACTAATCTTGAGACTTACATTATGCATGAGGTGCTATTTAAAGGAGCTAAGGTAAGTGTCAAATATTCTCATGTTGTTGAAGGTAAATATATGATCCATGAGTATGATGATCATAGGTTGATGAATATAATTTAGCACCATGATGGGAAATATGATGATTTTATCCTTGCTATTGATGAGGATGTTTTGAATGATGATACTCATGAAGTGAATGAGAATGAATTTTGGCAAAGGTTTGATGTCATATCTCATGAGTTTTATCAACTTGGTAATGTTACTTCCCCTTGCAAGAAGTCTACATATGATTTGGATAATGCATATAACAAGCATGATGATATTATCTCAATCAGTATATAAAAGGGTTTCATGTTGTGAATGAAGAAGAACTATGACAAAGGCTCAATGTCATATGCAAAGAGTTTGACATGTTGGGTAAGCCTCCTTTTTCTCCAAGAGATCCCATATCTAATGTTGAGATTATCAATGAGGTTAATGATCATCAGGTTAAGGCTATTGATCATGTTGTTAATGACCTTCACCTCCATATCTTAAGTGTCCCTTTAGATATGGAGGTGAAGGTCATTCTACTGATCAAAAACCTCCTATCACGAAGCCATTTGATGATGTTAGGGTCCCAGAAGTTGCAAACATGGATAATGACGTCAAGACAGAGGTTGTTGTGCCTCAAGAATAGTCAAGAGATCCACTTGATGTTGAATCAACTTAAAGGGAATTGGATGGTAAAAGAGAAGAACCTAATACTCTAAAACATCAAGCACTTTTTGTTATAGAGAAAGACAAAGTTGATAAGACTATTATACACTCCAATCTACATTTTTTTGGAGAACATCCAATGGATATGATTGATATGTTACTTCCTAGAGAACAAGAAATATCATCCATAAAGGTTACAAATAGTTCTCTTGCAGACATAAGAAGATTCAAAGGTGTTAGGCTTCTTGACCACACACATATGCAAGTGATTGGTGAAGAGCATGCTCCTCATGCTAGGATGACTTCATGGAGTAATAAAGAAGCTAGGGGAATTATTTTGACCCTGATTGAGGTATAAACAGTTGTTTCACCTAAAGGATGAGGTTTTATAAATAGTAGATTAGGTGTTTGTTTTGAGTCAGTTGTGCGTGTCGTGTTCCCTAAGTGTTCTGGTCGAACACATGTGTGTTTCTACTTTGTGTCTTGTTCTTGTTGTTTAGTGTGTCATTTTAAGGCAATTTGTATGTCAACCTATTGTACATGTGACTCCATATCCCAATGGATAGGATTAGGTGACTGGTCATGACATAAAAAGCATACCACCCTTGGGAAATCACCAAGAATGTTGATCATTTTTACCATAGCTCAAAATGTGCCAACCCCCTATAGTCGAAATATTGTATAGGGGATTATTATAACATCATAGGGTGTTTCATATTTCTATTTGATGTCATTTCATATGCCATTATATCTTTGATCATAGTACAATTTAGTCCTTATGTCATTTGATGTCTTAGGAGTCATTTTAGAAGTCACACAGTGTTCGAATAGTTCAAGATTAGGGATGAGTTGCACAGGCCTTAGAAGTTCATCGGAGCCTTCACGAGATCAAGTAGAAATTGTTATAACAAGCTCAAAAGAACCTGTGGGCTTAAAGGCTTGTTGGATACTTGGAAAATATCCTAATTTTATTTGGCTAAGTACAAAATTCTTTTAGGGGTAATTGTTTTGGGTTTTTTGGCTAACTGTTGGGGACTTGTCAAGGAAATTGGCTGAATCAAAAGCTATGAAGACTCATTTCAGTCGGGTAAAATGCTCGCTACAAAATTCCTAAAGTACTATTTCTTCCAAGAAAATTATCTAAACAATTTTCTTGAAGGTAGAATTCTTTCAGACATTTCATCTGTAGAAAAAAGCTAAGTGCAAATTATTTTGAACATTTTTTTTGAAACAAAAAATATCACAAACATAATTCTTTCAAACAAATTTCCCAATACAAAAAGTTTGAAGGAATGAACCTGCAGTAAAAATCCTGATGACCCATATTATTTTAGGAAAATTTGTCGATGCAAAAAGTCTGAAGCTATCATTCTTGTGGGGAAATTTTTTTGAAGATAAGGATCCCAAGGAAATTTCCCAAAATAAAATCTCAAATAGAATTAAATTATTTCAACAAAGTCGATCTAGTAAAGTATGATGTTAGTGCTAACATAAAAAATTAGACCAGACAAATAATCGTTGAGTTTCAAAATGTTTAGGGACAATTGTGCAAACATCAAATAAGTTCACATAGACATCATTGTCAGTCATGTAGACATTAATTTTAGGCTATGATAAATAGCCATTGGAATTCAAATATCTCACAGACAGGTTTATAGATGTCAGAAATGGTCATGAGGATGTCAAATACGTTTGTGTGAACATCAAAGTTCAACCCCATAAAGTAGTCATAATTCAAATATCAAGATCAATGATCAAAATTCAATTATCCATAATATCTAATGGCGAGTGGTGACTGATAGGTCAGTGGGCCCAGGTGTTAGAATAATGTGTGTATAAGCTTATCTAGGTAGTATGTTTTTACCTATGGTAAGTTATTTATTACCTAGGGTAGATATTCGTTACCTAGGTAATTGATTTGTTTTTACTGTTGAAATATTCTCTATAATATTTGGTTCCATGTAACTATTAAAACCTGAATATATTCAATTTTATCTATTGTATACATATGACAAATAGTTTGCTTTTTAATTAACAAACTATTTGCGTTATTTATTCTAGCAATTTGATAGATTGCTCATAGAGAATAATATGAGTTTTTCATTATTTGTTGAAAGAAACTTGTTTTAATATTTCAATGAAGTAATTGCTGGTATTTACATTGAAGAAATGTCCTCCGAGTTGATCCTGTGAATCATTCATTTGATTCTTTATTTCTACATGGTTTCAAAGCATTTTGGAGCCTTCAGTTCCAGTTTCTCTTGCTCACAATTCTTTTGAATCTTCATTTTTTTAAGTTTATGTACATTTGAAGATTACTTCTTATATTTTTTTAGATTCCATAGTTATTCTAATAATATTTTATATCTTACATTTGTCAAAAGTTGAATTTGAAAAAAAAAAACAAAGGAATTCCAAAAGAAAAAAAATCTATTTTTGACTTGTTTAAGAACCCCTATAACAAGCTGTACAAGTCTATTTTGGTAGATTAAAACCTATGGGAGCATCAAAGACTATCTAAAGTCTGATCTTAGCTAAGGTCATACCATTGTGCATCAGATCGTACACCTTTTTGGGAGCCTTTTCCAATGCCTATCTCCAGGTAGTTTTTTAAATTAAAATCTGTAATAAAATTACTGTTTTAAGCTATACAAGTTCAAATCAGGGTTTGATTTTTTATGGAGGCTTAATTTACATATTTTAGGCTCATTCCAAATTAGGACGTATAGAATTGTATCAGGCCGTATAGCTCTTGTGGATTATTTTCAAGATCCAGTCCTAATACGCCTTGGAAGATTTTTATATGATTATTGAAAATTCTAATTTTTTGGGGTCTTAAAATGCATGGAGAATTTCACGTAATAGATTTGTTTTGATTGGTCAACACCCCTCATCCTCCTCCACATGTGTGAGTTGGTTTTTTAGCTATTTTTTGATCATTAAATGCTCTTGGAAGTGCTTAAAACTCATTTTTTGACTTATATTTTCAAAATTTGAAATTGACAAAGTGGTTAATTAAGACCTTGCTTTGTAAGAGGTCTTGGGGTCAAATCCCTTTCCTTTTTTTTCAAACGATTTTTATTTTCACAAAACAAAAATTGTAATTTTTTTTGAGAAAATCATTTATTGGCCACAAATTTTAAACTTGTAAAATGCAATTTTTTGCATTATTTTTCCAAGAAGTGACTTTATATTGTAATAAGAGGGATCTATTTTTTTAAATAAATTGTACATAGAATATCTACGTCTTTTTTTTCAATGTCATCTTCATCTTTGGGAATGGATTATCGATTATTTGAACCTCTCAACTCCATAAATTATCATGTTTAGAAGTCAAAAATGTAACAACTTCTTCAGTCAAAATGCTTATGGAGGATTTTTAATGACAACACGTGTGACATTCACCTCTAAAAAGGATAAGTACACATATGGTTATAATTAGGATGAGGCACTTGGATTGATTGGCCTCAACATTTAAGATAATCTTCAATTCCACATTACAGATGCCAAAACACCAAAAGAGGTATGGGATACGTTTATAAAACTATTTGGTAAAGTAAATGAATTCAAAATGTTGCAATTAGATGTGGAATTGAGTGCTTTATCTCCATCAAATTTTCCTTCTATAGATGATTTTTTGGCAAAATTCAAGTTTATTAGATCACAGTTAAAAGCTGGTGAGAAGGATAAAAATGATAAGGAGTGCATCTTCATGATTTTGTCAAAATTGAAAGGTCCATATAGTGTATTTTCTTCTACTTTTTATACCATGATGGATACATTAGGTGATGAATTCAAATGGTCTTATTTTGAAGTTTTTTGTGAAAGACTAACTAGAGAGAAAACTAAACTAATGGCCTTAGATGCTCTACCTAGTTCTAGTCATGCCTTAGTGGCTAACACCTCAAAAGGAAAATGATCACCTAAATCTAAGCAGAAGCCAATATATTTCAAATCTATAGACACCACTACACAATCTTCTCAATATTCTAAGAATAAAAAGTATTTTAAGCAAAAGAAGAAAACTTTTGGTCGTTGAAACTTTTTTGGTGGTCCTAATCATGATGAAAGTAGATGTTTTAAGAAGATGGAAATAATAAAGGAAGCATAGAAACAATACAAGATTTATGTGCCTTCTCCATCCTCTACTCCTTTTACAGGGAAAGGGAAAGCACTCTCAGCTAGGGCTATATCTTCATCACGTGATCAATGGATTTTTGACTCAGGTGCCTCTCATCATCTCACAAATTCTCAAGATTTCTTATCTTCTATTATAGATTGTAGTACATCACATATTGTCATGGGGAACTCTTCATAGATTGATGTTTTGGGATCAGGTACTATTAAAAAACAAGATGGTTATTTTAATGATATATTACTTGTACCCTAAATCTCTTCTAATCTTCTCTCTGTGTATCATATATGTCATTCTGGTACTAGTAAAATTATGGAGTTCACTCCACATGATGTTGTTATAAGAGAATGTAATAATCCTAGTGAGATAGTTGTTATAGGTATATCAGATCATTCTATAAGACTTTACACTTTTGATAATTTTGAGTCTTCTTCTAGGACTTATGGTTCTTCACTTGTAGCACATGGTGATAGTCTTAGTAAATTGTGGCATGAAAGGCTAGGGCATATATGTTTTTGTTATATGAAAAAAAATGAGTACAAAAAATCTTGTAAATGGCCTTCCTAAGGTCACATGTATTGATGGAATATGTCCTGGATGTCTAGTTGGTAAACAACTCTAGGATCCATTTTTAGTTGGTAAGGCAAAATGTGCTCATGTACCCTTAGATTTGGTTCATAGTGATTTGATGTCTTTTCCAACTCATTCTTTTTGAAGGGAAAAATATGTACTCACATTATTTGATGATTTCACTCATAAAACTTGGGTATATTTTCTCAAGTTGAAAATTGAAGTATTTGAGACCTTTAAAACTTTCAAAGCCTTTGTTGAAAAATAATCATCTCTTTATCTCAAGAAGATATGCATGGAAAATGGGGGGAATATGACAATAATGCTTTTTTAGATTTCTATAGTGAGCATGGCATTCAACATTAGTTCACTGTATCATACACTCCCCAACAAAATGGTGTAGCAGAGATGAAGAAACAAACATTAAAATAGATGGCAAATTTCATGATTCATTCTAGAAATTTGGGTTCACAATATTGGGCTGAATCATTAAATTGTGTAAACTACATTCAAAATTGCATGCCTCACAAAGTTATGTAGAATATGACACATGAAGAAGCTTAGTCTAGGATCAAGCCAAATATTTTAGATTTTTGTGTCTTCGGTAGTTAGGCATGGGCATTTGTTACATATGACAAATGAAAAGCATTGGAGAAGAAAATCCAACCACTTACTTTTATTGGCTATTGTGAAGATGTAAAATCTTACCACCTTTTTGATTCTGTCTCACATGATGTATTGTTTTGATGGGATGTACGTGTTGATGAGATATTCACTCCACAGGAGTCTACATATTGTACTTCTCTTTATCCTCCTCCTTCCTCTTCTATAGATGATAGTGAGGATTTGATTTATATTGATCATGATGAGGATGGTTTTGATGTTTTACCTATTCAACCACCATAGCCATCTACTTCATCATCTATGCCCAAGTGGGCACATAACACTCTTCAGGTAGTTGGTTCTTTTGTTGGTGATCCATTTGAATCTCATCACACTCGCGCATAGATATCTAGTGTTTTTATTATGGAAAAATCCATTACTAATGATCTAGTATTATTTTCTGAGGCCATTGGTAAACCTGAGTGGGATGCTACTATGTATGATGAGTATTCTTCATTGATGAATAATCATACATGGGATCTTGTTCCTCTTCCTAAGGGAAGAAAACTTGTAAGATGTAAATGGGTATTTAAGACCAAATATGCTACAGATGGATCAGTTAATAAGTACAAAGCTAGATTAGTAGCTAAGGGTTTTTCATAGGTTGAAGGAGTAGATTACTCTGAAACCTTTTCCCCTATAGCTAAGATGGATTCTATTAGGCTTGTACTTTCCCTTATTGCTTCACATCATTGGTCAATTTTTTAGATGGATATGAAGAGTGCCTTCTTGCATAGATATCTCCAAGAGGAGATCTATATGGATCAGCCTCTATGATTTGTACATGACTCATCATTGGTTTGTAGACTCCATCATTCTCTTTATGGTCTCAAACAAGCTCTTTGAGATTAGTATGAGAAGATGGACTCTTTTTTGAGTTCTGATTTCCATCATTATGAGTTAGATCACAATTTGTATATCCTGAAATAAGGTGAGGATATTGTGATATTGGTTTTGTATGTTGATGACCTTATCCTCATTGGCAATTTAGACTCCTTAATTCAAGACATAAATGATAAGTTGGTAGATAGGTTTGAAATGATAGATTTGGGACTTCTGTATTATTTTCTTGGCCTTCAAGTTCATCAATATTCTAAGGGTATAGCAGAAGTAGGTGATAGATCTTCTTTACAAGTTTACCATGGCTGATTGTAAGCCTGCCCCCACTCCATATTAGAAAGGTGTTGTGTTATCTACCACTTGCATGACTCCTCTTATTGATTCAACATTGTATCAACAACTTGTAGGTAGTCTTTTATCCCTGACTCATACATGTCCCAACATTACATTTGTTGTGAACCTTATCTCTCAATTTTCACATGAGCCTTATGAGAGTCATTGGCTAGCATCCAAGCATATTTTATGCTACATTCAGGGTATCCCACACTTTGGTATTCAGTACACACCATAGATTTATCCACATCTTTTTGGATACACTGACTCAGATTGGGCTAGTGATATTGACACTCATAAATCCACTTGCAGATTTGCATTCACACTTGGTTATGATCCAATTGCTTGGTCATGCAAAAATTAGACAACTATTGCATTATCTTCCACTGAGGTAGAGTATCAAGGTGTTGTCAAATCCAGTGAGGAGATCCTTGGCTTCGACAGTTGCTTGGAGAGTTTGGTTTCACACAACAGGGTTCTACTATTCTTTGGTTTGATAACCAAAGTGTGATTGTTATTTCATGTAATCCTATTGAGCATCAACACATTGAGATTCACATGCACTTCATTTGATAACTCATTCAAAATGGATTCCTTTCTCTAGAGTTTGTGCCTACTACTGAGCAGATTGTTAACATATTCACTAAGCCTTTAGCTTCTCCTTGTTATCTTCAATTACAACAAATGCTTGGGGTGAAGGAAGTTTTACTTGGGGGGGATTTCCCATGAAGTTCCATCTTCCTTTTATTATGTTTTTTGATTAGGTTTGTACATGGGTACCTTATCAGGCTTAGTAGTCGAGACCCATCTTTGGTTGATACTCCCTATGTTTATCTTATGGGAGGGTATTAGAATAATGTGTGTATATGCTTATCTAGGTAGTATTTTTTTACCTATGGTAAGTTATTTATTACCTAGGGTAGATAATAATTACCTAGGTAGTTGAGTTATTTTTACTGTTAAAATATTTTCAACAATATTTGGTTTCACGTAACTATTGAAAATTGAATATATTCAATTTTCTCTATTATATACGTATGACAAATAGTTCGTTTTTTACTTAAAAAACTATTTGCATTATTTATGCCAACAATATGATAGATTTATCATGGAGAATAATCTAAGTTTTTCATTATTTGTTGCAGGAAACTTGTTTTAATATTTTAATGAAGTAATTGCTAGTACTTGCATTGAATAAATGTCCTCTGAGTTGATCCTGTGAATCATTCACTTGATTCTTTATTTCTACACCAAGTAGATATGATAGAGTATATTTGATCACACATTCAAGATCAATGGTGAGCAGGGGTCAAAGAGGTCAGTGAATTATTGAAGCAAATGCACAGGTGACAAGTGGCACAAGCATTTTAAACTGTAGAAGATCGATGATTAGTAGTCATCTGGACAAATAAAGATCTAACAGTGTGAGTGAGAGTCAAAGGTCAAGGATTCAAGTAAAATACAATGTTGCCAACTATCATAATCTCAAGACCTCAGATCATATGATCAATGTCTAGTGTTGAAGGTTGAAGCAAAGAGACTCCCAAGGAGATCAATTGATCAAATTGGATTAGATTCTAGATGGATAAAATGAGACTACGTGCCCATGTGATGACAAAGTAAATTATATAATGGAATGAGCAATGTGGTAAGGGGAATGCCATATAGGTAGCCATGTAGGATCAATGGATTTTTTATTAGAGCAAACTCTTTGGACTCATATGCTACCACGAAATCTCAGTCAAATACCAAAGATGAACAATGATTGCCAAATGTAAAGAATGAAGTCTAGGAAATCAACTAACGACTACATATGGTGAATACAAGTGTTTAGAAGATATCTAGTAGTTAATAGAATGTATTATGACTATTATAGTAGGTTTCAACCTCTCTCAAACAATACATATGTTTCAACTCTTGCCAATTTAGTTTCAAGTGCCCAAGAGATGATCCATGATGAAAGGCAATTTCTTATGCATAGAAAAAGGAGCTATGTGCCACATTTCAGGGGTTTTATATTTTGAAAACCATTTGTCCCATTATAAATTTCATGTTCTATTTATGAATCCATCTCTTACAAGTGTAACTCCTCCTATCAGCTGGACATGTGTTCTAGTGACCTTTGAACTTCATTCTTTTCTCCTCTATCTAAAGTTCTATAAGTAGCTACCATTTTGGCCTTTGTTAAATAAGACTACACCATGTATGACAAAGCCCTGATAGTTTTGACATTGCACTCTACCTTAGAATAATAAATAAAATCTATTTTGAGTTCATATCTCATCTTGTTAAGGTGTGTGAAGATATGTATAGTGAAGAGATAAGCGATATTAATCTATCCTTGCTTTTCTCTCAATCCTTCCATGTTTGAGGTGAGTGACTTCAGCCTAGTAGGTCATATGAATTGTAGTCAAGTGTATGAATCTATTCCAAGTGTATAATGAGCCTTAGTATCTATAACTGATCTATGGTCTTACTTGCCTTGAATAGTATTCATGCATCTCACTTCATATTGAAACACTAATGCTAGTGCATTCTAGAACTCTTAGGCTAGTATTTTAGGCATTGATTCTTTGTGAAGCAAGTGCAATAGTCATGTGAAAAACATTTTGGTGCATCACCTTCTACAATAGGTTCAATTCATGTAACTTATAACTCTTTTCTCCACAAGTAAGTACTAGTTTAGGTGATAAGATTTGCAAGATATATTCAGGGAGCTAGATCTTTAAATGTAGAGGCTCACTTCCACTATAGGTACACCTACATACCTAGAAGTGTCCCCATGTTTCCCAAATCTAGAAGAGGCTTGAACACTCTCTTCTAGGGTACAAGATTTGGTGACAATAGGGACATTGGTCGCTATTGGCTCTAACTCAATTGTTCAGCCATCTAGGTAGAAGGGGTAATGGTAGATCCCCTTAGGCTACCCATATATGTGCGAATGAAGTTGGTGGAAGAATAAATAGCCTACTAGATGGTTCATGGGATTGGTGGCCTCTTCAAGAGGAAGAAGAAAACTCCTCATCAAAATGTTCTTTATGAGCTGGGAAGATCCAAGATGAAGCAATGGAAAGATGTACTAGTAGAAATAAGGCATAAAGACTCATATCTCTTTCCCAAAGATGAATGCATGATGTGGGACCCTAATCAAGGCATCTCTAAACATCTTCCCAAGTTCAAGAGAGATGTAGCTATCAATTACAAGCATCAGGATGAGGTACATAATTGCATATAACTTGATAAATTGCACGATAATGAAGTCCTAATAAGGTATACAAAGAAGAACATACCACTAGAAATGAGATTAGATTGGGAGAGAAGGAAGGAAGATATAGCTAGACCCCAACCCCCACCAGCTCATGGAAGCTTATTCAATGATAATCATGAGGAGAAGGAAGAAGAAGAGGAAGAGGATGATACTCCTCTAATAATAAATAGACCCTATAGGCCCCCACTTTAGGCTACTCCAAGTGGGCAAGATGCACCTATAATTTTAGAACAAGGAGAGCCAATCAACCAGCCTAGCCCTTCAAAGGCACATGTAATCACCTCAACATCTATTGAATAAGCTACCGTAGAGGACTTGGATCAATCATATATAGATGTTTTTGAGATTTCATTGGAGGGATTGCAAGCACTAGTAGGGAGGAATGTGGAGAAGGTCTATGCAAAGAGGAAGTCTCCACTAAGATTCGAGACTCTTGTTGTAAGTTCTACACCTTTGCCTTCTCCCTCACTTGTTAACACATTCACTACTACCCTTGCTGCTACTGCAAATACCATTACCATCTTCACTTACCCATCCACTACCAATTTTGGGGGCACCATTCCTCCATTCATTTCCCATGCCACTAAAAACTTTAAAACTCCACCTAGTTCCCAAAGCAATATGACTAGTCAGGCTATGGAGTCTACTTCATCCCAAATAGTTACTATGAGTACATCCCTTGCCCTTGGCTCCATTGTACCCACCAATCCATTGAGGCTCATTCCTCCATATTTCACCTAGTAGTAACCACATCACCTCACCCTAATATCAAGAATGATTGGGCCTTAGACATCACCCTCATTCTTTCTAAACATGGGCCCAACCAAGACATTGTTTGATCCATTGTGATAATTAAACCCAACCTAATTGTATACCCTTACTTTAGCCTTAGCTTCTTATTCCTCCTAATCAATCCCATTAAAACCACCTCCTACTCATCCAACCACCCCAAATTAGGTGAGAGATATGATGCAAACAATAAGGTAGGGGAAAACTCAAGTGGCCTCTTCGACACCTTAGATTGGAATGAGATTCGATGCATCTATTAGGACAATGAAAAGAATAGTGAGGAGACAAGTAGATTAACCACAGTCTAGCTTGACTATGATTTATAAAAGTGAAGAGCCTCTCTTCACTGTGACCAAGAAGAGAAAATTTTACCCTGTAGAAGTTCAAGAATATGAAGAGGATCTATATCCTTAGTATAAGCATAGGCTAAATCAACCATCACTGTAATGAAGGGGATACAATAGGAGCTGAAGAGGTTGAAAGAGAAAACACTACCTATTGTGCCTGAAGGCACATTGATTTCAATAATCAATGTTGTAATTAATGTCTTCAACCTCTATAAGGTTATGAAGAAGAGACATGCATATGGAATCCAACAAGCAAAAGAGGTCACTAAATTAGACCAAAGTCTCGTCCATTATGAAACCAAGTTGACAAACATGGAAAGGGTGGCGAGTAGTAACAAGTTCCCTAACATGAAAGTTTTGCCTTTGGAGGATATAGTGCCTACACAAACCATCCTCATGAATAGAAAGAGGATCCTGAATACATGGTTTGAAAAACTCAAGGATGCAAACACATCCTTTGAGAAGATTGAATTCAGGATTACACATTTGCTAAAGGATGCCATAACTACCAAAGTAACCAAACCAGATGGCTCCTTCATGGACAAGAAAGAATTCAAATCATAGATGAAAGTCTTCATGGCATGGTTTCAGTAGGATGTGGCAGGTGCCAAGTTAGTAGCATAAGTAATTGACATTATACCAGTTGCTAATCAAAGGAAGCAAAAGGCAAAGGCAATAGAAGAAGCCCTCAAACCCATACTTACGGAACATGACAAGCTAATCTAGGATATTTCAGACCTATTTAGGCCTATAATCCTAGACTTTTCCCATATTGACCAATATTATCAAGCCTGCATAGAAGTATGGACTTAGGAGAATGAAAGGAAACAACAACAATAATTTGGCTAGAAACAACCTCCAACTCCTTAAGGGCTTTCTGTTACATTTTATATTTTGAATATAGACTATTCTTTTGAATTGTAATAGTTTTATGCCACTTGGTTATATATTGGGTGATTTTTTTGGGCCCATCCAAACTTACCTTAGACACTTGGAGTCTATAATTAGAGGTCTCCACTCATTTTGTAGAGCATAAAAGACTTGTTTCATTACTTAATACAAAGAGCCAAAGAATTCAAGAGTCTGTCTGCAGTGTTCTTGTATGGTTTTGTGATTTCTATATTCTCATGCTTTAGACATTTGAATGTTTCTTTTTTGCAAGTCTAATTTGGCAATTACCTTTCATAAATGCATTTTTTAGTTTGAGCTTAATGCTAGGTTGACTAATTTAGTAGTATACTTTCTCTATTTTCTTTCATTAGCAAATAAATGTGTTGTGAAATTTATTACAAATGAATTATCTTTATGTAATGTATGTTTTTAGATATATGCATTTCCTTTCCCTAGAAGATTCAAATACATCTATTCATCTTTGAGCATTACGCTAGGGATGGTAGATGTTAGTTTCCTGTATTTTACCTTAAAAGTTAGTAGAATTGGCATCTTTTTTTCATCTTAAGCTCAAATTATTTTTTGCCCTACCCTACTCTCTCTTGGATCCACATATGAACCATCTTAGTTTAAATCATGTTGTATATATCCATTGTTCATTTTTATTTCAAGCATTAATTGGCAAACACCAGTTAATCCATAGAGATTGGCAAGAAATTGTCATTGCACAACATCTTTAATCCCTACAACAAGGTCTGCTAGTAGACTTTTAAAAGTGGTGACTGCATCTCTACCATTTGTGATATTTCCAGCAATAGTTGTATAAATAACTCAAGCCCTGTTGTCCCCAAAAAAGGTCACTCATTTTTAGGACAACATATGAACTATTTTGGCCCTACAAGACCAAAATTGTCTCTTCCCTTTTCAAAAATTTTTGAGCCTTCAAATCCTTCTTTTTTCAAGATTTTTCAAAAATCTACGGACTCTACAGGCTTGGAACTATGAACTCTATAGGTTCAGTTATACAAACTCTGCAGGCAAGCTCAAATCTACGGACTCTCAAGGCCTCAAAACTATAGACTCGGTAGGCTGGTTTCTCACATCTACAGACTCCCCCATATCTACAAACTCATTTCTACAGACTCTATAGGTTGGCTTCTACGGACTCTGTAGAAAAGAAATAGGTTCAACACTTAGCCATTTTTTCAATTGGGAAGTTCAAAGGGGTCTTCCAAGAGCCCGAAGGACAAGTGCCCTTATGGAGGACATGTGGGAGCCAAAATGGACCCTTACAACTTTTCTAAAAGGAAACCTTGGAGGTTAGATAGCCCTTGCGGAGGGCAAGCGGGGAGCACGTGAACTGTTTCAAAGACCAAGTGTGTTGGGGGATCACAAGAACAACACCTATTCTGATCCCACTTTGTTAGGATCTTGCTCCTCAGAAAGAGCACAGTATGATTACCAAATATAAGCAATTATAAATGCGAAAATAACTAGAAACACAAGTAACTAGAATTCACCAATAGCACAGAATATGAGAGACAATACACTATCTTGTATTAACACTTTACAAAAAAGAATACAGTAAAGAGCCACCACACTCTTCCACCTTACAGAGGCTTCCCACACCTCAAGTGTACAGTAATTCTTCTACAACACTCTCCTACACAAAAAACGGTCCCAACAACCAACTCACAAACAGAATTGGTGTTCACCTCTCCAACTAGTCAGTAATAACCCTACCAGTTCACCAAGCACTCAAAAGTACTTCAAGTTGATCTCCCATGAACCTGCAACCTGCAATTCAATAGACCATACTCACACATGTAGATCTCCTTTGAGCTTGCAACAACCTGCAACTCAATGATCTTACACTTAGAAGGAACTTCCTTGCTTTCCTTATCTTATTCTAATTACAATACATGCCAATGGGTCTATAAATAGATCCCAGAGTTAAACAATAACTTAGACTCTTAATTTAGACAATTATCCTCGTAGCCAAAGACTCTAACTGGCCTTTACATGCAAACACTTTATTCACTTAACTAACTGTCTGTGTAACGAGCAGTCTTGGAACACACAGGTGACCGATGCCGGTCCCTGCTAGTCTGGTTCTGCCAACGTCGGTCGACTCCCTGTCGTCGTCGATGGCCTTTTGCACTGGTCACAACCGACGTCGGTCCTGCTGCCAATGCCGGTGCTCCTGGATCTCAGCAACCTTCTTGTTCCTTCAGTTTGTAAAGAGTTGAAGCTTTTAGCTCCACAACTCAACAATCTCCCACTTGGAGATAAATAGCTGCAACCTGTACCTGTACCTGTACTCCGTCTAGTTTGTTCCCTTGGCTTTGTATCCCTCCTCAAGATCACTCTTGAAGACCAACCACCACAAATCCTGTAGTGCAAAACCTGTCATTCAAATCACCTGCCACATCCACATCTACAACCATGTAGAAAATAAACTGAACCTGCATAGCATGTGCACCTGCTGCTAGTCCCTATAAGAATCCACTGAACTATCCTCCAATGGTTCTCTCTCGGATTGGATCTAACTTGTGACAACTCCCACTGCTTGGGAAAACTCAGGTTTAGTACACACTATGCACTCAACCTCATTATGTGAATCAAGACACCTGTTCTAAGAACTGTCCAACCATCGACGTGCTAACCGGTCTCACACAATCATCCTGAAACAAAGTCAACATATGACGTACCATGTCTCTAGAACACACTCATGCCAAAGAATCTTGCTGCTCCCAGATTCTCCATGACACACCCCTAAACTAGCTTTACCTTTAGTTTAGCAATACCTGTATATGTAACCCTGCAACAAGCACATCATACAGTAATATGATGATGTAGCTAATATTATCCAACCTGGTAAAGAGAAACACAATGATCAAACCTCCATTGCCTTGCAGCTAATATAAGACCATATAACCTGATCTTCCATCTCACGTATCCATTTTCGCTCTTCTTCATCCTAAACATCCATTCATCTCTCAGTGCTTACTTCTAGCTGGCCACTCTACCCAAAACACCTGTTTGGTTCTCCTCCAAGGAATCACATCCTCATCCATGCCTAACTCCCACTATTTCCTGGATCTACCTGTTCTACTTCTTCAATAACTTCCTGGTCCTATGCCATAAGTGAGCAACAAGTAGTGTAAAGAAGGGAAATGATGAATTTAAGAACTTACTTATGCCTTCAGTCCTCCATATGGGCACTTTAGACACCTTGACAGCTTGTTGTCCACCCAAAATTCATCTCAGTAACTGATGCCGGTCACATCTCAGTCTGCAGCTGACCGATGTCGGTTCCCTGCAACTGCCACCTTGCCGACGTCGTTCTCCCCTGGTCGACGCCGGTCGTTATCTGCCCTGAGTCACTGACGTCGGTCTGCACATAGCCGACGTCGGTCCCTGTCTGGACGCCGACGCTAATTTTCCTGCTGACGTCGGTCTCTGTGTTTTTCTAGTGAGACCTGACTTTTTTTTGCGAGCTCTTTTTGGATCAAATCCTTCTCCAAAACACCCTTGCTCTGCTCAGAATTCTTTTGCATCTTGTGCTGAACTCTGTTTGTCACCTTCTCCTTGAAAACCAAGGCTTTCCTGTTCTTGTCACTAACATCAAATTCCTTAAGAAACGTCACCTTCTTCTTCTGCATACAGAAACCACGATCCATACCTTCCAAATCTGAAAGCATATCCTTTGACTCAAGAACAAGCATCTCCTTCTTATCTATGTGACCAAGCCTATCAAGCCACTTCTCTGAATCTACAGCTGAAGTAGATAACCCAAAAAGAGAATCAATAGTACAAGTAGATAGATAAAGCATACCTACTTTCTTACCTCTAGCTATAAGTGTACCCTTGGTAACCTTCCAAGAGTCTGCTGTGAGAGTTACTGTGCAACTCTCATCACCCAAACTTCTAACAGAAATCAAATTTCGCTCCAGAACTGGGACATGCATGACCTCCTTTAACACCCATGTGTTACCTGTCTGCAATTTCAACTTCACTTTCCCTTTGCCAACAATCTGACAAGGCTTACCATCCCCTACATAAATTTCTCCAAAATCTCCCTGGACATACTCATGAAAAAATTCCCTATGTGGGGATGCATGAAAAGAGGCACCAGAATCTAAAACCCAAGATTCTACTTTATCCAAAGAACATACCAAAGCATTTTTTTAGCATAATCTGCAACATCTGCTTCTTCTTCATGTCCTTCATGCTGATCTTTGCCTGATCTGCAATCTCTTTTAAGTGCCCTTGCTTTCCACACTTCCAGCAGGTTATTCTGCCATACCTGGACTTGGATCTTTTGCCTATCTTGGACCTTGATCTCCCATGCTCTATCTTTTCTCTTTGCCTTCCTCTGCCTTCAACACTCAAAGCATTTCCTGATGATTCACTTGTGTTATTCTTGCGTATCTCTTCATTCAAGATCACACTCACAACATCATCCACTTTTAAGACTTTTGAAGGAGACACAGTATTAGAAACTACCATTACCAAACCTTCCCAACTTTCAGGTAATGAACACAAGATTAAGAGAGCTCTAATTTCATCATCAAATATAATATTGACTGAACTTAACTGGTTTACCAAACCATGGAAATCACTAAGATGGCTATGAACAGATCCACCTTCCAACATTTGCAAATTAAATAAATGCTTCATAAGAAATACCTTATTAGAAGCTGAGGGTTTTTCATATAAATTTGCCAAAGATTCCATCAACTCCACCGTTGTCTTACACTATGATAAGCTGGAAATCACAGATGATGCAAGACTCAATCTAATAGATCCGAGAGCCTTCCGATCAAGAACCTCCCATTCTTCATCTTTCATATCTGAGGGTTTGCAGTTAACCCCTCCCAACGATAAGTACAAATCTTTTTGATACAGATAATCCTCAATCTGCATCCTCCACAATCGGTAGTTCTTGCCATTAAACTTTTCCATCTGTAGCTTACTGTCTTCTGTCATTGCTCAACTCCCACTCAAATAGAAACCCTGTGAGTAACCTGTAATCAAAACACACTAACCAGATCTAATCCAATCCGTTAGTATCCCAACCAACAGCTCTGATACCACTTTGTTGGGGGATCACAAGAACAACACCTATTCTGATCCCACTTTGTTAGGATCTTGCTCCTCAGAAAGAGCACAATATAATTACTAAATATAAGCAATTATAAATGCAGAAATAACCAGAAACACAAGTAACTAGAATTCACCAATAGCATAGAATATGAGAGACAATACACTATCTTGTATTAACACTTTACAGAAAAGAATACAGTAAAGAGCCGCCACACTCTTCCACCTTACAGAGGCTTCCCACACCTCAAGTGTACAGTAATTCTTCTACAACACTCTCCTACACAAAAAAGGGTCCCAACAACCAACTCACAAACAGAATTGGTGTTCACCTCTCCAACTAGTCAGTAATAACCCTGCCAGTTCACCAAGCACTCAAAAGTACTTCAAGTTGATCTCCCATGAACCTGCAACCTGTAATTCAACAGACCATACTCACACATGTAGATCTCCTATGAGCTTGCAACAACCTACAACTCAATGATCTTACACTTAGAAGGAACTTCCTTGCCTTCCTTATCTTATTCTAATTACAATACATGCCAATGGGTCTATAAATAGATCCCAGAGTTAAACAATAACTTAGACTCTTAATTTAGACAATTATCCTCACAGCCAAAGACTCTAACTGGCCTTTACATGCAAACACTTCGTTCACTTAACTAACTGTCTGTGTAACGAGCAGTTCTGGAACACACAGGTGACCGACGCTGGTCCCTGCTAGTCTGGTTCTGCCGACGTCAGCCGACTCCCTGCCGTCATCGGTGGCCTTCTGCACTGGTCACAACCGACGTTGGTCCTGCTACCAACGCCGGTGCTCCTGGATCTCAGCAACCTTCTTGTTCCTTCAGTTTGCAAAGAGTTGAAGCTTTTAGCTCCACAACTCAACAAAGTGAAGAGCAGGGAATTATTTCAAAAAAGTTTCGACAGAAAAGTAAACAAGGCACAAGTCCTTCATACAAAATGTTCGAAGGAATTCCTTCAGACATTTTGTCTGAAAAATTTACCTGGGGAGAAACCCTGATGAAAAAAAAAATCCTGGCAGAAGAAAATACGAAGGAATTCCTTCGGTCTAAAGGAAAAGAACCAAGAAAGGCCATTCGAAGACTGTCAGAAGGGCAGATACCCTTACGGGGGGCTCTCCCTGACCTAAAGCAGACCGTTTCTCAAGACCCCAAAGGGCAGGTCACCTCTGGGAAGGATCAAACAACAAAGTCAAAGGAATTTTCAAGGAAAGTGATGGGCCCGCAGATGTCAAAGTTAAATGCCATGAAATAGTTGTTGATCTTTGAAAGCTAGAATGCAGAACTGAATGTAAAAGGCCAAAATGCCAAAGGGAAGAACCGCTGATAAAAGAGCGTAAGGAGCCATCAAGACTGAAAAGATAGCTCAGGTGCTCAAATAACAGTAAGAAGAGACAAAGAGAAAAATATCTACATAGTAGTTATTCTAGGAGCTAAAACAGTTTGCAAAGTAGATATTTTGACTGGCAAACATTGAAGGCATGACCTGTTAGTCTCCTTTGGAGTAAAGACAAAATGGATAGCTGTGCAAATGTCAGAGGGGACAGACCAAATGATCTAGACTCAAGAGAAGATATATGGGATGAAATAACATGCCATAGTTAAGACAACCACCCTGTTTTCAATGCAGCCCCCTGATAGAACTGAAAATGCATTCAAGGCATTGAATGCACAGCATGGGCCATTCCATGAAACAAAGTGCCAAGTTTTTCTTGGTTGCTATATATTGTAATCTCTTTTATTGTTTTAGGGAGATCTTTTTGACCACATAAGCAAAACTCTACCCAAATTAAAAGGTGAATACTGAGACTTTAAGCTTAGATTGTATTTCATTTTATTTTATCTGAATGAGAAAGCAAGTTACTTACGGACTTTGTGCTGATATAGCTTGTGCCATTTTAAGAGATTGTTCTTATGTCTATCTTCTAGATGCATTCTTGTTTATTTAATATAACAAGCAAAATTAGTGGAAGTGATAAGGAAGATGTCCTGAATTCAACTACTTTCAAACTTTGTGCTGTCATAGTTGTCTTCAGTGTGTGTTTATTTTCTATTTCTATGTAAAGGACCTTGGGATGACTTTGTGCCCCCATTGTTCTTTATATCTCACTCTTGGGTAGTCAAGGTGGAGACTTTGTGCTACATCTTAAATTGCTGGTTACTCTGTACTTTGTTATCAGTTACTTTTACTACCTGAAAGAACTCCTGCTATTTCTTGAAAGAACACTTCTGAAAGAAGAGAAGTGCCTTCAGTGTTTTCACCAAGATTTTTTCTTTTGTTTGTGAACATCATCTTTGAAAGAAGAGAGATGGATGGTATATCTTACCCCTGAGTGTTATTTTTAGCTTATATATATAGTATATACCACATTTATATTTATAGGGAACCTCCCCTTGATGAGAGGAGAGATTTGTCCCCTAGTGATGTAGTAAACCTGCACATCTGGCCAACCAATCTCCCTATGTTGTGGTTGAAGAGACCTATTTTTCTCACTAGTTAGCTGGTTGACAAAATATTCACCCAACAGTTTTTGGCGACTCCGCTAGGGAAGAGCGCGTAGTTTGAAGTCTCAAGCTTCAAGCTGAAGCAGATCCTGCTCTTTTCCATTTTTGTTTTGAAATTTGGCAACTTCACATTATACCAAAATCCAAAAATCTCAAGGTGTTGTTGACCATAATTTTGAGTTGGTGTAGCAGAGTCATTTTGAGTTGTTTCCTCCACAACCTCACCTTCAACGAACTAGGAGTCTTCCTCCTAGCCCTACTAGGTCACCAACACAAGGCAGAGCTTCTTTTTCTATTGATAGCAGAGCTTTGCCTATCCATAATCCACAAAAATTTGTGATCCCACTTATACATAATCAAATCATGGCTCAAGGCCCCTGGAGTAACTCTTTTGGTCCACTGAACCTTACTCCACCCCTGCATGAACTTCCACGCAGCTCAAGGAAGATTTTTTCCAAATTCTTTGGTGATGGGAGAGTTCACCTTGATGAACATATTTTAGCCTTCAACATAGCTTGTTGTGTAATAGGAGTGGAATTTGAAGACGTGGCAGTCAGGCTTTTCATAGAAATGCTACAAGGTGCTGCTGCAGACTAGTTCTACCATCTACAGGCTGGGTCAGTAACTGATTGGGACACACTCAAAGACAATTTTGAAGCAAGGTTCAAGCCTATAAAAGATGCACATGCCTTGCTAGCCCAGCTCACATAGATGAAGAAGGAACCCCATGAACCTATGAGAGAATTCATTGCCAGGTTCGACAAGCTGAGGCACAGGATTCCCATGATCACCCAACTGACACCTCAGAATCTCAAGTGTTTCTTCATCAACTCACAACTACCTGAAGTGAGTTTACTATTGAGATAGGGTATACACATAGACCTTGTTACTATTCAATACTTGGCTACTGAGGTAGAATATGACCTTATCTTAGCAGGAAAGATAAGGAGAGATCCTAACTGAGGTAAATCCTCTTCATCTTCTGAGTATCTATTTATAGGCACCACTGATCAAATGGTACAAAAGCTGGCATATGAACTACTAGCATTGAAAAAGCAAGTGGCCCAAGTTATGTTTGCTCCTCCTTATTGAGATATGCCAAGGAAGACATTTCAAAATCAGGCATACCAAGGCAATGCTACCAAGAATTAAGGGCAGCGAAATCGTCTTCCTCCCCCATAGAGGAACCTTGCCCTTGAAGCACATCCAACCAACTCAACAATTAGATATTTGAAAATAAAACATGATTTATCTTTCTAACTTGAGTTTGATCAAGAAAATGACATTGGTCTCTTCATGGAGGATCAAGAAGAATCAGCTGGTGACTTCCACATTGGTTTCTTGAATTACCAGGATGAACCCAGAAGTAAAGGTGAAGCAGTCGAGGGATCATACACAGTATTCACCTAGTTCAAGAATCAGTTAGCCCAGTAAGATGATAAAGGAAGAATAGAGGAGTGATCTCAGCCTGTAATCTCAATTTATAAATGTGGGACCACTCTGCCTTTCTAGCCAAAGGACTCGGTAATTGCTAAGAAGGTAAGTACATCAAACATCCCTACACCTTCTACTTCAAATTCACAAATCAGTCCTCCCCTCCTAAAAACCAAAAGGATGAACTCCCATCCTCTCTTCATAGTCCATTTCTGTCATTTGACATAATTGACCATGTCAAGAAAACCAAAATTCAAATAACTAAATTTGAATTTCTACAAGCCAACCCTGAGCAGTTGGACAGGTTGGTGGAGTGTGTGAAGAATACAGCCGTCCCTGTAGGACAAGAGATTAGAAAGGTGACTCATGATCCCCCAAGGAACATGCCCATCCCAAGAAATCTTGTCATTACTCCTCCTGCCCTTGGGAAAGTAGATCCTTTCTATGTTTTCTTGTTGATAAACGGTCACAAGCTGAGCAACTGCATCATTGATTTCAGAGCTTCAGACAATGTCATGCCTACTAAAGTGGAAAAATATCTTGGCCTCACACTGACCAAGACATTTGGAAGATGGTTCTCCATGGAGAACAAGCAAGTGCCACTGCTGAGACAGATCAAGGATGCCCAATTTGCATTTGCAACATTCTCATAAAAGAGAATCAAGATGACTATCTTGGTGGCTGACGTCCCAACATCATATGGCATTCTGCTTGGATGAAATTTCTACAAGGATGTGGGAGGAGAACTAAGCATGGACCTATTTGAGGCAAGGATCCTTGTCAAATGTGTCATGAAGAGGCTACTCCCTGAAAAGGAAGCAAAATATGTTGTCACTCAGACATCAGCACCTGAAGCTCAAAATCTATTTGTGTCTTCTGGCAGGGGTAATTATTTTTTATCCACAGAGGGTGTTCATGTTTTTTTAGATGAAATTCCTTTAGGTGGCAATCTAAAAATTGATTCAAACAAGACATCAAAATAATTGGTAGGGCACAGTACAAATAAAAAAGCATCTTCCACTTCTAATGAAGAGAAATCTAATAGAAGATCAGTCTATGATGATGTTTGGATCCTGGAATCCGATGGCAGCAATTCTTCTACCAATGCTAGAGCTAGGACTGTGTTGATATCTTCTCAAGGAGATATTTTTCCTTCACACAAGTTGTAGTTCAACAACACCAATAACACTGCCGAGTACGAATCTCTATTACTCAGGTTGAAGGCTGCTCAGGATGAAGATGTCAAACTCCTTCATGCCCAAGGAGATGCTGAGCTGATGGTTTATCAGGAGTTTGATACTGACAATCAAAACATGTGCTAGAATGAACCAGTAGAACAACAAGCTATGGTAGTGGACCATACTACTGTACTCCAAAGTCAACAAAAGGAACTCTTCTCAGAGAGAGCAAGGAGTTATAGTTTTCAGTTTGAAGACCACATCTTGCCATGGGGCAAGAAGAGAGAACCAAAAGGAGTGCATAGAAAGTGTGATTCCTGGTGGAGAGTTCCATTCACCTGTCATCGATTTTTGGGACAAAATGGTTTTCTGCTAGTTTATCAGGATAGAATGCCATCTTCATTGTCTCATAATGGGCAATGTCTGAATCACTTCATTTTTTGAAATATTAGATGAGTTTACTTGTACATATGTACACTTGTATAGTCTTTAGTTCTATTTTGTGCTTTTCATTTTCATTTTTGGCACCTTTCTTTTTGGGTAGCATGACTCCATATCTCAATGGAATACTTGAAGGCACTAGAGATTCTGGTTTCTACTCCCCTCAGTTGTTTCAAGTTTTCAACTAAAGGAAGATCCCCAATTGGAGCCAGTTGTTGTCCCCAAAAAATGTCACTCATTTTTGGGACAACATATGAACTATTTTGGCCCTACAAGACCAAAATTGTCTCTTCCCTTTTCAAAAATTGTTATGAGCCTTCAAATCCTTTTTTCAAGATTTTTCAAAAATCTACGGACTCTGCAGGTTTGAATCTATGGACTCTGCAGGCTTGAATCTACGGACTCTGCAGGCTTGGAACTACGGACTCTGTAGGTTCATTTCTATGGACTCTACAGGCAAGCTCAAATCAATAGACTCTCAAGGCCTCAAAACTATAGACTCTGTAGGCCAATTTCTCACATCTACGGACTCCCCCAGACCTACGAAATCATTTCTACGAACTCTGCAGGTTGGCTTCTATGAACTCTGCAGGAAAGAAACAGGTTCATCACTTAGCCATTTTTTCAATTAGAAAGTTCAAAGGGGTCTTCCAAGAGCCCAAAGGACAAGTGCCCTTGCGGAGGGCATGTGGGAGCCAAAATGGACCCTTGCAACTTTTCTGAAAGGCAACCTTGGAGGTTAGATAGCCCTTGCAGAGGGCAGGCGGGGAACACGTGAACCATTTCAAAGACCAAGTGAAGAGCATGGAAATATTTCAGAAAAGTTCCCATGAAAAAGTAAACAAGGCACAAGTCCTTCAGACATTTTGTCTAAAGAAATTTACCTGAGGAGAAAGCCCGACGGAAAGCAAAATCCCAGCGGAAGAAACTACGAAGGAATTCCTTTGGTCTGAAGTAAAATAATCAAGAAAGGCCATCCAAAGACCACCCGAAGGGTAGAAACCCTTGCGGGGGGCTCTCCCTGACCCAAAGTGGACCATTTCTCAGGACCCTGAAGGGCAAGTCCCCTCTGAGAAGGATCAAACAACAAAGCTGAAGGAATTGTCAAGGAAAGTGACGGGCCCATAGACGTCAAAGTTAAATGCCATAAAATAGTCATTGATCTTTTAAAGCTAGAATGCAGACCCAAATGCAAAAGGCCAAAATGCTAAAGGGAAGAATTGTTGATAGAAGAGTGTAAGGAGCTAGCAAGACCGAAAAGATAGCTCGAGAGCTCAAATCATAGCAAGAAGAGACAAAGAGGAAAATATCTACATAGTAGTTATTTTGATAGCTGGAACAGTTTGCAAAGTAGATATTTTGACTGGCAAACATTGAAGGCATGACCTGTTAGTCTCCTTTGGAGTAAAGACAAAATGGACAATTGTGCAGATGTTAGAGGGTATAGACTAGATGATCCAGACTCAAGAGAAGACATATAGGATGAAATGACACACCATAGTTAAGACAAATACCCTATTTTTAATGCAACCCCCCTGACAGAACTGATAATGCATTCAAGGCATTGAATGCACAGCATAGGCCATTCCATGAAACAAAGTGCCAAGTCTTTCTTGGCTACTATATATTGTAATCTCTTTTATTGTTTTAGGGAGATCTTTTTGACCACAAAAGCAAAACTCTACCCAAATTGAAAGGTGAATACTGAGACTTTGAGCTTAGATTGTATTTCATTTTATTTTATCTAAATGAGAAAGCAAGTTACTTGCAGACTTTGTGCTGATATAGCTTGTGCCATTTTAAGAGATTATTCTTATGTCTGTCTTCTAGATGCATTCTGTTAGGTATGTGGAGCTAAAAGCTTCACCAAGGAGCATAGACAAACAGGTTCGGGTCTACACAGACGCCGGCGTCGGTCAGGAGTGACCGACGTCGGTCAGTTGCAGTTCAGAGGCGTCGACGTCGGCAGTATGGTCGGCCGGCGACGGTCACAGGCGAACAGACAGGAACCGACGTCTGTTACCTGCGTGTCCAGAAAGCTATTTTCGAGGACAGAAGCGAGTGTTTGCATGATGAGTTTGAGTTGTAGACTCATGCTCGCGTCTCTATTGTTAGCAATGTTATTTTTAGAGCCCTTGTTGAAGAGGCTTAACTGTTTGTTGTAAGAGCATGCTTAAGTTTCCTATTTTCTATATGTAGGAGAGATCTTCTAAGCTATTGTAAGATGATGAAAAGAGAGTGTAATAGAGTACGAGTAGAACATTGTGAATGTTTGAAGGACTGTACTTTAGAGAGAGCTCTTGAGGAATAGAGATCTAGTGAGAGATCTTGTGTGCATCTGAGAGAGGTGTGGAAGAACAAAGTTCTTCATTTGTATTCCTATTGTAAAGAGTTTTAATACAAGTTTTCAGGGTGTTTTCTTGTATATCTTGTTCTGTGCTATTTATCATTTCAGTTACTTATCTATCTGATTTATTTCCGCATTGATTGCTTTCATAAGTGTAATCCATTGTTGGTTGATCCCCAACAAGTGGTATCAGAGCTCAGGTTCACTAACAGGTGGTTCAGATCTGTGTAGTGTGTTCGGATTACAGGTTGCTCACAGGGATTTCTGTTTGAGTGGGAGAAGCAATGGCAGAGGAAAGTAAGTTGAGAATGGAAAAGTTTAATGGCAAGAACTATCAGCACTGGAGAATGCAGATAGAGGACTATCTGTATCAGAAGGATCTTTACTTACCGTTAGGAGGGATAGCAAAGAAGCCCAAGGACATGGAGGACGAAGAATGGGAAGTTCTTGACAGAAAGGCTCTTGGGTCTATAAGACTGAGTCTGGCCTCCACTGTGATATCCAATTTGTCACAAGCAAAAACTACGGTAGAGTTAATGACCACGTTAGCAAATTTGTATGAAAAACCCTCCGCTTCAAACAAGGTATATTTGATGAAGCAGTTATTTAATTTGCATATGCAAGAAGGTGGATCTGTTTCTAATCACCTGAATGATTTCCATGGTATTGTTAATCAGTTAAGTTCTGTTAATATTTCATTTGAAGATGAAATAAAGGCTCTTTTAATTTTATGTTCTTTGCCTGAAAGCTGGCATGGCTTGGTAATGGCAGTTTCTAATACTGCTTCTGCTTCGAATATTTTAAAAGTAGAGGATGTGGTTAGTGTTATTTTGAATGAGGAAATTCGCAGGAAAAGCACAGAAGAGACTTCTGGGACATCCAGGAACGCTTTAAATTTCGAGAGCAGAGGAAGGCAAAAAGAAAGGAGCAAGAGGAGATCAAGATCTAAGTCTAAGGGAAGAGGCAGATCCAAATCCAGGAATGGCAGAAGGCCACAATGCTGGAACTGTGGAAAGTTGGGGCACATAAGCAGAGATTGCTGGTCAAAGCCTAAGGAGGATAATCAGCACGAAGGAAAGGAAGAGACAAAGGTTGCAGGTATTGCACAGGATGCTCTTATTTTCTCTTTGCATAATAACATAGAATCTTGGGTATTAGATTCTGGTGCGTCTTTCCATGCTACCCCTAACAGAGAATATTTCAGTGACTATGTCCATGGAGATTTTGGAATAGTATACTTGGGGGATGATGAGCCTTGCAAGATTATTGGCAAAGGTAAAGTGCAGCTAAAGATGCAGAATGGCAACACATGGGTGTTGAGGGATGTGATGCATGTTCCTAGTTTGAAGAGAAATCTGATTTCTGCAGGTAAGTTTGGTGATGAGGGTTGTACAGTAACTCTCACAGTAGATTCTTGGAAAGTGACCAAGGGTGCACTTGTTATGGCCAGAGGTAAGAGAGAAGGTACTCTCTATTTGTGTAATTGTATTACTAACAAATCTCCTTCAGTTTTATCTACTTCAGATGTGGATGCTAAATTGTGGCACTCAAGGCTTGGCCACATGAGTGAGAAGGGGATGTCTATCCTTAAGTCTAAAGGTATGCTTTCAGATTTGAAAAGTATGGATCTAGAATTTTGTGAGCATTGTGTGTTTGGAAAACAGAAAAGGGTTAGTTTTCTAAAGACTGGGTCTACTAAGAAAAGGCAGAAGTTGCAGCTTGTTCACACAGACGTGTGGGGACCGGCTCATGTAGCCTCTATTGGCGGATCACAGTACTATGTTACATTCATAGATGACGCCACAAGAAAGGTATGGATCTACTGTATTAAAAAGAAATCTGATGTTTTTGAGACTTTTAAGATATGGAAAGCCATGGTTGAGAATGAAACAGGCAAAAGATTAAAGTGCTTGAGATCCGATAATGGTGGTGAGTTCTGCAGTCTTAAGTTCAAATTGTATTGTTACATGAATGGGATCCGTAGGCAAAGGACGGTTCCAAGGACACCTCAGCAGAATGGTATTGCTGAAAGGATGAACAGGACTATTATGGAGCGTGCAAGATGTATGAGATTGCATGCAGGGTTGCCCTTAGAGTTTTGGGCAGAAGCAGTTGACACCGCAGTGTACCTGATCAACAGAGGACCCTCTACAGCTCTGGATGGTGGAATTCCAGAAGAGGCATGGACAGGTAAAAAGGTTGATCTTTCATATCTCAAAGTTTTTGGTTGTGAAGCCTTTGTGCACATAGATAAGGAAAATAGAAAAAAGCTTGATGCTAAGTCTATGAGGTGCACGTTTATAGGCTATGGCTCAGATGATTTTGGTTTCAGATTTTGAAATCTAGGAACTAACAAGGTAATCAGGAGCCGTGATGTTGTTTTCAATGAAAGGGTGATGTACAGTGATCAGACAAGGAAGCTAGATCAAGCTGGGTAGAGCAATAATGAGTTGGACGAAATAATGGTCCAAAATGAGCTCGCGGGAAAAAGAAATAATCACTTACAGGAAAACACAGAGACCGACGTCGACAGGTTTGGAACCGGCGTCGGCAGTACAGAAACCGATGTCGGTCATACAGAGACCGACGTCGGCAGACCAGGCACCGGCGTCGGCCAGGAAGAACCGGCGTCGGCCAGTAACAGGTCTACAGGTGGCCGAGGTCGGTCACTGTCAGAAAATTTGGATGGACAGATTGTTGAAAACGAGTCCAAGACACCAATCAGGAGGTCTGAAAGGGTAAGTAAGCCTCCAATTAGATACTCTCCTTCTTTATATTATTTATTGCTAACCGATGGTGGAGAACCAGAAAGTTTTGAAGAAGCTTTACAGGTGGAGTCCAGGAGTAAGTGGGAGCATGGCATGGTTGAGGAGATGGAGTCCTTAAGAGAGAACCAAACATGGGATTTGGTTGAATTGCCAGCTGGTAAGAGAACACTGAAGAACAGGTGGACTTACAGGTTGAAGGAAGGTGAGGATGGTCAGATGAGATATAAGGCCAGATTGGTTGTAAAAGGTTTTGCACAAAAGCCAGGTATTGACTTTGGCGAGATTTTTTCTCCGGTTGTTAAGATGACTTCTATAAGGGTTGTATTGTCTTTGGTTGCTTTTGAGGATTTGCATCTCGAGCAGCTAGATGTTAAAACAGCATTTCTTCATGGAGATCTAGATGAGGAAATTTACATGGAACAACCAGAAGGTTTCGAGGTCAAGGGTAAGGAGAAACTAGTGTGCAGGTTAAAGAAAAGCTTGTATGGCCTCAAGCAAGCTCCAAGGCAATGGTACTTGAAATTTGATAGGTTTATGACTGAGCATGGTTTCAGTAGGTGTCAATCAGACCATTGTGTATATTTTAAGAGATTTGATAACGGTAGATACATTATTCTATTGTTGTATGTAGATGACATGCTGGTTGCAGGGTCTCACATGCAGGACATCTCAGAGCTTAAGGAGAAGTTAGCTCAAACGTTTGCCATGAAGGATTTGGGAGCAGCTAAGAAAATCCTTGGCATGAGCATTAAGAGAGACAGAGAAAATCACAGGTTGATATTGTCTCAAGAAGATTATGTGGACAAGGTGTTGAAACGGTTCAACATGCAGGATGCAAAACCGGTAAGCACACCTTTGGCAGGACATTTCAAGTTAAGTAAAGAACAATGTCCCAATTCACATGATGAGGTAGAGTACATGAATAAAGTTCCATATTCTTCCGCGGTAGGAAGTTTGATGTATGCAATGGTGTGTACTAGACCAGATATTGCCCAAGCAGTGGGAGTAGTAAGCAGGTATATGGCCAATCCAGGAAAGGAACATTGGAAAGCAGTACAATGGATCCTTAGATATCTGAGAGGAACCAGCAGCAGACACTTATGCTATGGAGGTTCAGATACATCTCTACATGGCTATGTAGATTCAGATATGGCAGGGGATTTGGATGGCAGGAGGAGCACTACAGGTTATATTTTTACTGTAGGTGGAACGGCAGTTAGTTGGATTTCTAAGTTGCAGAAGGTTGTAGCCTTGTCAACTACAGAAGCAGAATACATTGCAGCTACAGAAGCTAGCAAGGAGATGCTATGGATGACACGGTTCATGGAAGAGCTTGGAAGGGAGCATGGGAGTTGCAGATTGCATAGTGACAGTCAAAGCGCAATCCATTTGGCTAAGAACTCAGCTTTCCATTCTAGAACCAAACACATACAGCTAAGGTACCACTTCATACGGCAGGTATTGGAAGATGGTGAGTTGAAGCTGGAGAAGATCCATACAGACATGAATCCTGCTGATATGCTAACAAAGCCGGTTACTAAGGAGAAGTTGAATCTTCATTCAACTTCTATTGGTCTTCATAATTGAGTTGAAGATGGAGGAGCTAGAAGATCTTGCTGTACAGGTATTGGTGCAGCTGGTTTATCTCCAAGTGGGAGATTGTTAGGTATGTGGAGCTAAAAGCTTCACCAAGGAGCATAGACAAACAGGTTCGGGTCTACACAGACGCCGGTGTCGGTCAGGAGCGACCGACATCGGTCAGTTGCAGTTCAGAGGCGCCGACGTCGGCAGTATGGTCGGCCGGCGACGGTCACAGGCGAACAGACAGGAACCGACGTCAGTTACCTGCGTGTCCAGAAAGCTATTTCCGAGGACAGAAGCGAGTGTTTGCATGATGAGTTTGAGTTGTAGACTCATGCTCGCGTCTCTATTGTTAGCAATGTTATTTTTAGAGCCCTTGTTGAAGAGGCTTAACTGTTTTTTGTAAGAGCATGCTTAAGTTTCCTATTTTCTATATGTAGGAGAGATCTTCTAAGCTATTGTAAGATGATGAAAAGAGAGTGTAATAGAGTACGAGTAGAACATTGTGAATGTTTGAAGGACTGTACTTTAGAGAGAGCTCTTGAGGAATAGAGATCTAGTGAGAGATCTTGTGTGCATCTGAGAGAGGTGTGGAAGAACAAAGTTCTTCATTTGTATTCCTATTGTAAAGAGTTTTTAATACAAGTTTTCAGGGTGTTTTCTTGTATATCTTGTTCTGTGCTATTTATCATTTCAGTTACTTATCTATCTGATTTATTTCCGCATTGATTGCTTTCATAAGTGTAATCCATTGTTGGTTGATCCCCAACACATTCTTGTTTATTTAATCTAACAAGAAAAATTAGTAGAAGTGATAAGGAAGATGTCCTGAAGTCAGCTACTATCAGACTTTGTGGTATCATAGTTATCTTCAGTGTGTGTTTATTTTCTGTTTCTGTGTAAAGGACCTTGGGAGGACTTTGTGCCCCCATTGTTCTTTGTATCTCACTCTTGGGCAGTCAAGGTGGAGACTTTGTGCTACATCTTAGATTGTTGGTTACTCTGTACTCTATTACCAGTTACTTTTACTACCTGAAAGAACTCCTGTTGTTTTTTTTAAGAACACTTCTGAAAGAAGAGAAGTGCCTTCAGTGTTTTCACCAAGATTTTCTCCTTTGTTTGTGAACATCATCTCTGAAAGAAGAGAGATGGTTGGTATATCCTACCCCTAAGTGTTATTTTTAGCTTATAAATATAGTATATAGCACCTTTATATTTATAGGGAACCTCCCCTTAATGAGAGGAGAGATTTGTCCCCTGGTTATGTAGTAAACCTGCACATCTGGTCGACCAATCTCCCTATGCTGTGGTTGAAGAGACCTATTTTTCTCACCCGTTAGCTGGTCGACAAAATATTCACCCAACAAGCCCTAAGGTAGTCCAGGACTTTAAATTGAGATTTAAGTTTCCCCTTTGTTTCTTAGTGACACATGGATCACTAAAGGTGCATAAACAAGGAGGGAAAAGTATGGTGCTAGAAGGAAGGCCTATGCAACTATTTTCATACATATTTGTTGAGTTTTGATGTACTTCATTATACATAAGTTTAATTGTTTCAAATAACATGAATACTGCTAAAGAACAATAAATATTTACATTCTTTACATAAATCTTTGCATTATTTGAAATATTTCATCAGAATTAGTGTTCATTTATGCAAATTAACTAATCTAAGTATTTACTTAAATCCATGCAAAGATAGGTGAAATACCTTATTCTTTACACATTTTAAAGGTTATTTTAGTCATCTTTGTAAAGTTTAGCATAAATTGGTAAAATAATTAAATTATTTGTGCAAAGATCATTCTCTATCACATTGCTCATACTAAATCTAAGCATTTAAGATCTTAATTGCTTTGTTTCATTTGGATTTGAGTAAATCTTTGCATAATTTTCTGCATTAAGGCATATTGAATCATTATAAAACTCTCTAGTTGGCGAATGAACATGGATTTGCTTTGAAATGATAGTTTATGTTGATATTTACAAATTTTCATGCAAAGCTAACAAATATTTGTGCATATTTGGATTATTTGAGGTTTCTGAGCCCAAATCTTAAAAGATCAAGGCGAGGATACTTGATCTAGTCTTTCCTATGTTTGGATTATCAATCTTTGTGGTATTTAGAGTCTATAGCGTCTATACTTGTAGTTACTTTGTTCTTTGCACCCATTTTACATCTTGATGTTGCCTAAGATTTGAACTAGGTCCTGATTTGAACCCTGAACCCATTTAGCATCTCTAAAAACCCACAGGAAAGCAAGAGCAGACAAAGGTAGATGAAGAAAGTCTAGGACTCATCCTAATTCTCTATTGAACAAGAATTTACAACCCCTTATTCTAGTCATGACATGGTTATCTAGTTATTCCATTAACATCCCTGGAGTTGTGCATGATTTGCATAGGACCTCGAGAAGTATCTACCTCTTTTTACCCCCACCGATAGGGTGACAACTAAAGAACATATCAAGTCATTCAAATCATATTTAAGGTTGGTCAATGTCATCCATGAGGACATGGAATACCGCCTCTTCCCCTTCACTTTTAGATATGTGACCTACGATTGGTTCCTTAATTTGCCTAAAAATTCCATCACAAGAGGGAATCAATTTAATGACCTCTTTATTACTTAGTTTGGTAGGGTAGTTAGCCCAAGAGTCACATACCAATAGTTTACCACCTTAAAAAGGGACCCAAAAGAGCCAATCAGGACATTTAATGCTAGGTTCCAAAAGATATACACCTTGATGAACATACCATATAAGCCTACTGATGAGTTAGTTTTGGAAATATACAAGAATACTTTAGATCCGATGACAACTATCTTCCTGAGAAGAGATGTGGGCATTGACACATTAAACTTAGCTTATTATAAATAAATCCACATATATGAACAAAATTACCCCCAAGGACATTCAACTTTTACTATTCCCAGCTTTGATCCTACCATGCCTGCTCTAAACGTCATCCCAAACATGAACCAAAACCTGCATGCATTAAATCAATTGCTAGTCCTCAATCAATTGTCTTTGAGTCATGCTGCATTGAACTAACAACTTGGATTATTTAACCAAGCAAATGCTGGGGCCCATCCCCAAAATAGTCAAATAATGGTGCCTGTCAACAATACCACTACCCAAACTACAACCTAGACCAAGAACCTCCAAAGGGAGAGTTAGACTCCATTCAAAGGACTATCCAAAGGGTTACTAATGATTTATTAAACCTCAAAAAGTAGATGGAAAACACTATTGAGAGTTCCAACAAGAATTATAATTTCCAAAGATATAATAGGACTTTCAATAGGTCTAAAAATAATAGTGATCCCCCCTTGAGTAAACTCCCTGAGATTAACATTTGTGAAATGGACTTGCCTAATTGGTGTCAAGTGCATAAAACTACTAGATATGGAGAACTAGACTACAAAGAGTTTTGCCATGCTTTGAGGCTATCTAGAGCCAAATGGATGGATTTGACATGAATCCCAATGATTAGAACAATGCTAAAAGCTTTAATAACTCTAATGATGCCTCTAAATCACTCGAATCCATCCTCATGGTAGAGACATATGACTTCCCAAGCCAAGTTGAAAATGAACCTACAAATAATGTTTAAGAGGTACATGCTTTTTGGTAGTACCAAAGAAGTAATTATGCCTTAAGAAGCCAAGGTAAGAATCCACCACTAAAAACTTATACCCCACCGAACAAGCTAGATACACCTTTTGAGAGTAGGATGAAAAATAACCCTCCTCACCCCAAAGGTAAGGAGAGTCAACCAACCACTAAATCTCCTTGAACATAGTCAAAAGGTGGATACAATATCATTGAGGACATGAATAAGATCAAGGTGAATATAACATTGCATGAGCTCACAAAAATCATCGAGCAACATGATTTTCTATTGAAGTCCTTGAGCAAGAAGTTGAGCTCTAGTAAGGCTAAACAAGCTCATGCAAACGTAATGATGTATAAAATTAAACTTGAGGTTCCTCCATTCCTATTAACTGTTAGAATATTTGGTAAAAACTTGCATAATTGCTTGCTTGATTTTGTTGCATAATTATTTGCTTGATTCTGGTGCTTCTACTAATATTATTCCTCTAGGAATTTGTGAGAACTTGGGGTTAAATCCAATTAAGTGTGAAAAGGTGGCATTACAGTTTGATAAGTCCAAGGTAAAGGTAATTGGTGAATTTATAAATATCCATATGTGGTTAGCTCATGAGCCTAGAATACAACAATTCATCAACATTTAGGTCATGGATATACCCGAGGCATATGGACTATTACTAAGTCGAGACTAGACCAAATATTTAAATGGATACATGTACAAAGATTACTCTCATATGTGGTTGCCTTGGTGAGGGATCCCAAATCAAATCAAGATAGATCAAGAGCCCAAGATGAAGTACATGATTACATAATACAATGCCAAGAATGAAAAGGTAAACTACTAGTCCTCTGGCTTGGGTCTCTATACTTTGGATACTACTAACATTATTTTAGGTGATAGTGAGATTGAAAAAGAAAAGGATATGGGTCCATAGACATTGCACTTCCATGGTGCACAAGCCAATAAAGGCTTAGGCATTGGAATTGTCCTAAAAAATCTTGAAGGCAAAGAGTATCTTACTTCCTATAGGCTACAGTTCTCTTGCACTAACAATTTAGCAGAATATGAAGCCCTTATTTTAGGACTTTAATTTTCAATTAAACATAAGGTAAAAGAACTGATAGTTTATGGTGAATCTGAACTAGTTGTGAATCAAGTTAAAAGCAAATATCAATGTAAACTATCTTGTTTAAGGAAGTATAAGTTTAGATCATGGGATTTAATCAAATACTTTGACTCATTCAACGTTGTTTCATTGCCTAGGGATTATAATCAACTAAAAGATGCTCTAGCTTCAACATCAACTAACTTGGTGCCACCAAAAGCCATGAATCTGTAGGAATTCATTGTGGAGATCATTTTATGCTCCTATGTGCCGGACAACATCAATCAGTTCCAAGTTTTTGATGATGACCAATAAATAATGATTTCTTATGTAATATTGGTGTATTCGAGTCTCATATCAAGATGAGAGTTATGGATAAAGCTCAAGGGATAGTGAAGATGGAGTGATCTAGCTTAAAGACAATCAAATTCCCAAAGGCATGATTTCCCTAGAAAGAATGCTTGATCCTTACAAGCAAGGAACCAAAAACAAACAACCCAAAGTAAGTGGGAAGGACTAAAAGCAAGTGAACTTGGGATATCTTGTAAATGAGTAGAATGTCAACATCAATATTGTTTTCATTGGTGAAGAATTGAAGAAAGTAGCTGCATTCTTGACCAAGCTCAAGGATGTAATCACATGGTCATATGACGACCTAAAGATCTTTGACACTAGTGTGACCACTCACACTATCCCATTAAAGGAAGCTAGCAAGCCTTTTAGGCAAAGGAAAAGACTAGTAAATCTAGTGTTTGAACTACTGATTTACAAAGAATTTAAAAAATAGCTTGACACAAGGATAATTTTTCCTATACGGCACTCAACATGGTTTGCTAACCTTGTCCCTGTTCCGAAGAAGAATGGAGAGATAAGACTTTGTGTTGATTTATGGAACTTAAAAATATATTTTGAGAAAGATAATTACCCTCTGCCATCTTTAGATGAAGTCATACAACTGGTGAGTGGATCTGGAATGATGTCCTTCCTCGATGGATTTTTAGGCTACAACCAAGTCTTGGTGAACAAAGATGATAGAATGAAAATTTCCTTCACAACTAAATGGGGAACATTTGCTTACAAATGGATGCCATTTGGGATTATCAACATAGGAGAAAATTTTTAGAGATAAATGGACCATGCATTCCATAGTTTAATTGGTAAGTGCATTATTATCTATATGGATGATATATCTAAAAATAAGGAATATCATATGATGCATTTAGAATAAGTACTGGAAAAATATAGAAGGTATGGCATTTCCTTGAACCCCAAAAAGAGCATATTTTGTGTGACTGAAGGTAAGTTGATGGGACATGTGATCACCCAAGAAGGTATGACCATAGACCTAGATAAAATCAATGCAATTTCTAAATAAAAGTTCCAAATAGTAAAAGAGAATTAAAATCTTTCTTTGGAAAAATCAACTTCGTAAGAAAGTTTATTTTTGGTTTTGAAAAAATAGTAAGGCCACTCAACACCATGCTAAATAAGGATGCAAAGATAGAATGGACCCCTGAAGCAAAGAAGGTCTTCCAAGACATCAAGGACGCTATCATTCAAGCCCCTATCTTGATAAGTCCTAGTTTTAGTAAAGATTTATATCTATATTATTTTACTTCTGACCATATCATTGTTGTTGTCTTAATGTAGAAGGAAGATGACAAAGATCATCCAATTTCCTTTATAAGCACCAACTTGAGGAATACAAAGATGAAATATCCTATTCTGGATAAGCAAGCATATGCACTGGTGAAGGCTGTTAAAAAATTTAGACACTAAATCTTACAGAACAAGACCTATGCCATAGTGTTTGACCCAGCTATCAAACTGATGCTAAAATATAATGAAATCAGTGAAAGGAGAGGGAAGTGGATGATTAATATTCAAGAATATGACTTAGAGATTAAATCTGCTAAGTCAGTAAGGGGGCAAAGTCTTATCCAACTCATTACAAACATTGATCCTCGTATTGATGTTTTTAGGTAGAAGTGAACCAAGTACTTGGTGGAGACTGGTACCAAGACATTATGCATTACTTGTGCATGGGGCATGTCCCTCACACCCAAAGAGATAAAAAAAGAGAGCCCTCAGACTAAGATCATCCCACTTCATGATCAAAAGAGGCATCCTCTATAGAAAGAACTATAAAGGAATCTACTTGAGGTGTGTTTCCAAAATTGAAGCAATAAAGATCATGTAGAATTTCCATGAAATATTGGGAAGTAGTCACCCTTTAAGGCACACCACTGCACATAAGATATTGAGGGCTAGCTATTACTAGCCAACTATGTTTAAAGATGCACATGCTCATGTGCAAAATTACCATCAATGTCAAGTATTTTACTAAAGCGAGGTGAAGGCAGCCATGCCTTTACAATTGGTAATTGAGGCCAAGCCATACGTGTAATGGGGCCTCAAATTTGTAAGAGTTATCAATCCAAAATACTTAGTGGGACATAATTTTGTGCTCATAGCTATTGACTATTACATGAGGTGGACTGAAGTGGTAGCCATCAAGAATAGAAAAACCATAGATGTCATCAAGTTTCCAGAGGAGAACATTATTACTCACTTTGGGACACCTCTATCTCTAGTGTGTGATAATGGCCCAGCCTTCACATCTACTGAGTTCACTGAATGGGCATATGGTAACTAGATTGTTATCAAGTTAGCATCAAACTACTACCACCAAGGTAACAAAGTTGTAGAGTAAACTAACAAAAACTTGATGAATGCTATCAAGAAGTCTTCCTAAAAGAAGCCAAGAGAATTGCAGTCCTTACTAAAGTTTGCTTTATGGGAAGACATAAAAAGATATAAGCAGGATCTCAAGGCATCCCCATTCTTTTTAGTTTATGGGTAGTAACCTATATTTACCATCATGTTGAAGCTTCCTACTTATGAATTCATGGCTGAGTACATGAAAGATGATGAGAGAGTATAGTCCCAAATCTTAAACATCATCCTGATGGAAGATGTAAGAGATAAAGCCTTGAAAAACTTTATCAAACATCAAGATGTTATGAAAATATGGTTTGATAAGAGAGCCAAAGTCAAAGCATTCCTAATTTCATACTTAGTCATATTGTGGGACAAGGCCCATGAGAAAAAATGACTACATGACAAGTTCACTTCCCTATGGATTGGACCCTATCAGGTAGTCAAGATTCTTGGTAAGAACACATTTAGAATCAAAGACCTACAAGGAAGGGACCTTACCTTACCTGCCAATGGATAATACATGAAGCATTAATTCTCTGCTACTCTATCCCAAATTCCACAAGGAGAGTATTACTTGTTTAGATTTAGAGTAGGTAGGAGTAGCATAGTTTACTTTCTTGCTTTGCTTTCCTTTTGTTTCCTTTCCTAATTTCATACTCAATTTTCCTACTTTGTCCTTCCTTAATTTCATTTATTTGTTTGCTTCTTATTGTGTGTTTTAGTGTCGTAATAAGTCCCTTGAACAAGAATTATTTTGGCTCAGTTTGTGATTGCCTAGACCTAAATGTGGAGAAGGGATTGTTGATTGTTAATGTTGGTTGTCCAAAGCTTGAAAGCCTCTAACATTATTCTAATTTAGAAAATATAGGTGAGGTTAATTAGAATTTGGTTTTATTATGAAGATCTTAAATTATTTTGATACTGTAATATAGTTCAAATGACTGAACATTTGCTTGAACAAGAGTTTTAATCTATGTAGACCATCATACTATCACACAAATTCACTAAATGATTTGCTTGGGAAGATCTTGTTACCTAAGAGTGAATAACATTTAGATAGTGTTTTGACATAATCCTCACACCTAGCTAATTTTGGTTCCCAACCATTCTGGTTTATGAACGCAGGTATATAAAAAGAGAGCAATAAAAATATGGTACACCAATGAAGTGAAATCATAAACTACTTCATGTTCCACAAATGGTGATTTAGGCAATCTCTATTGGGAATATGGATGCCTATTTGGTAGTAGATCAAGGCCCGGAGTGGAGCTAAAAGTATCTCTATCAGGGTTATGGATGCCTGGCTAGCAACAGAACAATGCCCAAGCCATCCCTGATTAAACAAAGCATTATTATTACTTTAATCTAAAGAATGCTTAGGTCATTTCATATCTTAATGTCATGAAGCTCGAAAGTTAACATTTTAAAACCCAATGGCAATGGTTAGTGAAATGCAAAGCACAAACATAGTATGCTTTTCTACACAATTTAAACTCTATTTCCAGCTTGTGAACTTTTATTAGTCTGAAAGGCAATTTTGATGTAGCTAAAAATCATAGTGAGATGACTATTTTTTTATCTTTGAACAATAGATCTGGATTCTAACATTTTACAATGTTTCCTCCTATAAGTCACCATTTGTTGATGCTCAATTACTCCCTATTCCTATAATGGGGACCCTCCTATTTTAATTTTCCAAAGTTGCCTAAGATGTCAAGTTTGATAAATCCTTTGGCTACATAGAAAATCCACTTTAATACTTCTTGATAATTCTTGGTTCAATATTTATCTTGCAATATAGATTACCATTTAAAAATATTTGGAACATTGCAAGTTGCTTTGAGTTTTCTCTAAGTTTCAATAAATTATTAACCACTAATTGATTTCAAATATGTAGATAAGCCTTTGCCAAAAATGTCCCACTTTTTACCTCAATTGGCATGGACGCATTAAGCTTCAATTAATTCTATTTGGGATAACCTTATGTTTTATTTAAAGAATTTACTTACAATTTTTGCTTTAAAATTATTTTATTTTGATTATGAAAGGTGCTTGAACATATCTAGAGTCTGACTTAACTTCTCACATGACTTATTAGGTCGTCAAAGTTAAAATAAAGGTTTACGACGTCTCACAGGATGTCAAATTATGGATGGGATTATAAAATGAATACTTTCTTTGCAACATGCCACTTGTCATCATGGCACTAATCCTAGACGTAAATCTTTGCTGTCAGAACCTCAAGTTGTGCCATTGGCTGAAAGAAGAGCACTCCACTTGTACCACTTAGAGAAAAGATATCAATTTTGAGAAATCAATGGTATGTAGGTGACCACCCTAAAGTGAAATGGTCAAATTCCCCTAGATCAAGATCGATGGTGTATATCCTTATGTACAAATTTTGATCAATGATCTATACTGAAGACTGGGGTCAATGAGTCAAGAAAGATCAATGATGCACATTCAACCATGTGGCATCATCTTGAGAGATCACATGTCAACTAGCTATTAGAATTCAAACCTATGGGCTACATGTCAAGAACTTATTTCTTCTGAGCAAGTTCATTTAAATTTGAGGTGCCACATATCCCCATATAATCCATCAGTTTATGAGATGATGTTGCATGAAAGAAGACTTGTAAGAGCCTTCCAAAATTGACATGTGGAAGCACGCACACCATCAGATCCAAAACTCAATGGTGTTTAAATGTTCAAGGCCCCTTCTAAGAGTGATGCATGTCCCTCTAAAAGACATGTGTCATGCCCACACTGCTCTTATTGACAATCCAAAGGACTCTTATGAGAGCTTTTTGAGATGATGTGTACCCTATTGGACTCACGAGATGATGACATGTACCCTACTAGACCCATGAGATGATGACACATGTCATCCCTATAAATTTATACCCAAGATCAATAGAATGCTCATGAAATTGATGCATGGATCCATTTGAGCCACATGATTAATATAGAGTTGTATACATCTATCCAAAAGACTCTTGAGATCAATCAAAAGGTGATGCATGTCCACGCAAGATCGTGACTACTCGTGAGAGAGCCACCTATCCAAGCAAGGCCTGATTTATTGTGAGAGTGATAAGTGACACTCCCATAACTGATCAAATTAGAGGGTCCCACCCCAGAGATTATAACAAATCAAAGGATGCCACATGGCATGAAATAAATGAGTTAACACATATAGCCACATCTAGAGTGATCAAGACCAACAAGAAAGTGCCACATGTCCAAACCCATGTTGAACAAACAACTTAGTCATATTTGAGCCCCATGAATGCATAGATGGATCTCATGTGGCATGCCACATGTTAAAAGGTGGAAATCTTTAGCTTTAAAGATAAAATTGATGGTAAATCGATGAAATTAATGCTAAGATTTGAATTTAAAGGTGACAAGCATGCCATTAATGTGGCATGCACCAAAATCACCATCCAACCTTGTATTAACTAAGGCAATATTCAAAAGGTTATAACATGATCATTATCACCTATACTTGCATTTAAATCCCTAAGTATTTTCCCTCTTTGATCTTTGCATTCCAAGTTTAATGAAGCTCGAGTTCTCCATACACTGCACCTTGACTATCATTGTTGGAGCTCTAAGAGTTGTAGAGAAGTACGAAGGAATGCCAATTATCACCAAAGATACCACAATATGTCATGAGCAGGATCCTCTACCTTTGATAAGGGAACTGCCTATGGAAATGATGATTTCTTATTTTAATTTTACAATTCTATTATCTTTAAGGATACATAATTTATGCCAGAAGCCATAGATTTAGGGGACAAACATTACAATAGTGTCTACCACAATATTGAAGGGGATGGGGATCTAAACAATTTATAAACTATGCCCCATGTTATTCAACTTACCTCTGATGTCCTAATAATGCAAGCTACTAACCTCCACAAAGTCATAACAAAACTTGAAGTCATACCCTATGCAATCCTGGTATATGGCATCTTTGGAAATACAAGATGTGAGGATGGACTGCTTAAGTCCATGAACCAAGAGATTCTCATCACCTTCATTGCAGGGCAAAGTTTCAAGAAGTATTATGATCTACCCCTACCTCAACTAGATTATAACTAGAGTGCTATTGAAGGATGATATGAGGCACACAAGCCAGTTACAGTCCTAGCAAGATGGGTGATGGACCCAAAAGGGGTGGTGTTCATGGATACCCAGGGGAACATTCCAATCCACCAATTCAAGAAGGGGGTCAAAATTGGCTTCGTGTTTTTGAACATGATATTTGGTCATACCCATATAGGGTATGTGGATGTCAAAACTATCCCAATATTACAAATCATCTTTGAGGATCAGTTAATCCCTTCACTTGGGGATGTTATTAGCAAGAACCTAGTTGCAACCATGGAAGATACATGCAAAAATAGAGCTCCTTTCTACATGCTGAACTACTTGTTAGATGCCATTTGTGTAATTGCAAAATTAGGGCAAGACACATGGGATCCAATAAGAGGTTAAGTTGTACTTCAATCATACTTTGTGATGCATATTCATCACTTCCAACACCATATAAAGATAATTATAGAAGAATTTTATCCCCTCATCTACATGTCCATCACAAAGTGCCCCAGGCAGAGGATGCCATCAAAGGTCAGAAAGGCACTAAGGGAAATTGGTAGCTATTGGTTCTACCCTGATTGTTCAGTCATTTGGGTAGAAGGGGTAATGGTAGTTACCCTTAGGCTACCAAGATACATGCCAATGAAGTTGGCATAAGAAGAAATAGCCTACCATATGGTCCATGGGATTGATGGCCTCTTCAAGAGGAAGAAGAAGACTCCTCTTCACAAGGCTCCTTATCATCTAGGAAGAGATAAGATGAAGCAATGGAAAGATGTATTGGTAGTAGTAAGGCATAGAGACTCATATCTCTTTCCCAAAGATGAATGCAAGATGTGGGACCCCAGTCAGGTCATCTCCAAACATCTCACCAAGTTTAGGAGAGATTTAGTTATTGAGTACAAGCATCAAAATGAGGTACATTATTGGATATACCTCGATACATTACATGATGTGAGGTCCTTATGAGGTCTATAAAAAATAACATACCACTAGAAATGAGATTGGACTGGGAGAGAAGGAAGGAAGACATAGCTAGACCCCATCCCCCAACAACTCATGGAAGCCTATTCAATGTTGATCATGAGAAGGAAGAAGAAGAGGAAGAGGATGATACTTCTCTAATAAGAAACAAACCTTGTAGGCCCCCACTTTAGAATAATCCAATTGGGCAAGATGCACCTCTGAGTTTAGAACAAGAAGAGCCAAGCAACCAACCTAGCCCTTCAAAGGCACCTATAATTTCCTCAACATCTATTGAAGAAGCTACCCCTGAGGACTTGGATCAATTAAATATAGATGTTGTTGAGATTTCATTAGAGGGATTGCAAACACTAGTGGGGAGGACTATGGAGAAGGTCTATGTAAGGAGGAAGTCTCCACCAACCTCCCAGACTCTTGTTGTAAGTTCTACACGTTTGCCTTCTCCCCAACTTGTTATCAAATTCACTACTGCCCCTACTATTTCTACTCATACCATTCCCATCTTCACTTCCCCATCCACTACCACCTTTGGGGCTACCATTCCATTATTCATTTCCCATGCCACTACAAACTTTCCAACTCCACCTAACTCCCAAAGCACTATGACTAGTCAGGTTATGGAGTCTATTCCATCCCAAATAATTATTACGAGTACATCCCTTTCCATTGGCTCCATTGCACCCACCAATCCATTGAGGGCCATTCCTCCATATTTCACTTGGCAGTAACCACCTCACCTCACCCTAGCAGTAAGAATGATTGGGCCTCATACATTGCCCTCATTCATTCTAAACATGGGCCCAACCAAGATATTTTTTGATCCATTGGGATAATTAGACCCAACCTAATTGTATGTACCTACTTTAGCCTTAGCTTCCTCTTCCTCCCAAACACTCCCATTAAAACCACCTCCTACTCATCCAACCACCCCAAATTGGGTGAGAGATATGATGCAAATAATAAGGTAGGGAAGAACTCAAGTGGCCTCTTCGGCACCTCAGATTGGAATGAGATCTGATGCATCCATTGAGACAATGAAAAGAGTAGTGAGGAGACAGGTAGAACAACCATAGTCTAGCTCGATTGTGATATAGGAAAGTGAAGAGCCTTTATTCACTCTGACTAAGAAGAGAAAAGTTGCCCCTAGAGAAGTCCAAGAATATGAAGAGGATCCTATATCCTTAGTACAAACACAGGCTGAATCAAACATCACCATAATGAAGGGGATGTAGTATGATTTGAAGATGTTGAAAGAGAAAACATTGCCTATTGTGCCTAAAGGCACATTGATTTCAATAATTAATGTCTTCAACCTCTATAAGGTTATGATGAAGAGACAGGTAGATGGAATCCAACAAGCAAAAGAGGTCACTAAAATGGACTATAGTCTCATCCATTATGACACCAAGTTGAAAAACTTGGTAAGAGTGGCGAGGAGTAACAAGTTCCCCAATTTGAAAGTTTTGCCTCTCGAGGATATAGTGCCTACACAAACCATCCTCATGAACAAAAAGGAGGATCTTGAAGACATGGTTTGATAAACTCAAGGATGCAAACACATCCTTTAAGAAGATTGAATTTAGGATTGTACATTTGCTGAAGGATGCCATGATCACCAAAGTAACCAAACTAGATGACTCCTTCATGGATGAGCAAGAATTCAAAACATAGATTAAAGTATTCGTGGCACAGTTCTAGCAGGATGTGGTAGGTGTCAAGTTAGCAATAAAAGTAATTGAAATTGTAGCATTTGTTAATCAAAGGTTGCAAAAGGTAGAGGTAATAGAAGAAGCCCTCAGACCTATACTTATGGAGCATGGCAAGTTGATCCAGGATATACCATACCTATTTAGGCCTATAATCCTAGACTTTGCCCAGATTGACAAATATTATCAAGACTGCGTAGAAGTATGGACTCAGGAGGAGAATGAAAGGAAGCAAAGGCAAAAACAACAATAAGTTGGCCAATAACAACCTCCAGCTCCTTAAGGGCATTCTGTTACATTTTATATTTCAAATATAGAATATTCTTTTATATTGTAATGGTTTTATGCGACTTGGTTGTATATTGGGCACCATTTGTGGGCCCATCCAAACTTAATTTAGAAAACTTTAAGTTTATAAGTAGAGGTCTCCCCTCATTTTGTAGAGAAAGAAACACTTGTTGTAAAACTTAATACAAAGATCCAAAAAATTCAAGAGTCTATTTGCGGTGTTATTATGTGGTTTTGTGATTTTTTGGATTCTCATGATTTAGATGTTTGAATGTTTCCTTTATGCAAATCTAATTTGGTAATTACCTTTCATAAATGCATTTGTTAGTTTGAGCTTAACGTTAGGCTAACTAATTTAGTAGTATACTTGCTCTATTTTCTTGCATTAATAAATAAATGTGATGTGCAATTTATTGCAAGTGAATTATCTTTATGCAATGTATGCTATTAGATATGTGCTTTTCCTTTCTCTATAAGCTTCAACTACATCTATTCATATTTGAGCATTACGCTAGGGATGGTAGATGTTAGTTTCTTGTATTTTGCCTTAAAATTTAGGAGAATTGGCATCTTCTTTTCATCTTAGGCACAACTTCTTTTCTGCCCTACCCTACTCTCTCTTGGATCCACATATGAACCATGCTAGTTTATACCATGCTTTATATATCCATTGTTCATTTTTATTTTAAGAATTAATTATAAAACTCTATTATAATTCAAAAATATTGGTAGGAAATGATGTCACTGCATAACATCTGTTATCCCTACAATAGGGTCTGCTCACAGAATTTTAAAATTAGTGACTGTATCTCTACCATTTATGCAATTCCTAGCAATATTTATAAAAAAAATCAATCCCTAAGTCATTCTAGGACTTTAAATTGAGAGTTAACTTTCCCTTTTGTTCCCTAGTGACACAGGGAGCACTAAACATGCATCAACATACACATGCATGCAACACGTCTATATCCTCATTTAGTCTTGTCCATCAGGTTTTCCCTTAGGCCCTAGACTAGTGGTATCAAAGTAATTCATATTTTTTGTGCATGTCCCATCTAACTAGGTCATAATATCTAAAGTTTGATGTCAAACAATGAGACACACCAAACTCCTTGTCGTGCCATTTTAAGAAAGTACATAAGGCAAAAGACAAAAACACATAAGATTCCATCAAGGAGATGATCAATGATGGAATTGAAAACACAGTTTGAGAGTAAAAGACATTTTTGTTCAACTAGTTCATTTATGGGTGGTTCCATCAATTTAAAGATCTAGGAAATAGTTTTATGGTTGAGTCCCCTTTAGGTTTCAGATAAATCCAAATGCTCTTATGTTTGAAGGAAAGATAAAATCAAATGCAGTAGATAACTTGTTAGATCAGGTAGAGTCATATTTTTCTTTGAATCTTTTTTGATGAAGATAAAATCAATACTACACTTATAAAATTTTATTCACCCATAAATAAGTGGTAGCAAACCCATTCTCTATGGGAGAAAGATCAGATAAAAGAAGAATTTGAGCCAAAATGTGAGAAAATCCTATAAGCCTTCAACGACTAATGTTATCATGAAGGTGTCAATGATGACCACTATATTTAATGGAAAACACTACGAAAAGGACATGCCTACTAAGTCCAATCCTATAATGATGCCTTACATGACATGTATGTAAGACTGGGCTCCTTCGAGTCAGAGCAACATAAAGCTCTCAAGTACTGCATCGGCCTATGACCATTTGTTTAATCAAAGCTAAAGTTGGCTAAGGTCAAGATGATAGGGGAAACCAATCATTGTGCAACAACCATTGATGAAGAGTCTACTATTAAGGGAAAGTGGGACACATTGTCTGCACCAAAGAAAATGCATTCTTTAAACAAGAAGAAACCATTGTTTAAGACATGTAAATGGTGTGAAAAATACAAAGGATTATGAAATCATGTCCTCTAATGGAATCATTAGCCCAAATCAAAATGTTATAATAGCCATTGCACAAACAACACCAATAGCACAAGATGCTAAAGTAGAATTGCTATTCAATTCATAGATTTGGGTGCAAAGGTAGCGATTAGCCTTTTTTATTGATGGTGATAGCATGAATAAACTCATCTTTGAGTCAACCATCAAGTAACTAAATTTTATATTCATGCTTCATCCACAACCTTATAGATTAGGATGGTTTCATTCTTGTAACAATAAAGGTATAAACATCACTCTCCAATGATGCTTCTCATATTATATCTTTTCAAATAAGAATTAGTTTGTGATGTAGCATCAATTGATATTTTTGATGTACTCCTTGGGCATCTATACACACATATCCACCAATGTGTGTACAATGCCAATCCTCTTAGCATAGTCATACTACTGGGTAGTAAGAGATCATATTGCTGAAGTGATTTCAATCTATAATCATATTGCAATAACTCCTAAGAAGTTTGTGCCATAAAACATGCATATTTGGCCTTCAAAACTTCACCTCCTACTAACACATGACCTCAATCGATAAAGACAAATCATATTCTAGAAACCATGTTTACATAAAATTATTTTACACCCATGTAGTCAAAGCATGCTAACTCCCACAACAAGCCAAATGGTTCACGAGGTATCATCTAGAAGTTAAGGTTTCACACTTGATTCATAGACTTTATGCACTTGGGACTATTAATTTACAAGGAGGGGGTGATGGGGTGACTAATCCAAGTGGATATACCAACAGTGGTTCATGTGTTACTGTCAATCATATTCTCATATATTGTTGCTCTTTTAGATCATCTTCCATGTTTTGTGGCATTTTAAAGCAACCCCTAGATGTTTGTGGTATCTATTTCTAATAGATGCCACACACATTCCTACAATGGCAAAATGTAATTTGTACAGATAGGACCTGATGCCACCCATGCGTGCACAAAACCTTCTTCGGTACCTACTATAAGCTTGAACAAGTTATGCCAAACTTCCATGCCAATCCACAAAGTGATGTGGCCTCCAACCACATAGATGGATTCACAAATACATAAACCTCACAATAAACATTTTCAACTCAAGAATTCATCTCACAAAAACCTCTCAAATTCTCATTGATCAACATATTACAAAAGCTTTCTCAACAAAGCATCACAAATAAAAGGCCATGCCAACAATGCATGCCATCAAACTCTCTCTTTACTTGGCCAACATGCTAAGAAGGCCCTCAAGATTTTCTTTAAGCTTATCTCTCTCCTAAATTTTCCTAGCCTACCATACTAAGCCAAAAATACAATCATATATATATAAATATGAGGAAAAACAACAAAAGAACAAAGGGGGACCAAAATGGTGCCACCCATTCACATGGGAGAGTTTCCATCAAAGGATAAATGGTCTCCCCAAGAAATCCACGCCACCTTCTTTACATGGGGTCATTATTTGTTAAGGACAAAGTTCACATGGCAAAGTTGCCTCTACTTCTCATGAAAAGTCAAAAGGAGATACCAATCAAAAATAGTAAAACATGTCTCCTCCATCATCACAAACCTCCAAAATTTAATTGATTCTTTTGGACCATTCTTTCTTGTCCCTACATGATAAATTTGACCCATGCCACCTAAGTACTCAATAATAGTGTTGTAGACACCTCACAAGGATGAATAGTGTCCACCACCTCATCAATGAATAGTACTTGTGAACATTGTTGCATGAATAGTGTTTTTCCCACTGCATCATAAAGGAAAACTCACACTGCACAATATTTAAAGGTGCCAACAATGTGCTACCTCTATCTCAATAGGTGAGAAGCACATTTTTCAAAGGATTAGTTAGTACGGGGTTGAGGGGCAATACCCCCTTTCACAAGGTAATGCCCCATGCCAAAATGTTGAGTGTTACTTGTGACATTGCTCAATGCAATTGTCAAAAAGTGAATAATCACATAAAAGCTCTAATATTTCAACTTATGTAACAATCCTTTTTGCCTTCACAACTTTTAATATATGTATAGACATTTACAACGTTAATAAGCAATCAAAGTAGAATATAGACAACCATACATCTTTCTCAAGAGTATACAATGTACATAATGCACATATTAATACAAAATTTTGTTCCAACTTTATTATCCCTCTCTTGATTCTCTACTTATGATCTCTAGATCCTCATTTAGAGTGTGGTCCACTAGGTTTTCTTCTGGGTCATGTTAGAAATGAATGTTATTAAATGAGAGAAGAGTTGCTTTTAATAAAAAAAAGGAAGACTTATTATTGAAACTTTCAATTTTTCTTTTTCATAAAAAATGACAACCTAGTGTTTAATGCTTGAGTTAGGATGTTGTAAACAAAAGTATAGTTTTTGATATAAAATTATTTGAAAAAAGTAACATCCAATACACAATAAAATGATGAAAAATATAATATAATTTGGTTGACTTTATATCCTTATATAGTAAAGATTTGGGTTGGCTAGTTTATTGTCTAAAATTATATTTTAAATTGTGATCAAAGTCCATGTCAAAAACTATAGCACCAAACTAATTCTAGAGGATGGTTTTCATAAGTGAGGGCTAAGTTGCTTTTCTAAATTTGGCAATCATAATTTTACTTTATTGGTGTTTACTACCATACCATTATCATTACAATATGTTTGAATGACTTCTAGTTATTTTAAAAAATTTGTGTGATGTTTAGCAAATAATATTATATAATTAGTGTATAAGAACAATAAGATGGTATAATTGAAGAGATTGATCCTTAAACATCATTTGCCTTCTAGAATTCTATATAGTCTATATGGATAAACATGAAAGAGTGGGGGAAAGACATTGAAAACACTACCTACAATGTAAGAACAAGAAGTACAAAAGAAAACAAAGAAAATCTAAACTAAGAAACAAGAAAACCTACTAATTCATCTGCATCTAAAAGCATGCATTTAGTCCATTAATCATGGGTCCACAATAGTGTTGAGAGGAGCAATTTCCCATCCACAACCCAATATTCGTCATGCAGAGAAGGCACTTTAGAACCTGAAGATGATTGATTATATAAATCCATATTAGAGGTTTGGTTGGTAGTATGTTATTTGATATCTACAATGACTTGATGGCATTTGTTTGTGTTCACTTCTACTCTCTATATATTGTTAACGAATGAATGCATATTTAAATACCTCATATATATGCATCAAAGAAGCATGACTAACATTGATTTTACATCCTTCTTATTGAAATAACGGTCAAGGAACTTATAATTATCCTTTTGTTTCTTCTCCACCCTTCCTAGATGGGCACAACACATGTAGAAATTTAAAATATGTAACATCATCAAATCTATTTCAACATAAACTCAAGACACCAAAATACTTGTACAAAAGTACACCTAAATATTGTATTAAATAACTTTTGAGAATACACTTAAAATATTTATGTTCCATTCTTGTGTCTCTTAGCCAAGGGCCTCATTATTTTTTTTTATACATTCAAATCCAATAAACCTCGTGACTTATTATAATAAAAATTCATGAGACAATCGTCTACCAATGGTCTATTTAGACAAAATCAATGACTACTCTACTCCATTAGCACTTCATACAATTTAACATATAAGCATCCACAATAACATGCAATGATAGAATAGATAGGAAGAGTTTTGAATTTTGTGTTTCAAAACAAAGAATCATCATTGCAAGTTCAAAGACACATTCAAAAGGAAAATATCATTCTCTCTATACCTAACTATATGTATAGTTTCGTTGATATTGACTTGGATAAGGAGTTGAATGTTTAAGCAAAGACTATTAAGGAGACACACTTGGATATGGGGAGAAGGTTCATTCAAACATTTAGGGATTTGAGGTCATTATGGTAAAATATGTTTTGCATTCAACTTTCCATGTCATAGCTATGGATGGCTTAGATATTGTTCTTGGATATTTTTAGTTAAAAACTTTGAAACAATAAATACATGTAAAATAAGTTAATGAAGCTTTGGTACAAGAAAAAAGAGATAGTTTGTAGAATATCACAAAGCATATCAAGGAAGATCATGAAGAGCATGAGGAAGAATTTAAATAACATTAGGAAAAATCAAGGGAAAAATACAAGGAGGAATTTGAAGAGAAAAAAGAAGAATGTGAAGAAGGGCATGAAAATGAATTTGATAATTCTAAAGAAACTCAAAACCTTTACCAGTAACAACCAAAAGAATAAATGGAAGAAAAGATTAAAGAGCTTTAAGTGATGGAACATGAGGTTGATTCTACAAAGGTTTCTGCAATATGACATTCACATCACGTCGTGCGAGGCAAATACGATGGAAACATGGCATGGAACACCAAAGAAACAATAACTATGGATATACATTTAATCAAATAAGCAACAACTTGGATAAACAACATGTTAGAGAGGTGTCAACTATGGACGTATGGTATCACAATAACATAACAAAGATGAATTGCATAAGTTCCACAATAAGTAGTTAGTGTTGCCTTATTTTCAAATTTGGATGATACAAAAGTGGTGATGAGAAGATACAAGTATGTCCCCATGGTTTCATCTTTAAAATTTATAAAGGAAGAGATTGAAGATTATTTGGTAAACCAATCCACTGGCATAGCAACAAACATAAATATGGCCTAAGAGCTTCACACCAAAGTTCTTATATATTTCTCATCCTTCAAAAATGCTAAGCATTGTATTTATGTTGGGGACCTCATTGGGATCTAATGAAATCAATTCAAGAGGGAATTGTTTCTCTTAGCTATTTGACATGTTACTACTTCTTAAAACATTCACAAAAATTAAATTTCCTGTTGATAAGCCAACATGGTCCAAATCTTGAGACAAGAGAAGGCTTGTGGTGTAAATATGATACTTATACAAGCCTTTTGATGAGTTAGTGGTCATCAACTTCATATGCATTAAAAATGTCTAACAAATGAAACTTACCACAAATAACAAGCAAAGCTACCTCTAGGTTTTCATACTCAATTAAAATCTTTTCTTCTCTTAAATTTGTTTTATGTAGAGTCCTTATGTATATTGTTGATTGATTTCACCCATATCTATTCAATTCTTTCCTTCTTCCACAACTTCAAGTATTAGAATAGCACTCATTTGAAACTGAATACAAGAAAAATGATCAATAGGAAATATTATTGAAAGCAAAAAGTAAATTTAGAATGCTAAGCACATTGTTCTATCTTTGCTACAAAATTTTACACCCCAATACATTTAGAGTCATGGAAAGAAGTTTAAAAATAAACACCAAGAGTACAAAGACAAGATAAGGAGCCTTGTGAAGACCTTCAAACATCAAGGTATCCAATTTCTAATGCGACTTGAGTTTCAAACAATAATTAACCATACCATAGAGAGGTTGCTCCATTTACAAATATTTTTAACATTAATTTAGAAGTACAACTATTGGGATGTTTATATTTTATAGATTGAAGGATTTGACCCATGACTGTTTCATTCTTTCCTTCTTCCATACGTTGAAGTGGTAGAATAATACTCTTTAGAGACTGCATACCAAAAAAACCATGTAGAAATTATTATTGAAAACAAAAAGGAAATTTGGAACGCTTTACACATTTGTATTTCTTTGCTACTGAATATCACAACATGTTACTTTCAGACTCATTGAAATAAGTTATATGAGTAAACACCGAGTAGACGAGAATAAGACAAAGAACCATTTGAAGACCTCCAAACATCAGGGTATCCAATTTCTAGTGACTCAAGTTTCAACCAACAATTTACCATACCATATAGAAGTTGCTCCAAATACAAATCTTTCTAACTCTAATTAAAAGTGCAATAGCTACTGGGAAGGATTTGTCATCATGGTAATTGTAATGTTTCATTTTCGTAATTAAACCAATCAAAAGACCCATAGCCTATTCATTATTTCTCGTGGTCTAAGATATTAAGTAGAGAAATGGTTTTATAATGTTTTTAAGTCGTCATAAAGTTACTTTATTTTATAACATGGAAAATGACACTTATGTGTTATTATTATAAAGCAGGCCAAAATTTAATATTCATTAAGTCGGTCAACTGTTTTTAGGGTTAGGGCAACTGGGAAAAAGATAATTATAAAAGAAGAGTTGGGCTCAAAAGGATTCAGTAGTTATTATTTATATTTGAAATCAAAACCCTATTCTAGGTTGGAACTTATGTGTTCAATTTTTTTCTCTGGGACGAAAACTCTCAGGTGTACAGATTTAGAGGATGAAAACCCTCTTACCCATTGAGGTGATTCCATCCAAGAATCATAATTATGTTGACAAATCAAGTTAAATTTCAACTTTCAATTGGCTAGAGGATGTTATCAGTTTCTAAAATTTTGTGAGGGATTATCAAAGATATTTATCAAGGTTAATTACTGTTTAGGAGCCATCGTACCTTAGAGAGCTTGTTGTACAATTGAGGAACACAAATCAATGTCCTTAGGCTAATTGCATAGGGATTTGTGATTGCACAGGGATTTGTGAGGGTTTCAGGGAAATCATTGACCTGGAAGAGTGATGCTCTACTTTGTTGGCCACCATTCATCTACAACAACTGCCTTGTTACACTCATCTACTGCTGTAAAACAATTTTGTTGTTGTAATCCAACTGTAAAGGTTTTCTATCATTAATAATTATTGATTCAACATCATAGGACTTGGTTGTGACACATTTATTATTCAATAAAAAATTTCATTAGTATTATATGTGTATTCAAAGAATCACAATAAGAATTATAGTCTAATCTTCAACATCACTGTTGAATATTGTTGTTTTAATAGTTAATTGATGCTCTAATTTTAGTAAAAATTAAAAAAAAAGAATTCAAAAAATTACCCAAAATAAAAATATCAATGGTATAAGAGCTTTGATCTTCCTAATCTATAGGTTAAATTAATATTTTGATTTCATATGCAAGCCAATGGAAGAGAAATTAGATATTACCAAAGAGAGAATAAATAATTTGCTGCCATGAATAAAAATCATGGGGGATGGAGAAAATAAAATACCTATAGATGAAATAAATTCTTTGCAATAAATTGAGTTGGGGTTAGAGGGATTTGGAAAGAATAATTCAAATGACATTGAGACAACCCATGGCATGGTTAATACAAGCTTTGCAAAATGTTAATCATAATAAGACAAATCAAGGAGAGAGAAACTCATCAGCGAATGAGTGGACCTCAATCAATACCCCTTCCAAGACTTTTCGAGCAAAATTTATGCAAAAAAAGAACACCTAGAAGAGGCAGAGCCCCAACATCACGCGGATTGATTTTTCAACATATCATGCAAAATATGAAGAACTCAACCTTATAGCACAAGCATTGACTTTTTGAGAGTATATGAAGAATAATAAAGGGAGGGGAAGGAGAACTCAACAAGATCAAGGCCATAAAGATATCCAACAACGTTTGGGTAAAATTAGAATTCCTACATATGATGGATCTAATAAATATTCTGTTAGGGTTTGGTTGCAAACACTGGACACCTATTTATCATTGTATCCAATGTTTAAAGAAGAGGCAATCAAATTTGTTACCCTTCACTTGTAAGGAGTAGCACATGAGTGGTGGTACAATGGTATGGTCACCTAAGGGCACAGTTCCATTTATACATTGGATGAATTCAACCAAATATTAACATAGAGATTTGATAGAAAAGATCATGAGATCCATTTTAGAGAATTAGCTCAATGTAAGTAGTTTGGAAATGTGGACAACTATATTGCAGAATTCCAAAGATTATTTGTTATGGTTCCTAATGTGATCGAAATGAGACTTATAGTTCTATTTGTAGAGGGACTAATTGAAGCACTCAAGGGTTTGGAAAAAGTCTTTGATCCTCTATCTTTGCAAGAAGCTATTTAAAGGGCTTTAAACTTGGAATCTTCAGCACCCAAAAATAAATTCTTTTCAAAGACACCAACTTTTGGGAAATAAAAGAAACCATTTTAGTAATGAGTCACTCAATAGAAATAGTTGCCACAGAGATCAAGTAAAGATATAGAGACTATAAATGAGCTCAAAAGAGAAATTGTGTTTCTCTTGCAAGGAGCCATGAGAACCTAGTCACCAATGTCATGGGCGAGGCCAAGTATATTACATAGAGGTAATATCAAATGGAAAGACGGAAGCAGAGGAACTAGAACCTAAAATTGAAGATAAAGAACCGAACCCTGAAAGAAAGAAGGAAAAAGATACCCCAAGAGGCACCCTTGCTACACTTTCTAGTGCTCCCATATATCACCCTCTCAAAGTTCGTGGAGTTTTGTATGGACATAAAATCACAATGTTGATTGATAGTGGGGCAACCCACAATTTCATAAATGAGGGATTAGTATCCAAAAGAGGTTTAAAAATAAAGGATTTTGATATTTTGAATGTTGTAGCTGATGGTTTGACTATTCTTTGCAGTAAGTGAATTCAATAGTTGGATGTTACACTTGATAAGGACAAGGTGCATGATGACTTCTATGTCGTAGGCATACGAGAAAGAGATATGGTATTAAGAGTGCAGTGGTTACATTCTCTTAGAGAATTTACACATACTTATCAGACCATGGAGCTGAAATTCAAATCAGATGGGCAAGTAGTGCTTGTAAATGGAGCACCTAGAGTTGTTACAACTAAGAAGCTGGAGAGATCATTTCCTAGTGGACAAGAAGCTTGGGCAACTCATTGTTTGGTGAACACCACATTTTCAACCCCTAATGAGAGATCCTATCATGTAGACATACAGTCTATTTTAGACAAGCATGGCATAGTGTTCAATGGTTTACCTCCAGGATTGCCACCCAATAAAGGATTTTAGCATATAATAGAGTTAGAACTGAGTTTTAAGCCTGTGATGATTAAACCCTACCACCATCTAAGAGGGTTCAAGGAGGAAATTGAAAAGGTAATCAAGGAGCTTTTGGAGATGGGTCACATCAGGGCTAGTTTTAGTCTCTTTGCATCATTAGTGGTCCTTGTGAAGAAGAAGAATGGTACTTGTGAATGTGTATTGATTATAGTCTTGAACAAGAAGACATTGAAATCATGTATCTCATTCCTAGGATCAATGAATGAATTGATGAGTTGCATGGTGCTGTGTATTTTTCAAAGATTGATTTGAAATAAGGATATCATCAAATCTGTGTAAAGGATGTAGACATACATAAACCAACATTCAGACGTGCCTTTGGGCACTTTGAGTTCTTGGTCATGCCATTTGGTTTGCCAAATGCCCTAATTTCTTTTTGATTATGTATGAATCATATTTTCAATAAGCATTTGAGAAAATTTGTTTTAGTATTTGTATGATAATTTGGTTTATATTAAGACATGGGAAGACCATTTGAGGCATTTGGATGCAATTCTAAGTATTTTGGAATAAAACTCTCTTTGCTAAGGAGTTTATGTGGGAGTTTGAGATGATTGAATTTTTTTACTTAGGTCATGTCACTAATGCCCAAGGAGTTTAGGTGGACCAACAAAAGATCCAAGCCATTTTGGATTGGCCTCCTACCAAATTGACGTAGTTGATAGGTTTCTTTGGCCTTTGTAGTTACTATAGAAAATTTGTCAAGGGCTTTTCACAATTGGCTGCCCCTTTGATTGATTTAACAAAAAAAGGAGCTTTCAATTTGTCAAAATCAACACAAAGTTTTTGACAAGTTCAAAGAGGTAATGAGTTCATTGCCTACCTTAGTTGATCTAGATTTGTCACTCCCAATTGTGATAGAGTGTGATGCATCAGGAGAAGGAATTGGAGCAATCTTGATGCCAAAAAGGCATCCTATAGCTTTTGAGAGTTGAAAAATCAAAGATACATAAAAAAGATTATCAATTTATGACAAAAAGATGTTGGTCATAAAGCATGCTTTGGCGAAATTCAGATCATACCTAGTGTGTGACAGATTTGTGATCAAGATTGATCACAATAGCTTGAAATTATTCCTCAAACAAAGAGATTAGAATGATTGGCACGAAAATGGGTAAGTAAACTTCAAGCTTATGATTTTGATAAAGTATATTAAGGGTAAAGCAATATTACAGTTGATGCTTTACCCTGAAAACCAACTATATGCTCAATTTCTGAAATCTCCTTGATTATAAGGTTACGATAATAGCATAGTATGCAAATAATATCTTTACGGTTGATATCTTTGAGGACAAAATACAAAATGGTAGATGGCCTCATCCTTTATCACAGTAAAATTTATCTCGTCCTTAAATTAAAAAATGAAGCATAAGGTCTTGAGGGGAGTACATAATACACCATTGGTTGGTCATCCAAGGTATTTCAAGACTTATAAGCAAATCAAGGAAAGATGTTTTTGGATAGGACTCAAAAGAGAGGTCTTTCAATACATCAGAGAGTATTACTTGCTAGTAGAACAAATCTGAACAGGTATTTCCAACAGGTTTGTTGTAGCCCTTACCAATTCCAAATTAGAAATGGAGTATTTCTATGGATTTGATCACTAGTTTACCAAAAGTTCAAGGTAAGAGTTGTATTTATGTTGTAATTGATAGACTTCCTAAATATGCACACTTTGCTATTTTATCCAAATTCAAGGCACCATAGGGCGTTAATTTATTTTTTAGATAAGTGTTTAGGCTTTATGGATTGCCTAAAAACATAATAAGTGATAGAGACAACCAGTTCATTAGCCTATTTTGACAAGAACTCTTTCATTTGACATGAATCGAGTGGACTCCTAGTCCTAGTTACCACTCCCAAACAGATGGACAAACTAAAATTGTGAATAAGTGGGTTAAGAGATATTTGAGGAACTATATAGTAAGGCAAAAAACAACTTGAATCAAATGACTCTATATGGGGGAGCATTGCTACAACACCTCACATTATATATCCATTGGCATGACTCTTTTAAAGGCTTCGTATGGTTATGATGCTATTTCTTTTGTAGACTTGGTCATCACAGACAATAGAGTAACAAAGGCAAGAGATTTGGTGATACAGAGTCAATAAATATTAAAGACACTCAAGGAAAACCTCTAACATGCACATTATCAACAAAAGTTATATGCAAATCAACATTGTATTGAAAGAACTTTTGAGATTAGAGACATGGTTTTCTTGAAAGTGCAACCCTATAAGCACTATTCTTTCAAACAAAGTGGAGCTAAAAAGATCAAGCCTTGAATCTATGGCCCCTGCAAGATTAAACAGAGTTTGTTTATGAGCTTGAATTGATAGAGCATAGCAAGATACAAAACTTATTTCATGTTTCATCTTTCAAAAGGGCATTAAAACAACATATCATTCATTCTACGAAGTTGCCTCCTTTGCATGATGAAGGCAAATTGATATTGATTCAGAAGCCACTATAGATATCATATAGAAGAAACTAAGAAACATGAACATAACAAAATATTTAGTGCAGTGGAAAGACCTACCAACAAAAAATGTTACATGGAAGGGTATAAAGATTCTTGAGCATCCTAATTTGTAATTGCTTGATAACAAACGATTATAGGAAGGGTAGACTGTAATGTCTCCTTTCCATAATTAAACTAATCAGAAGACAAGTAACCTATTCATTATTTTTCATGGGCTAAAGAATTAAGTAGAGAAACAATTTAATAATATTTTTTAGTCATCATAAAGTTATTTTATAACATAAAAAAATGACACTTATATATGATTATTATAAATGAGGCTAAAAAATAGTATTCATTAAATGGGCCAAAAAGTAATATTTATCTAAAAGTATTTTAAACACGTTTAAAGTTAGAGCAATTGGAAAAGAGAAAATTATAAAAGAAACGCTATGCTCAAAAGAATTCATTATTTATCTTTGAAATCAAAACTTTATTTCAAGTTGGAGCTTTTATGTTCAACTTTTATATTTGAGAATGAAAATCCATTTGTATACAGATTTAGAAAATAAAAACCCTCTTATCCATTGAGGTGAATCTATCCAAAGATCATAATTGTATTCATAGATCAAGTTTAATTTTAGCTTTTAGTTGGCTAGAAGTTATTAGTTTTTAGAGTTTTTTGAGAGATTATCAAAGACATAAAAGGTTTTATTGTTGTTCAGGTGTTGTCGTACCTTAGAGAGGTTGCCATACAATTGAGGAACACAAATTGTTGTCATTAGGACAACTACACATGGATTTGTGAAGGTTTTAAGAAAATTATCAACTTTAGAGAGTGACGCCCGACCTTGCTTGCCACCATACATCTATAACAACTACCTTGTTGCACTCTTTCACTACTGTAAAACAATTGTGTTGTTGTAATCTGACTGCAAAAGTTTTCTATCATCATTAATTATTGATTCAACATCATTAGGTTGCATTGTGATACATGTATTATTCAATAAATAATTTCATCAATGTTATATATGTATTCAAAGAATTGCAATAAAAATTACAGTTTAATCTTCACAAAATAATTGTTAGTGTTGTTTTAACATTTAATTGATGCACCAATTTTAAGAAAAAAAACACCAGAATTCAAAAATTACCCAAAAGGAACATTTCAATAATGCGTACATTTTCTATCCCATTGGAAGGATAAAGAGCATCAAAATGTTGAATAAAAATTAATCAATGTTACAAGAAGATGCATCCCCCAACCTTTAAAATGTGTCTCGAGTACTAGAATGCGTCTTCAATACGGAAGATACGGACGGAGGTGTCTCACATACCATGAGATGTCTACCAAAAATTTTCAATGTCTCATTGGCGTTTCCCTTTTAAAATCCCCACTTCATAAACCCTACCCAGAAAACCAATTGCCATCAGATTAACAATCAAAGCCATTGGTAATTGGATTTACAATTAAACATCTAGTCTTTTATTATTGCCCTGAAGTGCCATACCCAACATTGTCGTTCTAATAGTTTAGTTTGACTTTTTTTAATAATTACAAATTGTAATTTATTACTTGATATTTTTAATTTTTATTTTAAATAATTTTAATATTTAATTTTAGTTTAAATTTAAATTTTTATTTTTAGTTTTAAATTTTATTTTTTACATTTTAAGTTTAATTTAATATTTTTATTAGTTCAGTTTTTTAAATTTTGATATCATTTTTTATAAATTTTAAATTATATATATATATATTTAAATTTTTTGTAAAAATTTCTGAAAAAGGAAAGAAGCTTTGTATTTGCTCTAAAATGGTATTGACATTAATTTACCCTTAAGCTATATAACTGCAAATTAACAAACATTTCTTCTTATAGCTTTAGATCTTCAATATTTGTAAGAATTATTCAAAATAATTAAGAGTTTTTAGATGACTTCTATGAATAGTCATTATATTACTGACATTTTTATTTCTATATATTAATAATAATTACAAGGCAACTGAACCACTTAAGCATTTATTAATAAGGAGAAGGCACAGTAAATGTAATCAACTACTTTAGCTTTTCCGCATGGTCAATACTTTTGGAGCCTCTAGTGCTTTATAAATCACCCTTACCTCAAAATTCAAAACAATATCAATTTTCAAGTTGGTAATGCTGAACAATGCTAGAAAAATGCATTGGATTCAAGATCACTAGCATGATGCTCAGTTTACCTACAGTCTAAATCAAAGAAGATGGTTTGCTGGCCTGAACAGCTTTGTAAATCATTCCAAGACTAATATAAAGACTCTCCTGTGCAGTCACTTTAATTTAGCGAAAGCTCACATTCATGAAGGCGTGTAAAAATTTCCTCATAGCTTGGTCTAACATTAGGGTCTTCTGTCCAGCAGTCTGCCACATCAACAATTTTGTAAAATGGAAACACATATGAGATATAGGAAATCAACTCATATGTACAATGATACTCATATTCATACCTGAGATCAACTTCCCGATTGGAACATCAGGTATATCCAACCTTGCCCCTTCATGGGCAACAGCATAAACCACCTAGAAAAACGTCACAAAAATAAGAAAACAGATAATACTGGACCTCGTAATTAATCATGGATATTTATATATGCAGCTTCTATCGCGAATATTAGATTACTTTGATGAAATAATAATGCCTGAAATGATAATCAGAAACATTTATTTTTTATGAGAGTTGGGAAACTAATTGCCAAGTTAAAATTTCTATGGATGAAAAACAGCAGGTAAAATAATTATACTGACTTGCATTGGCTTGACGCCGTTCCAAGGGCGTTTTAATGTGCACAGCTCCCACATTATAACACCAAAACTGAATACATCACACTTCTCTGTGAAGGGTTCATTACGTAGCAGTTCTGGTGCCATCCACTCAGGAGTTCCAGCAGCATTCAAATCTTTTATAGGAGAGTTGGTCATAATCCGTGAAAGACCGAAATCACATATTTTTACTCTCCAGTGTTTATCAACAAGGCAGTTTGCACTTTTCAGATCTCGGTGGACTATATTCATTCGCTGTATGCACATCATGCCCCTTTAATATGGAGAGCACGCCATAGGTGGCAGTCCACAATTTGCAACATGGACAAAACCAAAATATGGAAGACAACGTCAGATATTTAAAAATGAATTTCTGGTGATCCAAAGCATGTACGGAACCCAATGTTACAAGATCAGAATCTTTTTGAAAATGCTAAAGGAGTTTTTATATACAACGAGCCAGCTCGTAAAAATATCAAAATTATGATATGACAAATATTCCACAGCTCAAAGCAGTTGACCACACATATCAGCTGTTTCTCAGAGATTACAAAATAACTTTCCAACCGCTGCAGATCAAGTGAACGAAAACTGCATGCCTAAAGTATTCCAGCTGCCATCCAAAATGGGGGTAGGTAAAAGGTGAACATGGTATTCTAGCTGGCTTCCAGAATGGGGGAGGTAAAAACAGAATAATAAGAAGGGTTGTATTCCAACTGACTTCCACTATGGGGGGTAAGTAAATATAATAGGAAAGGTTATGTTCCAGATGGCTTCTACAATGGGGTTAGGTAAATGAGGACTGTGGTATTTTCTTCCACTCAAACCTAAGATATTTTACATCAATTGCAAAATAGAATTGGAGCAGGTCCCCTTACACGGTCTCACATTACCGTTGATGTCTTTCCGTTGGAGAAAAATATGCTGACAAAGGTGAACCATGTGCTGGTGCGCTGGCTGTATATAGTTGTTGCGGTTGGGTTTGAATCCTTTCAATTGGAAAAGTACTATTTCCTGCTATGATTAATGGGTACAAGCCGAATCTGAGGAAGCCTGTTGAGTATGATTAGAGTACCGGCTTTGCAACGACTTCAAACAGATAACATGATAAAGAGAAGGGCGCTGATGTGTGGAGTCCACACAAGCCGCATTCCCTTTATCAATGCCAACGTGAATGTAAAAAGGAGAGCATAGACGAGCTGAATGCTGACTGGGTAGTGGTGCCAACTTGTAAAGTAAATGTTGAGTGGCACTGCCAGGGGGTGATAGGAACGTCTCATGATCGATTCTCAATCACTCTAAAACCTTGCAGATACAAGAGACATGTCCAGCTGCAATCGGATATTTGTTTATTTCGATCCCAATGACATTGGAAAGCCGAATACTTGAATTGTTATTGTTTATATTGTAAAGAAATCCATATAATATTGTATCCTTTGTTGGGTTCCCATTTCTTTCCATCACATTTAGTTGTAAATGGGAAGTTTGAAGGCTTCATTGGCTAACATATCTACCGCATGATTGTGGGCGCCTTTTTAATGGTTGATATGATATATTTCAAGTTTAGTGACGGGCTGTGCAATCTGTAACAGAATTGAGGACATTTTCCAATGCGAAAAATGTCAAAGATAGGTCACCAAGCTTGTACATGCCTACTCATCTTTGCTAAGAATGATCTGAGCAAAAAAAATGCTTTGGAGTTGGGTCTGCACCTTCCCAAGGCCATTTACATCTATTTGGGACTTCACAAGACATTGGCAAGCCTTTTGCACACCTGTTGCAAATTAAATGTTGCAAAGCTTTTATTCATTGTGAAAGCTCACTTCTTCGTTGAGAAGCAACTCCGCTTTTGGTTTCTCATTCCTTTGCCATTGCATGTAGTTGTGAGAGGGAGGGAATTGTTGCAGGTATAGATCGCTTCTCTCAGATACAAATGAGAGTTATGTTTCAGACACTTGTCCTAGTGCTCTTTGTTCACAAGACTAAGCAGAGGTAGAACAAGAGTTGGGACTGTTGGAAATACAGTTCTCACGATTATACATTTACTGGAGTATTTATTCATATATAATATTATTGGCAAGGCATCTCTAAGTCCACTTGGCACCCCATGAACCGGTGGTATGATGATGAGTGTAAATCCCTTCATCACCACTTCCTCCATACCCACCCTCCATAGGGAGTACTGTTGTCTTTTTCAATGTAAGAAACGGGAGTTTCTTACGTCTAGATGGCTTGCATTCCTTTCTGATCTCCACCACTCACCTAAGACCTTTTGGTGTACTCTTCTTCCGAGGAAAACCACAGTTTCTGACATCATCCCCAAAGCATAGGTCTCCTGTGCTAGTTTCCTCTATGATGTTCCTAACCATCCTGCTATCATTGCCCCCACTCCTCTGCCATCCTCATCTATCTTTTTCACTTCTTCCATCAACAAAGCTATTTTCAAGTTGTGCACCAGGAAAGCAGCTGATTACGAAGGTATCCAAGCTGAATTTGTTAAATATGGTGTGGATTCCCTTGTCTTTCCCCTTGCCACTCTCTCTTATGAGGGGTATGTTCAGGTTTTCCTCAGTTGTGGTCCTAGCACATCACTCACCCTACTCATAAGTTTGGGGATCTCTCTATCCTTGGCAACTATAGGACCATTATAATTGGGCATACATTTGCCAAACTTTATGCCATGGTGTTTGACATGGAGCTGTTAGAGTACATGGAAAGGAATAATATCAGCGCTAAGGGGCAGGCTGGCTTCAGGAGGGACTATCATATCATTGACCACATCTTTACACTGCGGGCTATTATTGAGAAGGCTTGTCACACGTCTACCAAAGCCTTTTTCTGTTTTGTCGACTTTAGGGAGGCCTTTGACTCAGTTCCAAGAAACCTGCTTTTACAGAAGTTGAGAGATATTGGCATCCTGGATTCTTTGATTACTGCTGCTTGGAGGCTCTATGAGAGGGTTAATGGGTAGTTTCGTACTTCTCACAAGTTCTCTAACTTTGTGAAGAGTACCATTGGGGTTATGCAAGGATGTCATCTCTCTCTAACCCTATTCAACATTTACATTGATGAGTTAGAGGAGTTTCTTTAGCAGCATACCCATAAGGATGAAGGTTGTATTTTGCATGAGGTGGTTATAGCTATCCTTATTTTTGCCAACGATGTTGTCCTTAACTCACACTCTACAGAGGGCTTACAACGACAACTTGATGCCCTTGCCCAATCTATGAACTTCAACAACTTGTGCTCAACCTTAGTAAAACTAAGGTCACGATTTTCCATATCTCCAGGTGTTCTCTCTCCCAATTCCAATACTTCTACAAAGGGGAACGTCTAGAGATCACATCGGCCTACACATATTTGGGGGTCTATTGTTTGGTCCATCCTTTAGCATGAAGCTTGCTTCTCACTTGCACCTTTGCAAGGGTTATGCCTCTCTTTTTGTCTTGGAGTGTTAGCATTTCCATATCCACTTCCAAGCCATCCCTTCCAAGTCTCATATGGTTCGGAGGTTTGGGGACCTAGCTTAGGGGTCGTTGATTGGGCCCGTTGTAACATCCCCTATGGATATTTGCCCCAATTTTTCCAAATGTTCGACATAAAATTTAAACAAACCGTTTGCATGAACTAATTTCTATTCATCCAATAACTTGCAAGCAAATTTCAATGTAAAACATATTATAACAGTTTTAGAACAAGGCTCTGAAATTACATAGGAATATTACTTTCAAATCTTCAATAGAATAACAGAAATATTCAATCGTAGCCACAGAACTTACAGTCGGATTGGATAACCAGAAGTATGAATTTGAAGCACAAAGTGAGACGCCTGAATAATATCTCCAACAGACAATGGGTTTCCATCCACTGCCTCCAAGCTCGAGGGTTTCCGTCCTCAAACCTGCTGAAAGCCAAAGCTTCTCAGAATTCTCTAAGAGAAAATAATAACCAAGCATAAACCAAGCATCCCTAAAAGTGAGCCCTTGCAACACTTTTATATAAACTTCTCATAAGAGCTCACTCACACTTTTAACCAATGTGGGATAAAACATAACTTCCCTTTTGCCTTTTTTGATGTCTCATGTATTTTAAAACAAGGGGCCCCTTTTACTATTCATTTCCCACTTAACTTGACTCACATTAATAAAGTTAAATGATTGAATTTAACTTTATAATTTAAACTTTATTATTGCAGAGATGAATTAAACCAATGGAGCTGAAATCATCTGATGATAATAACCAATTTTCCATTGAAAAGGCACTGACACTAGAGATCACAGCCCACCAGATGAATTACTATTAATAGCATTAATGACTTACTAAAAATAGTAAGTATACCAAACTGCTTCCAAATGCCCTAGGATTGACCTGCAACGAAAATTACCTAGGCCAGAAATCCTCAAGATTCCATAAAAGCCCTGATTAGCCTATGGAACCAAGGAGAAATAGGATAACAACACCATACAATGTGAGCTAGAAAAGGGGACACTACACCCATATTGACAGGGGCCAAACTCTCTTGCTACAGTGCATGATCCGTTGTAAGTGGATAGTTTCTTAGTGCATTATACAAGCTGAATTTTTTGCCTGACAGCTGTGCCTTGAGACTATCTTTAGGATTATTTTTTATATCCACAAACTCAAATCCTTGGGGATTTCAGCATCTGGTCATGAGAGATATCCATACCTAGCACTTTGCTCATCAAAGAGTATTGCTCCATTGGTTCCAACCAGAGGCCAACACTGTGGGTACTTTGAGACTAGGTGGCTCCTTTATGTTGGCATCTGTATTGATAGCTTTCATGTGCTCCTTGGACACCCCCCCTCGACTCCTTCCCACAAAGAACGTCTTCACTAGAGCTACCAAAGATGACATCTACAGATAGTATATCTAGGCCACTAGGATATCCCCCCTTGCACCCCCCGACCCCAAGCTTGATTTTTAAATCAGGGATTTCTTACAAGTGGTGGATGGTATTAATTGTCATCCTCACTATCTCCAGCGCCACTGGCCCCACGACCTGAGATTTACCCTTGACTAAATGAGAGTGTGTTGTCACTAGTTACGAGTTGAAATTGATCATCACATTCTACATCAGGGGTGAATCTATTTTCTTTGCTCCCTCCAGGAGGTAGAGACTGAGGAACACTTCATTTTTAGATGCTCCATTTACTATGAGATCTCAGGGAGATATTGTTGACGTAGTGGATTGCACCCGGGGTAGGACGCCTAGCTCCCGCCCTTCCACACGCAACAATGGAAACTCCCCTCTCGCCTGTGGGACTGGTGAAGCTTGAGGGGAGAGTCTCTAGATAAGGGCTAACTCCCTCTGATGTATCTTTTAGGCCCTGGTTTCTCCTACTGCTAACAAATAAATGGAAAAAAGGGGGGGATGAAAAGGGAGAGAGAGATGCTAAAAACAAAACCTAAGCCTAAAAAATAAAAAGGTGATGCACCAAAATGATGACCCACCTAGCCCGAATATACACTTTTCACCAAGAAGAAGCGCCCATACACTTCATTTGATGTGAGAAAACTCTTTTGTGTCAAGTGAGTTAGGTGTTCGTGGAGATACAGGGAGGAAGGAACTATCAAAGGTGTTCTGAGACACACTTTGATAGCCTATTCACATGTGCCTATATTCCTACTGTGGACACTTTTGGCAAACCTGCAAAAAAGAAACTCACAATGCACTAGACATGCTGGAGTCGTTCTGTGAAAAGCATGAAAGACAATGACTTAACACAAAAGAAGAACACAGAGATATACTTTAAAGTGCAAGTCCAGATAGAGGTAAAAATGCTAAGTCCTGATTCAAGGTAAAAATCTGGCAGAGCTCTGCCTTACAAGCCCGAGAGATTTTTGGGCAGAGTTTTGCCTTAAGGCTGAGAGAATAGATCCTCTCAAATGAGAATTTTTACAATATATAGAGAAAGGGGAAGAGAGCTTGGCGCTTTTTGGGAAAGACTTTGGCGCTCTTTTTGCACGCTGGCCCATGTGCGCTCTGAGCCTTGGGAAGAGGGAGCCATTTGATTTTCGGTTCCTGCTTTGACTTTGGCGTCCCAACATTAATAAGAAAACATGGCCGCACCTCTTTTTTGCAGACAGACTGCTCTTTTCCTGCAAACAATCTGCGGTTTGTCCCCTCATAAATGCCAAATGGAGAAAGCAGGCCACACCGCTCACTGTTTGCACCGTTTGATGACCATCTAGCAATAACTTGCCTCTCCTCGCCACTTGGACTGCTTTGTCTTTTCCTGCACCTTGTCTTCTTCCTTCCTTTGTCTCCTTCTGCTCCTTCAGCGCTCGAGGGCTATCTTCTGGCTGGTCGCTGTGTTCCTTGGGATCTTTTCTGGTTGGCGCTCAAGCATTTTAAAATCAAACGGCTATTTCACCGTCTTAAATTTGACGTCCGCGCACCCGTCACTGCGTTTGAATACCTAACGGCTAGTCTGTCTCCTTGAAGTTGACGGCTTCCGGGACGTCACCGTCCTTGGCAAATTCCTTCGGCTTCTTGCTTCGGCCCTTTCTACGGACTCTTTCCTTCGGATTTCTTCCCCGTGAGGTTTTTCCACGGACAATTTTCCCGCGGACAAAAAGCCCGCGAGAATTGGCTGCTTTGATTTCTTTCGGGGTTTTCCCTGAGTCCTTTTTAGCTCGCGGCCTTCCTCCGAATTCCTTTGGACAAAAAGTCCGAAAGAATTCATTCAATGCCTTAGTCTTTTGCGCGTTTTGAATTCCCTCGGTTGCTTTCAAAGTGTCCCTCGGGTTTATTGAAATCGACCCTTCCGAAGGGTGTCTTTGCCGACCAAGTGCCCTCTGCAAGGGCACTTGTCCTTCGGGAGGCTCGCTTGACTTCTTTGATTGAACCGCTCCTTTGAACCAACCGTTGAACCACTCCTTTGAACCAACCGTTGAACCAATTGATTGAACCGGTTCAATGGTTCAAAAAGTTGTTGAACCAAGGCGTCGAACTGAATGTTTGAACCGAGTGATTGAATTTTGCCGATTGAACCAAGGCTTTGAACCGAAGCGACGAATCATTTGATTGAACCTGCTGATAAACTTTGCGTTGAACTTTGTCGATGAACTTAGCTTTGAACCAAAGCGATGAACTTTGCCGATTGAACCAAGCGTTGAACTTTGCCGAAGCATTGAACCAACTGAATTGAACCAAGCCTTTGAACCGAGCTGATGAACTTTGCAGTTGAACCGAAGCGTTGAACCTAAGCGTTGAACCAAGGCATTGAACCGAAGCATTGAACCGGTTCAATGGTTCAAAGATGCCAACTTTCCTTGTGAATTTCTTCAGACAAGAGTCTGAAGAAGCTTTGTAAAACCTTGCACTCTTTGACTGGTTCTTCAACTACCGAAAGACTACATCTGCAGAGTCCGTAGAAATGGACCTGCAGAGTTCGTAGAAATTCTGCAGAGTCCGTAGAAATTGCCAGATTCATGCAAAATCAACAAATGAAATGGCCCAGAACAACAGGGACAAAAGGGGACCGATTTTTGGCCTTTTGGGCAAAAAATGGTCAACAGATATCATTGCCCCTACAGGTACTTGGGCAACACTCTATCTGCTTTCTTCACATACCTGGACCAACAATGCCTAACTCTTTATCTTTGTGACGCTGTCACCCTCTGGCACAGATCACTATGGGGGGGGGCCTAGATGCTCTAGAGCCCCCATGTTGATCACTTCTTTCTTCTAGCCCACCCAGGGGATTAGCAACACTAAGTACCCTTTGGACATCAACACTTCACACATTAGCACTGATAGATTGGTTAGATGGTGCTTCTCTCAGCACACCAAAACTGCTCAAGTTATGCAAATCCCCTAGATTGCTCTATCAACACTGTGGCTATGCTCCTTCCCGTTGGTGTGGCTCTACCCCTTTCCAACATGGATCTGCTACTTACTGGCCACCCCCCTCGACCATAGGGAAAAACTGATATTATTTGTTTCTTTTCTATTACGAGAGTTACACTGACCTTGGATGTTAGGGGAGATTCTATAGGAAGTGTTTTGCTTCCTCCTAGGATCCCCAACCTAGCTCATCCAACCCTAGGTACTCTCCAATGAGCATTATCAAATCTTTCACTATGATTGATGATGGCTCAAACAACTCCACTTCATGCACAAACAATGACATTCGATGATATTTCCTTCCAGTCTTCATCGACGTGTGCTTTTTGGGGCTCTTGTTCGCCCTTCATTGCTATTTGTATTGATTTCATTACTACCTATGTTAATGGCACACTGCTTTATTTTGTTTTTTGTACTTTTATTCTTTTATTTTGCTTCTAGAATTCCCTCTTCCTAGAACTTTCTATTTTTAATTGTTGTATCCTCAAGTCCCACTAACTTACTTTTGGTCATTTGTGGACATTAATATAATTTCTTTCTTTCTTTCTTTCTTTCTTTCTTTCTGAAAGTGATTTCATTCCTTGTGGGAAGTTTGAAGGGTTCATTTGCTAACATAACTACCACATGTTTGTGGTAATATTTTTTATATTTGATATGATGTATTTCACGTTTGGTGAAGAGTTGTGTAATCTGTAATAGAATTGAGTCCATTTTCTAGTGCAAAAGATGTCAAAGATAGACCTTTGAGTTTGTAAATGCCTATTTGTCGTTGCTAAGAATGATCTAAGCAATACAAATGCTTTGGAGTTGGGTCCTCACTTACTCAAGGCCCATTCGCATCTTCTTGGGACTTCGCAAGATGTTGGCAAGCCTTTTGCACACCTATCGCAAATTGTGTGTTGTGAATCTTTTCTTCATTGCAAAGTTTAACTCTTTGTTGGGAAGATCACTTGAGAAGAAAATCCTTTGTTGCAAAGCTAACTTCTACATTGAGAAGCAAATTCTTTGTTGTGAAGCTCACCTCTTCATTGCAAAGCAAATCCCTTGTTCCAAAGCTTGTGCTACACGAGATCTATCAGAGTTGCAAAGCTCCCTATTTCGCAAAATTGAAAAACAACATTGCTTCCGTTTCTCCTAAAAGATTGTCGCCTCCAATATAAGTCAAGGGGAAACACCTCCATGGAGTGTGGCGCGACACCTTGCGGGCCAAATTTTGCTTGTCACATTATGATGCCATTCAATTCATTTGTCAAAAGAAGAAGAGTCACACATGAATGTACACCCATTCCATCTTATATAATGGTTATTTAGCTTTCACGCATTTGTAATATTATGTAAACATATCTACATGAGTGGTAAGCATTAGATGGTATAAAATAGATAGTCACACATCTCCCTTGAGAGTATACCACATACAAAACACACAAATCAATAAAGCTTTGTCTCAATTCTAATTGCTTCTCTATGCTTCATTTTGTGAACATTGTTTATCATTTCTGAATTTTTGTTCAATATTGCTTCTCCATATGCATATAACACATCTCGATTCCCATTTAGAGTGTTGTCCCTTGAATACCTTTGGATTGAAATCGAAGGAGCCTTTGTAGTAGATCATTATTAGGTTTGAGTCCCCCTCTATCTGAATGTTGAGAATCCCATTGATATGTGTCAGATGAACACCGGTGTCTAAATCCTATAGCTCAATAAGATTGCTGGTAGTGATACCAATAGCATGAGAGTTGGCAATGATAGGTTCTTCTTTGGTGTCCCGTATAATTCTACCTATGGCATCTTGGCTCAAGTTCCCCCTATAGATGCACCATCAAATTGAATTTGAAGGAGCAAGACTGGGGGGTTTTCACTCTATCTTAAGCTCCACTTAAAGCCCATTTGCATGGCAATGAAATGAAATATTCCATTTTTCATTGAGGTTAGAGTCAATCATACGTGTGGAACAAGTCCTTGAAGGAGACTTTGATTGATATGCTAGGGGTGCAGTTCTAATCTAAACTTTTACTTACCTAATCACAAGATCTAGGGGTGGTTGAATTTTGTTGACTCACTCATTGTGGTCTTTCCATACATGCCAATGAATGAAACTTGGAGCAAGTTTGTGCATAAATTTTAATAGCTGCATTTCATTATAAAGACCTGACCATTTGTAAATTGAGGTTGCAATGGAGTCAGCTTCGGGGGGTTAATGACCGAAGAGACTTGCTATTCCTTTCCAAATTGACTGAGTATAGTTACAATGAGAGAATAGATGAGGAATGGAATCCACTTCTCTTGAAATTGGAGAAGACGTTAGCCCCAATCCAACCTTTCTTCTGTTGGTTGTTTGTTGTTAGCGATTTTCCATGCATACGTAACCACATGAAAGATTTAATTTTAGGCCTTAGTTTGGTTGACCACAAATCTATCCATCAGTTATCAGAAGTATGTCCTGGAATAACCATGATTAGAGAGTTATATGTTGATACTACTGTACAATTCCTGTTGTTTGTATGTGGGTGAGATTAAGCTATCTTCACGACGTTTAAGAATGATTTATTTGTCTTCCAACAACTTGAAGCGAGCAATGGACTGTTTGCCAAAAGGAAGGCCAAGGCTCTTTATAAGGTCCTTATTCCAAGTGGGAATGTTGCATGTCCCCTTGCAGTAATCCAAAAGGTAGATTAGCTCAGATGACTGATACATGAGTGGGAGATCAGTAATCTGGATCATTGTATCAGGGGAGCACCCATTCCAAGAATAATCCTAGAATACGATTTTCTTACCATTCTCAATCTCCCATGTTAGTTTCTTTTAAGAAGTTTTGTACCCATTTTATGAAACTTGTTAGACTGGAAGTTATTGGTCTCTCGACAATGTTTTAAGTTCCCATGGTGGAATCTAAAGCACATTTCCTCTGAATCATACCAGAACAGACAATTTCTTTATTCTAGAATCTCCAGGTCAATTTCATTGCCATTGCCTGATTGAAGAGAAATATATTTTTAATATTCAGTCCCCCTTTGCTCTTAGGCTTGCAAATTTTCTCCCATGCCACTAGTGGGAATTTGAATTTGTTAGCAGTCCCTTTCGACAAGAAGCTTTATTCAATAGCTTGAATATTGAGGACTACTTTCTTTGGTATTGGAAGAAGAGGATACAAATAAATAGGGTCAGTCTGAAGAATGAATTGAACCAATTAATTTCTTTCAGCTAAAGATAACCATTTATTTGTCTAGTGAGACAACTAAGTTTCTATTTGTCCAATTGTGGAGTCCCATAGCTGTATATTGTTCTTTGTATGGAGAGGGAAGCCTACGCATGGTACCTTTCTGATACCCCAAGTAATAAAGGATAGCCCTCTTATGCTGAGAATGGATATTTTGGAGAAAAACGTGAGACTTGTTTTTTTTTGTAAAAACCAAAATTATATTATAGAAAAATCAAATTGCACATATTCTAATATGCCAAGCTTGAAAGCTAATAGTCCAAGCCTGAGTTGTAAACAAAAAAGGACACATATGAGCATTCATTGGTACAAATTTAAATCGAAAAGCTTTCTCAAATCTCCTTACAGCTTGGTCGACCACCAGAGAGGAGGCAAACCATAACAAGGTTGTGGTTGTTGAGAGCCTAGTTGGCCAATCCATCCACTACTTTATTGCTTTCTCTGGCAACATGATTGAATTGGACCTCTTGAAACTTATCCTACAACCTGCGAATTTTTCCCATCTCTCTAGCTATTTACCAATTTTTGCTAGGAACTTCCTTATGATCAGATAACAAGTGAACAATTACCTTGGAGTCAAATTCAACTTAGAGTTTTTGCCACCCAATTTTCAAAGCTTCTTATATCCCTTTGTAAACTGCTTTGATTTTCGCTAAGTTGTTGGTTATATATCACACCTTTTCAACGAAAAAGAAGGCTACAAACCTTTAGAAAATCCACCAATACCTCTGATACTAGCCTGACCCGAGTTACTGTTGTCAACCTGGAGTTGCACCCTGAATCGAAGACGTGCTGAAATGGCTAATCCTTGCTCCAATTGAAACAATGGGGTCCTCTCACGAGGGTGGGTGCCTCAATGGTGAGAAGAACCTCCAGAGAAGGCTGGTTCCTGTAAGATGTATCAATGAGGATCTCAACTTTTACGTTACAAACTGCCTAGGGAAAAGGGGAGAAAGAACTTGAAAGAAAATCCTAGCTAAAACGGTGATACACCTAATTTGCTTGATCCACTCAAATCGAGCTTCTGAGAACATTGATTTAGACAAGGAAGAGGCAGAACTTCAACTCCAATTGATCAATACACATAAGTATTTCACGAAAAGGTTTAATCTAATGATCAAAGCTTGAGGGAAATGGAAAAATAGGCATAACGAAAGACACTAAACAACCACTAATATCCACTGTAAACTCAGCAAAAAATATTCAAACACAGAACGTGCCCTGCATAAATTACCAACTAGTAACTAGGTACGAATCCAAATTTGACAAAGAAGAAAGAAAATCTATCACTTAGGCAAATCTATAACAATAGTACACTATACCAATGGCTAAAAATTGAAAAAACACAGTCCTCTTCTTGTTGATTTTGAAAAAAGTTACAGCACAAACTTTGGCAGAAGATTGTCTTGCCAAAAAATGGATCCTTTATCTAACGCTGAAAAGCCATTAATATAGAAAATTACAAAAAGCCAAGAGATTGGCATTGAAAAATAGAGAGGGAGTAAACTCAAACCAACTCAGCAATTACAAAATTCTATTTTGTCTTGCATGAAAATTCCTTGCATTGAAAAAAGAAGACAGGGTTTAGATACATGAAATCTACGAATAAATGTCTTGACTTGAAAACCAGTCAACTCCAAAATAAGAGTAGTCAAATCCACTCGAACTGCTGGAACGCTTGAAAGTCTCCCCTTTGCATGAAATCAACGCAAATGCCAAATTAAGAATTACGTTTGAACCGCTGGAATGTTTCAAGCTTTGAGACAAACGAGAGTGCGTGCATGGAATTTATTTTGTTTAAGCTTTCCACCGTTCCACTACTCGAGTCCTCATGCAAAGCGAGCATTTGTTTAAGAACTGAAGGTGACGTGTTAGAATGGTCAAATCTAGACGTGTCTATTCCTGTTCATGGCTGTTGCATGCTCTTGTATTCTCGGATTATTTAGTCATGTTCACCGTCTGTAATTGTCTTTTCCACGAATCTTCCCTTTGTTTTCCCTTGCATGAAATCCACGAGTTTATTCTTTCGGGATTAACTTGGTTCTCGGCGTTTTTGTTCATGCCTGTCAGGACAAATATCAGTGATTTTCTTGTGTATTTTTCCTTGGTTATTTACCTGTGTATTTTTTTGTTCATTCATCTCGGGTCTTTGTCAATTATTTATTTCGGGCTTTTGTTCTTTCCATTTTCCCGTGGACAAAATGTCTGCGGGAATTGTCTTAAGATCTTCCCTTGGCACTTACGTCCTTTCCCTTTCCGAAGGAATTCCTGTTTACTGGTTTTATGTTTGCGGATTTGTTCTTTGGTTTTATTTCCTTCGGAAAGAATGTCCGGAGTCCCTTTAATTTCTTCATTTCCTTCGGATTTTTCTTGTTGACTTCTCTTTTCCGAAGGAATCCTTCGGACAAAAAGTCCAAAGGAATTCCTTTGGACAAAAGTCTGAAATATTCCTTCTTTATTTTCTTTCCTTTGTTTATATTTCTTTAGGTTTTTTGAAGGGCCCCTGAGCTTTTTTGAGGGCACTCGAGCTTTTTGAAGGGCACCTGGGCTTTTTGAAGCTGTCCTTTGGTTGAATTGTCTGTGTCCTTAGAAACATAAAGTGAGCCAACCGTTCGGGACTTTTGAATTGGACCTTCCTGAAGGGCAAGGGCCCTTCGGGTCTTTTCAATTGTGCTTTTCCTTTTCATTCGGACAAAAGTCCGAAGGAAATAAACTTTGATAATAACCCTCCGACTATGAAATGGTCTTTCAGAAAAAATGTGCCCTAATTCTTTCGGACTTATTGTCCGACACCCTTATGCGGATTCCTGTCTCTTGATTTCCTTCGGACAAAATGTCCAAAGGATATATACTTTGCACAACTGCCACTTAGTCATTTTTTCGGACTTTTACAAAGTCCTTTGAGAGCTCTTTCTCTCGGACAAAATGTCTAAAGAAATAGTCCACCTCTTAAAGCTTGAAAAAATCCTTGGGAAGACAAAATAAATGAACTTACAGCTTGTATGTCTTGGCTTTTGGCTGTACGTGATGCTTAGAAGAGGATAAAAACACTTTCAAACTGCTGTAGAAGACATTTTTAAAAGAAGAAAAACCCTCTTAACACTGCTGCATGTGTCCTTTTGAATGAACTGTATGCTCTATATGATGGCTATAGGAGTCCATTAGAATTTACATGGCCGTAGGAGACCTTTTCGTCATCATTTGCATGGCTGTATTTGTACATTGCATTTGTTGTAATCAAGAAAGCTCCTTGGAAACCTCTGAATGACTAAACTTCACCTAGCTGTAGATGGCCACTTGGGTGGCTGTAAATGCACATTTAAGGACCCCAAAACTAATTCACAAGACAAACTTGGTGCCATAGCAAAGTTCCGAATAGTAGGGGTGACAATTTGCCCTGTGGGGGCAAAATTGTCAACAGTTACCTCTTGAAGCACCATCAGTATTCGCTTCCCATACCCAATTGGAGAGGCCGTCCAATGTCTATCCATCTAAGCTTTCTTTTTGGGTTGATAGGCAGTCATTGTTAAAGTCTTGGGTTTCAAAGAGAGCTCTTGGCACAAGTGGTCCCATTCTAGTGTTAGAATTTGAGGCAAACAGATCTTATGCTTGATAGATTTTGCGACATTGATTTTGATCTTCTCCCAAACATAAGTTATATCCCTTCTGTCATGCTAGAAAATTCTACAATTATGTTCCTTCCAAATGTTCCAAAGTAGAAGGGTGATGCTAGATCACAAATTCGGAAGAAGGTTTTGACACTTGGGTAGGTGGCTATGCCATTTTCTGATTAGCTACTCGAATGACTGCTACTAATCCAGGGAAAGTTAAACAATTTGGATAAAAGCTGCCATAAATAGACCACCAACTGGCATTGGAAACACAAATGAGTTATGGTTTCCTCATTATCCAAGCACAAAACACATCGAATGGGACCATAAAAGCCACATCTCATGAGGTTCTCTCCAGTTAAAGGCTCTCCATCTTAAAACCAATCACACAAAGAAGCTCACCTTGGGCCATAAAGTAGGCTGCCATATGTGGCTAAAGATATCCTTAAGAGGATGATAAGTACCCCTATGCAGAGAAGCGTAGCTTGAAGAAACCGTGTAAACACCTATATAATTTTTCCTCCAAGCTAAGGAGTCAGGCAATGGGGATGTTGAAAGAGGACAGGCCAAAATAATATTATTAATTCATGATTGTTGCTCCTCTCCAATTTGAATTTGCCATTCAAGAGTAGTAATCCAACATTTTCCAATCTCCCAAGGATGATTAGTTGCCTTATAGTAGTTAACAACCTTAATCCATCCCATTTCATGCAACACATCCATCATTGTCTTTAACTCTAGGTGCTAAGTGATGGTTGGCAGAAACCTGTCCCACATATCAGTCAAGAAGTTGGCACTTTGACCATCATTGACAATCCAAAACAAATGCTTTTTTATAAGATATTCCCCCACTTTAAGAACTGCAAGAATGGGTGATCCTTTGGGAGGAAGAGATAACCAAATGATTCTCTCAAGGGGATTATTTTCCACATATTTGGCTCTAATATTGGCAGCCCATTGATTAGTTGGAGCCATTAGCAGTTTCTAGTAGAGTTTAGAGGCTAAAGCCTTATTGTGCTTGGAAGAGGATTTGAATACCAAGCCACCTTCCTTTTTGGGTTGGCAAAGAGTCTCCCACTTAAATAGAGACCACTTTCTTTTTTCCTGAAAACCATTCCACATGAATTTCTGGCAAAGAGAATACAATTTTTTTCAGAATCCTACCTGGAATGTTCAAAATAGAGGAAGCATATATTGACAAGGCTTGGAGAACTGCCTTAATCAGTACCATTCTTCCTCTTGTATAGAGCCATTTATTAGTTCACTTTTGAAGTTTCATTTTTGCCTTGTTTGTAATCCACTGCCATTCTCTAATTTGTTTAGTTGCAAGAGGTACCCCCAAATATTGAAGCAAAAGAGAGCCTCGTCTAAAGTGGAAGATGTTAAGAATTTGTTCCTCTTGTCTGTTGTCAACTTGGAGCTGCGCCCTGAATCGAAGACGTGCATGAAATGGCCAGTCATCTATCCGGTTGAAACAATGGGATCTTCTCACGAGGGTGGGTGCCTCAATAATGAGAACCTCCAGAGAACGCTGGTTCCTGTAAGATGTATCAATGAGGATCTCTACTTTATGCTGCGGACTAGCATGGAAAAGGGAGAAGGAAACTTTAAGGGGAAATCCTACCTAATAACGGTGATACACCAAAAGATTGATCCACTCTACTTGGAACCTTGAACATTGAACAAACAAGGGAAAAGGAAGACCTTCGATTTCAATCAATCATTTATGCATAAATATTTTGTGAGAAGGTTCAATCCAATGACCAAAACATGAGGAAAAACGATGGAGAGAGGTCTGATACAAGACACTTTGCAGCCACCTAACATCCACTTACAGCTTCAGCAAAAGACATAAAAAACACTTAACATGACCTGCATAATACTGTAAGCTAGCAACTAGGTATGAATCAAAATTTGGGAAGGGAGAGAAATCTACCACATATGCAAATTGCTGAATGAATATACACTATGCCAACACTTGAAAATTGAAAGTACAGTCCTTCTATTGATCGAAGAGGTTACACAACTCACCAATGGCAGAGTCTGGTCTTGCCAAGAGAGGGATGATTTTTAATCAAGGCTGAAAGCTATTTTATAGAGAATTACAAAAGCCAAAGATTGGCGTTGAATAAAAAGAGGATCAACTTAGATTAACTCAAGGCTGACTTGGCCTTTCAATAAAAATATGTTTTCCCTTTGTCTTTGCATGAAGCTCCTTGCGCTAGAGGAAGTGGACTTGTCTTTGTTTATTGAAACTCCCACCTCTTTTTGCATGGAAGATTATGCCAAGTTTCCAATTTTAGCTTCTTCGTGAGCTGCTGGAATGTTTGAAAGGCTGAGTTGATAATATCATGCATGAAATCCAATGCCAATGTCAATTTTAGCTTCTACATGAGCTACTGGAACGTTTGAAACGCTGAGTTGACCGTTTGATACGCTGAGTTGGACGAAGAGATCATTCTCCTTTGCATGGAAAACTCCTAGTAGATGCGGCTTTTAACAATTAGTCAACTCTAAATCTAGAACGGTCAACTTGATGTCCGAATTTGGAACTCTGGTTGAGCTGTTGGAACGTTACGAGCTTGAGACGGACGAAAGTGCTTGCATGGAAAACTCCTTATCGAGTGAGATAAATTCAGGTTGAATTTATTTTCTATTTCTGTATGTGTGCATGCATTGTTCTTGGTTTTATTCCCGTGGACTTATCTTTGGTCTTGGATTTTTCTTCGGATATTTTCTTAGTCCACTTTCCCGCAGACACTTTGTCGGATATCTCCGTTTTTTCTGTTTGCAACTTTTTCGAAGCTTTGGATTTCCTTCAGAATTTATGCTTTTGGTTTCGTTTTGCCTCGGGTTTATTTCCTCGGGCCTGTCTTCGGATTTTCCTGGAACAACTTTTTTGAAGAAATCCTTCGGACTTATGGCTCCTCACCTTTCCTTCGGCCTTTATTTCTTCTTTGTCACTTTCCCGTAGACTTTTGCTTTGCGGGCTTGATTTCCCTCGGCTTTTTTTTCCAAATTAATCCTTCGAACAAAAAGTCTGAATTTCTTCTCTTCTTATGTTGGCGTCGGACTTTATTTTGTCGTGTTTATTTTCTCAGGCTTTTTGCACGGCCTACCCCTTTGAATTTCTGCGGGCTTTGTGATCGCCAACTTTTCTGCATTAATCCTTCGGACAAAAAGTCCGAAGGAATTCCTTCGGACTTTTGTTCGAAGGTTTCCTTTGTTTTGCTCTTTTGCCTTTACCTTCAAAATGCCCTTCGAAAAATGCGTAAAGGTCCAAGCACTGACCAAGTGCCCTCCGCAAGGGCTTGTGGCTCTCCTCTGTGCCCTTCGGGAAAGTTGGAATGGTCTTGTTGCCGACCAAGTGCCCTCCGCAAGGGCTTTTGTCCTTCATCTGTGCCCTTTTCGAAAAAATTGTAGGGCACCTGGGCTTTTTGCTTTTGGTGGACCTTTTGGGAGGCTACGGGTGTTTCCTTTGTAATTCTCCGAAGTATTCCTTCGGACAAAAAGTCCGAAGGAATTACTTCCTTTGCTGTAGGCTCTTTCCTTTGTTTTTTTAATTGCTTTGTGCCATTTCTAACCCTGCGCTTTTGATTTTCTGGCTCCTTGGTCCTTTATCCTTGTCTAATTTCCCGCAGACTTAAGTCCTTTGCAAATGAGTTATTTCAATTGGTCTACCTCTTGCCCAATGTATTATTTCTTCTTTGGCTAAAGACGTGAATTTTCTGAATGGCAAGAGACAATCCTGACCTGTGGAAGAATTGTCAACACTGTCTACTAGAGCAATGAAAGAATATGATGCTAGATCAACTAACCAATAGCTCTAGAAAAAACCTAAAGAAGTTTCTGCAATTGTAGAGCCTCCAAGCAGGTGCCTTTGCCCAGGTTTGTAGAGTCATCCAAAAATTGTAGATGAGTGAGAGGACAAGCTCCTTTAGCCAATTTGATACCATTGATCTTGTGTTCCTAACAAGTTGTAGTTACCAATCTGCCAAGGCAATCCGCTAGAATAATGAATAAAATGGGAGACAAAGGATCACCCTGACATATCCCCCTAGAAGCCAAGAAGATCTGAGTGCCATTAACTAGGACTGAAAAGGAGACTGAAGACAAGCATTCTCTCACCCAAGCAATCCATTCCCTTGAGAAGCCGAACTGTGTCAAACCCTGACATAGAAAATCTCAATCCACTCGATCGTAAGCTTTGGATAGATCAAGTCTGATAAACATAGAAAGAGATTTAGAAATGTACATGGAATGTAAGGCTTCTTGGGCTAACACAATCTCATCACGATTTTGACATCCTACAACAAATCCCCCTTGTTTGGGAGATGTGATCTTGCCAAGAAGAGGTTTCAGCCTTTCTGCCATAACTTTGGTGATTATTGAACATAATACAAAGCTATAGGTTTGAAACTAGAAATTTCATCCACTTCACAAGCTTTAGGAATGAGAGCTATGAATGTTTTATTTATTTCCTTAACATTGTTTTAGCTGTCCTCACCTCTTCCACCACTTGAAGAAGATCCCCCTTGATAATGTCCAAAAAAGTTTGGTATAATTCAATGGGGAATCCGTCCGGTCCTAGAGTTTTCCCTTTCTTCATGCTAAACACCACTTTCTGCAATTCACTTTCTGCGACTGGAATGGTAAGCTTCACATTATCTTGATTGGAGATGAGTGTAGGAAAGGTATGTAACACTATCCTTTGGGTGAACTCATCAAGAGGTTGTGATGTAAATAGTTGCTAGAAAGACTGCTTTGCAATTTGCTGCATGCCTTCCAAAGAATACTCTTTTTTCCCATCTTCCTTGGTAAGGGAGTTTATGTGGTTATGAGCACGTCTAGCCAACAATGATTTATGAAAGAAGGCAGAATTTTTTTCACCCTCTTTTAACCACTGGGTTCTAGATTTTTGCCTCCACATAATCTCCTCTGGTTTCCCATTCATGTAGGGTATCTTTCAAAAGGAATTCCTTTTGAAGAATATCAGCATTACAACAAGAGGTTCGAAGGTTAGAATTGAGCTCTTCCAGGTGTTCTAGAAGCTGTTTCTTTTTTTCCTTTTTGTCACCAAACTGAGTGCAATTCCAATTTTTCAATTTGACCTTTAGATAATTCAAACATTTGGTAAAGGAAAACATTTGTGCCCCATACCTGGGTTTTCCTTCCAACCACCATTGTTGAATGAGATTGCCTAGATTTTCATGCCTGAGCCACATCAACTGAAACCGGAAAGGAGCATGACAAGGAACTGATTTACCCATCTCCAAACACATTGGCCAGTGATCAGAACCAATGTTATTTAAAATGTGAGCCTTAGGGATATATTCCTTTAACCACCAATTTTCAGATAACAGGAACCGGTCCAGTTGTTCTAGGATACAATCTGGACCCTGCCTTCTATAAGGCTATGTCATGAGCCCTATTACCAGTCTGAACATCCACCAAAAGAAGAGACTGTACATATCTAGCCAAATTGGATGAGATAGAATCCAAGTGTGAAGTTCCTATTTTTACTATAAATTAAGGATTGTATTGAAATCCCCTCCAAGAATAACATGGACATCAGGGTAAGATTGGATCATAGCATCTATATACTACCATTGCATCAACTTGTCTTCCATAGCAATGGGTGCATAGACATTTATGAACAAAAATTGCATCCACCTTGGAATACGCATGCATTAGTAAAATATCTCTAGTACCACAAGAACTTAACAATGTAATCAGTTTCGGATACCAGATACACATAACTCCTCCAGATGCTCCTTGAGAACCAAGAGATCAAGTCTGGGCCTTGAGCCATATTCTCTCCGCTAAAACCATCATAAGCTCTATTGAGGCTTTAGTTTCTTGAAGAAACACCATTAGAGGATGATGAGTTTGAATCATTCTCTTGATTTCCATTATTTTAGAAGGGCTGCCTTTCAGCCCCAATCTATTCCATGTAATCACCTTGTCTTGAAGCCCTTTGGTAGGTCTGTAGGATTTGCTTCATCTTGCTTCTTTATTTCAGGATGCTAGAAAATAAGTGTCATCAGCAAAGTAAAATTTGTAGTACCTTTCTCCTTCGCCCATAAATGGCAGGGCAAACACTTTTCCTTGACATTTAGTTGCCTCTAGTTTATCTCAAGTATGGGTTAAGAGGGTCTCCTTGCCTTAGGCCTTTGGATGATTTAAATGGAATGCCAGTTTTTCCATTAATTGATGTACAAAATCTGGGAGTAGTTATACAACTTTGTATCCATCTGTTTACCTTCTCATGAAAACCAAAATCTTGGAGTATTTTTTTAATCAGACCGCAATTGCATCGATTGATAACTCCAAAACCAAAATAGGTTGAACCTTGTCTCCACTTAGTGCGAGTGCACAAGTATTTTATTAATTTCAAAAAAATCAAATACATAAGGGTGCCTTTACTCCGGTTAACCCTTTTACAATGCAAACATGGATTTATATAGTTTTTACCAATGACCGTTAAAAACAACTAATCCTATAACCAACTAAATACGGGAAAACAACCCGTAAAGCAATTCTAATTAATAAATATAAAATATTAAAACTACCTAATAATTAAACTAAGTAAGTTTATTTATTGGGGGTGTCTTTACTAAAAGATGCATGCCCCATTTACAATAATTATTTATTACCTACCAAAAATCTAACCTAACGTTAAGACTTTGGAACAAGTCCTAACAAACCCCCCTATGATCCAAAGTCAGGTCTTTGGACACATACCAAGCATTTTTCTGAATTTTTCAAATTTGATTCTGTCAAGGGGTTTTGTGAAGATATTAGCCGTCTGATTGACAGTTGGGCAATATATTGGATCAAGAGTTTTCTTTGCCACCAGCATTCGCAGATAATGGTATTTGACATCCATATGTTTTGTTTTGGCATGAAACACTGGATTCTTGGACATCTTGATTGCACGCTGATTATCAATGTATAACTGTGTAGGAGCAAAGTGAGAAACCTGAAGATCTTCAAGAATACGACGAAGGTAAACAATTTCTCTGGAAGCATCCCATGATGTAAAATACTTTGATTCTGCTGATGAATTTGCCACTGTATCCTGCTTCTTACAACACCAAGCAATGGCAGCTGAACCCATATGCATAGTGTATCCTGTGGTTGACACTCTGTCATCCACACATCCGCCAAAATCTGCATCACAATATCCAACAAGTTTGAAGTTCTTGTTGCGGCGGTATTCAAGGCCATATGTTTTCGATCCCTAAAGATAACGAAGTACTCGTTTTGCTGCATGCCAATGAATTTCTCTAGGCTCATGCATAAACCTAGATAAAATTCCAACTGAAAATGAAATATCGGGCTTGGTAGTCATCAAGCATATCAAACTTCCCACCAATTGTCTATATGTGGTGCCATCAAAAAAGGCACTGCTATCATCCTTAGACAGTTTCAAGTTACTTTCCATGGGAGTGAGGGCAGGTTTGCAATCACTCATGCCAAACCTCTCTAATAACTCAGAAATATACTTAGTTTGTGAAATGAAAATACTATGCTCTTTCTGAGTTACCTCTATGCCTAGATAGTAGTGAAGAAGTCCAAGATCTGTCATTTCAAACCCATCTTTTAATTCCTTCTTCACAGACATGTTATGGTTTTCATCATTCCCTGTATAAACAAGTCATCAACATAAAGAACTAGTATCACCATTTTCTTACCCTGCACTCGAAAATAGAGAGTATCATCTGATTCACTGCGATGAAAACCAATGGATTTCAAGTATGAATCCATTTTCTCATACCAAGACCTGGGTGCCTGTTTGAGCCCATACAAAGCTTTTGTCAATTTACACACTGTGTTCAGCACCCACCTGTTCAAAACCCTGAGGTTGTTTCATATAGACTTCTTCCTGTAAATCACCATTTAAAAAAGCACTTTTAACATCCAATTGATGTACTTTCCAACCATTTTGTGCTGCTAAGGCAAGTACCATACGAATAGTGTGCCATTTGGCAGTTGGTGCAAATGTTTCCTCATAGTCAATACCTTCTTGTTGCACATATCCTTTTGCAACAAGTCGTGCCTTATGTTTATCAATGGAGCCATCTGATTTATACTTAGTCCTATAAACCCATTTACATCCGATGGGTTTAACATGTGGAGGAGGATCAACTAAAACCCATGTATTATTGTTAAGTATGGAATCATACTCACATTTCATTGCCTGTTGCCAAACATGTTCAGTAGATGCCTCCTCAAAAGTGGATGGCTCAGTGGAAGTAGTAACAACCATAGCATAGTTTACCTGTTTTCGAGAATTCTTGGGCCTTGTTAAACCAACTTCATTTGCTGTCAAGTCAGAAAAAGTACTTTGAGCCCATTTTGGATACTTAGACAAATTATTCAAATCAGGGACTCCAGAATTCTCATTAGGTGCATTATTCGATGGGGGACTTAGAGAATTTTCAACAATTTCTAAGTCATCAACTTGTGAACTTGTAGATGGAGAGGAAAGTGAAGGAATTTGAGTTTCATACCATAACTTCGAAGAGTTATCCCCATTATTCAAACCCTTATCTCTTTTTGTATTTTTCCTCTCTAATCTATCAAGTTGAGAATCAATCTCTGCAGTGTTCATAGTCCCAAACTCATCAAATATTACATCTCGACTTACTATGAATTTGCCTAAATCCTGTGCAAGCAAACGAAACCCCTTTTTATCTTCAGAATAACCAAGAAAGATGCATTTTCGACTTCGTGGTTCCAACTTAGTTCTGTGTTTAATAGGAACCAAAGCAAAACAAAGACATCCAAACACTTTCAAGTGTTTAACTTTGGGTTTAAACCCATACCATGCCTCATATGGAGTTTGTCCCAAAAGTGCAACTGTGGGGGACCTGTTTCTCAAATACACTGCAGTACCAATAGCTTCGGCCCAAAATTTATCATCAAGCTATTTATAGTGCAACATGGCAGTGCCCTCTAAAGTTCTATTCATTCGTTCAGATACTCCATTCTGTTGTGGAGTATAAGCATTACTATATTGTCGATGAATTCCATGTTCTCGACAATAGTCTAAAAATTCATTTGAGGTATACTCACCTCCATTATCTGAACGAAGAGTGGCCAAATGTGAACCTGTTTATTTTTCGACTAAGTGTAACCAATCAACAAACTTAGCGAAAACTTCAGATTTATTTTTCATAAAGAATACCCAAGTCATCCTAGAAAAGTTATCAATAAACAAGACAAAGTATCTACACCCACCAATGAATGACTTTTTCATGTCACATACATCACTATGAATTAACTGTAAACATTTGTTAGCTCTCCAAGATGACTGTTTAGGAAATTTTTCTCGATTTTGTTTGCCCAAAACACATGACTCACAAAGAATACTATCTTTGCGAAAAGTGGGCAACCCATTCACCATACCATATCTCTGCAAATCCACTAAAGAGTGGATATTCAAATGTCTATAGCGGAGATGCCATAACCGCTGTGTAGACATAGTACTTGTACCTGTGTCAACAATTGTTGCAAGTTCTATATTGGGAGGAAGCACCTTACAATGCAATCTAACCAAGTTTCCATCTTCATATCCTGTATACATTGTTTAATAATTATCCTTCACTGAATTGATGTAAATGAGCCCATTTTCAAGCACAATTTGATAACCTTTCTTTCGAATGGTTATTAAAGAAAGTAAGTGTTTCTTCAATGTGGGAACATACCAAACATCCTCCAAGTATTTTATAGACCCATTAGGAAGAAGAATCCGAATAGATCCAAGTCCTAGTGGTGTATGCATAGACTTATCTGCTAAGGCAACTGGAGAGAGAAAAGCTTCTTTATAAGACCAAAAGAAATCTCTCCTAAATGTCATGTGTTTGGTTGCTCCTGTGTCTAAAACCCATACATCTGTGAGCTCATCTCTAGCCTCATATTCAATATAATCAATGTGCCCCAAAGAAGTGAATGCAAATTCATGGGCAACATTACTAGATTCATCATAGTCATGATCAGCATACTGAGCAGAGTTAGTCTTAGTTGCTTTTTGAGGCCTCTGAATTTTATCAAAAAGAATCCTACATTGTGAGGCAATGTGACCAAATTTTCCACATCTATGACACTGAATGTCTGATCTACCTCGACCTCTGCCCCTATATGAGTTGTGACTATGTCCTCGATCACTTGTTTCATGTGAATGTGATTGATTAGATTGTTGATTATTTGAATGACCCCTACCTTTGTTTTGATATCTGCCTCCTCTGTAGCCTCGACCCCCTCTATAACTGTTTCCTCTATTGTTTTGATGCCCAAATGAAGATGAACTAGGTTTTGACTCTAAAACATGGGCTTCTTCGGTTTTTTTGGATGCCTTGGGTAGACAGAGGTCATGTTGGATGAGCAACTCAGCGAACTTATCAAAAGTGATGCCTGTGATCTTGTCAGAGACATGCAACATTTCAACAAAATTCCTATAAGACCCTGGTAGTCCTTTCAAAGCAGCAGTAACTATGAGGTCATCATCTAGTTTTCCAAGACCAGCCTTAGTGTACTCAGTAGTGATATTTTTCAATTTAGACATATATTTTCCCATATCCCCATCTTCATCTAATGACAAAGTAAACAACTGCATATGAATATCTATCTTCTTATGCTTAGGTTTCTTATCATACAAATCTGACAATGTTTTCCATGCAGTATAACTATGAGGAGAATTTTCAATATGAACATACGTATCACGAGTACAACATTTAATGAGAGCTAAGGCCTTAGAATCACGCAAATTGAAAATATCTAATTTAGCCTGCTCTGTTGGCAATGTAGGATTTTCATTCTTAACAATATCCCATAATTCATTAAACACTAATGAAGCCTCCAATCGTTTCCAATCTGAATAATTGGAAATTGTTAATCTATCACCATCTGAAAGCAAATTTTGAATTTTCGGCATTTTGAAATGAAAGTAAGTGCAGTAGAGAAACGTGCAACAAAATGCAAAAGAAATGAAACAAATATCACACTCACTGCACAAGACACTGCTTTTATGGGGTTTTGCACTTAACCTCCGCGTAGAGCGTAAAAGAAAAAACAAGTATTTTTGATGGGTTCTGCACTTAACCACACTAAAAATCAATGATTAACCCTTATTTCGCTAAATTACAACCTTATTTCATCAATTACACCCTTATCTCACCACAACAATGTAAAAGAAATATGATTGAATTCCGCCCCTTTTTCGAAAAATTTAAATAACACAATACAATAAGTATGTGTTTACAATATTCTGATTTAAAAAAGAGAATATTCTTTTTTCAAAAAAAACATATTCCAAAGCAAAAATGACTTTCTCCAAAAAGAAGGGATTTGAACCCTTGACCTCCTCCTTTGCAAGCTTCTAACAAAATAAGCTTAACCAATTGCTCTAAGAGCATTTGCAGAACATTACACTCAGAAATTTCTACTTATTCCAGATTTTGTGTATGAGGGAAAATAAAATAAAATTACATATGAGTAAATAAATTCAAATTTTTCCTTTTGTTTACAGCCTCTCTTTCAATCTTCCCCTGTGGGACCCAGTCACAACAAATATTTGATTAAAAAAAACTTTAGAAACAACCAAAAATTAATTCCCTGTATTATACCTGCGCCATGCTTGCCTGGGACGCCATGGCTGCTGCTGGAGATTTTACTGCACCTGCTCTCTTTCCTACAGGCCGTACAAATCCGTACAGGTTAGGTAAAATTGTTTTTGACTGAGTTTTGGCAGATTTTTAAAGTATTTTTTGCAGGGAATGAGTTGAAAATGAACCCTGGGCGTTGGAAGGCCATACAACAGGCTGTACAACTTATTTCATGCCAAATGATATCACGTGAATTGATTTTTCACCTTGCTTCTTCGAATTCACCATGCTCCCAAAATAACCATGCTCTGATACCACTGATAACTCCAGAACCAAAATAGGTTGAACCTTGTCCCTGCTTAGTGCGAGTGCACAAGTATTTTATTAATTTCAAAAAAATCAAGTACATAAGGGTGCCTTTACTCTGTTAACCCTTTTACAATGCAAACATGGATTTATATAGTTTTTACCAATGACCGGTAAAAACAACTAATCCTATAACCAACTAAATACGGGAAAACACCCTGTAAAGCAATTCTAATTAATAAATATAAAACATTAAAACTACCTAATAATTAAACTAAGTTTATTTTATGGGGGTGTCTTTACTAAAAGATGCATGCCCCATTTAAAATAATTATTTATTACCTACCAAAAATCTAACCTAACGTTAAGACTTTGGAACAAGTCCTAACATTGATCAAATACTTTTGAAATGCCTAGTTTAATCATGACTCTAGGCCTTTGTTGGGTTTTGAGTGAGCGCAAAATCTCTTGAACCATTATGATGTCGTTTATTTGCCATTTTGGGACAAAAGTTGATTGATAAATAGAGATCATTTTCCGAAGGAGAAAGGATTTATCCTAGAAGCTGAGTTTGAAATTTATCTTGTAGAGCATTTTGCCCTGTTCAATTGGTAGGTATTGATCCATCTCATCAACATGTGCCAATTTGGGAATTAGAACTAAGTTGTAGCATCGATTATTTTAGGCATTTACTTGTTTTGTCTAGATTCCTCAATGACAGCTAGCAAATCCCTTTTCAACAACTCCAAGTAATACTGATAAAATAAGGCTGGAAATCTATCCGGCCTGGGTAACTTCTTTGGCCAGAAAGAAACGACAATCTGCTTAATTTCATTTTCAAAACCACGGACATAAGATGCTATCATTTTCTTGTCAGTTGAGGAGCTTCAAAATCTACTAGAGAATCTCTTGTTGGTCTCTCTGCCTATCTCGGTTACGATGGATTTCCATTAAAACTTCATGCAGGTAACTTGTTTCATAGTCCACTATCTCAGAATGGGTAATAAAAACAGCCCCATTCTTCTTTTTGATTTGTTGCCTAGGGTTGATATGTTATTTATTCAAAATAGATTTATGAAAAAAATAGATGATTTGATCTCCTCGCATAACCCATTTTTCCATGGACCTCTGATTTCAATATTGTTCCTCTTTGAGTTGTGTTGTAGACACTGGTAGAAATAGTTGAAGCTTGGTGAGAAGGGTAACCAAACCCCATTCTACTCGAGTGTTTAAATGGGTCTTCAAGAGGTGGGGTTTTCCGGTGAATTTAAACATTTCCCAGCCCTGAATATGTGATGCTCCTTTCCACAAGTTTTCTGTCATTTGATCAATGTCAGGGTGAGATAACCACATCATTTGAAACCTAATTTCAGAACTACACCTTGAAGTAGGTTTTTCATTGTATGCTTACAGTTATTGGCCAATGATTAGACAAAGTGTTACCATTAACCTTGGCAGCTAATTGTTTGTTAGAAGAGATGCATTCCTGAAAGATAAGAATTGTGTCAATTTTTCCAGAGATGTAGTTTAATCCTTTTTCACATGTTACACCAAGTGTAAAAGCCTTGTGAAAATTCAATGTCAAATCAAAGATGTCACCTGTTCTAGCTGCTTGAGTAATTCTGCAGCCCTGCAGCTCTCTCTTGTACCTCATATTTTTGAGCCATCCGATTTGATGGTATTCACCCATAAGATGAGGGCGGCAGGGGGGATGAGTAAACATTGCTGAAGTTGAGAAAAAAGAGAAAACCTATGATTCCCAAAAGATGAAATATATATTGATGTAACAAAATACCAAATTGAATTCATGAGAGAAGAAGTCAGCCTTCACTCTAAATGGAAAGGAGTGGTGACTAGATAAAGAATACCTGAAGGGATCCCAATGGAAGATGGTTCTTGTTTCTGGACAGAGAATAGTTTGTTTGCTGCCCTGAATACCGGAAAATCTTTGAATCATTGCTGTCCCAGATGCATAACTTTTTGAAGGAAGACCATATCAACATTTTCAGTCCTAACCTTGTCTTTTGAGACTAAGTCATCTGTTGGTGATGCTTATAGCCCTTATATTCCAAGATAGGATCCACATTATAAATATTGTGGAGTGTCAAAGGTGCTCGCCTCCATGACGGTCTCTGATTGTTTGAATTTAAGGGTCCAGGTCTGCATTAACTTTGTCACCCTGCCACCCACATTGTCTTCCTACGTTGGTTCTATGATCTTAGTGAGAGATTTCCTTTTTTTTTTTCTTTTGTTCCATCTTATTTTTAGGATCCCAGATACCTAGATCAGTGGGAATAAGATCTGTAAGCATGTTTCTTGATTACAAAAACATATTTGCTTCTAGTATTTGGGGTTTTTTAACATCTTTTTCTGTAACTGTTATAGGTTCTAGATGCTTACCGCTTTGGATGGGTTGATTGTTGGCAATATTTACGAGGATTTTTCCTTGAGGGGGGCTGTTATCTTAAGTGCTACAATTGTCATCCATCTCTTCTACTTATTGGTCTGCTAGGGCAGAAAACAGATTGACTGAATAGATTTGCTTTGGTTTGTTTACCTGTAGTTCCCTTGCCTTTTCTTGTATAAGCTTTTTGAAATTTGCTTTCATCTGCTACTTTGTTCTGGGTGGCTTTATGTGGATCTACATGCAATATGGACGCCAATTGTACTTGATGTGTCATTTCCTACTGGTTTTGAGGGCCAAGCTCTGAGTTTTCATATGTAGGCCACACCCTGGCCAAATGGCCATTTTCATGACAAACCCGACACATAAACAAGATATTTTCGTAGTCAACATGTTATTCCCATTATATTCCTCCCATCCCCCCTATCAATATGAGACAGTAAGGCAAGGGCTTTTCCAAGTCCAAATTCACACAGATCCAAGCATAGTTCAAAACCACCATATTTCTCGTGAACTTCGAGGAAGCTATATATTATCCTCTAGTAGCACCTATTTTCCCGAGGGAGGATTCATGCTAGTACTCACTAGGGAGCAATGGTAGACAAACATAGATAGGGACATGGCTAGGAAGGTCCTCAGTCGAATTGAAGGTTGGGGGGCAATGTTTCATGAAAAACCCTGCCTTCTTGAGAAACCAAGGTCCACCTTCAAAAATATGATCTTTTTCATTCTTGGTAGAAAAGACAGCCAAGAAGTAACCTTTCGGCATCATTTTCAACTCCACCGTGCCCATGGATTTCTAGTTCTCTTGTATCCAGAATCAACATTTTCAGACCTGGGAAAGCACTCACAAATCTACACATTAGTGCTCTTTCTTTTAGTTGCCATATCCTTTATTCCATTTCATCCATGGACAAGGATACCTTGGGAGGTGTGACTATTTTCAAGTAGCAGCCATTCTTCTTTTTTGAAGGAAAAGTGGGTTTGATGATAGTCTTCTTTGCATGATTTTACACAAAATTTCTCAGTTCTCTGCAGATCTATGATTCCTCCTTTGAAACAGCAGAATTTAAGTTCTGACGGGGTGGGACAACTTGAACACGATCCATTGTCATTGCCATTGGATGGACTTGAGATGGGTTACTGGGTTTTAATTGTGGTGAGGATGCCATTGTATCCCCTACGGAGAAGACCTAGCTGCAATCAGCCTAAATCTGATTGGGATCAGATCAATAGGCTAGATGGGAGCTTGGGGGGTTGGTTGGGATAAGATGAACACATGAGGGGGTTGTAGGTGGGACCTAAAATCAACTAAGTTTGGTCAAGGTGGGATATGACAAGAATAAACACAACACGAATATGCAACAAAATTTGAGTATACAAAGTTAAGGATTCTCTTGAAATAAAATGAATATAACTTAAAAGAAAAATCATCCACCACTGATCAACTACAGTTACAGTAGAAGCATTGCTCTAAATACCAACCATATTACTAACTGCTAGTGATGGATTAGAAGGATGACTCAGCGACACATACTGACACATGAAGGAAGAATTAATAAAACACAAAACATGAGATAAAGTTTCCTACTGAATGGAGTCATTGATTATGATCTTCTATAGGTAAGTGAACCACCAGTTCGTTCTCCCTCTGTTGGCTCACATCTTTTTCTCAGATTCATGGCCCGTTGATGATTTTTCTCCATTTTTTTCTTTCCAACATTCCCATTTTTCAGATTGAATGACTTTAAGGAATTGACATTTGTGAAGAATAATGACAACACAATATGGAGTTCACACAGGGTATATGGGAAAAGAATGATGACGATGCCAAAAATATATCCATAGAAGATATAATACACAACCAATATAAAGAGACGGAGAAATAAATGTCTTTATTGATATTCACTTTAATGTATATGGTCACCAACATACTTAGGCCCAACTTGCATTAAGGTACTCCACATAACTTGGAGAGAGAACTCAAAATGTATTGACCAATAAAATGCATATAAGGAAATGGCAGGTACATCATTTGACCACAACAATCCGCGTGTATCCTTAATATAACCAACATTAAAACAAAAATTAGATTAAGTGGCACAATACATCATATGTTCATATTATCATTCCTCCATTAAAAACACGCGTAATTCATGATTGTGCATATGTACTGTTGACAATTTTCCCCCACAGGGCAAATCCTCACCATTACCATTCGAAACTTCACTCACCATGACCATTTGCCTTGAAAACCAGGTCTTGACCCTTGAGAAATCGAGGATAAGTCACTTTTGTGCAGGTACAGGGGTATTCCCATCAAGCAATGATCATTTCTAGCACTTATTGAGCAATTCGGGTTTACTAGGGTGCATGTCTTATTAGCTTTTATAAGCTGAAGTAGTCGATAAGCCTGATTGGGTCTACAAATGCAATTACGAGTGGATAGGGTTTTGCAAGGTAGTTGTCTTATAAAGTTTTTAAGTAATGGAGCTTGTAAAGCCCGAAAGGGTCTTGGGCAGGTGATTTCTTTCGGAGGGCTTTTTCATTGGCAAGGTGGCCTTTACAATTCTTCCAAATGGCACTTCTGGAGGAACATACTCTTGTGGGGGCGGCACCAAAGCCAAAGACAGGACCTTTTGTAAAAGCCCGAAGGGCACTTTTGGGAAGTAGAAGCCCTTGCGGAGGGCACCTTCATAGTGTCAGGGACATTTCAAAAATTCTCGAAGGGCACATGCCATTTGGGGAAAGATAGCCAAAGGAGACGAATTCCTTCGGACTTTTTGTCCAAAGGATTTCCTTCGGACAAAAAGTCCAAAGGAATTTGGAAAAAGACCCGATGGAGGATATACCTGAGGAAAAGCTCGATAGAAATAAAAGCGAAAGGCACAAACGGAAAAGAATTTCCTTTGGACAAAAAGTCCAAAGGAATTCAGGAGGGACAAAAAGCCTGATAGAAAAGACAAGTCCATGAATAGAAAAGCCACCCGAAAGCAAAGACTAACGCATAAAAGACAAATACAGTAAAGACACAGACAAACGCAGGGAACAAAATCCGCGAGAAAAGATGACCTGAAGAATCAAAACACAGATGTTAGATGCGAAAACCTGACGGAAATACAAGATGAACATGCGCATGAACAATGGCATAAGGGAAGATTCCTGGAAAAGACAAATACAAACGATGAACATGCCTAGATAGTCTGAGACTACAAGAGCATGCAACAGCCATGAATAGGAACAGACACGTCTAGGTTTGACTGTTCTAACACATCACCTTCAGTTCTTAAACAAAGGCTCGCTTTGCATGAGGACTTGAGTAGTGGAACAGTGGAAAGCTTAAACAAAAGAAATTCCATGCACGCACTCTTGTTTGTCTCAACGCTTGAAACGTTCCGACGGTTCAAATGTGATTCTTAATTTGGCATTTGCATTGATTTCATGCAAAGGGGAGACTTTCAAACGTTTCAGCAGTTCGAGTGGATTTGACTACTCTTGTTTTGGAGTTGACTTGTTTTCAAGCCAAGACATCTATTCGTAGATTTCATGCATCCAAAGCTTGTCTTCTTCTTCTTCTTCTTTTTCAACGCAATGAATTTTCATGCAAGACAAAATAGACTTTTGTAAAGGCTGAGTTGGTTTGAGTTTACTCCCTCTCTATTTTCAAACGCCAATCTCTTGGCTTTTTGTAATTTTCTATATTAATGGTTTTTCAGCCTTGTAAAAAAGATCCATCTCTTGGTAAGACCAGACTCTGCCATTGGTGAGTTTGTAATCTCTTTAATCAATAGAAGGACTGTACTCTCAGATTTCAAGCGCTGGCATAGTGTACATTCATTCATCAATTTGTATACTTGGTAGATTTCTCTCCCTTCTCAAATTTTGATTTGTACCTAGTTGCTAGCTTATCATGTTATGCAAGTCATGTTTAGTGTTTTAAATGTCTTTTGCTGAAGCTGTAAGTGGATGTTAGGTAGCTGTAAAGTGTCTTGTATCAGACATCTTTCCATCATTTTTCCTCACGTTTTTGTCATTGGATTGAACCTTCTCATGAAATACTTATGCATATTGATCAATTGAAATCAAAGGTCTTCCTTTTTTCTTTTTTGTTAGTGTTAAAAGTTCCAAGTAGGGTGGATCAACATTCTGGTGTATCACCGTCATTAGGTAGAATTTCCTCTTCAAGTTTCTTTCTCTCTTTTCCATGGTAGTCTGCAACACAGAGTAGAGATCCTCATTGATACACCTAAAGGAGCTAGCCCTCATAATCTAGAGACTCAATGCACTTAGTAGGTCACCCACAACCTTAGATTGTTTCCATGTTCCAGCAGACCGTGAAGGCTTAAAACTACATTCACAAGGGTGAAAGGTCTGATTGACAACATGTACTGCAATGACAAACACTCTCTCAAATAGATTCCAAGCATTTTTTTAAACTTTTATTTAATTTGTTGTTTACAATTAGGGTCTACATAAAGGTGCTATTATTTTTTTTTATACAAGTCAAAAGTATTGTATTAAAAAGATTTGAAAAAAATTTAAAATATCAAAATCTAAACATCAACAACAATCATGTCCAGATATTAGTATTAGGGGTACCACAAAATAGATTTCAACTTTGGAAGTTTGAGCAAATCCACAAAAAAATCTACTAGAATCAAAGAAACTAATAGGCATTTAAATCTACCAAATTTCAATGTGGCACCACCTGTAAGGTGTATAGGTCTTCGACACAACATTATTAATGACTCTTGTCAATCAGACTCACACCCTTGTGAAGGTAGTTTCAAGTCTTCACAGTCTGTTGAAATATGGAAACAATCTTAGGCTGTGGATAACTTAATTAGCGGATTGAATCTCTAGATTGTAAGGGCTAGCTCTTTTTGATGTATCAATTAGGATCTCTACTTTATGCTACAAACTGCTAGAGAAAAGAGAAGAAAGAAACTTGAAGGGAAATCCTACCTAATGATGGTGATACACTTGAACTTTGCTTGATCCACTCAATTTGGGCTCTTAAAACACTGATCAAACGTTAAAAAGACTGAATTTTTTACTCCAAATGACCCTTACGCATCAGTATTTCATGAAAAGGTTCTATCTAGTAATCAAAGCTTGAGAGAAATGAAGGAATATGCTTGATTCAAGACACTAACCAGCCACTTATATCCACTGTAACTTCAGCCAAGAGATGTTAAACACAAAACATGACTTACATAATCTGATCAGCTAGTAACCAAGTAAGAATCAAGACATAAAGAAGAAAATTCTATCACATATGCAAATCAATGACATAAATACACTATACCAGCACTTTGGAGTTTGAAAACTGTCCTATTAATCTGAAAAAGTTACACATCACAAATCTTTTGCAGAGTATGGTCTTGTCAAAAAGAGGATACAAGTCAAGGCTGAAAAGCCAATTTATATAGAAAAACATACACAAGTCAAAGATTGGCATTGAAAATAGAAGAGGAGATTAACTCCCACATCATCCCAAGTCCAATTATAGCTGTCCAAAGATAACAAGACATCTAAAAATAATTCTTTTGTATTATGCCTTGCATGAAAAGCTCTTTGGCATTGAAAATGGACGGCGGGCTCAACTTGGACTAATTTGCCCCATGCATAAAATCTACGCCAACTTTGGATGTCTTAACTCAAGCTTGAACTGATTTGAAGCTGAGTTGGAATGTGAGAATGTCCTCTATTGCGTGGAAAACATAAGTGGATGTGGCATTTGATAACTAGTCAACTAGAACTCAAGACTAGTCAACCTCCAATGAACCTTTCCTTGCATGAAAACTACGCCACACCTTGAATGGAGAACTCCACTTGAACCAGTTGGAAGCGTTGAAAAACTTTGTATTGCATGAAAACCAAAGAGAAGCGTGAATTGTCAACTCAAGTGCAAGACAAGTCAACTTCAGCTCATCTCTACTTGCATGAAAAAACTCTTTGACAACTGAAGCATGCATGAAAAATCCATGTCAACTCCTTGAAATTTCTTGGTCTCTTGTTCTTGTGCTCTTCATTTCTGCATGTATTACTCCGAGCTATTTCTTCACTTGCATGTAGGCTGTTTACTTCTGTCCTTGTTGATTTCCACAGGCTTATTTTGTATCGGGCATTTGCTCTTCAGACAATTTGTCCTCCGGCTTTTCTCGTTTTTGTCTTTGTCTATTCACTTTGGAGTTTTCTCTTCGGGCTTTTGTCTTCGGATAAATTGTCCGCGGTTAATTTCTCCGAAGCTTATTCTCTCAGGCATTTTGCAATGAACTCTCCGCTAGTAAGTCTTCCGAAGGAATTATTTCGGACTTTTTGTCTGCAACTTTTTTATTTGTATTTTTCTTTCTTTCAACATTTTCCTCTTGTTCATTTCCTTCAGACAAATTGCTCGAAGGAATTATTTCGGGCTTCAAACCATTTCCTTCTTTGGGTAAGTTCTTCGAACGAATTCTTTCGGACTTTTGTCTGTCTTTCGGGCTTTTCCTTTCCAAAGGAAATCCTTCGAAAATATGTGAAGTGCCTTTGCCCTTTTGAAATGCCCTTTTAGGATTTGCCAGGGACCCTTCGGAGAAATTGAAAAGAACCCTTCAAAGATGCAAGTGTCCCTTCGACATTGTTGTAAAGTTCACCTGCCCTCCGAAATTTTGTGAAATGTCCCTTCAGCTTTTCTGTTAAGTGCTTTTTCTCCTTGCAAAGAACCTTCCCGAAGGGAACATACCCTTCGGAAGAAATGAAAGCAACCCTTCAAAATTGTGTAAAAGTCCTTTCGACAAGAAAAAGAACCCTTCGAAAAATGTGAAACACACCCCTCAGATTATCTTGCTTTGTCCACTTGCCCTTATGAAAATGCCTTTTCCGAAGGGAAGGAACCCTTTGGGAATCTTGATATGGTCGTCGGAACTTTTGGAAAAGACCCTTTTTCCAAAGAGAATGAACCCTTTGGAATATTTGAAATGGACCCTTCCGAAAGGTAAAAGAATGCAAAATGATCTTTTGTGCTTCGGAATTTCAAAAATGCACCTTTGGGTTTGTGAAAAAGAACCCTTCCGAAGAGAAAAAGACCTTCGAACTTTTGCAAATGGTCCCTCGGAACTTGGGAATGGTCTTTCAAGAAAATGAAATAGAACCCTTCGAAAAAGTTGTCTCAGAAAATGCTTTAGACAAAAAGTCTGAAAGAATTCGGCGAAGGACAAAACCCAAAAGAATTACTTTCGAAAGAAATAGGCGTTGTTCCTTGCCGCAGGTTCTTTGTGAAAAACTTTTGCTGAAGGAAAACCTGAATGCCAACACTTGGTTCGAAGGTTGAAGATGTATACACGTTGGCCTTTTCTAAACCTATCCCTGCAATTGCTCTGAACACCTCAAAAAATATGCTTGGATTCTTCCATTGCAATGACAAAAAGCTTCGAATGATAAGGGTGGCAATTTAACCTGTGGAGTCAAAATTGTCAACATTTTGGCGACTCAGCTGGGAAGCATGCCTGCTATGATTGAGAACCTGGCTATATACATGAGTTTTGAATTCACAAAGAAATGACAGATCTGATCCATGACTGCAAACTCTCTTTTGGCATGAGATAACCTTCATCCACCAAAACAAAAAGGGAAACACACAAAGCAGGGAAAACTAACTAAAAAACAAATGTGCAAACAAGCACTTATTTGGAACAAAACAAAATGAAACTACTATGCTTGAATAGCACTTGGAGGAAAACAAACAAACTATGATCAAGGAGCTTTGCTCTTCAATAGCAATGCTTTAGATGTATTCCATTGACTGGGATTGGAAGCTCTTGACCATCCATCTTTGCAAGCTGTAAGGCATTGTGGGATTTGCAGCTGGAGATTGTTGATGAACCACTCCAAAGGGAATCAAACTTTGTGTGCCTTCCTGGTTTAGCTCGATCCTCATCCCACTTGAGGACCAAATCTCCTTTGAAACTTCCTGAAGAAGCTCCTTTGCCAAAAGCTGTCTTCACTTGTGCTTGATGAATTTACATGGCCAGCATGAACTGATTTTTTATCTCTTTCAGCTCCATAAGCTCAGCATACTTGATCTCCATAGGCTCATTCTCCAACAACTCAAGTTGATGCATTAGTTCCAAAGCAAAAAATTCAAAAAAAATGGGTAACCTTGCTTCCTTACCATATACCAGTTTGTACGGAGAGTTGGCTATTGATCTTTTGTAGGTGATCCTATCAGCCCACAGAGCTGACTTCAACTTGAGATGCCATGATCTCTGATTATCTTCCATAGTCCTTATGATCTTCACTAGGTTCTTATTTGTTGACTCTAGCAAGGCCATTGCCTTATGCATAATAGTTTCATGAAGTGCTAAGATGAATTTCATGCTGGACAACCCATTGACTGATCCTCGATCCCACAAAAACCATTGCATTATTAGAAATAATAGTTGAAGGAACTCCAAATCTAGTAAACAAACCTTCATAAAAATTTAGAACATTGGTTTCGTTTGCTTCTTTCAATGCCACTGCTTTTGTCCAGCTATGAAGTAATCTGTAGCAATTATAATCCATTTATGTCCTGAACTTGAAGGAAGATTTATGAGACCACTAAAGTCCAATCCCCATTGGACAAAGCGCTGATCCACCACAATTGGTTGAAGAGGTAAGGTTGCAAGTTTCACATCTCTTACAAACATAAGACATTGTTTGCACTTCCTAACCCATGCATGGCAATCACCAAATATACCAGGCCAATAGTACCCACCTCTCATGATCTTAAAGGTTGTAGTTCTTGCAGAAAAATGTCTTCCACCATGCCCATCATAGAATTCTTCAAGCAATTTCTAAGTTTGGCTTGGCTCTATACATCTTAGCAACATGCCATTGATATCTTTTTTGAACAAAACACTATCAGTAAGCAAAAATGAAATTGACTACACCTTGAAATATCTTCTTTTTGAAACACTTAGATGAGAGGGATAAATACCATCTTGGAAATAGCTTACCAAGTCATGAAATCAGCTGAAATGTGAGGTATGACTAGCTGCAACCTCTTCATCATTTGACACCAAAACAGCCTCATTAGTCTCTTGCAAGTCTTGAGCTAGATGCTCACAAAGTCCTTTGCCTCTAATCAACTTTGTGACCTTAATTTTCACATCATACTCCATTATCTTGGTTATCCAACCAGCTCACTTCTCATTTATATCTTTGTTTAAAAGGAACTCTTTGATGCTTGGATGAGAAACCATTAGGTGTATCTTGTTGTCTAAACAAGTATCTAAACTTTTTAACAGACCTGAAAATTGAAAGTACATGTTTTTCAACAAAAGAGTACCTTGTTTCATATTCTTTCAAGCCTTAACTAAAGAAGGCTATTGGCTACTCCAAAGCCTCATGATTTTGTTGCATAAGAATCCCTGAAATGGTGTCCATGTTAGCATATGTATACAAAATAAAATCTTTTGTAAAATCTGGATTTATAAGTGTAGGAGGACTAGCTATGGCCTTAATATCTTCAAAACCTTTTACTCATTTGGACCAGCTGAAGCTCTGATTCTTCTTTAGCATGGCTGTAAGTGGCTTAGCTAAAATGACAAAATCTGAAATATATCTCCTTATGAAGTTGATTTTCTCAAGGAAGCTTTGCATAGCCTTTTTGTGCTTAGGCAAGGAGAGTGCAAGAATGAAGTCTATCCTTTTAGAATCTATGCTTAAACCATGCTTTGAAACATGTCCAAAAAGCTTACCTTCATGAACTGAGAAGAGACACTTTTTGGGATTTAGAGATACTCCAAATTGCTTACACCTTTCAAACACTTGCTTGAGATGAATCATGTGATCTTTTGCACTCTTTGAAAACACTGTTATATCATCCAAATAAACAAGTACAAACTTGTTAAGGCCTTGGAATGCAATATCCATGGCTCTCTGAAAGGTTGCTCTAGCATTAGATAAACCAAATGGCATCTTTCTGTATGCAAATGTCCCCCACTTGGTTGTGAAGGTTGTCTTAAATTGGTCCTCTTCTTTGACCAAAATCTGATTGTAGCCACTATATCCATCCAACAAAGAAAACCTTTCTGAACTTGCAACCAACTGTAAAATTTGTTCCATTGATGACAATGGATAGTGATCTTTAAGTGAAGCCCTGTTCAAATCATAGAAGTCAACACACAATCTAATCTCACTGTTCTTCTTCCATACTGGAACAAGATTTGCCACCCAAGTTGAGTGCTTGATTAGAAATATAATCGCTGATACTATGAGCTTGTGAAGCTCAGCTCTCATCAAAGGCTCAAGCTTAGGATTGATGGGCCTTTGTCTTTGTCTCACCGGTTTGGTTTCAGCTTCTAACTCAATGGTGTGTTGAGCTAGACTTGGATCAAATCCCTTGAGATCACTATATTGCCATGCAAATACATCAGCAAAATTTGTGCATAACCCAATGAAAACTTCATTTTGTGAAGTACATACCTTACCCTGCTTCAAATTTTTACTAGTTGCAATCTCTACATTGGCATAGTGCTCTTCTTTTGTTGACAAAAATGACTTCTCTTTCCTTAACTCATCATCACCACTGAAAATATTTTCAGGTGTGACCAATCCTTTAAACAACTTATTTGTTTTTAGTTGCACAATCTAATCACCATACTGCTACAAGTGTTTGATTGGTTTCTTGAGGAAAACTCAGCCTCCTCTTGAAAAAATCTCATAATTTGATTGTCATCTTCGAACACTTGCCAATTCTCATGATTATCTAGAATAGAAGGCCTTACAACCACCTTTATGTGTGACTAAATTTTTTTATTTTTTTACATCAACTGGGATACTAAATTGTGCCCCAACAGCAGCCAACCTATCTGCGTGTTTATTCTCGCCTCTTGGTATTGCCTGAATGTTAAAAGCTTGAAAATCTTTAAGTCCCATATTCTATGCTTGTAAGATTTACGCAACAAATTTTTGCATACATTTAAACCTCTTAATTAGTGAACTACAAGCTCACTATCACTAAACACTTACAAAAAATTGACTTTCATCTTCCTAGCCCACTGCAAACTGTGAACTAATGCTTCATACTCAACAACATTGTTTGAACAACTAAACTAAAATTTAATAGAAGACAAATACCTTTGCTTTGTTGGAGAAACCAACATCATTCCAGCTCTGGTTCCATGTTTATTCTTTGATCCATCAAAGTACAATTGTCATAGACCTTCATTAGATTCATCATCCTTGACCATGGCTAGGATTGGTGCATCATTCTCATGAAGGCAATACAGACCAAGTCCTTCTTCAATCAACGTATAAGGATCATGCTCATACAAAGTGGAAGCTCACTCATCAAGGAACAAATCTGGAACTCCATCCAAAGGTGATTCACTTTCTACTTCACTAGCTTCTAGTACTTCACCCGAGATGATACAGTTAGTGTTCGCAACATTTGGCATATATGGCTCCATATGAAAACATGCAATATGTTCATAATGAATTGTTACCTTGGTACCATACCTGGTTCTGAACATTAAATAAATCCAATCAACTGAAAAAATCCCTCAATTTTTGAGGTGAACTCCCTTGAAAAGCAAATAGCAAAGTAAGGAGGCAAGTCTACCACAACATCCTGCTAAATAGTAACATTGGGACAAGCATGTAACGTCAACTTCAGATCTTTGATGATGCTTACTGTCTTTGTTGGCGACCCGTCCAACTATAATACCCCTTTAGTATTTGGCTCATAAACAAGGCCGAGCTTGTTTGCAATCTGTTTAGGCATGATTGTACTACTAGCTCCACTATCCACCATATAATTATGAACCAAAGTATCACCTACTATCAGAAAAAGGTAACAATTTTTTTTTTTTTTTTTTACCTCAGTTTTGTTCATTTTTGCCATCTTATTTACTTGCTGTACCTGTTGCTTAGTTCGCTGATACAAATTAGTCAAGACAACACCTTCTTTTTCAACTAATTTTGGAGACAATTTGAGAGCTGAAAGCTATTGGATGAGCATATCTTTTTGTTCTGGAATGGAAAGAGAATCCCACATGCTAATGCTTATATTAGACTTCTTCATTTGATCCACTATACTAAAATGAGATCCACTAACCTTTGGTTGCACTTTCTGAAGCACTGACTGTTCACGAACTAGAGGTAGTTGATGAACTTTACTAACCTCTATACTCTGATTTTTCTGAGTTGTAGGGGCAGCAAATTGTTCTTTTGTACTCTTAGAAACAACATTAGGAGTATTTGAAGCCTTTGTCACTGCCTGTAGCTCATCAATGGCTCTTCTATTAGTTCTAGTTATAGCTGCAAGTTAACCACTTGAATTGTTAGTTTCAACACCCTAAGTAAAAACAACATGATCATCCACTTGTCAATTTACATTAATGGCATCAGGCTGCCCTTGAACTTGTTGAGTCTCTCCTTGTGACACCAAACCTGTATCTTGATACTGACCTCCTTGAAAAGAAAACTCTTCTTGTGTCATTTGTGGCATAGTGATGTTTTGTGATACCAAGGCTTGGTTTTGAGTATCATTGAGATTTGAGGACTGCCAACTTGAATCATGCATCAAGTTGTTTTGAGGTGGGGTGGGAATAATAGCTTTTGAAGTGGAAAGAGCATTAAGATCAAGGGCAACATATGGCTTAACTGGAGTTATAGCTCCTTGTATTTGATAAGGTGGTCTATTCTCTCTGAAACTTTGATAAAGAGACCTTTGATCTTTGAAGTGCTAATAGGTGGTCTAATTTTGTTGTTGATAGGGCCTATTAGCCTGAAATTGCTGTCTCTTGAGTTGCACTATTTCATTCCCAAAAGATTGTAACAAGCTTTTCAACTCTCCTATCTCACTATCTTGACTAATAGGGGCTGCAATTTGGGCTTGAGGTGCTGGAATAGGAGCTACGGATGAGATTTGAGAAACTTGAGGGGCTAGCATAGAACTTATTTCTGGAAATATAGGCATTGGAGGTCTTGGAGAAAGCTTACCAACTTGTATCAAACTATTTTCTGCTTTTATTGCAATCTTATAAGCATCTGGCAAGGTAGTACCACCCATTGATTGTATCATCACACTAATGTCAGAATTAAGGGCTTTCAAATAGTAAAGAAATGCATATTCAGGGGATGGTCTTATCAACACAGGTTTTCTGGCCCATGTCTTTTGGAATCCGAGGTTAAAATCATACATAAACTCATGAGGAGCTCTATTTATGGTGGTTAATCGCTCAACTAAAAATAGGTGATCATATTTGCCCTCAAATTGCTTGACTAAGGCTGCACCCAATTCATCCTAGGTAGAAATGGAGTTTAGTGGGAGATTTCTATACCATTGCAATTCTTTTTCTTTGAAGGAAGCAACGAGCAATCTGATAGCGACATAATTTTTAACATTATGGACTGAATAGAGATTGACTACACCTTGGATATGCTCAATAGGGGTTGTTTGATATTCTCATGAGAAGACTGGGATGCTCTTGAGGGCAAACAATAGAATGTCATCAAACCGGGCTAAATTCACTGGGCTACCTCTATTGAATGGAACAAACACTTGATTTCTGATGGCCATTTGGATAGTGGGGTTTGTAGTGGTTAGAACAGTAGGATAACCAAAAGACATACTATTTTTGAGGATATAGTTTTGACCTCCTAAACCTTGATCTCTTAAATGATATAAATTCAATAGGAATACCTTTACTTGCTGACCTTGTGGTAACCTTTGGCATGAAAGAGCTGCCTGAATGATGCTATGAACTCTGCAATTTGAAGAATCTTTAGCTTGTGATGAAAATAGATATTCTCTTCTATTGCAAATGCTTCTCCTCAGCTCCAAACTTTCTTCAGATATGCAAAAGATTTCTTTGTTGTCCCACTGGGCATGCCAAAAACTGTTGTCAATCAGACTCGCACCCTTCGGATTATCTTGCCCTTTTGAAATGCCCTTTTGGATTTGCCAGTGGCCCTTCGGAGAAATTGAAAAGAACCCTTCAGAGATACAAGTGTCCCTTCGGCATTGTTGTAAAGTCCAGCTACCCTTCGAAATTTTGTGAAATGTCCCTTCGGCTTTTCTGTTAAGTGCCTTTTCTCCTTGCAAAGAACCTTCCCAAAAGGAACATACCCTTCGGAAGAAATGAAAGCGACCCTTCGGAATTGTGTAAAAGTCATTTTGACAAGAAAAAGAACCCTTCGGAAAATGTGAAACGCATGCCTCCGATTATCTTGCTTTGTCCACTTGCCCTTATGAAAATGCCTTTTCCAAAGGGAAGGAACCCTTCAAAAATCTTGATATGGTCATCGAAACTGTTGGAAAAGACACTTTTTCCGAAGGGAATGAACCCTTCGGAATATTTGAAATGGACCCTACCGAAAGGTAAAAGACACTGCGAAATGATCTTTTGTCCTTTGGAATTTCGAAAATGCACCTTCGGGTTTGTGAAAAAGAACCCTTCCGAAGAGAACGAGACCTTCGGACTTTTGCAAATGGTCCCTCAGAACTTGGGAATGGTCTTTTGGGAAAATGAAATAGAACCCATTCGGAAAAATTGTCTCAGAAAATGCTTCAGACAAAAAGTCTGAAAGAATTCGGCAAATGACAAAACCTGAAAGAATTCCTTCCGAAAGAAATAGGAGTTGTACTTTTGCCGCAGGCTCTTTGTGAAAAACTTCTGCCGAAGGAAAACCTGAATGCCAACACTTGGCCCGAAGGTTGAAGATGTATACACGTCGGCCTCTTCTAGACCTATCCCTGCAATTGCTTTGAACACCTCAAAAAACCTGCTTGGATCCTTCCACTGCAATTGCATAAAAAACTTCAAATGATAAGGGTGGCAATTTGACCTATGCAGTCAAAATTGTCAACAGTGACCATTCCAAAGCTATCAGCCCAAGAATCTGCACTAGTGTTTCTATTGAATCCATGCCAAACCATATCTCTGAGCTTCCTAGTCCTTCCTTCAAGAGGATTTTATTGGTGACTTTTGCTGTCTTTCATTTTTAATAGAGTGATAAGGCTGTAAGATGAGGGCTTCAAATTTGGGCGGAGTCTTTTGCTTTCTTTTGAAAGTTCTGGATCTGATTATTAATTTTGCAGCATTGGTTGTTGATGTGAAAAACATTTAATCGGAGTTTGGTGCAAGGAAATTACCTGATTGAGTTGGAGCATTTGTTTCTTTAGTCCCAAGCCAGTTCTGAATGGCTTTTGATGACTCCTTTTGCTGTTCAATTTCAATGTCTTCTACTTTCTTGTCTTCATGTGAGGCCAAAGCATGCAAAGAGTTTGTGATTTTGAGCTGTTCCCCATATGTTTGTTAAGGCTGCCTTTTGTGTGCATATGCCCTCTGGAAGCTGTCCTCAGTCTTCAAGGCTTTTCCTTTGTGATTGGACAGTTTTTACTCTTTGGGAAGGTCAGCTGGTTGTTGCATCGGAGAATGCTGTTTTGTGTTGTTTTTGGCCAGTGTTTGCTCTTTGGGCTCTTGAGAAGGACTTATGCTTGCTAGATGACCATGCCCATGGCAAAGTCTACACCTGAATACATTATTTTCATAATCAATAAGATGCTTCCATTCAATCCCTCCCATGCCCAGAAATCTTCTGTTAGTGAGGGCCTTCTGCAAATCTATATTGACACAGATGAAGGCACAGGGCATAGCTAAGAACTCATGGACTTTTGGTCAATTTTGAGGCGGTGATGTACTCCCATATGCCTCCTCTGATTCTCATAAGAGAGGATTCCTGTCAACATTCACTTGGTAGGAGTGGTAGTCTTACCCAGATAGAAATATTGTTGGGAAGGTCCTCCATTGGGTTGAAAACAAGAGACCAACACTCTGTGAACAATCCAAATATTTTCATGAACCAGGGCCCTCCTTGGAAAACCTGATCCTTCTAATGTTTAGTGGAAGAAACAAGCATAAAATAGTCCTTGGGAAACATTGAAATGTCTACAGAGCCGAGGGGTCTCCAATTTTTATGGACCCAAACATGTAATTTCTTTGGCCATAGAAATGCTTCCGTGAATCTACAGATCAGAGCTTTTTTCTTTAGGAACCAGAGTCTGTTCTCCATTTCCTACATAGAGAAGCAGATTTTGGTAGGAGTGTCCAGATGGCACCCATTCTCCTCCTTGGAGGGGAAGGAAGGTAAGTTATCCATTCTAACAATTCTATAGGCATGATGATGAATAAAGTTCAGCAGGTCTTCTGTGCAAACCTGATTGAGTTATTGGAAACTGCAGAACTGAAATTTGGACTTACAGCAGGAGTGCTTTGAGAGGAGGCCATGGCCTCCTCAAAGGGAGGGGCCCAAGATCCACTCAGACTAGAGGTGGGTGGGTAGCTAACAGGTATGTAATGGAGAAAAGATGGTTTAAGTTTTGGTTTGGGAAAGTGCATAGACAGTGGAAGGTGAGGGAAGTTTACTTTTATACACATTTCGTTGTAAAGATTGCAGGATTACATAAAAGCACTCTTGATGTCATGCATTTATACATGATTCTGCATCAATGCCATGAATTTGCTCACAAGGCATTTGGAATGAGTTAAACCCCCAAAAAGGCATCCTGGTTATGTGGGGATGTGGGGGGGGGAGGTGATTCCCGTGATGGCAAAAAAATTGCCAGATTTTTGGGATGGCTATTAAAAAAAATTAAAAATAAAAAATTTAAATATTTTAACTTTATTCAATGAAACTTAGGGGTTTAACATTTATTTAATATTTTTTAGGGTACTTTCAGGATTAGGTTTCAATGTTTTTTTGAAAATAACAATTTTCTTATGGGTGGGAGGGTACTGTTTTAAAGTAAAAGCACAAAATAATTAAAAAGTAAAAAAAGTTGAGGGTGTCCCCTCCAAGCCCCCAAGTTCCCTAAACATTCGTGACATGATCAAAATCTAGGGACATGTCCCCACATAACACTAGTTATATGTGTATGTCGTGGATAACTATGCACATGAATGACATACAAAAATATAAGTTTATATTGATTTGAAATTTTCTTTTGCTTCTCAACAATCTCCAACATTGATAACTTTGTGTATGCATAAAAAATAGGATCTTCCACTGGTTATTAATGGGCAGTTGATCATTAAGATATAAAATAAGACATAGATTGATTATATGACATTTATACAAGCCAAGTAAGTATAAAATCACTGAGCATGATTTTAGCTTATCAAGGCATTGTCACAGAGAGATTTTGTTAGGGTTCTCTAAACATTCCAAATATGAACTCGTTGACCATGATTTTTAGCTTATCATGGGATTCTCAAAGAGAAAGGTTCTCTTGGGGTTCTTGCAAGAATTATTGCACCACCTTTGGCTGTTGCAACTATCTAGTTGGTTTGTGCAGTAGGAGATGACATAGCTGGATGCAGTTGAAACATAATCTGGTTCCAAGGATCCAGAAAGCTATAGCCCCAATCGTTGTTTTATATTTTACACAGAGAAGAAACTTTCATGCCATACTGTTAGGATGGATTATTGACATGATCAAATAAAGTGCAAATCTAGATGTATTGGATCTCAAACACATCAAAAAAAGAAACTCAAGGAAGAAAGAACACTCTTTTGAAATTCACAAAATTCTCAAGACTAAAGATAGATCATCGAAACACAAGAAAACTTGGATGTTTGGATGATATGAGGTTCATTAGATTATTTTTATGTCCTACCAGGGCCTATTTTAGAGATAGAGAAATGATTTCTAACAAAAAAGCTTCCACATACAAAGCTTTATTAATAAAGCTTCTAAATTTAGCCCAAAAATATGCAGGAATGACTTGAATGGTGATGGGACTAAATTTGGAAAAATAAAGCTATTCTACAACAATTTACGTTAATGTCACTGCATTACACACCATTTCATGGTGATGCCATAGAAGACCATGCATACACAAAGCATAGAGATGAAGGCAAAAATCTGAAAATGACTCGTCTAAGAGGGAAGCCACATAAATCACAAAAGGTACAGACTATTGATTAATGACTATTTTAGTCAGGTTAGGAGGATTAGGTGCACTAGATCATTTATTTAGAGCTACGTTTCTACTGTGTACTAGTGTTCAGAGAGTTTCATAGGTGCAAATCAATGAGGTCAAATAATTGACCAAAACCATCATGGACATAAACAAGTTATAGCTAGGTAAAATAGCCACCAACCTTGTCGGAGACTCAAAGCTAGGCTGAAGGTGATGACCATTATTGTTATGGCAATTCTCCTTGTCACAAAACCTTATAACAGAGGTGAAAATAATTGTTGTGTTCATAACAGGAACTTTTGACTAAGTTGGATTACAAGCATCCCTATTTTTGGAGTTAACAAAAGTTTATACTAAAGATGTAAATAATGCTAGTATAGAGGCAACTACTATAGGAATCCACACCATATTTTTTTCTAAGAGAATTGCATGAATCCAGATTTTAAAGTGCACAAACAACATTACCTTTATTGCATGCAATGTTCTAAAACACTAACAAAAGAGGTTAGAAATTCCATGAAGATGGTTTCTTAAGTTCATATTAAACTAAACCCTAAGCCTATATTATATGCTTCACCATTTGAAAATAGGAATAATAAACAACTTATATTATCAAAATCCAACCTGCAAATATCACAAAGCATCCTTAATCTCCTCCGCCAACTAAGCGTTTTGCCCTGGCCGCTTGTATGTATTAAGTGATACAAAGAACCCATGTGCATATATTCTGTAACCATTGAAAGACGAGGCGGTGTTGTGCAAGCTCCAAGAAATAATATGACTGGGCTTACAATATCACATTCACAAGAAAACTAATTTAGGAAAGTAGAATGCTACAATTAAGAACCAAAGCCATATCAACAAAAATAAAATTTGTTTTGCAAAAGATGCAACAAATTCACAAATAAAATTGATACAAGCTCCTTCAATAAATCAAAATTTTGATTGACCAATAGATTGGAATACATATCTTAAGGCTTAACTTTGTCGAAAATAAATATTGAGGAAAAGAGCCTATTCAGATCTATCATTCACCTAAAATGAGATACAATAGCATTTTTATTAATGAAGCTATTTTATTAATGACATTTGCACTATATATTAAACCATGATCCACAGATCCTAAAAATTGACCGAGGCAGGTATAAAGCATTAATCTTATTTATCCACAAAATTACAAAATATGGCTTTTTTTGTGAATTCTTGTTTAACCCAAATCTATTTGTTTTGGAACTACTCAAGTTGTCATGCAAAGCAAAATGCAGAGTAACAAAGAAATATGCAATTAAGGTTCCCACATTTATGATTGAGAAAGACAGTACTATTCATGAATCAGCATAAACACCTTTGATCAGATAATGCCATTTTCTTTTGTCTTCTCGGTTCTTGCCCTTTTGCACTTTCCCTTAAGCTTCTCAAAATAATGCTTTCAGTTTTGCATCACCATGGGGAGCTTTCCAACCATGTTTATTCTTTCCTGTATTTGATCATTTCATTCGGAGCACAAAATGTTGGAAATATGTGTTCCCCCAATTACAAGAAGAATATGCCCATCTTTTTAAAATATTCATCTAAATCCCTTCGGTCTTGTTACAGATTTTACTCTTCATGATCAAAAGATGTTGTATGGAAGCCCAAGTGTTATGGGTCATGGAAGGATTAAGGGAGTTTGACATTGACTAATGTGATGGAGGAACCCAATAGGAAAATTGCATTGGTTATGATGATTAATGCTTCAAATTGGAGTTGGTTTTCTCATGATTTTTGCATTTAAATATATGTTTATATGGCACTTGAGTGCCTTTTGCTCCTTGTTATATTCATTATTTGGAACATATTAGAACTATGTCTCTCTCATTAAAATGTATGTAGATCATATTCTATGGCACAATTTTTTGCTCAACCTAAGATTGGTGTAAGTTTTTGTGTTTTGTGGGTTAAAATGAATATTTTATTGTAATCTTCCTTATGTTGGTCAATATTTCAAAGAGGAATGACCTTATTTTTCGAAGAGGATTAATGGGAGATTGCCAATGATTTCACATCCAACTTTGCGAGTTTTTTGAAGACATCTATATTCATCTTCTTTCTTAATCTCAAATCATTGTAATTTTGTGATTCTTCCTCATGAAGGAGTTGTCATCAAGGGGGAATATTGAGTAACGAAACCTCCCTTATATGTCTTAAGTTTTTCTCTTTTTTGTAACTCCAAAATAACGCTGAAGGGGGAGTGTTGAAGATTAATCTTTATTTTGATATAATAATATCCTCAAGATGTATATTATTTATCCTCATTGTAATATTCCAAATCGGAATATTTTACATTAATTTGGATTTTCCGGAATTCCTTTAAATAATATTTTTTTATAAATACAAATATTGCATTTAAAATAATAAATTAAATAAAATATAAGTCCACAAGGGGTTTCATCCTTGGCCTATTATAATCACAAGGGTTTTCGTCCTTGAGAGTGGTTGTATAGCATGATTCTTATACGAAGTTAGATGATTGAATACATAAGTGAATGCCTTCCTTCCATACCAATGATGACTATTAAAACTTTATAACCGTCCATTGAAAGATGTGTCTCTTCCAAATGTCTTTTTCCAAGGGTGGCGTCTATTTGCTTGATGCTTAATGAATGTTTAATGACTAATTAATTAATTAATACTATACTAACTGTTGTTGTTTACATGGGCGCAACACTTGAATGATTAAGGGTATTAAATGGCAGCGCTCCCTCCATGGGCAATTTGCCAATTGAAATGACAGTGCTTCTCCTTGACAACAATTTCTTTATGTAAATGGCAACGCTTCTCCTTGACAGCGATTTCCTTATGTACATGCAGCGATCTAACTTCCTTGATAACTGACTGCGATTTAAGGACATTACAGACCTCCCTTCCTCATATTGCTTGTACTCAAGCAATAGTAAATTGAGGAGTTTAACAATTAATGCTCCTTTCAACGTTGTATCTTGGGCCATATAACCATGAGCAAATTTGATGTGACCAGTAATCATTTCAGCCCCCCATAAATCATGCACACCACATAAGAGAGTATCCATCTCATTTTCTATGAACACTTGCAAAGGTGAAATAGGAAGCACCTGATTAAATCCTGTTCGCAAGGACTCAATTTGCCGCATGACATCAATGCAAAGGTCTTTGATTCGTGCTCCCCGATAATGTAAACATGCTATTTCCTCTCTCTTATCATTGTTTCCATTATTATCCATACAACAAAATTGTGCGAGCAGTGCAATGTGATCAAAAGGCCACCCGCTTGAAGGAATAAACTTATCTTCCCCCTGTGTGACGGTATCCTAGTCCACAATCTCTAACAATTTCTCCACTCTCAAATTATTCTGGGAATAAAATATATGATCTAAAATACCCTTAAAATCAAATGCATAATGCTTGTCTAGAGGCTCCTTATTTTTAGAATCCATCCTATGTTTCATTATATCATCATCTTCTTCAGAAGCAAGTCCCTAAGTAAAATAAGCAGAGTAAGCATTGCAAAAATCAATAGTCTTAATTAGCTGGTTTGGATCAATCTTTAGCACTTCACCAGCTTGTAAATGGCTATGTTGCCCATCAATTCGCTTGGTTACAAGAAAAGTACGCACACCGCTCTGTGACAAAGAATTAAAATCGCTACAAATCAACACAGGCATGGGCATTCGCTTTTCTGATCTATCTTCAATTTTGTGTACTAAACAATAAGCCTACCATAGCTTCACATCTGGCATCTCAGTGCTAGCGATAAGATGCATATTCGCTATATAGATAAATTTGGAATCACTTAAAGATAAGACAAGAATTAATGCAATGTTGTCATTGTTGCCAATTTTTTTTTTGATTTATCTCGTATGAATTGTGGTTCGTCATGCGTTGCATAAAGTTTTGTGAGTGCCAAATCGCATAATTTCTTGGTTCTGTACCTGACAAACAACTTCTCGATGAAACCAAATTTTCCGGTTAAGAAAAACGTGGCGCATCCTTCTATTTGCTCTCCAATTTTTCGTGAATAATATCCTTTGTATTCGTGAATTTGGAGTTCACAGAGGAGGTGGTGGTAGTGATCTTGTTGTTCTTCTTGCAATTGATGTGCTAACTTTGGTGTCAATTTGCCACTCAAAAATTCTTCTTGAGGAACAAAAGGACCATCAACTTTCAATTCATCTAGGCTTTTCAATTTTCCTTTTGCAAAATATTCTCTATTCACATCACTATTTGGAATAGCATCATGTGTGTTAATGGCCAAGGCTGTATCCCAAACTTGAACCGACAATCCATACTTAAAATCAAATATTTCTATGATGCCCTTTTGTATAAGATACTTGAAAGGGTTGCGACCTTTCGTAAAATTTTCAAACTATTGTTTAGGTTTGCATAACTGTTTATTTTTTACTATAAGGGAAGGTCTCAAAACGCTTCCTACATTAGATAAAATGCAGATTTCATTTTGTTTAATATATTTTTTAATTTCAACGTGAGAATGGATGTCCTTTTTTTGATGAAGATATTCCACTGCAAGCCTGATCCTTCAAGCACATTGAAAAGCAACAGTTGCCACCCATAGTTTAAGGAAATACAAACGAGCCTTGCACATATGCCAATTTTTCTAAAATTAATGATGGTCAGTGTTAGCCTTCTTAGATGATACTCTTGACGAGCAAATTATGAATGAATTCCCGCCTGTACAATATTAACTGCAGAGTGGAGATCAATGTAGGCTATCCAAAGTAGCCACCTGCGAGTGTACTTTTGAAGAATACTTGATGCCGCTTTTCTTCGTACAACTTTGTAAAGTTTGAGCCTAAGCCACCCCTCGCGAATAAGTTTGGATTTTCAGTGCAGTAACAGTTTGAAGGGCTTCTTCAACTATGTTCTGAATTAGTGATGCATTTGGCCTATTCTTGCAACTAATCTCAATGTTTGAATCAATCTCGGCAATGCAGTTCCCTGTCAAGATGTGGCTTATGTTAATTGCATTGCCATTTCCTTCAAGACGTTGAGATATAATCAAATCTTCATCTCCAGTCGTACACATTTGGTTTTCTTGGTTAAGCCATAGTAACCAATCTTCATATGAAGTTATGCGCTGTCCATGGAGATTCCATATCGAAACAGTTTATCAATTGTCAAAAATGATTGGCTCTGCTCAAATAAACTAATACATAATGTTTTTACCAACTCCGTGCTTCTCATTTCTGTCCGTTGATCTGCCCAAATGTCAATTATTTCGATGTTGTCGGATCCAAGTTTTATGATAACCTTCTTGTTGTCAATCAGACCTTGCACCCTTGTGAAGGTAGTTTTAAGCCTTCATGGTCTGTTGGAACATGAAAACAATCCGAGGTTGCGGGTGACCTGCTAAGTGGATTGAGTCTCTAGATTATGAGGGCTAGCTCCCTTAGGTGTATCAATGAGGATCTCTACTCTGTGTTGCGAACTACCATGGAAAAGGGAGAAGGAAACTTGAAGAGGACATCCTATCTAATGACGGTGATACACCAGAATGTTGATCCACCCTACTTGGAACCTTGAACACTAAACAAACAAGGGAAAATGAAGACCTTTGATTTTAATTGATCACTATGCATAAGTTTTTCATGAGAAGGTTCGATCCAATGACAAAAAACGTGAGGGAAAACTATGGAGAAAGGTCTGATACAAGACACTTTGCAGCCACCCAACATCCACTTATAGCTTCAGCAAAAGACATAAAACATTGAACATGACCTGCATAACATGATAATCTAGCAACTAGGTACAAATCAGAATTTGGGAAGGGAGAGAAATCTATCACATATGCTAATTGCTGAATGAATGTACATTATGCCAGCACTTGAAATCTGAAAGTACAGTCCTTAGATTGATTAAAGAGGTTACACAACTCACCAATGGTAGAATTTGGGCTTACCAAGAGGGATGAATTTTTACAAGGCTGAAAAACCATTAATATAGAAAATTACAAAAAGCCAAGAGATTGGCATTGAAAAATAGAAAGGGATTAAACTCAAATCAACTTAGCCTTTACAAAAGTCTATTTTGTCTTGCATGAAATTCCTTGCATTGAAAAAGAAGAAGAAGACAAGCTTTGGATACATGAAATATACGAATAGATGTTTTGACTTGAAAACCAGTCAACTCCAAAACAAGAGTAGTCAAATCCACTTGAACTGTTGGAATGTTTGAAAGTCTTCCCTTTGCATGAAATCAATGCAAATGCCAAATTAAGAATTACGTTTGAACTGCCGAAACATTTCAAGCTTTGAGACAAACGAGAGTGTGTGCATGAAATTTCTTTTGTTTAAGCTTTCCACCGTTCCATTACACGAGTCCTCATGCAAAGTGAGCCTTTGTTTAAGAACTAAAGGTGACGTGTTAGAACGGTCAAATCTGGATGTGTCTATTCCTGTTCGTCGCTATTGCATGCTCTTGTATTCTTGGACTATTTAGGCATGTTCACCGTCTGTATTTGTCTTTTCCATGAATCTTCCCTTATGCCATTGTTCATGCGCACGTTCATCTTGTATTTCCGTTAGGTTTCTGCATCTAACATCTGTGTTTTGATTCTCTGGGTCATCTTTTCCCGCAGATTTTGTTCTCTACGTTTGTCTTTACTATATTTGTCTTTTCTGCGTTAGTCTTTGTTTTCGAGCGGCTTTTCTGTTCATGGACTCTTCTCTGTATTCCGTTCGGGTCTGTGCTTCCTTTGTTATGTGTTCTATTTGTTTACGGCTTTCACAGTCAGGTTTGGGCCTTTTGTATATGTCCTTCAGACAAATCGTCCAAAGGACTCTGTTCTTTCTTCCGTGGCTTGTTCTTTGTCTTGGCTTTGTTCACGATTTAGCCTTCGCGCTTTTGTCCCTTGCTTGTGGCCTTGTCTTTTGGTCATCGGGCCTTTTGTCCTCCCGAATTCCATCGAACTTTTTGTCTTCGCCGAAGGAAATCCATCTTTGGGCTGTCTTTCCCCGAAGGGCAAGTGCCCTTCGGGAACTTTGTTTTTGTCCTTCGCTTTATGAAGGTGCCCTCCGCAAGGTCTTCTGCTTCCCAAAAATGCCCTTTGGGCTTCTTGATTTGGTCCTTTTAGTCGCCTGGGTGCCTTTCGCAAGGGTAAGGTTCTTCTAAAAGTGCCCTTCGAAAGATTGGAAAAGGTCCACTTCGCTGCAAAGTGCCCTCCGCAAGGGCTATTCGTCTTCAAAAGTGCCTTTCGGAACTTTTGAAAGGGTCCTACCACCGACCAAGTGCCCTTTGCAAAGGTAGGTGTCCTTCGGAAAAATTGATTTTGTCCTCTGGAACTTTTGCCAAGGTCTTCTTCGTGCTTGAAGTGTCCCCCGCAAGGGCACATACCCTTCAGGGAAATTGTAAACATCCCTACGCAACACCCAGATGCCCTTTGCAAAGTCACTTCTCCTTAAAACAGACCTTTCGAAAGAATTGTAAAGGTCACCTCACTGCATAAGTGCCCTCTGAAAGAAATCCCCTGCCCTTTGCAGTGTCCAAGACCTTTTCGGGCTTTACAAGTGCCATTACTTATAAAAACTTTATAAGACAAGTCGATGCACAAACCCGCTTCCCTCTATAGACCAACTCGGGCCCTTGGATTGCTTTTACTTATAAAAGTAAATAAGTAAGACACCCCCATAAACCTGATATGCACTGTAGACCCATTCGGGTTCTTCGAGTGGTCCAACTTATAAAAGCTAATAAGTAATGCAACATCACAAACCCGATTAACATTGAAACTGCCATAGACCCTTTCGGGTTCTCTAGGTGCTCCTGCGTATTACTTATAAAGCTTATAAGTAATGCTATCTTGCAAACCCGAATTGCTCTGTAAGTGCTAGAAACGATCATTCCTTGATGAGAAAATGCCTATACCTGCACAAAAGTGACTTATCCTCGATTTCTCAAGGGTCAAGACCTAGTTTTCAAGGCAAATGGTCATGTTGAGCGAAGTTTCGAATGGTAATGGTGACGATTTGGCCTGTGGGGCAAAATTGTCAACACTTCTCACAAAACAACTCAATAAAATAACCCAGTGGCTTTTGGGGGTTTAATTGGTAGGTAAATGAATTCAAAACAGTGCCATTCTATATATTTAAAATCTCAATAGGAACCTCATTCCAATTTGTGTGATATAATGTTATCAACATTATACCAACACCGAACCTTGACGAGTTATTTTATCTGAAATGGAAGACAACGACGTATATTTGTTCAGATCAAACACATTGATATTACCGTCTTTGGAGATAACAATGTTTGCATTGACATGGTTGATTACTGCATAATCTTCCTCCCGCTTTGAGGATATATATGTCTCGATTAAGTCTAAACAAGCTTTAGGGTTACCTTTCCTAATATAATCAATTGGGGTAGCTCGGATCTTGAATGAGGTGATATCCTTTGGTAGAGGATATTCTGAAATTGTGATAAGGGAAGCAATGTTGCTATTGTAGAATAGGCTGATAATCTCTTCATCAAATGTCTGATTCAAGAAGCAAAGTTTTTTGTTAGTGATTCTACTAAATGCTGCACAAATAGAACTCTGATCCATATACAATATGATATCCTTAGCACCATATATTTCCACAATGTCTGACGGTGGCTTAATATAATCACTATCGCTTACGAAACAATGCAAGAGGGGGTCATAAGCATCAAACTCTCCCTGCAATTGAAAATTCTCAAAGCATATCTCACAACTTGTGTGCGGAAGGCCTTCCTCCTAATCATTCCCATCTCACGCCTTTGAAGCTTGCTCATCAAGTTTTTACCCTTCATTTTTCTTTGGGCGGGATGAAATCTGTTATGGACTGAAATGTAGACACTGTGCTGTAATGGTTAAGATTAGCATTGTCAGCGATTGTTTCAGTTATTTCCTAACATTTATTAAGATTATTATTATCTAAATCATGAGGAATACTTCTTTGGAATTTGTCTAGCATGTATCCTTCATCCTCTCTCCAATTTTCTTCCATCTCACTGCCCTTGCCACAGGAGATATATTCACTATTGATTTTTTTCTTTTCTTTTCTTCTATGACCTTTTGAAAATTGAATTTCTCTTCATATTCTGAGCTGTCATAACTATGATTTACGAACTTGTCTTCCTCATAGTGTCTGTTTCCATTCCATGACTCTTTCAACTCCAAAAAGTCTGGAAAAGAGATTTCTTTTCGAATATCTACTGAAAGGACATTGTACGAATTGAAATTGTCCATAATTTCCTTATGTAGTGACCCCATGGTTCACACGCTGGCAAGAAAACAACTCGGATACCACTGTAATATTCTAAATCGGAATATTTTACATTAATTTGGATTTTCTGGAATTCCTTTAAATAATATTTTTTATAAATATAAATATTGCATTTAAAATAATAAATTAAATAAAATATAAGTCCACAAGGGGTTTCATCCTTGGGCTATTATAATCACAAGGGTTTTCATCCTTGAGAGTGGTTGTATAGCATGACGCTTTTATGAAGTTAGATGATTTAATACATAATTGAATGCCTTCCATACCAACGAATGACTGTTAATACTTCATAACCATCCATCGAAAGACCTATCTCTTCCAAATGTCTTTTCCCAAGGGTGGCGTCCATTTGCTTAATGCTTAATGAATGTTTAATGACTAATTAATTAATTAATACTATACTAACTGCTGTTGTTTACATGGACGCAACACTTGAATGATTAAGGATATTAAATGGCAGCGCTCCCTCCATGGGCGATTTGCCAATTGAAATGGCAACACTTCTCCTTGACAGCGATTTATTTATGTAAATGGCAGCGCTTCTCCTTGACAGCGATTTTCTCAAGTAAATGCAGCAATCTAATTTCCTTGATAACTGACTACGATTTAAGGACATTACACTCATATAAATTTTAATTCATAAACTGAGGAATGTAAGGTGGCATGTAGCCTTCACCTCTTTTGTCCCTTTAGGAATATTCATCATTATCAAGAATATTGGAGTTACATTTCACATGTACCTTATTTGCCACTTTGTACCCACTTTCCCCTCACTTTATAGGAAATACTGACACCAGACACACTTGAAAGGTTGGCTAAAGCAATGATTGGAATTACTTTGTAATTCTTTTTTCTCTTTTTACTCTTGGAAAATCCATAGGTATTTTCTCCTTCACACTTCTTTTGGAGTTTTTCTTATGCTGCTTCTATTATCTTCTACGAAATTTATTATGTTCTCTTTTATTCACTCATAAGACAATTTATGCATAATGTGCTATCTTGTAATTGCTTTGAGCAATCTTTCAATAACACATGGGGTTTTCTTCCAACATACTGTTTTCTTCACTTGACATATCTTGTGTTTCAACACTTTCATGGTATGCCTTTATGGTAAATATTGATTTTATTGTGTATTTTCACTTATGATTCATTGTTTTAATAGTTGATCATTAATTCATCTCTTTCAACTACTCTCAAATAATAATAAAGAGTACCTTCAGATCTTCAGATCCTTGGTATGATAAAATCTTGTCACAAGCCAATATTCATGTAGAACCATTGTGATTGTTTTGAGGAAATCACAATCATACAAAGAGTTTATGTTATATATCAAAATACTATCATTAATTGTCAATGTTAAAAGGAACCTGTTAGGTATATCTTAGTGATGCTTCCCACAGTGATAAGGTTTGAAATGAGACATAATAGAAATATAACTTGCCACAGATTCACACTCGTGCATCTTCAACTTCTATTTCTTCATTGTAACAGTTTGCCACGCATAGTTGGTTCTTTATTCAATAAAGGACTAACAAACCATCTTGTCAACCCTACAATTTTTTTAGTGTAAAGGTCAACTAGCGATCCATAATTGACATGGATATTCTAGTGCACAATTCTTTAACATGGAATCCAGATTACCTATGTGCTGATCCAATGCAAATTGCTGCTGAAACACAACATATCATAAGGCTTAAAATTGATGTGTGATCCAACTATGGATTCCATGTACATACTTTATACCATTTGCAATGTGCACAAACTGAAGCACATGCCTACAATGCTAGAAAATCATTCATACCCTTGTGTGATTCCCTCATATACAAGAATGAGTGTTAAAATACTGAATTCAATTATATTTGCCGTTGTTAATTAAGAACCATGCTTAAATTTTTGCCTCAGAGAAAATTGAGTGGTTGCTTAAGTGCTGAAAACGAAATCAACAATAATGAAGTGAACAAGATGGAAAAGAGAAGGAACATAGCTCACACAACCACCATGACACAAGATGTACCCTGGAGAAGCCAACTCGAGGTGAAAATTCCACCATCAAAAGACTATATCTCTTCATCAAGCCTCATTTACAGATGGATATAAACGCGTGGCTCTCTCTTAGAGCATTGGAAACATAATAAATCCTCATCTATGGAAGATACTATCCTTCCTCTACACAACTATACCCATTCTGCCAAAAGGTTTAGTACCACTCAGCTATGGAGCACACCCATATCAACCCCCTTTTCATTTTCATTCCCCAAAGAATATGTTGGTTGGACTTCAAACCTTCCAATTTCATATTTGCTGTTTTTCCAAGATAGCAGACATAGACAGTTTTTCCAAGTTTTAGAAAATATCAAACGAATGAATCTGAACCTGATGTTTTCTTGGCATGTGAACATATGTGTCATAATGCTCCAGCTTCAAATTCAAGTCATTTAGACTTCTTTTCCCAAGTTTTTAAGAAAATACAGTAGACAGTATTCAACCTTTTTGAAGCTTCAAACGGATGAGTTATAATTTGATTTTTTTTGAGGGAAAGTGGGGATATGTATCAAACAGGCTCTAGTTATAAATTCAGCTAATTTCAATGTCGTATAACAAAGTTATGGCTGAAACTCCATTTTCTGTTCCAACATAGTTTCCGAGGTCATATGATTGAATTTTGGCCTGACACTGATTGTGCACCTTGTAATCCATGTTAGAAACATCCCATTTAAGTTTCGGCTTATTTGGACGTTGTTGTCCAGTGTTATGACCCCGACACAATTAGCAGCATGAAACCTTCCCATTTTCCACCAAGGGAAACTGGAGACCACAGGTTACCAAAAACCTAAAAAGGAACGAAAATGTAAAGAAATAAAAACACTAGTTTAATTAAATAAAATCCTAATTTAATCAGTTGTTTCAAAAGAATAAAAGTTAATGAGATATATTACCAATATCCAGAGACCATCAAAGTGAGAGGTAAATTCAACCCTGAACTAACAATTCTTTGTGTTTCTAATATAACCCACTCGAGACAAAAGTAGCAAAAGCTCAGATTTATGAATAAGGGTGCAAGATAATTGATCAATTCTACTAATCAAATAGCAGAGGCTCAAATAACTATTAGAATTTTACAATCAAGAAAATAGTTTTGTAATTAAAATCCAAATTGCAATAGCACATGTCAACACTCTATCAGAAAACCCAATTGGAAAATGCATTGAAAAATAACAATGTAAAACCACTTAGAACAATTCTACACTGCATCAACAATATCATACATAGCCAAGACAAAGGATTCATAGAACTGTACTTTCAAAATTAAGTTACCATAAAACCTCAATTGTCTCCATATCAAAATATATTCAACAGTAAAACTTTCGATGTATTTCCAACCCCCAACACTGAGGCATCCAGTGAAATAAATAAATTTTACAATTAAGTTTAAAAACTGTTTAGCTTCCAAAGAAACTGAAATGTCACAGAACTGATGAACAATTAACAAAATCAATTAAAGACTGACTTTGTTAACTTGTATCCTTTCCTTTCCCCTTCATTGTCACCATATTTGTTTTAAATACCGCGGGTACCCAGCAGTTACTCTCGGGAAACCTTGCAATTTTTGTGAAGCGGTAACCCAGCCAGCTTACTGAAAGCCAAAGCAGGCTCAGACTCGCAGTTTTTGGGAAGTAATTAATGAAAGGCACAGTTCACCAAAAACATAAAAAGGAACAAAAATGTTAAGAAATAAAAACCCTAATTTAATTAAACATAATCCTAATTTAATCAATTGTTTCAAAAGAAAGTTAAAAAAGAATAAGGGTTGAGATATTACGAATATCATTGATCTCGGATATCATCAAAATGAAAGGTAAATTCAACCCTGAACTAACAATTCTTGGTGTTTATAACAAAACCCATTCGAGATAAAAGTAGCAAAAGCTTGAACTAATGAATAAGGGTGCAAGATAATTAATTGATCAATTCTACTAGTCAAATAGCAGCGGCTCAAATAACCATTAGAATTTCACAATCAAGAGAAGAATTTTGAAATTAAAATCCAAATTGCAATAGCACATGCGAACACTCTATCACAAAACCTAATTGGAAAATGCATTGAAATATAAAAATTTAAAAGTAAAGTAGCATATGGCTTAGATCAGATCTACACTGCAACAACAATATCCTACATAGCCAAGACAAAGGACTCAGAGAATCGTACTTTCAAAATTAGGTTACCATAAAACCCAATTGTCTCCTTCATATTAAATTTTTTGAAGTCTTCCCAACCCCTAGACTAAGGCATCCAATGAAATAAAAAGTTTTTAAAATTAAGTAAAATCATTGTTTAACTTCCAAAGAAACTGAAACACCACATAACTGATTAACAATTGACAAAGGCAATTAAAGACTGATTTTGTTAACGTGTATCCTTTTCTTCCCCTTTCATTGTCATCATCTTTGATCTAAATACTGTAGGTACCTGGTGGTTACTTGTGGGAAACCTCACATTTTTTGTGAAACGGTTACCTAGCCAACTGACCGCAAGCCAAGTAGCAAGCTCAGACTCATGGTTTTTGACAAGTAATAAATGTGATTACTTGCCAAAAACCACAAGTCTAAGCCTACTACTCAGTATTCAATATATTAATTAATAATATTTCTCAAAGGAGACGGATCTTATGTGCTTCCTACATCCACTTTCCCAAACTCTTTTGGCGTACCATCCTCCCCCGACATTCTCCCTCTCGACTGAGCTTAACCCCGCATCCATGTTTTCCCATATCTCCACTCTTTATGATATTCCTGGCCAACCTCAAACCCATGTTGCTTCTCCACCATCTTCTTGTCACTTATTCACATACAAAAACATCAAAGAGGTGGTGAAGGTGATGAATAGTAGCAAGGACGTTGATGAGGAAGGTTTCTAAGCCGAGTTTTTCAAACACGGTCTTAGAGCCTTTGCAAGTTACTTGGTTGATCTTTTCAACCACGTTGTTTGTTCGGGTTTCCCGCCTTCTTGGTCACATCACATTATTCACCCAATACACAAATCGGGCCCCTGTTTAGATCCTAATAACTACATGGCAATCATGGTTGGACACACATTCTCAAAATCGTATGCTACTATGCTCTACACGTAGCTTTCAAGAGAGTTAGAGTGGAGGCATCTTGGGGCTAGGGGATAGGCAAGGTTTAGACCAGCTCATCATATCGTTGATCATATCTTCACTCTCTGGGCCATTATTGAGGAGGCATGTCATCACTCATCCAAAGTCTACTGTTGTTTTGTAGACTTTAGGAAAGCATTTGACTTTGTTCCGCGAGAGGCCCTTTTCCAAAGGCTTAGGAATATTGGCATTTCCGAGACCCTCTTGACAACCATTATGAGACTATACGAGACTGTCCTTGGTCGTCTTCATACGGTTCATAGGATTTCATATTTTATTAGGAGTACCATTAGGGTCAAGTAGGGCTGCCTCTTCTCTCCAACCTTATTTGGCATATACATTGACAAGTTAGTGACATTTCTTCATAAGCATATTCAGGCTAGTGATGGGTGTCTTCTTCACCAGGTTTTGATTTCCATTCTTTTGTTTGTGGATGATATGGTTCTCCTAGCTTCATCTCCTGAGGGTTTGCAACGTCAATTGGATGCCTTGGCTCTCTTCTGTGATCTCTGACAGTTGACGGTTAACCTAGGAAAAACCAAGGTCATGGTGTTTAACGGTTTGAAGACTTCCCACCTCCATTTCTTCTTCAGAGGAAAGGAGGTTGAGATCACTGTTGTCAACCTGGAGTTGCGCCCAGAATCGAAGACGTGCATGAAATGGCCAGTCCTCTATCCAGTTGAAACAATGGGATCTTCTCACGAGGGTGGGTGCCTCAACGGTGAGAAGAACCTCCAGAGAAGGCTGGTTCCTATATGATGTATCGATGAGGATCTCTACTCTATGCTGTGGACTACCATGGAAAAGGGAGAAGGAAACTTAAAGGGGAAATCCTACCTAAAAGGGGTGATACACCAAAAGTTTGATCCACTCAACTTGGAACCTTGAACACTGAACGAACAAGGGAGAAGAAAGACCTTAGATTTCAATCAATCACTTATGCATAAGTATTTCATGAAGAGGTTCGATCCAATAACTAAAACCTGAGGGAAAACGATGGAGAGAGGTCCGATACAAGACACTTTGCGGCCACCTAACATCCACTTACAGCTTCAACAAAAGACAATAAAGAACACTTTAACATGACTTGCATAAGGATAATCTAGCAAGTAGGTATGAATCATAATTTGGGAAGGGAGAGAAATCTACCACTTATGCAAATTGCTGAAGAAATATACACTATGCCAACGCTTGAAATTTGAAAGTACAGTCCTTCTATTGATCGAAGAGGTTCACAACTCACCAATGGTAGAGTCTGGTCTAACCAAGAGAGATTGGATTATTTTTAATCAAGGTTGAAAGCCAATATATAGAAAATTACAAGAGGCCAAAGATTGGCGCTGAAAATTTAAAGAGAAGGATTCACTTTGGTTAACTCCAAGCTTTACTTGGCCCTTCAATAAAATATATTTTCCTTTTTGTTTTTGCATGAAGCTTCTTTGTTTGATGAAGTGAACTTGTCTTTGTTATGAACCGCTCACCTCTCTTTGCATGGAAATCCACGCAAATGTTATATTTAGAACTTCTTCGTGAGCTGCTTGATGCTGAGTTATAGCGTTTGAACGCTGAGTTAAACGAAGAGATTATGCTGAGTTGGACGAAGAGATCAACTGAGTTGAACGAAGAGATTAACTTCCCTCGCATGGAAAGCTCCTAGTGAATGCAGTGCTTAACAATTAGTCAACTCTAAATCTGGAACAGTCAACTTGACATTCGAATTTAGAACTTCGGTTGATTCTTGGATGCGCGAGTTGAACCGGGGATGAGCATGTCTTTAATAATCAGTCAACTGAAGCTTTGACTGATGTTCGAAAATAACTCCTACTTGCATGTATTTTGTCCTATTCTGGTCTGCCTGTTCGCGTCTATTTCTGGCGGGATTCTATATTCGGATGTATTTGTCTATATTTTTTCCCTTTTGGCCTTTTCTTTCGGAATTCCGGCTTTACCCCTGTTCCAATGGTTACTTCTCGTGGTCAAAAATTGACGTCTTGCGGGACGTCACCTTTGGTCATTTTCTCCTTCAGACTTCTGGCTTTACCATAGACTTTTGTCTCGCCTCTTTCTCGCGGACAAAATGTCCACAAGAATTACCTCGGTCTTTGGCCTTCGAAATTCCTACTTCGGGTTTTTTCCTCGGGTTTATTTTCTCGGGTTTATCTTCTCGGGTTTATCTTCTCGGTCCTTTCTCTAAATTTCTTCGGACTTTTTGTCTGAAGGAAGTCATTCCTTGCCTTTTCCCCTTTGTTTTGCAACTTTTCCAAATTTCTTCGGACTTTGTCATCGACTCTTTTGTCTTTTCGACTTTTCCGAATTTCTTCGGACTTTTTGTCCGAAGGAATTCCTTCAGACAGAAGTCCGAAGGTTTTCTTTTTCGTCGGCTTTTGCTCTCTTGGCCTCTTTTTTGTTTTTACTTGGCCTTCGAAATGTACCCTTGTGTCTTCCGAATTCCTTCGGACTTTTTGTCCGAAGGAATTCCTTCGAACAAAAAGTCCGAAGGATTTCTTCCCTTGCCTCTTTCACCGAATGTGCCCTTCGGCCTTTGAAAAGTGCCCTTTGGGAAATTTGCCATGGTCCCTTCCGCCAACCAAGTGCCCTCCGCAAGGGCATTTAGCTCTCCCTTTGTGCCCTTCGAAAAAATTGCAAGGCACCTGAGCTTTTTGCTAAGGTTTTGAATTTGGTCCTGTGCCTTTTCGAAGGGTAGGCGCCCTTCATGAATGTTGAAAATGATCCTTCCGAAGGGTACTTCCTTGGCTTTGCTTGTTTGAATGGACTTTTGGTTTCTCCGAAGTATTCCTTTGGACAAAAGTCTGAAGGAATTACTTCCTTTTGCTTTTAGGCTCCCCTTTGTTATTTCCTTCGGGCTTTTTGTCCTTGTTTCATGAACCATTCCTTCGGACAAAAAGTCCGAAGGAATTCATCCTTTTTGTAGCAAAGGCCCTTACCAAAAACAGTGTATCCTTCTTCCCTCGGCTAGAGACGTGGACTTTCTAAATGACAAAAGACAATCCGACTCATGGAAGAATTGTCAACAATCACCACCTCCTATACTTATTTGGGAATGCAATTTTCTGGACCATGTTTCAGCTTGAGGCAAGGCCTTCAGCCTAGGATCAACAAAGGATATGGTTCTCTAGCCCTTCTTGAGTGGTAATGTTTTCGACATCACTTTCAGGATATCTCATCCAAGATGTCCCTCATGGATACACTTATTAGACCCACTGTTCTTTATGGATATGTGGTTTGGGGGCCTTCTTTGCTTGAGGGCGATTGGGATGCTGCAGAGAGGGTCCAGACACTTCTCCTTTGCCGCATTATCAAATGTAAGGAGATGATTCCCTAGCACATTATCCTTGCAGAATTTGGAGCCTGACCCTTCTGCTTGGAGACTATATTTGATTTGATTTCTTTCTTACATCATATTCAGAGCTTTGTTGATTCAGTGAGTGAGCGTGATAGGTATCCATACTTAGCTTATTGTTCTTCAGAGATTATTGCCCTCTTGGCTCCCCAGACTTGTGTTTGTTGTTGGTATACAGGTGTTTTTGAACTATTAGAGTCTGTGGAAATTAGGATGGACTACCTCCCTCCATTCAGGTACTCCTTGGATGCACTAGCTCCTTTTCTACCCACCTGACAGGTGCTAAACTGGATTATTAGGGAAGATATTTATAGGCAGTTTATTCATATTACTTGGGTAAACCCTCCTGGGAGACTACGTCCAAAGATGGCATCCTATGCAGAGCACTTTTTGGAGCTAAAAGACGGGCTTATCATCCACCCACAGTATACATTCTGCCATTGGATGCACGCTCTTTGCATCCCATTAGGACAATTTAGAGTGGGATCTCACAAGCTTAGGATTGAGACAGGTCACCAGATAGATCAGGTAGACAGGATTTGTCAATTATGTAGCATTCAAAAGATTGAGATCGTGGAACACTTCATCTTACTTTGTCCCATTTACTACGAGATCTGGGGAAGGTTTCATTGCCTATTTAGGAGCACACAAACTCTTTCTGACTTCTTCAGATATGAGGACCAAAGATGTTTGGCTTTATATATACAAGAAGCTCTTAAGCTTCGTCATCATTCTATTCAGAGACCTACTAGACCATATTCTACCCAGCAGATCACTTACTTTTTCACAGTGCTACCTTTGAGGAGAGGCACTAAGTGCCAGATTGACACTAGTACAACCTTACATTCTAGATCAGTGCAATCTAGAGAGACAATCCACAGATCCTTGAGATTTCACCAACATAACCATTTCAAGTCCGACATCAGGCGACAGACTAGATTCACTAAATCTTCGCAGAGAACTTTTCCCTCTAGGCAATGGCATGGAGGATAGACCAAACATCTTACCTCCTCTTCTTCGGGTCATCCTTCTATAAGTGGTTTCTTCTCGTCGGCCTTGGCTGCTAGGAGAGTTAGATCCAATTCTTAATGGATCCCCTCCTGGGTCTTCCTTCTCATTGTTCATCCCTGCTTTCTCGATGTTTAGGGGTTTTTGTGGGTTCCTCATTTTTGCTTCTTTCTTTGGCTCTGAGTGTTCTTGCTCTTTGCCCTGTTTTGTACTATTTTCTTCCAGCTTTGTTCTTTTCATTTTTGGAGACTTCTAAGGTTTCCCACTTGTACCTAACACTTTTGTAATCTATTGTCCCTTTGACCTACTTTTGTGGTCATTTGTTGGACATTAATATATTTATCTTATCTTATCTTATCTCATTAACTAATAGATAGTTATAGACTACTCCAACTATATGTAACTACTTTATACACAATAAAAGAACAATGCACACATATTTCTATGTGTGCCTTCCAATTTCTCTTCATTCTTTCAAAGTTTATATCTAATAACATTGGTATTAGAGCCACTATTTGAGGAAGCCCTAGGAGAAATGTATGAAGAACAAATTGCAAAGTTTGAGGAAGCCCTAGGAATGAAGGTATGAGCTATGGACAATGAATTGAAGAGGTCAAGTTGTAATATTTGAGGCATTTGCAGTCGCAGAGGAAGAAAAAAACCAAGACGACATTTTGGTAGAGGAAGAATAAATACAAAGTTGCAATTTGTTGAGAATAGAATTTCCAAAACATAAGGATCGTGCTAAGGCAAGACAAAAGCAACCGACGTAGGCAGATCATCACTAGTAAATCAAACAACGACACAATGGAGATGTCGAACCAAACGGATAAACCAAAATGACAGTGAAAGGACGTCATGAAGGATAGGATGATGGTGAAAGGACATCGTGAAGGATGCAACAAACCTAAATAAAATGTTAGGGAACAGGAAAACAATAAATGTTAGGGCATAGGAAAATAGGAAACGATAGGAAAGTGATTGTATAAACTTGAACGACATTGTGATTTGAAGCTCGAAGGTGCAAACACAATTAGATAAATCGTACTAGGGCATGGAAAGAAAAATACTATAGAAAAAATACTGCAAACTATCATGATTTCGAAAGGCATTTTTTGAAGCAATTTTTCCAGTGTGTGTTAAGGCACAAATAAACAGTCCACTTTTGTGTTTTTAGATTGTAAGTAATTTTGACATTCAGATTATAAGCAAATTCAGATTATAGACTTCACATTGCTCTATTGCTGATTTATGAGCCAGAGGACAAATATTGTGTGTAAAATGGCCAATATTCAGAATTTAGGGCTGCCTAAAATGCACAAATTGACTCCCTAGAATTACAATGTCTGGAGCCAAAAGGTTTTAACAATGGCGGAAAATCATGATTGTGATAAAATCATTCTTAACACTAAAGCAAGACCTACTACAAATTTTGTTGATTATGACAAGCGTCATAAGGAGGCCTTGCTATTGTTGAAGTTGTTTGTGTCAAATGATATGAATCTTGATGTTCAGAATGCCACTGAAGCAAGTGTGCTTTGGACCAGTCTAAAAAAAAGTATCAAACTTCAGAGAAAGCCAAATTTTGTACCTGAAGAATCTACTATTTTCTACAAGATGAATGAAACCTGTCAAAAAATCTTCTTCAGATGAAATATCTTTGAGACCAGCTTGCAGCCATAAATAAAAAGGTGGATGATGACAACCTAGTTATTATTTTGAACAACCTGACGCCCTCCTATGATTCATTTGTGGAGGCTTTATACTTGATGGCAGAAAGCCAAATGTTGACCTTTGATCAGGTCAGTTCTTATTTTTTGTAGAAGGAATGCATGCAAACACAAACTAGTGAGTCTAGTTCTAGACAAAGAGTGCACTTGTGCAATTTGGAGGGAAGTGGAAACATAATCCTAAAGAATCTACTTCCAAATATCAAGTGAAGTTTTATTACCATTATAAGATTGGGCATGTCAAAAAGGATTTCCAGAAGCAACAATATGCCCTTTCTCGTAACAAAAAGATGAAGGTGCAGGTAATGTGGCAGCAGTTGAAGCTGAACGAGATTCTAAAGAAGAGTTTGTTCTCATGGCATCATGCGTAGATGATAATACTACCAATTGTTGGTTTTTTTATTCCACCACATTCAAACATTTCAGTGTTGCAAGGACTAGTATGTCAAATTTACTACAAAAACAAAATTTTCTAATTCAATTTCATTAGGTGATGGAATATCACATGCTATAGAAGGGATAGAAGATATACACATAGTATTGAATAATGCTGCAAAATTCATAGTAAAAATGTTAGGTATGTTCCAAGAATGAATATATTAGTCAATTAACTAAAATCCCCAATGTTTCTAAGAATTTATCTGGGAAGAAATGTAATGTGTTTGATGTAAAACATGACAGAGTAGTAGCCATAGGCATTGGGCAAGGTGGCTTGTATAGGTTTATTGATCCTACCACAATCAACTTACATGCATTAGTTGTGGAGGGTAATACCAACATTTTGTGGCATGAGAGATTTGGACATCTCAAGCTTCAATACTTAGCCAAACTTAGTAGAACTAACATGCTTCTTGGTTTTCCTACTATCCAAGAAAAACAAGATGTGTGCATGGTGATTAGTTGGCAAGTAGAAGTAGAATCTATTTCTGACTGAAGGTGTTTGGCATGCAAAGAGGCTCTTAGAGCTAGTTCATGCATATCTTTGAGAGACATCTTGAAAATCACCTACAGTCATCGTAGTAAGGTACTTTTTGTTGTTAATGGATCATTTCTCCAGGAAGATGTGGGTCTAGTAAATAATAATAAATTTTACAATTTTGCAGCATTTGAAAAGTTTGAATCGTTGGTGGAAAACCACACAAGCAGACAAATCAAGACACTAAGATCTCGCAATGGGGGTGAATTCAATTCCAAGCAGTTCAAGGACTACTACATCAGGTAGGAATTCATCGATAGTTGATAACCCCATACATGCTACAACAAAATGGGATGGTTGAGAGACGTAATCGTACTATCATGGACATGGTTTGACACATGATGCACAGGTGGGCATGTCATAAAAATACTGGGGAGAAGCAATGAACATGGTAGTGTATACCCTGAACAGGAGTCCTTGCAAAGCTTTGTAGGATGTCACACTTGAGGAAGCTTGCTTTGGAATCAAACTTAAGGTAACACTTTTTTCGTGTTTTTGGTTCTACTGCATTTTGGTCCCTGATAGAATAAGGCATAAACTAGATTCCAAGAGTGCTATATATTTTTTGGCTGGCTATAGTGACCAATCTAAGCCTATAGACTTATTGATGTTTCCATTAACAAGATAATCGTTAGTCAAGATGTTGATATGGAGACAAAACCCTTCTTTGCTTTTAACCAGCAAGCACTCTCTACGAAATCTGAATCTAATGTCATTGATCCTTTGAGAGATGAGGAATCCAGATCATCTAGTACTCCATAGATTCTAGTGCAACAACCCATGGCTGATACTTCTAATACTCCATTAGAATATCAGCAACGCCAACCTATGTTGGTCAACGATCCGACTGAAATTTAGCCAATACAGGATTCTTTAGTACATCAAAAACCTAGGTGGTTTTACTCCACTCTACAAGATGTGTTGGAGGATAAAATGGCGCAATCAAAAGCACATCCTTGGAGGCCTGAAAAGAAAGTCATTGATTTAGCTGAGGAGCAAGTTCATTTTGCTCTACTTCTAATCTTTTCACGGTTCCTGAACCACACAGATATTATGAAGCAAAAGGAAAATTTAAATGGGAACCTGCCATGCAAATAGAATATGATGCCTTGATGAAGAACAATACCTTGAAATTGGTGGAATTACCTCCAGGTAAATAATCCATTGGATGTAAATGGGTGTACACAGTGAAATGCAAAGTTGATGGTACTTTGGACAAATACACGGCTCGTCTTGTTGTGAAAGGATTTTCACAACATGAGGGAATAGACTATGAGGAGACTTTTGCTCCCACTGTAAAGATGGTCACATTTTGGTTGCTTCTCTCCATAGCAACTCAATTTGGATAGAAAGTGTTTCAAATGTATATTAAGAGCGGAGATTTGGACAAGGAGGTCTACATGGTGCAGCCTGAAGGTTTAAGCAGGGTCCATGAGCCTAGTATATTAAGATAGATCGACATCTACAAAATTCTAGATTCAAAAGGATAACTTTTTATCTGAATCTTTATGTCAAAAGCAATGGTGTTGATATTATGTTGATGATCTTGCCATCACAAGTATTGAAGCCACAACAATTCAATGAGTAAAATCAGATTTGTGTGCTACCTTTGACATGACTGATCTAGGCCTTCTACATTATAGCTTAGGTGTAGAATTCTAGAAACATGGCCATCTCAGTTTCATAGCTCAAGTCAAGCATGCCACAAGTGTTTTGAAGAAGTATGGAATGACAGATTGCAACCCCTCTTCTACACCTATGGAGGTTGGGTTGAAGATGTTAGCCCATGATAATTCACCACTGGTCAATGAATCACTTTACAAACAATTGGTGGGTAGTTTGATATGTCTTATGTCCACACAACCAAATATATGTTTTGTTGTTAGCTATCTTTCTCAATTTTTGTCTCAATTGATGCCATTCATTGGATGGTAGAAAACATATTTTGAGATATGTCAAAAAAACTCTTGACTTTGTCATCATATATCAGAGGGTAGTAAATTTCATATTGACAGGTTATAAAACTTTGATTGGGGAGGATAAGTGGATACTTGGAGGTCCACCACCGAGAATATCTTTTCCTTTGGTTCAGGTGTTTTTCATGGCAGCACAAGCTTCATTGTACTATGGCTATATCTTCCACCGAAGCAAAATACAAGGCAGCAGTCAATGCTAGGTTTAGCTATGTCAGACTTTGATAGATTTTCAGCTTCTTCAGCCTACACCTACTCCACTTTCCATATTCTATGACAATCAATGTGTTGAAGTTGGTGAAGAATCCATTATTTCATGCTCACACCAAACATATTGAAATCCATCATCACTACAATCGATAGCTGGTTGATTCTAGTGACAATTCTCCTCACTCTTGTGCCTCTATAGAGTAGCCTATAGATCTAATGACTAAATCTATTGGTCCTATTTTGTTTGTAAAATGTCAAGACGAACTTGGAGTTGTCTCTGGTTTAGTCATTAAAAGGGGGTATTAAATATATGAATTAATAATTAACTACTCATTAATTAATGGATGGTTATAAGCTACCCTACCTGTATGTAACTACTTTCAACATAATAAAAGAAGGATGAACATGCATTTCTATGTGTGCCTACCAGTTTCTTTTCATTCTTTCAGTGTTTATAACTACTAACACTCGGCTCATGGTTTTTAATGACCTTCACAGCAAAAAAGTGTCATTTCACTTCATTCTTTTGCATCTTTATCCTTGCTTTTATTTTGATTTCACGATTTTTCTTCCCTGTTGCATGATGATTATGATACAAAAAATAGCTCTAAGACTTGAATCATTACTGTGAATTACAATTTCATTTGTGCCTTGCCCTGACTATGAATTGCAATTTCATATGTGCCCTATCATGAGTTGCGTGATAGATTGAAATATTCAGCATGAGCTGTGACTCCCTTGGTATCAGATGACTCATTAATGTTACATCGAAGCTAGTGCTAATTGCTACAAACCCTTGTTAAACCCTTGTTCAAAGTTTCAAACTTCAAAATCATGTCTCTTTAGACTTTTAGACTTTTAGTTTCCATCGTATGGTATATTGAAATATTGTTGTTTAATTTTCTAAGTTTAAAGTTCATACTTAATACTCAGTTCAACAGTCAAGTTCAATCTTCATTCAACTGGTTGCCATCACCGTCGAAGTATTTTCAGTGGGAATTGAGAAGTTTTTTTTCTAATTTGAATTTGAATTTTTTTCATTTTAAATTTATGATGTTCTACTTCTTCCAGCTAGGTTTTAAAGTATTTTTATTTTATTTTTTATAGGGTTTCAAATTTTCAACTTAAACAATGGCATCTGATTCAAGTAGCTCTACATGTAGGGCTAGGATGTTTGGTGACTTTGCATGGAAACATTGCAAAGATAGTTCAAACTACAACTTTATCATGTGCAATTATTATGGATTTAAGATGAGTGCAGGGTTCAATCGCCTCAAATACCCCATCACACGAATTTCAGGTAATGATGTACAAGTGTGCAACAAAATGTTGCTTGAGGCTTAAAGAAACATGGCTGCTGTCCTAGCTCTTTATGAAGAGAAAAAATGGAAAAAAAAGGGCAACTAGAGCACTTGCATCGATAATGAATAGGAGGGCAGAAGAGTTGATTTTGATGACTTAGGAGCCTCTGGCTCTTCTATTTCTCCAAGGGTTTGGGGATGAGGTTCATCTACTAGAGATAGTTTGGGTTCACCTTGACATGTTCCTCAAAATACTCCTAGGGCAGAACCTTCACTCAAAAGTAATGCTTTGAACTAGAAATTGTAGAATGAAGTAAGAGTAACTGCAACAAATTATGGCATTACAACAACATTCCATTCAATGTGGTGCCAAGCCCATGGTAGCCGTAGGACAATTTGGTACTTGGATTGACCATCACTGATAATGCGTTCAAGGCACCTACTCCTCATGATATAAATGTACTATTGTTGCATGACGTCAAAAATACACAAGTTATTATAGATGAGCAAAAAAGAATATGGCACAAAAAGGGCTACAAGTGTTTGTCTGATAGGTGTAGGATGAAAGGAACTGCATCTTCATTAACTTTCTAGTGGCTTCAAGTGGGCAGTTGGTGTTCTTAAAGTCAATTGATGTCTCCCACCAAATGAAATATGTAAACACTTTGTGTGATATGTTGGATGAGGTGGTCATTTAAGCGGGTGTGGATGATATCATCCAAGTTGTGACAAACAATGCAACATCATATAAAGCAATGGGATGACTTCTTGAGGAGAGACACCCTGCACTTTTTTGGAGCTCTTGCATAGCCCATTGCATTAATCTCCTATTTGAGGAGAGAGGAAATCTTGCATGCATGAAAAGTGTGGTTGAAGAAGTGAGAGAGATCACAAAATAATCTATAATCATCTTTGGGTGCTAATCTTGATGAGAGAGCATACACACAGAAAGAAGCATGTGCGAGTAGGACTCACATGATTCATAACAACCTTCATCACATTGCATAGCATTGTAGCTTCACTAACATCTCTTAAGAAGCTATTTGTGAGCACACAATGGTTGAAGTCTCCCTATAACAAGAAAGTCAATGGGAAAAAAGTCATGAAGACCCTTTTTGGTGATGTTTTTGCGAAGAACACAAATGAGATCCTCAAGGTGTTGTCATCCTGGAGTTGCACCCTGAATCAAAGATGTTCTGAAATGGCCAATCCTCTCTTCGGTTGAAACAATGAGATCTTCTCATGAGGGTGGGTGCCTCAATGGTGAGAAGAACCTCCAAAAAAGGCTGGTTCCTATAAGATCTATCAATGGATCTCTACTCTGTGTTGAGAAACTACCATGGAAAAGAGAGAAATAAACTTGAAAAGAAAATCCTACCTAATGATGGTGATACACCAAAATGTTGATCCACTCTACTTGGAACTTTGAACACCGAATCAAACAAGGAAAAAGGAAGACCTATGATTTCAATTGATCACTATGCATAAATATTTCATGAGAAGGTTTGATCCAATGATAAAAAACATGAGGGAAAACGATGGAGAGAGGTCTGATACAAGACACTTTGCAGCCATCTAACATCCACTTATAGCTTCAGCAACAGACATATAGAACATTGAACATGACCTGCGTAACATGATGAGCTAGCAATTAGGTATGAATCAAAATTTGGGAAGGGAGAGAAATTTACCACGTATGCAAATTGCTGAATGAATGTACACTATACTAGCACTTGAAATCTGAAAGTACAGTCCTATTGATTGAAGAGGTTACACAACTCACCAATGGCAGAGTCTAGTCTTACCAAGAGAGGGATACAATTCAAAGCTGAAAAGCCAACTTATATAGAAAAGTATATAACAACCAAGAGATTGACACTGAAAATAGAAGAAGAGGTCAACTCAGTCCAACTTGTGTTATTTCAGTCTTCAAATAAAATCTATTTTTGTCTTATGCCTTGCATGAAAGCTCTTTGGCATTGAAAATGGATGGTGAACTCATATGTTTGACTTTGTTTGTGCATGTTCAACTAAGCCATGTCTAAAATTAGAAACTTCACTAGCTCTTTGGCATTTGAAAATGGTCGGTGGGTCTGTTAAAATGTCCACCTCTCTTTGCATGGAAGATTACGCCAAGTTTCCAAAATAGACTCCCCATGAGTTGCTCGCATTTGAACGAAGGACAAAGAAAACGTGTAACGAATGTGTCCAGTCAACTCCACTTGGACTGCTAGATCATTGAGAGCCTTGCAACGTAGAAGGAACGCTCAAATTTAGAAGTCAAGCTTGAACTGAGCTGGAACGTTTGGATGCATGTGGTTGACTTGTCAAACTACAGAGAAGCGTGACTTTAACAGCGAGTCAACTCAAGATTTGACCAGTCAGCCAAACATAGTCTTTGCTTGCATGTCTTTTCTCTTATTTTGCCCTACCTATGTCTTGTCTATTTTTGGTGGGATTCTATTTTTGTCTTCAACTTCCCATCAAGTTATCTATTTTCAACCCTTTTGCATAGTCAGATTTCCCTTAGACTTTCCTCGGATAATCTGTTTCAACTTAGTCCATCCCTTCCATTACTTGTCTTTGATTCGGATTATTTTGCTTGTCCCTTTGTTTCATTTCTTGCGGCTTTTTGTCGACTTTACTTATTCCTTCGAACTTTTTGTTTGAAGGAATGCATGTATTTTCTCTTATTTTGCCCTGCCTGTGTCTTGTCTATTTTTGGCGGGATTCTATTTTTGTCATCAACTTCCCATCGGGTTATCTATTTCAACCCTTTTGCATAGTCAGATTTCCCTTAGACTTTCCTTGGATATTCTGTTTCAACTTAGTCCATCCCTTCCATTACTTGTATTTGATTTGGATTATTTTGCTTGTCCCTTTGTTTCATTTCCTGTGGCTTTTTGTTGACTTTACTTATTCCTTCGGACTTTTAGTCCGAAGGAATTCGTTTCCTTGTCAATTTCCCCGAAATTATTCCTTTTAGGCTCTTATGTCTTGCCTTTGTCTATTTTCCCTAGGTGTTTTTTATTCTCCCAAATTTCTTCAGACTTTTTGTCCGAAGGAATTCCTTCGGACAAATAGTCTGAAGGAATTCGTCTCCTTTGGCTAACTTTGGTTTTGTCCTTTGTTTATGTCTTTTCCCTCCGCAAGGGCTTCTGTCTTCCAATAATGCCCTTCAGAACTTGTGCCCTCCGCAAGGGCAGGTGTCCTTCGAAACTTGTGAAAGGGTCCTTCGGAATTTTGCCAAGGTCTTCTTCGTGCTTGAAGTGTCCCTCGCAAGGGCACATACCCTTCAGGGAAATTGTAAATGTCCCTACGCAACTCCCAGATGTCCTCTGCAAGGGCTATGTCTTCCAGGAGTGCCCTTCGAAAAAATTGAAAAGGTCCACTTCACTGACCAAGTGCCCTCCACAAGGGCATGGCTGCCTTCAAAAGTGGCTTTTAGGAAGAATTGAAGGGCACCCAGGCTTTTTGTAAGGCACCGAGTCTTTTTGTAAGGCACCCGGGCTTTTTGTAACCGTCCTTATTCCTTCAGACTTTTGTCTTGACTTGAAAACTGGTCTTCTCAACTGTGCTCTTCTCCTTTCTTTCAGACAAAAAACCCGAAGAAAAAAAAAGCCTTGAACGACTGCCACTTAGTCATTTTTTCAGACTTTTTGTCAGTCTTTTGAGAGCTCTTTATCTCAGACAAAATGTTCGAAGAAATAGTCCACCTCTTATACACGAAAAATTCCTTGGGAAGACAAAACAAATAAACTTATAGCTTGAATATCTTGGCTGTATTTGCACATTTGGCTGTAATCAAGCAAGCTCTTTGGAAACCTCTGCATGACTAAACTTCATCTGGATGTAAATGGCCACTTGGGTGGCTGTAAATGCTCATTTAAGGACCCCAAAACTCATTCACAAGACAAACTTGGCACCATAGCAAAGTTCCAAAGTGTAGGGGTGACAATTTGCCCTATGGGGGCAAAATTGTCAATAGTAGCTTTACACTTAACTATTTTTTATTTATCATTTTTTTTGGTTTAAATTTCTCTTAATATTTTGTTTTTGGTTTGATTGAAGCAAAATTTATAATAATCTTAATTTTAAAATTGTACGTTATTTGGTTTTAGGTGTCAAGGCCTTTGGTTAGAGTTCTACATTTGATGTATGGGGGAAAAAATCCAATAGGTTATTTGTATGAGTCCATGAACAGGACCAAGGAGGCCATAGCAAATTATTATGAGCAGAATGAAGATATATAACAGCCCATTTAGTGCATATTTGATTGAAGATGGAGAAACTTCACTGACATATACATGCAACAACCTATTACTTGAACCTCAATTTTTTCTTCTCTAATTAATTTAATGCCGATGAGGAGGTTATGAATGGCCTCAACACAAGCATAGAGACGATGATCATTGACAAAGCGAATAGAGTCATAAGTTTTGATGAGCTACAAATTTAAAAGATTGTAGAGGGGAGGCTCTTTTCTTCACCTCTATGCATTTGAAGGAGAATGACCGAACAACCAAATAAAAACAAATTGAGTCTGTCTATTGTAGTCTCATTGCTCATATATGCTAGAGTCATTTGATAATTACAAGCCTAGTTGATTACAAAATTACATATGTCCTATTTGCAAATTTGTGGTGGAAATATTACCGTGCAAAAACATTGAATCTTTAGAGGCTAGATATCCACATTTTGTGCAAGCCATGTAGTGGTTTTAGCTGTGAACATAATTAGAGCATGTTTGAGGCCTTTCACACAAAGAAGTGCAACAGGTTGCACACACAACGCCTCAATGACCTTTTTTTGGTGCAATACAATCTTCATCTTCATGTGAGACAAGTAGTAGGGAAAGATATTCATGAGGCAATTAAATCGGATGATATCGATCCATATGCAAACTAGATTGTTGAGCATGAGGATGTGGATGGGCAGTGGTAGCCTTTGTTTACTGAGGTGACAAATTAGGAGAGGGGAGTAGAGGAAGCAATAGCAGCAAGGGAAGCAAAGCCATTAAGAGGGCTTAGTGAGGATTTGGATGATGTGTTTGCAGATGATGTTATAGAGGACGAATCTTGCCTTCTTCAAAGGCACAATAGAGAAGTTGGAGATAATTTTATGGTGCATTGACGACTATAGTCTATGAACATTGTACTCTTTTTTGGTCTACAAGTGAGCATTTACTCTTTTTTGGTCAAAAACTAATAGAAAATATGCTTGTGTTCTCTACATTCATTTCTCATGCTTTTTAACAGTGTTTTACACGTTATTTCAGATTATTTTATGATTTTTTTTTTAGTAGCAATAAAATCGACAAGTAATTGTTGAGTCCTAAGTACAAGTCAAAATTTTGGGTTTACAAGTATGAGTTTTTGAACTGTGGTCATTATACAAGTGCCATAAACAAAATGCACATATGATAAATTAATAACCACTTAATGCTCCAACTTCCAGTATGCATCCACCAAGCCTTCCTCGATCGCCTGGATTATTGTACATTGATCCTCGATCAACAACTTAATGTGTTATACCTTTTGAGCCACGCCAAATCCATAATCATCCAAGAAATCTTTGGTTACAGATTGTAGATTGTTATTTCCAGTCTTGGTTGAGCCATTGTTGTAGAAACCATTTCCTTGAGTTCATTTGGTGTCATCCACTTCCCATTTGCATGCTTGAATTGAGAGAAAAAGAAAAGGAAAATACAAAAATAGATTTAGAAATGAATGAAGACAACAAATCGCCAATATTTAGTAAATTTTTACTCAGAGTGGCCATTTCACTAGGCAACTAACCATAAAATATTTTACCATATTGAATCCAAACTCAGTGAATGTAGCCATATGCGGTTTGATCAATCCTTGCTCCTTATGTGTGCTTTCTACGAAATCAATTTCCCTCAGTTCCACTAGTTCTCTATTTTTATCCTGTGTTTTAATTCTAGCCGCCTCCACCTGTTGAAGCTTAACATGCATATGTACAAAGATAACAAATAGTGATGTCAAAGTATCTTCTACTTTAGGAAGAATCTTCCACATGATTTTTTATAAAGACCTGATTTATAGATTGCTTCTGAACTTCTTTGATCTTTCGCTAGAGCTCATGCACCTCTTTGGTTTGCTTTGCATGTTAGGAAATGAATGTTGAAAGAATGAAGAAAAATGGAAGGCATATGACACACACACTTGTGTGTCTATCTTTTTATTAAGAAAAAAGTGGTTACATTCAGTTGGGAAGGTTTGTTAACCACCCATTAGTTAAACATTGACTAATAGCTAATTAATAACCTTATCACCCTCCCTAAATGACTAAATTAGAGACTTCTCCAAGTTTGTCTCAAAATTTTACAACCACGATGGGACCAAAGACCTTAGTCAAGTACATTTACAGACTGTTCTAAAGATATCAACATGTAATATACAGTCCTCTGACATTTTGCTATTGTCCAGTGTACGAACTTTGGTGTAGACAAAAACCACCAACAATAAAACAAAGATCTAGCCATGCAGGCATAAGATGTATCATGTTGTCCACCAATTCAATGTATGGTGATTCATCAACCATGATGAATCATCATTGATTGTTAACTTATGCCTGACCTCCATAGTTCTGAATCCAAAATCTTGGGGATGCTGCTCAAACCAAGTATACTAGGCTTGTTGAGCTTATTTAAGTCCGTACAGGGACTTAATCATCCTACAAACCAAATGATTATAACCATGTACCTAAAAACCTTCAGGGAGCACCTCTGTATTAAAACTTGTGGGTAATTGCCAATTACCAATGGGTTTCCTGCAAATTTTTACCAGTCGTCGTGTTTTTTGTGCATCGGTTAAAACCCTAAAACCCACGGTTAATGACGAGTAACTAACCATAATTACTCATTGTTAACCATTGGTTTTAGGGTGCTAATCGGCCTTGACCCAATTGTGTTGTGTTTAATATATCAAAATGCCAAAACCAAAATGCCATTTTGACTCTTATCTGTCACGATTTTAGCTGTGTCTGCATTAGCGATTGGTGAAGGATTGAATGTTGTTTGTGAGGTCCAAGGGTTCTAAATACTAGCTCGTCGTTTAACATTGTTGCCAATGCTCATCGATTGACATTGCTTCTAGCCTGCAAGTGCTCGCCGTTTGACATTGCTACCACTGCTAGTCCTAAGGCTCATGCTAACATCTAATAGCTACAACCTACAGAAAAAACTGTGGGTTTGATCATTGTCTTGAACTCAGATTGACAAGTTTGAGCCTTGAGGCTTGAAGTTTCAAACTGCAGTGTGCCCTTGGGAAAAAACTGTAGGTTTACAATTGAACTTTGAGACTTTGAGCTATTTATAATTTAGTCGCTAGTGTTAGGCTTAGGCTTTAGCTATTCAGTGTTAGCTTAGACCTATTGTAGGTTGATCCTAATTGTTGGCAGCTGAATAATTTAAATAGCTCAGCCAACATGCTGAAATTAGGATCAGCCTACAATAGCTCTAAGCTAACACTAAATAGCTAAGGCCTAGGCCTAACACTAGCAACTAAATTATAAATAGCTCAAAGCCTCAAAGTTTAACTGTAAACCTACAATTTTTTCCCAAGGGTATGTTGCAGTTTGAAACTTCAAGCCTCAAGGCTCAAATCTCATAGCAATTAGGATCAAACTAAATATAATATAAAATCAAGATTCAAGAATCAAGATTCAAGAGCAATCAAACTTGTATTCAATCCTTCACAAATCAGCTTTAATTTTAAGTTTTAAGTTTTAATACAGAGATGACAGCAATAGTAAATAAAATATGGTGCCCATTTATTCTTTTTATCATGATTCATATTGTAAGTTTGTATTGTGACTTGCTAGGTTTGAGCTCGAAGTCTGTTTGCTAGTGCCAATTGCCAACAACAATTTATTTTGCGTATTGTAACTTCAAAATGGCATCCGGTTCTCATAGCGGTAGGCCTAACAAGTTTGATAACCTGACATAGAAACATTGCTATGATGGCCCAGATAACAACTCCGTCATATGCAATTATTGTGGACTTAATATGAGTGCAAGGGTGAATAGCCTCAAGTACCACAACACGGCTTCCAAGGAATGATGTGAGGATATGTGACAAGGCATCACCTAAGGCTCAAAGGGAGATCGCTGTTGTCATAGCAGCATGACGAAAAATGAAAAAAAAAATGACTGTTGAAGCACTTGCAGCCGTGATGAACAAGGGGGTAGAAAGAGCTAATTCTGATGAGTTAGGAGCTCTAGCTCTTATGTTGCCCAAAGGATAGTTTGAGGACAGAGCTCACCTATTGGAGGCTGTTCAGATTCACCTTTACAAGGTTTTTTTGTTCCTCGAAATACTCCTGGGGCACAACATTCACTCAAAGATACGACTTGGAACAGAGAATTGCTGAATGAAGCAAAGGTGGCCGTGGCAAACTTCTGATACTACAATATCCCATTCAATATGACGAAATGCCCATACTAAGAGTATCTGGTAACTGATTTGACTGTTGTTGGGAAGGGGTTCAAAGCCCCTACTCCTCATGACTTGAGAGGCCCAATGTTGAAGGATGTGAAAAATATAGAGATCATTGTAAATGAGTAAAGAAGAATATGTCACAAGAAGGGTTACAACATTTTGTCTGATGGATAGACGGATGGAAGGAACCTAACCTTGATTAATTTTCTAATAGTTTCAAGTGGCCACTTAGTATTCGTGAAGTCAATTGATGCCTTTAACAAAGTGAAAAATGCAAATGCTTTGTGTGATATGTTGGACGAGGTGGTCATGGAAGTGAGTGTAGAGAATGTCGTCCAAGATGTGACTGACAATGCAACAACATATGTAGCAATGGGAAGACTTCATAAGGAGAGACACCCCTCACTTTTTTGGAGCCCATGCTCAATCCATTGCATTGATTTCCTGCTTGAGAACATAGAAAAGATGACATGGGTGAAAAATGTGGTCAAAATGGCCAGGAATATCACAAAGTACATCTACAATCATCTTTGGGTGCTGAGTTTGATGAGAGCATACCAACGGAAAAGAGCTTGCACGACCGGAAGCCACAAGGTTTGCCACACATTTCATCACATTGCAACCTCACTAACATCTCTTAAACAAATATTTGTTTGTGAGTGCATGATGGTTGGAGTCTTCCTATAGCAGAAAGGCCGAAGGGGAAAGGGTTTGTGAAGACTATTTTTGATGACGTGTTTACAAAAACCATAGATGAGGTCATCAATATAACTTTAGACTTAACTATTTTTTATTTATCATTTATTTCTTTTTTAAAAAATAGCTCAAATTTCTCTTGATTTTAATTTTAAAATTATAAGTTATTTTCTTTTAGGTGTCAAAGCCTCTAGTTAGAGTTCTACAACTTGGTGGATGGAGAAAAAAATATGATAGGATACTTGTATGAGGCCATAGACAAGGCCAATGAGGCTATTACAAATTATTATGGACAAAACGAAAAAAAAAAATCTGAGCCCATTTGGTGCCTAATTAATCATAGATGGAACAAGTAGCTCCATCGACATAAATGCAGCAGCCTATTTAACCCCAAGTTTTTCTTCGTGGATTCATTTAAGGTCAATGACGAGATCATGGATGGCCTAAACACATGCATAGAGAATATGGTCCTTGATGAAGCCATTAGAGACATAATTGTGGGTGAGCTGTCGATTTACAAGAGTGCAGAAAGGAGATTATTTTCTTCACCTCTATGCATTCGAAGGAGAACAACCCATCAACTACATAAAAACCAAATTCAAACTGAGTCCTTTGATTGTAGTGTCATTAATCCTTTATAAATGCCGCCTAGTTGACTTACATAGTTATAAATGTCTTATTTGCAGATTTGTGGTGCGAAGATTATGATGCAAAGACACTAAATCTTTAGAAATTTGCCATCTTCTTTGTGTCCCAGCCATGTAGTGCTTTTGGATGTGAAATAAATTGAAGCATGTTTCAATCCATTCACACAAAGAAACACAATAGGTTGACAACACAATGCCTCAATGACCTTGTTTCTATGCGGTACAATCTTTGTCTCGAGACAAGTGGAAGGGTAAAATAGTCACGAGGCAATTGACTTGGATGATATTGATCTATATTCAGATTGGATTGTTGAGTTTGAGAATGTGTAGCAAGAGCCCATGTTTACTGAGGAGGTCACAAATTTAGATAGAAGCAAAAGAAGCTATAGCGGGAGGGGATGCATAGGCATTGGGAGGGGTTGGTGAGGATTTAGACAATGTGTTTGCGGATGATGTTCCAGAGAAGGATTCTTTACATTCCACTTTTAGGGGGCAACAGAGGAGTTGGAGAGGACTTCTATGAGACATTATATTCTTATTTACTCAAAAACAAATATAAAAGATACAACAAGTGTTATGTGTTCTCTACATTCATTTCATTTTTTACTGTGTTTTAATGTATTTTATGAATTTATATTTCTTTTTAAATAGCCAAGTAATTGTTGAATCCTGAGCACGGGTCAAAAATTTTGGCTGTCGAGTAATTGTTGTTTATAAGTTTTTCTACTATGGGCAGCAACATATAGACCTCATTGTCCAAATTTCCGCTCAAGAAACCTAATTGCACTTTTGTGGAGAGAAGTCACTGAAACGTGACCTTTGTAGTAGGAGTAAAAACCAACTCGTTAGTAATAGTGGGAGTAAAAACCAACTCTGGAATAGCAGTGGGAGTAAAAACCAACTTTGCAAAATGAGAAAACACCATCTCCTCATTTACTCCCTCATGTTGGGAAAAGCCTTTCACAACAAGATGATCCTTGTACTTGTTCAAAGTACAATTTTTGTCCACCCATTTGCATCTGATAGGTTATTTAATCAGTTGTTCAAGTACAATACAAAGGTCTAAAACTATAGCAAAATGACCATGCTCTATTGAATTAACAACCTTGTTTTTGATCCTCTAAGCCAATCACTGTCACTAAGGCATATCATCTTCCAACACAACTGCTTATGCATTTGACTAAGATTGAGGAATTGCATCCTCTTGCACATCCTCTATAGTAGATATTCCCTCCACCACTAGTGCATGTAAGTTGACTAGAGCGGGGTCAACAAGCTTTGAGGAATTTCATCTTCCAACACATCTTGTATGAAGGAGTTTTCCTTGCGCAATGCCCAAGGAAATTACTTTGTCATGTTTGACATCAAACACAATACACTTTTTCCCAGAAACTTTTACAACAATATTGAGACTTTTTGTTAATTGATGAAATATTCCTCTCAAGCAAAATATTGAGTTTACAAACAAAATATTGAATTCTCGAACTTTTTATATATTTCTTACAACTTTTATTAGAACCGAAATTTCACAATTAATGATAACACAATTTAAATGAATAAACAATTGACCAAATTAACTCCTTTATTCAATGATTGAAGATGCAAAAGATGGAAAACTTGAATACACATAATTTTTGTTGATTTTCCCAAACCTTAACCTGGTTTGCATCCACAAGTTGCCTTTGTTGTGGTACGATAGGCTACAACAGACTGGCGCTAGGGTTTTTGATGGTATAGTAGCCTATTTAGGTGGTATGGTAGCCTTAATTGAAGCATTCAGTCTTGTTTTGAACTCAACCAGCCCTTAGACAACAACAAACAAGGCAATGATGGCAGTTATTGCTCGTTAGCAGCTGGAAAATAACTTAAGGTGCTGCGCTAGCCTCCCAACAGCGATGATTTGCCCTTGAGGGGCCACAGATACCCCTAAGTGTACGTCATCCTGGCCTTAGTGATGCACTCTGTGCCCTAGAGGTGAGGCCTTGCTATGGCAGCTTCTGACAACTACCAAAACAAAATTTTACCACTCAAACCCTTGCATGCAAAACCCTGATTTCTGATTTTTTGTGAATAACTAATTTTGTAAATCACTTGTAACCCTTGTATGGAGCTACCACAATGGATTGGAGGGTTTTTGTCCTCTGATCCGACTACAATGAAGGTTTCCATCTTCAAGCAAAAGTAAAAGGAATTCTGGATTCGGTTGTGAATTTGATAAAAAGTAAATGATCAATAATAATTGAATGAATGTCTTTTTCCTTCTTATAATTACCATTTCACTTAAAAACCCTAAAAGTAATTTAAAATTATTTTTAATTCTAATTTTCACTTTTGCTCCAAAAGTAATTAATAATTACTTTTAATTTTTTGTTTTCCACTTGGGCTTATAATCAATACACAATTAATAATAATGACAAGTGTCCTCTTTTGAGTTATAATTATAAAGTGACGTTGAGGGAATGACTTAGACATTATTATTAAGTTATTTTCTGTTTGAGAAGGGGACATGATAGTCTGTGCTTCCGAAAAACTGCTTGCCCTCAAGCAATACCTGAACTGTCCTGCAAATACCAAGATCCCAAACCAATCTTGTTGTTTCTACCACTCCTCCTGGTGATGTAGATGGCTTCTATTGCACTACTCTGATAGAATTAGGAACTGGGAGCCCTGAACCCACTGATGCTTCTCCAACAAACTCTGAGCGAATCCATGATATCAAAATCATGAATGATCTATGACCTAGAGAGAGTACTACCAATATTGACACCCTCCATTCTGTTTGTTGTAACAATTGTAGGGGCACCATTGGCCATACCACGAAGCACAACATCTTTCCCATCAGATTTAAATTTCAGCTCCATGGTCTGGTAATTCTATATAAATTCCCCCAGGGGATGTAACCACTGCACCCCTAAAACCCTACATGTTTCGCCTATGCTCACAACATAGAAGTCATCACATACTGTGATTATCAAGTGTGATATCTAATTTTTGAATCCTTCTGGTGCAAGGAATAGTAGAACCACCAACTACAATCACATTAAAGTCCTGGAAAATTTCTGATTTCAGCCTTCTTTGAGCTATGAAACCCTCATCAATGAAGTTGTGGGTTGCCTCACTATCAATCAAAATTGTGATTTTCTCCTTGCATAACTCCACAAATTCTGAAAGGTTAATACCCCAGTGCAATAGGAAGTGCAACATAGGTTCTTGTTGAAAAAAGTGTGACAAGGGTGCCCCCTGAACTATCTCCATCTTCTCCTCTTTTAGGTTCTGGTACTTCTAACTCATCATCAGATATCAACTCATTGTAGTGCACTTGTCCTTTTGGAAGACACCTATGACCTAGTTGTTGGAATATTGTCATTGATGTCAAAGGAATTGTAATTGATGTCAATGGAATTGCCAATGGAAATGTCAAAGGAATTGCAATTAACGTCAATGGAATTGCCAACAAAATTGTCGACGAAAATGTCGACGGAAATATCTTTTGGTGAAGAGGTGCCTCTTGGATGGGATGCTTCCTTTGTGAAGAGCCTTTGGAGGCTATATAAGGTGGATAGAAGATTGAAAAACATATGATAATTAATTATTTATATCATTCAAGCATAAGCAGATTTTTGTGGAGAAATAAGGAAATTGAATTTGCCATCATTCCTTGATGAAGCAACAATAGTAAGGTGGAAGATTGTTTCAAGTAGAGGTCGGTGCCTGAAAAAGAAGAGATTGGTGTTTCTTGCTAAGTTGGTGCTTAGCAGTGGGGATTGATGTCTCTAGTAGGTTGGTGCCTACAAATTTTGTAAGAAGAATTTTATTTGTAGCTAGATTTGGACAATAGATCTAAATAGTCCTTTTCTCCATGGTTCTCTTGAAAGGGTTTCCACGTGAATCTTGTGTTCTTAATTGTTGATGCTGTGTGATTGATATTATTGTGATTATCAATTTGTTCTTCATGCTTTTGTATCTCCATTTCTAATTCTTCTCTCCAATTCGATGGTCTTTCCAGATTAAAAAAATCTCCAGGCATAATAACATGTGAGACTTGTTCCATCACATGAGAGGGGATATGTATTTTAGAGAAATCTAGAATAGGAGAAATGGAGAAAACATGCTAGATGGTCGGAGGAATACTGGAATCCATGGAACATGGGGCTGTAGCCCTATCTCATGAACTACCAAATTACTACCCATCAACAAATTCATATATGGCCCATCATTTTCTACTTTAGTGACTCCTTGCTCAACAACTCCTTATTTTAGAGATGATACCATTGGGATCTTTGCTTGAAGAATTGCTAATTCTTCTAGTTGTATGATTTGGGGCTGACCCACAATAGTATGTGATAAAGGAGAATATGAGGTTGAAAACATATGATTATATTGGTACCAAAATGTCATCTCTCGTACCGCATGAGTTCTAGAAGAAGAAAACCCCTGTGCTTTTGTTGATGTGCTTCCTTGTGGCAATGGAACTTATAGAGATAATTGCTTTTGATGAACTTCAAGGGAAATTTTCTTAGGAACCATTAGTACTTTCCAACCTACCTTCATTGGAATGTTTTGCATTTCTACGATAATTATCCTCAAGTTGTTCTTCATGCAAGTATACTATATTTTCCTTAGGCTTCAATGCTTCCAAGTGTCTAAATACGCTCTTAAATGAATCCCATCCCCAATGACCCTATATAAAATATAAGCAAGGATCTCATCAGCTTTAGCTTCAGAGCTAGGAAAAATTGAAATGAATGTTATCCTAAAACTGAATGTAACTAGGGGAATATTCCCAAATTTCTTTGTCTTGACACCTTAGCCAGATCAGTAGAATTTTGAAAGCATGCCTCCATGATAACAAGATGATATGGAACATAGAATGGCAACTCGTAGGGGCTTCTAAACCTTCATCAATTTTAATTAGAGTCCTTTCCTTATAGAAGAACCAACTGCCAATTTATCTAAGAGAATCCATCATTTTCTCATATAATCTAGGGCATTCCACTTAGCATATCTCAAGGACTAAAGAAATCACAAATCTACATATAAGATTCATAATGTTTATGTTTATAACATGCATTACATACCACATGAATTGGGTCCTTGGTCGCTGAATTCCATTGAGGAAAGTTGGCTGGATTGAATTGCAAACTAAAGCAAATACAATCTCTCAGATAAGAGGCCATGTAAAGTTACCTATGTGCTTACATTCACAAAATTTCTTGATCAGATTAGAAGAGATTACCTCCGCCAATTTGGTATTTGTCCATTTTCTACAATCTCCTCTAGTGGGGGTACCCACACCACGCTCACATGCTCCGTTTTTTATCTTCTATTAAGTTTATTCAATCACATCATAGCATCCCTGATTGGGGTTTGGAAGATATGTACCAGGTAAGATTTTGGGTCTTCTCTCATTCTCCAATTATCAAGGTTTGCAAAGCACTCCACTACATCTATCACATGATTTCCCCTTTTCCATTCCTATATTTATGTAGCGTTACAAATGAATTGAGGATTAGGAAGATTCTACATTGGTCTAACATATAACCCAATCGTGTCTACTACCATTCTTCGTCCAAGGATTTATAATTTCCCATTCTCTTCTTCACATTGATGGGGAATATCCAAAACAAACTCAGGGCATGGAAAAACTTATGGCTTGGCAGCAACTTTGTGAAGAGATTGTTGGAAATAGTCATTGATGTTTGTGATATTGTCATTGATGTCAAAGAAAGAAGGTGCTATTCTGCATTAATGTCAAAAGTTGAATTGCACAGACTTACAGTGCAAATCGGACTTATAAAGAGCTTCTAATTATAAAATAAGTAAAGCAGTCTTGAGAACCCGAATGGGTCTTGTAGAGCAAATCGGGATTCCAGAACAACTTTACTTCTCTCAACTTTATAAGTTAAGTTGTCTCGAGAAACCGAATGGGCCTAGCAGTGTTAATTGGATTTATGCAACGACCTTACTTGTCTCATGTTTATAAGTCAAGTTGTCTCAAGAACCCGAAAGGGTCTAGAAGAGTTGATCGGGTTTCGGAAGCACTTTACTTCTCCAATGTTTATAAGTTAAGCAAGGTTGAAAAACCGAATGGGTCTAGCGAAGAGGTGATCGCGGTTTCGGAGTGACTTTACTTCCCTCACGTTTATAATTTAAGCAAAGGTGAAAACCCGAAAGGGTCTAGAAGAGGTGATCGGAGTTATGGAACGACTTTACTTCCCTCATGATCACAAGTCAAGCAGTGTCAAGAACCCAAGTTGGTCTAAAGGAATTGATCGGGATTACCAAATGACTTAGCTTCCTTCATGATTCATAAGTCAAGCATAATGGAGAACTCAAAATGGTGTTTGAAGAATTCCTTCGAAAAAATTGTCAAGTCCTTTTCGGAAAAGTGTCTCGAAACAAAAATCCGAAGGGTATGTGGACCCTTCCAGAAAACCCGAAGGGCACTTTACAAAAGGCCGGAGGGCACTTTGCAAAAAGCCGAAGGGTATGTGAACCCCTTCAAAGACGCCGAAAGGACTTTCCAGAAATGCCGAAGGGCATGTTGAAAAAACTTGAAGGGTATGTGAACCCTTTGAAGAAGGCCAAAGGACACTTTGCAAAATTTTTGAAGGGTATGTGGACCTTCGGAGAAAAGACAAAGGGTCATTTGAAGAGCTCGAAGGGCAAGTGCACCTTTGTAAGAATTCCGAAGTGTATGTGGACCCTTCCAAAGAAGCCGAAGGGCAGTTGGGAAAAATTTCGAAGGGTACTTTTCACAAATCCCGAAGGGCAAGTGGACCTTTAGAGAAAAGCCGAAGGGTAGGTGGACCTTCGGAGAAAGAAGCCGAAGGACAATTTCATCGGAGAAATTGTCCCAAAGAAACACTTCGGGAAAATTGTCTTGAAAAGATTACTTCGAAAAAATTGTCCGAAGAGACTCGAACAAAAAGTCCGAAGAAATGACTTGAACAAAAAGTCTGAAGCAGAAAGTCTGAAGGGGAAAGTCGGACAAAGAGCCCGAGAAGAAAAACTTTGGAAAATAAGTTGGAGGAAATAAGCCCGAATAAGATGAGCTCGAAAGAATAAGTCAGGAAGGAGCAGCACAAATAAGATGAGCCCGAAGAGGATGAGACCGAAAAAGAGCTCAAAGAGACAAACCCGAAGAAATGAGCCCGAAGAGAATAGCCCGAGAGAAAGAGCATGAAGAGAATGAGCTTGAAGAGTTAAGTCAAGAAAATAGAATAGATCATTTGCAAATAGTTCCAAAGACAAAAGAAAAGGTCAAGCATAATAGAAAAGGCAAAAGGAGCGAAAGCGATCCTACTGTAGAAGATGTAGTGGAAAACATAAAAGGGGCTCAACAGCTAGAGTTGGCACGAAGAAAAAGATCAAACGCAAGCATTTAATAAGTTCCAATGGGCAAATGGATAAACAGACAAAATCGACAGGTGATTACACAGGGTTCAAGATTGATTGTCCCAATCAATACTAAAATGGTTGATCCAAGAATCGACGCAGAAAAGACCCGAATACCGCAGTTGTCAAAGATGCAAGAACCAAGACACGGGAAAGTGCAAAAGTCAAATATGCATTAAAGAAGGATGCAGAATCAGAACCGGTTAAGTGCATACAGAATGTGAATGCAATTGATGAGTCAAAAACCCTAAAAGTTCAGTGTATAAACATGACTCTTAACATATCATTGCGTGAAAGCTGCTATTGTGTTGTCCAGAGAGGAAAAGCGCTGTCAAGAAAAAGACATATGAAGATAGAGTAGAACACAGAGAAGAAGAAAGGGGATGAAGTGTGGCTGAACAAAGCATAACCAGATATATGCAGATACAAAGTGTACAGGTATATGCAGACAGACACTGAGCAAGTAGGGAGAGAAAGAACACATAGAGTTTGAGCAGTTACGTATGAGACTTGTAACAAAGAAGTTGAACTGGATTCATTTGTGAATCCTTCTTGTATGCTGGAGTTGTAGCTCCATAGTTCTGATCGGTGGGTGCCATCAGACAAATTGAATTGGTGCTCAGATTAGGGGATTAGAGTCTCCTTAGGGTTGGTGCCCTTAAATCTTGTAACTGGTAAGGTTAAACTGAGTTGGTGCTCAGCTAGGGGATCGGTGTCTCCTAAGGATTGGTGTCCTTGAATGTAACTAGTGAGGTTGCCAGTAAGGCAGTTTTGTGTGAGGCTGGATTAGAATAGTAGTTTCTCACCATGGTTTTTCCCTTTGGGTTTCCACGTAAAAATCCAATGTCATGTGTTTTTGTGTGTGTGTGATTTCTGCATCTGGTCCTTACTTGCATATGAATTTGTATTTCCTTTAAAAGTTTGGAATAACCAGTTTTAGAGCATCTACTGATTCACCTCCCCCCTCTCAGGGGATAGTTGTGTCCAACAAAGATGACACCTTAATGACATATGCATGAGTTGTTTCTATAACGAAAACCTTTGGATCATCAATTGGCTTTGGAGCATCCTTGAAGTAAAAATAAAACTCATTGTAAGATCCCCAAATGCAAATTGAGGAGAGAATGTAGTGTCCCTCATCTCTCTCCCTAATGACTGTGAAATATTCTTCAAAGCCATGCTGAAAAAATAGGGGGATTGCCATGTTTGAATTCTCCGTTAATTAATTCTTAGCTTTGAGGATCTTCCAATAAATTGTGTCCCAGTGAATGCATAAACGTAGAAGGATTTTTCAAAATCAAACAACTCTCAAGAAGACAGATGAATTTTAAAGAAAAGATTGGCTTCACTCTCATATCATGCTGAAAATCAATTCAATATCATTTAATTCACCTAAACACAAGCATTATATACATTGAGCCCAAGAATTTAAATCATGGTACACCTAAACTGACAAAATATAAGATAGATAGAGATTTTAATAATGTCCATGAGACCAAAAACACCCTATGGGACCCTAGACCAAGAAGTATCCTTGGTGCAATAAGATTCGTAAAATATGGTGATGGCGAGGAGAATGAATGGGACAAGAACAAGTGTTTCAATCTCACTAACTCAGACCTCGGAGATTCACAACCAGGGATAAACATACAAGAAGAGAGCCTCGAGTAATCAAGCCACAAAAATACGACTTTTGTCACTTTCTCTATGACTCATGCACCAAGAAAAGGAATAAACAAAAAACAACATTGAGAAAAAAGATGCACTAAGCAAGTCACACTTGTCACACAATTGCTAACCCAAAAGACCAAGAAGTAAGCAAAAGCAAGTCGACACTTCAACAACTCTAATAAAGATTAAACAACACAATAACACCATTTAGATCTCATTACATGAATAAGCATGGCTGAAGACCTTTCAAAACATAACATCGAGAAAACATAACAATAGGATGACACTTGTCATCCTCTTGTTCTCATTGAGAATACAACTAACATCCACCAAAACAAAAGGAAACACCTCGAGCTCCACATGAAACGAGGTTTAAACACTTGGAATTTACTCTTGCACTCAGAAGGAGAGAAACTCAGTACATAATACAAATACAATAAAAAGGGCCCAAGTAAGCATAACACAATAAATAAACACGTGCCAAACAAACATTAGCTTGGGCAAAAATAGAAGAGATAAACCTTTTCAACACTCAAAAAAATAAATACAGCATGCACATGCAGCAGATCATAAACTAAAAAGCAAAGCCATAGAAGAGAGTGCAAGCTTTATTTTTTAATTGAAATTCAGAAATAAAATTCCTAAACCCAATTGCTGACAATCCATTCCAAATTTCATTCTTACAAAGCTACTTCTTTTAAGTTTTAAGGCTAAAAATGTTCAAAACTTGGTGGCCCCAAATTCCCTTGGAATTTGGGCATGTAGGTGACAACATATGCCATATATGGGTTTTACGGCTCATAAACCTTCTGTCCATGCTTTCACTTGCTAGCTGACTAGGCATATTCCCCTCAAGCCTGAGTGTAGTGATAATTTGAGCTCAACAATTATTCTTAGAGCTATGTTGATCTATTATCCATCACCTAGAGAAAAAAATTGCAATAAAGAATAGATCTGTAAGCTAAAAAAGATTTTTAAATGTCACAGCTCAAGTTAATCACTAGAAGAAACTCTAGGTAGCTTACAGCTCAAATTACTAACAAGACATTGATGCATATTTTGTCAGCCACAAACTGAGATAATGTTGACGTTCTATACCTTTTTGCTTGCCCACAAATTTTGAGACATAATAATGTTTTACAGATCATAAAAGCATAAATAAATCAGCCACTACTTAGTCAGTTAGTTAGTATAGGTGACATACGGGTAGTTGTCACTAATCATCATCACCTTTCCACGTAGAGCTCATACATTGGCATATGTCAATTGCGTAAGGGGTCATTGTCTACATATTCAAGGCCCAAATCATATTTCAGAGAACGATCAATTTACATTGCAGTTTATTGATGCTCTCCTCCTGTACTAAACCTGCCATGCTTTTAGTTTACTAGTTTGATTTGTGTGCAAGAACTATCATAATCAAAAGTGTTGTCTTGTATGTTGTTGTAGTGTATCGATACCTAGGTGGGAGGATCCCTAAAATTAATATTAGAGCAGGTTGAACAATGATATAACAATAGACACTAGATAATTACTACGCATAATTATCTATTAGGGCTGGATTCACATAAAGAATTGGGCCTCAATTCACATAATGGTATGACAATGGACGCCATGTGGAGATCCCCGATCCACTATGAACAACACACAAGAGTAGGAAAATCTAATGTCCCCATTTCCAAACCATTCATGAGCAAGTATTGAAGACCTTTAGTCTACTTCCTCATAGACTAAAGGATTTCTTTTGGGGTTTTATTTTATTAATTAATTATAATTGCTCAAATAGTGATTTTAATCATTTGCTCATGTAAGACAATTATTAGTTGATTAATAAAATATTTTATAAATTTGGTTTTTACCACTAAGGTATTTAATTGAAATAATTATTGAATTATTGCCTAAAAGTAATTTTAATTACTATTTATTATTTAAAAAATTATTTAATATTATTTTTGGTAAAAAAAGAATGTCGGCTTGTAAGTGATCAAATGCAAAGAAGAGATATGCTAAAAGTCGACAAGAAGAGTTAAGAAAGAGTATTTGGTCTTCTTAAGGTGGTTCGCCCCTCTTTGAAGGGTACAAGTACATGGTGGAGTTCTCCTTTGAGGGATATGCTAAAAATTGATATTGATTCTTCATGCTTGAAGAAAATATTGGAATGTATGCCTAACAATTGTTTGCAAGTTTTTGGAGCTAATTATTCGACAAAATAGTGTCTTTTGACGCCACCTTTGCAAAGGTGGAATTTGATTATTGCCCTAGAGTGGGGCGACTTGCTTGGTGACTTGTTTGTGTGGGTTTCAAGGCTAATTTGAGGTCAAATTGACCTAGTTTCATTGTTGAAATTTATTGGTAATTATTGCTAAAGTGTGGCGTTGACTTTCTATGTGATTGGGCAAGGTTTGCAAGGTCTTTTCAAGTGGATAAATAAATATTAAATTATGATTTATTTATTTACATTTTTGCACAGATTTCATGAGGGTTTTGACTTCATAAATTGTAGATTTATGGCTAATACTTATTGAGGAGTTTTCCCAAGTGTGGCGACTTGAATTGAAGTGAGGGTTTGTTGTTTGAAGGGGTTTAAACCTTAATTGAAAAAGAAATAATATTTCTGATTTTTATATGCATAGTTCGACCTAGGGCGACTAGGTTGGAAGAGGGTTTTGATCACTTTGAAGGCCCAAAAATGAGTTGAATTTGTGTGGCTATTTTTGATAAATTATTCGCGATTTTTGGTAAGGGTTTGAAAAATATTCAATTGTTGTTTTATGTGTAAAATCAGATATTTTACAGCAAAGTTAAATTTGATTTGCATCCACATACAAGGGGTAAAATGGTATAAAATCTCTATTTTTAGTTCGTGGCTTATTTTGGATAATTTTGAGGTGTTATTGGCTCAAGGTAATTGCTGGAAATTACTTATATATTATTTTCACATTGGCGCCTAGGGTTTGGAAGTCTATTGCATGTTTTTGAGACATATCTTTGAGCTAAGGTTTGCTGATTTGGCTAATTTCAAAATTCAAAATTTTGTGGATTTTAGGGGAAACCCTTTTTTGGTTGAATTTTCCTATTTGGGGACATTACAGAACATAAAGGGAGTAAGAGTGAAGGTTGACCCCAACAATCCTATCAACAACTACCCCTAAACTCGAAAAAAATAAATTAACTTTCAATAACTTGTACATCATAGCATAAGACAAGAACTTTATTCTCATTGTTCAAATTGCAGTACTTTATTATTGCTATGTATGATGATATGATAAGATCATGTCTACAAAGAGGGCAAGTTACTGTCGACAATTTTGCCCCACAAGCCAAATTGTCACCCCTACTATTTGGAACTCTGCATATGGTGCCAGTTTGTCTTGTAAATCCGTTTTGGGTCCTGAATAATGAAAAGAAAAAGAGTTTTGTGAAGTTCAGTGCGCTTGGGGTCTTTAAATGCATACCTACAGCCACCCAATGAGCCATCTACAGCCAGGTATAAGCCAAGGAAAGACACCTACAACAAGTTCAAAGGCCATATCTCCTGTTCAAAATGTCACATACAATCTTAAAGCTCCAAGCCTACTGAAGGAATGACTTTGTAAGGTGTATAAGAGCCAATGAAGAATTAATAGCTATAGCCATCCTTGAAGTTAACCTACAGGCCTGTAGGTTCATTTACAGATGAAAACAAGCGACCATAAGTGTGAGCACAAGTTTATGTCTTCGGATTCTTTCCCAAGTGTTTTATTTCCTCAAGTGTTGTCTTTTCATATTTCTTTTGGACTAAACGTGGAAGCAATTTCCTCGAACTTTTTGTTCAAGGACAAAAGTCTGAGGGATAGAAGATTTCAAGGGATTTACAAAAACCTCGGGTGCCCTCCAAAAAACTCGGGTGCCTTACAAAAAGTTCAACAAAATTACAAAGGGGCAGTTCTTTGGCGAAGAAAAGTACTTTTACAAAAATCTCGAAGGGCACTTACCGTTCGAGAAGGTCCATTACAAAAGTCCGGGTGCCCTTCAAAAAACTTGGTGCCTTTTTCTTAAGGGTTATTCGCTTCGGAAGGGATTGTTTGAAAAGTCTGGGGGGCTGTTTAAAAACCTAAAGGGTAGGGTACCCTTCGGGAAGGTTCACTGCAACTTCGGGAAAGACGTTTGCAAAAAACCCGAAGGGCATGTGCCCTTTGGGAAGGTTTGTCTCGTGTTTTTCGAAGGGCTTTACAAAAAGCCCAAAGGGCACCTGCCCTTGGGGAAAGGATCATGACAAGAAGCCCAAAGGGCTGTTTTTTTTTGGAAGGCAAGGGACAATTCCTGCGGACTTTTTGTTCACGGAAATTTGAAACCAAAAAACCCGAAGGAATGAAATACAAAGCAAAGAAAGAAGGATATCCTTCGGACAAACCTTCAGAAAAGTTGGCAAACAAGAAATCTGAAATAAATGGAGGTTTGACTGTGCAAAAAAGATAAGAAATAGATATTCCACGGGAAGTTGACCTTGGATAAGCCAGAGACTAAATAAAGGAAATATAGATAAGATAATTTGACGGAAAGTTGAAGACAAAAATAGAATCCCGCCAAAAATAGACAAGACACAAGTAAACCAAAATAAGAGAAAATATATGCGAACAAGGGCTATTTTTGGTAGATTGCTAAGTTTCAATTGACTTTGTTTTATTTGTGGTTTGACTAGTCATTCTCATGCATTCAAAGGTACACCTCAGCTTCAAACTGAGTTCTTAGTCCAAGTTTGGCGTCGTATTCATGCAAATGAGAGCAACTCAAGGGGAGTCTATTTTGGAAACTTGGCGTAATCTTCCATGTAAAGAGAGGTCTGACTTACAACAAACACACCGTCCATTCTCAAATGCCAAAGAGCTGGTCTCTAATTTTAGACATGGCTCAGCCGACATGCACAAGCAAAGTCAAACATATGAACCCATCGTCTAATTCTAGCGCCAAGGAGCTTTCATGCAAAGAGGAAGAAGACAAAATAGACTTTTGTAAAGGTTGAGTTGGATTGATTTAGTCTCTCTCCTATTTTCCAATGCCAATCTCTTGGATTTTGTAATTTTTTATATTAATGGCTTTTCAGCGTTGTAAAAATCATCCCTCTTTTGGCAAGACAATCTTCTGCCAAAGTTTGTGCTGTAACCTTTTTCAGAATCAATAAGACGACTGTGTTTTTTCATTTTCCAGCAGCTAGTATAGTGTACTTTTGTTATTGATTTGCCTAAGTGATAGATTTTCCTTCTTCCTTGTTAAATCTGGATTCGTACTTGGTTACTAGCTGATCATTTATGCAGGTCACGTTCTGTGTTTGAACGTCTTTTGGTTATAGTAGATATTAGTGGATATTTAGTGCCTTTCATCAGGTCTATTTATTCCATTTTCCTCAAGCTTAGATCATTAGATTAAGCATTTTTGTGAAATACTTGTGTATTGATCAATTGGAGTTGAAGTTCTGTCTCTTCCTTGTCTGAATCAGTGTTCTCAGAAGCTCAATTTAAGTGGATCAAGAAAATTAAGTGTATCACCATTTTAGCTAGGATTTCCTTTCAAGTTCTTTCTTCCCTTTTCTCCAGGCAATTTGTAGCGTAGAAGTTGAGATCCTCATAAATACATCTTATAGGAACTAGCCTTCTCCGGAGGTTCTTCTCATCATTGTGGCACCCACCCTCATGAGAAGATCCCATTGTTTCAATTGGAACGAGGATTAGTCATTTCAGCACATCTTTGATCAAGGTGCAACTCTAGGTTGACAACAGTTTTTGGCACGCTCAGTGGGACCCATTGGAGCTGGTCTTGATGAAATTGCTGTTGCAGCAGTGTTTTTCAAGAAAAATATTTGGTGATTCCAAGCTCAAGCAATTGCTTCTAATAGTTCAGGCACAATTTCCATGTAAGTCTATTTTTATTACATTATCATGAATGAATTTTGATCACTGTGTATGAAGAGAATTCCTATGCTATGTTTCCTTATCAGCCCAATGATGGATCATACCGGCCTTATTATGATACCTATGAACCTCTTTATGAGCCTAATCAACCTAATCAGGAGTATTATCAAAGCTATGTTGAACCTTATCAAGCTTCTCATGATCCTTATTATTAAGAGCATGATTATTACCTTCCTTGTGAGCCATATCAGTCTCAGGACCAGATTTCATCTTTCCCATATGGCTATGATGTTGCATATGAGCAGCCTTGCCTTCAAGAAAGAATGAATGAAATAGAGCTCAGAATACTAGCATATGCAAGAAAGGTTTGTTCTAACTCTCAGTATGAGGAAGTGAATCGTCTATTTCAAAATGTGTCTAATGATCTAGAAGAGATAAATGCGCTGTGTATTCTTGTATTGGAGAAGATGAAGGCTTGGGAGAGACAGAAAATCGAGTTGAATCACTTGTCTACAAAGAGTTCTTGTGTTCCTTATTCTCATGAAGTTCTTAATCATGCCTAGTATGTGCCAAGGGAGCTTCCTAGTTGTATTCAGGAGCCTATTCAAGAGCTTATTCAGGAGCCTAAACCTTCTTATCGTACCCTTCACCACTCATCTCTCAAGCACAAGTTGTCCATGAGGACAAGGAGATTTCAGACTTTGATAAGGTAATGGCCAAGTGGAAGGAACATAATGTAGAGATCTTTAAGAGTTTCTCTTTTCCTCCTCTCCAAAACTCCCTAGATAATTCCATTGTCCTCAAAATTCCAAACCGTGATCATGATCAACCTCCCACGCTTCATTTTCTCTCTCAAACAAATCAATTTCATCACCCTCCCACCATCTCCCATCTTCAAGAGGAGCTTATTCTTTGGAGGATTGAGAAAGAGGTTGCAGCTACAGGTCAAGTTCTTGCATAGTGTGTAGAGGATGCTTCAGATGTGTTTAAGAATTTCCTATTGATACTTCACTTGAGGTTGTAGTTGAGCATCCAATTATAGTTGAGAGTGAGAAGATTGATCTTGATGTAGAGGACCTTCAAGAGAAGCTGGTACAAATTGAAGTCATACATGAATTATAGGTATCTCCTATTGAGAAGGATCCAGATAGCTTTCAAGCTAATTCTATAGGTCAAAATGAAGAACAAAAAGATGATTGGCAGTTGTACCTTGAATCTCTTCAAGAGATTGAAGAACTTTGTATGGATATGTTGTCTATTGAAGGGCATGTTTACGAAAAATATGATCAAGAATCAACTATCCAAGATCATAATATATATTGGTTTGCCTATTCGAAGCTCCTTAAAGTGCTGGATGAACTTGCAGCAGTCGATAAGAAGGATGAGGTCACTCAAGAATAGTGCATAGATGAGATATCACTTGACAAAGTGGTAGATGACAAGCAATGTGAAAAAGATCAGGAGGTATTTGATGAGTTTGTCTTTGTTGGTGACTGGTTTGCTATTGATGACTCATTTGAGAAGATGCTAATACAGTTGGTGGATAAGGAAAATGCCTCATCAAAGGTTATGATTAATAAACATCCTGCTTTGCAACTTGTACCATCTCTTGGAAGGAGTGTGTTCAAGAATTTCCCATTTGATCCAGGCAGATCATGCTTTGTCATGGTTAGCTCCTTATTTGTTTGTTTTCCTCCAAGTGTTGTTCAGGGACAGTAGTTTCTTTTATTTTTGTTCCAATAAGTGCTTGTTTGCACATTTAATTCTTAGTTTTCCTGTTTTCGTGTGTTTCCCTTCTTATTTTGAAGGAGGAAAATTACTTCAGCGATGATCAAAGGAGATTTGCAGCCATGGGCCAGGTTTACAATTGTTTTTTGTGAGTTCTATATCATGTCTATCGCCGGGTTCTCAAGTATAGCAGGCATGCTTCCCAGTTGAGTCGCCAAAAATGTTGACAATTTTGTCCCACAGGCCAAATTGTTACCCCTACTATTCGGAACTTTGCATATGGTGCCAGTTTGTCTTGTAAATCCGTTTTGGGTCCTGAATAATGAAAAGAAAAAAGGTTTTGTGAAGTTCAGTGAGGCTTGGGTCATTAAATGCATACCTACAGCTACCAAGGAGCCATCTGCAGCCAAGTATAAGCCAAAGCAAGACACCTACAGCAAGTTCAAAGGCCATATCTCCTGTTCAAAATGTCACATACAGTCTTAAAGATCCAGCCCTGTAGAAGGAATGACTTTGTAAGGTGTACAAGAGCCAATGAAGAATTAATAGCTACAACCATCCTTGAAGTTAACCTACAAGCCTGTAGGTTCATTTACAGATGAAAACAAGCGATCATAAGCGTGAGCACAGGTTTATATCTTCGGATTCTTTCCTAAGTGTTTTATTTCCTCAAGTGTTGTCTTTTCATATTTCTTTTGGACTAAACGTGGAAGCAATTTCCTCGGACTTTTTGTCCGAGGACAAAAGTCTGAGGGATAGAAGATTTCAAGGGATTTACAAAAACCCCGGGTGCCCTCCAAAAAACCCCAGGGGCCCTCCAAAAAACCAGGGTGCCTTACAAAAAGTCCAACAAAATTACAAAGGGCCAATCCTTTGGTGAAGAAAAAGGACTTTACAAAAATCCCGAAGGGCACTTACCCTTCGAGAAGGTCCATTACAAAAGTCCGAGTGACCTTCAAAAAACCCAGGTGCCTTTTTCTTAAGGGTTATTCGCTTCGGAAGGGGCTGTTTAAAAACCTGAAGGGCAAGGTACCCTTCGGAAGGGTTGCTGACAAAAAACCTGAAGGTTAGGGTACCCTTTGGAAAGGTTCACTTCAACTTCGGGAAAGACATTTGCAAAAAACCCGAAGGTCTGTCTCGTGGTTTTCAAAGGGCTTTACAAAAAGCCCGAAGGACACCTACCCTTCGGGAAATGATCGTGACAAAAAGCCCGAAGGGCTGTTTTTTTTGGAAGGCAAGGGACAATTCTTGCGGACTTTTTGTTCACGGGAATTTGAAACCAAAAAACCCGAAGGAATGAAATACAAAGCAAAGAAAGAAGGATATCCTTCGGACAAACCTTTGGAAAAGTTGGCAAACAAGAAATCTGAAATAAATGGAGGTTTGACTGTGCATAAAAGATAAGAAATAGATATTCCACGGGAAGTTGACCTTGGATAATCCCGAGACTAAATAAAGGAAATATAGATAAAATAATCCAATGGGAAGTTGAAGACAAAAATAGAATCCTGCCAAAAATAGACATGACATAGGCAAACCAAAATAAGAGAAAATACATGCAAACAAGATCTATTTTTGGCGGATTGCTAAGTTTCAATTGACTATTTTTTTATTTGTGGTTTGACTAGTCATTCTCATGCATTCAAAAGTCCAACTTAGCTTCAAATTGAGTTCTCAGTCCAAGTTTGGCATCGTTTTCATGCAAATGAGAGCAACTCAAGGGGAGTCTATTTTGGAAACTTGGCGTAATCTTCCATGCAAAAAGAGGTTTGACTTTCAACAAACCCACCGTCCATTCTCAAATGCCAAAGAGCTGGTCTCTAATTTTAGACATGGCTCAGGCAAACATGCAAAAGCAAAGTCAAACGTATGAACTCACCATCTAATTCTAGTGCCAAGGAGCTTTCATGCAAAGAGGAAGACGACAAAATAGACTTTTGTAAAGGCTGAGTTGGATTGATTTAGCCTCTCTCCTATTTTCCAACGCCAATCTCTTGGATTTTGTAATTTTCTATATTAATAGCTTTTCATCGTTGTGAAAATCATCATTCTTTTGGCAAGACAATTTTTTGCCAAACTTTGTGTTGTAACCTTTTTCAGAATCAATAAGAAGAGGACTGTGTTTTTTCAATTTTCAACAGCTGGTATAGTGTACTTTTGTTATTGATTTGCTTAAGTGATAGATTTTCCTTCTTCTTTGTCAAATCTAGATTCGTACCTAGTTACTAGCTGATCATTTATGCAGGTCACGTTCTGTGTTTGAACGTCTTTTGTTGAGTTTATAGTGGATATTAGTGGCTTTTTAGTGCCTTTCATCAAGTCTATTTTTTTCATTTCTCTCAAGCCTAGATCATTAGATTAAACCTTTTCGTGAAATACTTATGTGTATTGATCAATTGCAGTTGAAGTTCTGCCTGTTCCTTGTTTGAATGAGTGTTCTCAGAAGCTTGATTTGAGTGGATCAACCAAATTAGGTGTACCACCATTTTAGCTAAGATTTCCTTTCAAGTTCTTTCTTCCCTTTTCCCCAGGCAGTTTGTAGCGTAGAAATTGAGATCCTCATAGATACATCTTACAGGAACCAGCCTTCTCTGGAGGTTCTTCTCATCATTGAGGCACCTACCCTTGTGAAAAGATCCCATTGTTTCAAATGGAGCGAGGATTAACCATTTCAGCACGTCTTCGATCAGGGTGCAACTCCAAATTGACAATAGTTACCATTAAAAAAATATCATACTTGCTTCGTTTAAGTCAAAACTTAAAAGTTTATTGTTTCCAAATGTCTTCATATGGTTCCATCTACATATTTCACTGCATAGTTCGTGCAAGTCTGTTCTTAGTTGTGCAAAGGTATTAGAGACCATTTCCAAAATAAGAAACTGCAAAGTCACTCTTTGCAACTGCAAGTGTCTGATTTTGCTAACAATATATAAATGCATCAACATTTTCCATAATGTTGCTCAATATTTGATACAGAACAAACTCAAGGGGGGTGTCTTACCCCTTGAAACTCTGAGAATTATGTTCCATCCAAATGTTATTATAGATGTGACAATGATCCAATGAACATTTACAATGATGCCTAATGCACGATAACTCTCAAATATTCCAACATCTATTGCTAGATTATCTATCAACTCTTGATCAAGAGGATTCATCCCTGTTGAAAAATTCAACCACAACAGTGTGATAGTAACTTTGAATCAGTCAATAAATTAATCCTCACTGATTATTGTTGCAAATTAAATACAATATGGTTTGAAACTAATAATTACTATTTTAGAAAATAAATGCAAGGTAAGGTAATTTTAGGACACAACTTAGCAAGCACGCCTCACAAGTGTAAGATACCCCCTTGTGGGAAAGGGATCATTACATCCTACTTCATATTCAAATTTGCACACTTGGGGCTTCAACCCTTTCACAAAGCTCATGTTAAGTCAAACCTTGTTAATCCGTATGACCGAGGTACAATGATAAATAATTGTCAGCAGAAGCATGATCTTTATAGCATAATGAAGCATTGTGGACAAAATTGAAGCATAATGAATACTACATGTAATTCCAGTAATTTCTCCAACTATAAGATATTTACAAGGAGAGTCCAATAATAGACCTTTGGAATATCCAAAAGTTACATCCCACAAATATTTTTGTTATTAATGAAAATATAAATGTGCAAAAGAATCAAATGCTCTTTTCAAGTTGTCGGTAGAAAATCTTCCTATTTATACTTTTCAAGAGTGTAATATTATTTTACTGAATGCTACATGGACTTTAGAGAATCGAGATTCTTTCAAAATCTCAATAAGATGGTTGGTATATTGCTATAACTTCATGCTATAGCTTCATCATTTTGTTGTGTCTCTTTCTAGATCATTATCCTTCATTTCAACTTCCTGCAGTTATCAATGATATTATTGCTGTCATACTGTACAATCTTTGTTTCCTACACTTACCTAGTCCATAATGTTAAAAATCTTACATCATCTGCTTGTCAGAAAATGCATAATGACAAAGTTCTTTACAAGTGATTCTCAACAGAAATAGTTCTTAACAATACTATTGTCATTACTTGGGATAGTGACCACATTTTGCAGGTGTCCAATTCTGAAAAATCTTATTTTAATGAGCCTTGAAAGTGTACAAATCTTGTGCATTACATGTTTTTTTACTTCATGGATCAAATCTAATTAAATTATCATAAAGAGTTATAATAGAATAGCAACCAAGTAATCCTTATATTGAGAAAACAGAACAAACATTAAAAAAGAAGAAATGTGCACACTTCAATTGAAAAATCATAAAATGTAAAATAAAATGAAAGAAAAATTTGATGCGTAATGATTTAAACCAGTTTAAGGAATTGTATAATACCATTTGGATGTCTCAATCGGCTGGGAAAGACACAACAAACAGAAAAGAAGAGTGAGATCGCAATATGGCCAATTGTCCAAAAAGAAAAATACTATAAGAATTGACTTCCAAATCATTATACCTCAGAACAGATATTTCATTGCAAAAATCTTCCACGTTCTCCACTGTCAAATCTTGTTCAAGCAAGATCTTAATTGCCACTTCCGTTCCTCTCCACACACCACGAAAAACTTCTCCAAATGAACCTTTTCAGGAAAAAAAAAAAAAAAACTCAATTTAGGAATATGAGATTAAGATCTTTGAATCAAACAACTTCTTAGGTGCGAACAACACCATAAGTCAAACCAAAAATCAGCCACTAAATCAATAACAGCCTCAAAATAAAAGATATTTGAAAACCTTATGCCACAGAAAAATACATGGCATGCCATATTTACATCATTCATGCCTCAACTACACATTATCCATGCATATTCCACCATAAATACAAATGTAACACCAATAAATGAAGAATTAAAAAATACCAAAATGCCTTAATAAATGTGAAGCTATGGATATTATGGAAGGTTGTCCAAGGGGTGATGGCATCAAAACCCATTTTGCTACCCCCTTAACCACACCAGAAACATTACAGCGGCACACCTGTAGTGAAATATAGGCTAAACTGATCCGAGCATAGCCAAGCAGTCCACACTCTCACATTGGCAGTGTTGGTTTATTCCTGTGCAGCCCCTCGCTATGCCTCTTTTTAGGCCCTTTGACGCCATGCCACATAAGTCCCAATGCTGAAATCCAAGGCACTAGACTTTTGTGCCATCACACAACATATTGGCACTCAGCCCTGGATGATGCCCTATTCAATTCGACCACCCTGAGTTGTGCACTCAGGAAACATACCACACAGGTCAGTTCAGTGACGAACCTGCACACCATGTTGAGCCTTCACACGATGTCAAACTGCACTCCCAAGGTTTACCCCACATCAGCAGACTTTCCAGCACGTCACACACCTAGAATTTGAACTGTTTTGCAACCATCTTCTATTGTAACAGCTTCCTGTAATGGTATAAATGTTCTCAATTGACCCTAATGTTGATGCCAAGTAATGTATTCTCATGAAACTTGCAATCTAGTTAGGAAAATAAGCTGTAAGTGTTCCCCCTTTCTGATCATGGGAATTCTCATTCTTAACCTTTTGGATCTTTGTACACATATATACTATATTCACTCATTTTCATATCATACAAGATCATAATTCTACTATGTCTTGGTATTTTGAAAGTCTAATGGTTTTCCACTTGTTTTTTTATTGTGTATTCATAATATAACACAATAGATTACTAGATAATTTGCTAGATTGTTCTCCAATCAACCATCCTATAATATGTAGTGCAGATCATTGGTATTAAAGCAAGCTCTATTCTAGCCATATTCATATGCACGTTCCATATCAAAACATTTGGATGGGCATTGATGCAAGAGTAAGATGGTTGATTCCCAAAAGAAACCTACTGATTCACAAAATGTCCAACAATTCAATCCATATGTTTTTAAGGATCAAAGCATTGCACTCCTTGGCCAGTTCCACAAACTCATGATGCATTGGGACCCCTGATCGAAACAACTAATTCCATCACACATGCCAAAATGACGTATTTAAAATCAGGGCCCTTTCAAGGTCCAAGTCAATTTGGGCATTCTTTTGTTTCAAGGAGAAATAGACACCGCAACACTAGATGACTAGATTTGATTGTTAAAGGACTACTTCTCCATCAATTACTTCACTAATGCCAATATGATCACCTTCACCACATTGAAGATGTTGACATCAGTCTTAACTAATGGGAAGATCACAGTGCCCATTAAGAACAAGGCTATGAACTTGTTGACACATGAGCTAAGTTTGTCAACATTGTACATGAAGAGTATTCCCCCCTCAAGCACCAAGCTCTGGTACATGACGTTCCAACAATTGTGCCAGAGGAAGGATCAATTGGTACAAGATTGCACGAACAAGCTCCATGACTACCTAGTGCACCTGCAAGAAATCACCATAGAGAAACATAGGGTATTGAAATACATTATTGGACTTTCTCCCTATATCTGCGCCAAGATGAAATTCTTGACATCTAATTCAAGGCCAAAGTGAAGATGAAGAAAAGGTTTTCTTCTTCATCTAGCACCGCGCACAAGAGAAAGCCCATGTATGGTGCGCCAAACACTCCAATTCCTAAATGGAAGCCATTGAACCAAGCAGAACAACTAAAGTGGCCTATAGCACAGCAAAAGGCCCCAACGCCATCAACACCAAACAAGGACAAGAAAAAGCAAAAGGAAAAATGGTGCCAGTGCCACCCCACAACAATTCAGAATGTTGTGCTCAACAATCCTTGATTGTGCCATTTACGTCAAGTTGGCACAAGCATAAAACATTGGTGTGGATGTTACTTGTTTGAGCACCAACACCCTCTACCAATGACAGCTTTGAGAAACGAGAATGCCCCTTTCCCACCAAGTGTTGGATCAAAGGGTCATCATCCACTTCATGTCATCATTGACATTGGGAGACTAAACAACATCATTGCACAAGATCCTCATTTGTATTCACTAAGATGGCTATAGCAAAGACATTCAGCTTTGACACTAACACACTTCGAGTATGGAATCAAGCCCATGCACAATACAATCACCTATGACATAGCACCATTGGCGGTATGTGAGATGTATATGACAGCAATAGATCCTAAAAAGCTAAGACACAACATTAATTTGTTTGAGTGAACGGTTGCATCTTCAACATCCCAGGGTCTCTTTCAAACAACAAAGTTACTTTGCTATCTACCAAGCAATATCCCAAGCTTGTTTCAAATGGGTGGAAGTTTGTATTGCTCGTGGTCTGCTCGTAGACACAAGAGCACCAGAGCAAGTATGCACTGGCAATGTGCCATGTTTCGCGCTTGTCACAACAACAACTAGACAATCTAGTGAATCAATACAAAGATGTCTTTAAAGAACCCAAAGATGTCCTCACATATTACATGGTAAAGCCTCAGATTGATTTGGACCCATCTTGACTTCCAAAAAACCTATTGTGCCACAAATCCATTTGAGAGAATGACAAGATTTGACACCAAATCCAAGAGCTTATTGATCAAGGCAAGATCAGGCCAAGCTCTTCTTATGGCAGCTCAATAGTCCTATTGCCAGAGAAAGATGCATAATGGAAATTGTGCGTTGACTACCACACACTCAACAAGATAATAGTGAAGAGTCATTATTTATTTTCGAGAATTGACAAAATTCTAGACCAGCTTCAAAGCACAAAATACTTCACCAAAATTGAATTGAATCAGGTTACTATCAAGCTCTAGTCCACCCTACATATGTTTGGAAGACAAAATTCAAAACTACGGGGGCCTTGTATACATGGTTGGTTATGCTTTTGGTTCAACCAATGTGCCAACAATACTCATGTACCTAATGAATCGCATTCTTTGGGCCTTACAAACTCCATCATCCCCTACCTTGATTATATTCTCCTTTTGAGCAAGACTTGGGAGGAGCATGTTGAGCATGTAGTGCAGCCCTAGACACATCGAGTCAACACAAGTTACAAGCCAACTTAAGCAAGTGTGCATTCGGCGCCGCACAAATCCAATACCTGAGCTACATCATTGACCATGCAGTCTTGTATGTAGATCGAAAAAAATCAAAGTAATCCAGGATTTACCAGCTCTACGCAATCTCATAGAGCTTAAGGGTTTTCTTAGACTAGGAAATTTCAGCAGCAAGTTTTCCTTGGGTACTTGTACATATCATGGCTGCCAAATCAAATCATGTGTGCCAAAGTTGGATTCCAATGGATGCCCACACAGCAATGCACCTTCGAGGAGCTAAAGCACTACTTTTGTGCCACACCCATCTTGACCATGCCATACATTATCTAACTCTTTGAGATCATGATTAATTCATGTGATTAAGCACTCAATGCAATACTTACCCAACATAGATAGTTGTTTGCACATCAATTAGATACATTCAACAACGTTGTTCAGTACTACTCCCCCTTTTAGGAGTTGTCACATCAACTACAACTTGACAATCTAATTCAGTAGTACAGAGATGTCTTTGAAGAACCCAAAGGTGTCCTCACATATTGTGTAGTAAAGCATCAATTCGATTTGGATCCATCTCCACTTCTAAATACCTTGTTGTGCCACAAATCCATTTGATAGATGCCTAGATCTAGCATCAGATTCAAGAACTTATTGATCAAGGCAAGATCATGCCAAGCTCTTCTTGTGGCAGCCCAATAGTCCTAGCACCAAAGAAGGATGGATAATAAAACTCGTGTTGATTACTGCACACTCAACAAGATAATAGTGAAGAGTCGTCAATTTTTTCCATGAATTGACAACCTTCTAGACCAGCTTCAAGGCACACAATACTTCACCAAAATCGACTTGAAGTCAGGGTATCACCAGGTTCTAGTCCCACCCTAAAGATGCTTGGAAGACAACATTCAAAACAAAGGGGGGAATGTATGAGTAGTTGGCTATGTTTTTGGTTCGACCATTGTGCCAAAATTAATCATGCACCTAATGAATGACATGCTCAGGCCCTTTACCAACTCTATGTTTGTCTACCTAGATTATATTCTCATTTTGAAAAAGACTTGGGAGGAGCATGATGAGCACATAGTGCACATCCTAGACACATTGAGTCAGCACAAGTTACAAGCCAACTTAAACAAGTGTACATTCGGTGCTGCACAAATCCAATACCTAAACTACATCATTGACCATGCAGGTATGTATGGAGATCCAAACAAATCAAAGTAATCCAAGATTGGCCAACTCTGCACAATCTCACAAAGCTCAAGAGTTTTATTGGACATGGAATTTTCTATAGTAGGTTCGTCCTTGGGTCCTCATACATATCATGGTCGCTTAATCAATCATGTGTGCCATAGTTGGATTCCAATGGACACTTGCACAACAATGTGACTTCAAGGAGCTCAAGCACTACTTTTGTGCTACATAAATCTTGGCCATGCCATACATTGCCTAACTCTTTGATAACAAGACTAATTCATGTGATTATGCACTCAATGCAATACTTACCAAACATAGATAGTTGGTCGCGGATTACTTAGAGACATTTGATGACACAGTTCAGTACTATTCCACCTACGAGGAGCTGTCCCAAATCAATAACTCGACAATCTAGTGCATCGATACAAAGATGGCTTTGAAGAACCCAAAGGTGTCCCCACACATTGTGTGGTAAAGCATCAGATCGATTTGGATCCATCTCCACTTCCAAACAATGTATCGTGCCACAAATTTATTTGAGAGAATGACAAGATATGACACCAGATTCAAGAGCTTACTGATCAAGACAAAATTCAGCCAAGTTCTTCTTGTGGCAGCTTAATAGTCCTAGCGCCAAAGAAGGATGGCTAATGGATTATGTGCATTGGCTATCACACATTCAATAAGATGATAGTGAAGATTCAGCATCAATTTCCACGAATTAACAACCTTCTAGACCAGCTTTGAGGTGCACAATACTTCACCAAAATTGACTTCAAGTCAGGTTACCCTCAAGTTCTAATCCACCTAAAGATGTTTGGAAGACAACATTCACAACAAAGAGGAACTATATGAATGGTTGGTTATGCTATTTGTTCAACCAATGTGCTAGCAATATTCATGCACCTAACGATGACATACTCAGGACCTTTACCAACTCCATCATCATCTACTTGGCTTATATTCTCATTTTGAGCAAGACTTAGGAGGAGCATATTGAGCATGTAGCACTAGTCCTAAGCACATTAAGTAGACACAAGTTACAATCCAATTTAAGCAAGTGTACATTTGGCCCCACACAGATCCAATCCCTAAGCTACATCATTGACCATGAAGGCATATATGTAGATCCAAAAAATCAAAGTAATCTAAGGTTGACCAACTTTGCACAATCTCACAGAGCTCAAGAGTTTTCTCAGACTTGTATATTTATATAATAGGTTCATCCTCCGATCCTTATACCTATTATGGTCGTTGAATCAAATCATGTGTGCCAATGTTGGATTCCAATTGACACCCACACACAAATGTGCCACTGAATCCTGGCTATGCCAAGTAATGCCTAACTCTTTGAGATCAAGACTAATTTATGTAATAATGCACTAGGTGAAATACTTACCCAACATGGACAATTAGCCCATATCAGACATTCAATGACATCATTCAGTACTACTCCACCTATGAGTTGTCACAACTCAACAATCTAGTGCAACAATGCAAAGATGTATTTGAGGAACCCCAAAGGTGTCATCACACATTGCGTGATAAAGCATCAAAACGATTTGAATCCCTCTCCACTTCCAAGAGCATATCAATAAAGGCAAGATCAGTCCAAGCTCTTCTTGTGGCACCCAAATAGTCCTAGTGCCAAAGAAGGATGGCTAATAGAAATTGTACGTTGACTATCGCACACTCAACAAGATAATAGTGATGCGTCAGTATCTATTGCCGTGAATTGAAAACCTTCTAGACCGACTTTGAAGAACAAAATACTTCACCAAAATTGACTTGAATTTAGGTTACCATCAAGTTCTAGTCCACCCTAAAGGTGGTTTGGAAGACAACATTCAAAACAAAGGGGAGACTGTATGAGTGATTGGTTATGCTTTTGGTTTGACCAATGTCCTAGCAATATTCATGCACCTAATGAATGACATGTGCAAGCCCTTTACCAACTCCATCATCATCTACCTAGATTATATTCTCATTTTGAGCAAGACTTGGGAGGAGCATGTTGACCACATAACGCACAATCTAGGCACATTGGCTCAACACAAGTTACAAGCCAACTTAAGAAAGTGTGCATTCAATGCCACGCAGATCCAATACCTGAGCTACATCATTGACCGTGTAGGCATATATGTAGATCCAAAAAAATCAAAGTAATCCAAGATTGGCCAACTCTGCACTATCTCACAAAGCTCGAGAGTTTTCTTGGACTTGAAAATTTCTACAACAAGTTCATCCTTGGGTCCTCATACATATCATGGCTATTGAATCAAATCATGTCCACCAGAGTTGGATTCCGATGGACACTTGCACAACAATGTGCCTTCGAGGAGCTCGAGCATTGCTTTTGTGCAACATTAATTCTATCCATGCCAGGAATCGCCTAACTCTTTGAGACCAAGACTAATTCATATGATTATGCACTCAATGCAACGCAATACTTTACCAACATGGGCAGTTGGTCACATATCAATTACCGACATTTAGTGACACCATTTGATGTAGTCATAGTTATAGGTCTCGGTAAAGAGATGTTTTCTATCATGCAACCCACAATTACGTAGTGGAAATAAAATAACAATAACAGAGTTTTACTACTTCAAAGATATATTACACAACATCAGACTTACAATGATCAAACATACAAACAATAACACTGGGTGCATGCTTACAAACAACAAACTAACACCACAGTGTTACCCAAGTGACTCAACTGCAATAGCTCCTTTTGGATCCACACAACAAATCTACCATAGTACTCCTTGCAACCGCTCTTAGAACTATTTTCCAATCTAGAATCAAATGCCTTATCAAATGAAGAAGACATGTTTATAGCTATACAATCCACCCATTTACATTAATTGCTTTCAACAACCCACTAAGGCCATAAATATTAAATGCTCTTGACACATCAAGATGCACTACAATCATTAAATGCACAAGTCCCAATGGTTATATGTCCCAAAATAATGTATCACATAATCATTTTTGTAATTAAATGCCAAACAATCAATCACAACTCCTTCCATTACACATCACAGTATAAATGTGTTCAGAGCAAGTGCATAGAGGAAAGTCACATGATTTCATAGGACTTTGTAAACAACAATTATCAGGAAAACCCTCGCATCATGATCATTATGTCTACACAATAATGATATCGCACTTTATCGTTGGCTTTTCTTAAAATTCATCGCATGGTTTATGCAAAGGACCAAAACTTGCAGTGACTTCATTAAGAATCTTGATGCTTGAAAATATGTTACTGATCTAGGAGGATCTCTACATTCGACATGATCAAATGGTCTACATAGTGTCTGAAACTACTTGCATACGGAAGAGTTTGTCGAGACCTTTCCAACGCAATCTACGGTTTGTTGATACGACACCGAGAGCAAATGATATGGCCAATTTAAGTTCTACGACAAGTTGTGACAAGTGGCAAAAAGGTTATAATACGCTGACGTGAACTAATGGCAGCGTGACATGTGGCAACCCAACTAGGCACCACGTGGCATACTTACACCACCTCCACTAAACCACCAAGCATACCTCCCAAAAGCTTCACGTGGCCTTATGACCAAATATAATGCTTTCGGGTTATCTATTTAAAACTCATATTCTGTGTATCCCATTGAATGTGGGATTAAAATCCTTGTAAAGCACCAAACCTTATCAAAAAAAGGCACCAAAACTGTTCAAAATGTGATGTGGGAGTGGGGATTTGAACTCTTCACTCCACACATTCCAACATTAGCCTTAACCACTTGGCTATGCCACTTTTGGTCGGGACATAAGACAAAAAATTGGTACATATCCCTTAAATTTCGGAATTTTCTAGCCAAGAAAGATGCTTAAGCCTTTTCCAAAGCAAACGTGGAGAGTGTGAGTCGAACCTCCAACCTCCTTCGACCCATCATTGGTCCCCACCAACTCAGCTACATCTGTTTTAGTAAAAAAATTTCAAGATATGGTATTTAATCTTGAATTTTGGGCAAAGGCTTATCAAAAAGGCTTAAAAAGGACAAACGAGATTTGAACCCACGACTTCACATCTATATTTGTGGGTCTTACCAACTCCACTAAGCCTAAGTTTGGTAAATGCAAGGCAAGATTTAGTTATTATGATATGATAATGACTTGTAAAGAATATTTTAAGCCTCTAACACTCCATTCGACCCAAGAATTTGGGATTGTAAGCCTAAACAAAGGCAAATGGGGCATTTATAGGGGAATTTGAACCCCGAATCCTTTGGTAAAAGGAGAGAGCCTTGACTGACCAGCCACAAACATTGAAACATTATAAATATGACAAATGTATATTTGAAGGATAATTTTTAAAAAGGTTTAAAACCTCTTTGGAGAGAGAACTAGCCCGCATTTGGGAGAACTTTGTAACTCCATTTTGGGAGAATAAGCCACTTATTGTGAGAAGTTGTTTTACCATTGTAAAGGAGAGAAGCAACACCTTATTGGGAGAACGTCTTTAGCCCTTTTTGTAAAAGGAGAAGCCCTTTGTAAAGGAGATTTAATGCAATGGTTCGTCAATTAAATGGACCTAGAGATGTAGTCCATCAATGACAAACTCTGTTATCAGCTGGTTTGTATTTGTCTCAATTTTTATCACTTGCTTGTTGTTTATTATCAGTTTTTAATGCTGATTTTAATTATAAGCCAATTTTTACATCTTTTACAAGAAATTGAGAAAATTTATATAGTATCTGATTTTTGAAGAAAATTGAGTCAATTTTGTTATGCCCATTTTCAAATCAAGTTTAGTATTAGAGTAGTTGACTGGGGATATTTTAACGTGGTTTCTAGATTTGCAAGTTTCTATTTTGCATGTGAAATATTCCGAGCCAAAAATTTTCAACTTTTCAAATTGCAAGTTACAACCAAAGCACCCGTTAAGGTTAGCAGCTAAACCAAAACGATGCTGAAGCAAGAACTCTAACCAAGAATGCGCCGGCGAACGACGAGCATATGGTCAGAGGATCCCTACAATCTATTATACTGAAAGCACGCTCGACACCAAGTATGTGCTACTCAATCCAATATGGAAATGAGGCGACCATATGGTGGAGATAACAGAAATTACAAAACAAGGAACTCTACGTCAAGTATGTGCTACCCAATCCAAAGCGGAGTAAGGGGCTACCATATGACGGAGTGAAATTAATAACAATGCTTTAATTGAAAATACTGAAGAATGAAACTACTCCACACCCAGCATGTGCTTGCTAACCCAGAAGGGAAAGTAGCTACCATAGGGCGGAGCTCTACACCCAGAATGTGCTTGCTAACCCCAATAGGGAAAGTAGCTACCATAGGGCGGAGCTAAAAAATTAATACAATAACTTCATAAACTGAACTTTTGAAATCAGATTTGAACAAATAAAGAATGGCTGCCAGTACTACTGTCAGCTTACAAAATAAGAAGAATTTGCTCTTAGAAAGAAGAAAAACCAGCCACCTATTAAATTCTTCAAATGTTCATAACTCACACAAAATTTGCTCAATCTTCCTGATTTCTGTTGCAAAGTCTCCTCCTTAAGATGGCGCCCAAGCTAGCACCCAAGATCTGATCCAATCTGCATCCAATAATTAATACAACGGATTCCAATGCAAACCCCAAGGGTGTCTTGGCTGAATGGGGCGATTTGCTCTAGAAAATAATTGCAAGCTTCAAAACTTCTGAAAATATGAGAAAAGGGGCGCCTAAGCCTAGGGAAGACCATGAAACAATGCCCAGAACCTATTTCTTTATTTTTTCCGATTTATGATTAAAAAACTAGATCTGTCATATACAGAATACCATATCTGAAACAATAATAATACCAAATAACTGATAATGAAATAACTGAAATCAATACAGAAGTAAATACAAATATCAATGACCGAATCCACCACTAGATGCTGTCTTGCAAGCATGAAATGATGCCCAAGCTAGGAGGCCTTCATTCCTCGAAGCAGTTCCAGAGCCAAAGCGGCAGCATAACAATGTCTAAAAACCAAGATACTCAAATGGTAGCCCAATGCCTTCTTTTATAGGCTTCAATTGGCATCTTCTAGAAGCTTTTTCCTTAAGAGTAGCGCCCCCTTTCCATGCAATGTGGCGCCCCCCCCTTCAAGTCCCCCTCTTTTTAAAATAACATTAAGTAATCAAGTCTAGGCCAAGGTCAACGTTAAAATATAACGTTTTTTATTATTTTATTTTATTTTAAGTGAAATTCACTTATTCCGCCAAGACTGAAATCTGAAGCCCAAAACTGAATGAATCAACTGAAAAAGGGAAGTTAACTCCTTCGACAATCCTGCTAGCTGCCAAAAATAGAATTTACTAAAAATAGTAAATTCCTGAGAATGCTCAGAAAACTGAAACGAACATACCTCTGCGAAGCTCTTGAAAAACCCAGAAGGAATTGGCCATCAAAACTCTAATCAAAGTCATCCTAAAAAAATAGGAAACCCTCAATTGCACTTTCCGAGTAGCCTACGGATTTCCGAGAATAGGCCAACGGTCATTAGGAAATCAGATTCTATAAGGGGTCATTACAGCATGTTAACCAGGTTTAAAAGCAAGCATGGTGAAGCATTGCTTGAAGAGTATAACCCAGAAATTGGTGCAAAGCATGCAAGTCAAACAATGGGATCTCTCTGAAAAGAATTTGAATCAGAGATGGCCTTCCGTCAAGCCTTTCTTGAGATGAAGAGCATGGTGGAAGAGTTGTATCGCAAAAGGAAGATGAGGCTTGAAGGCAAAAACAAAGGCAAACAAGAGGAAGAACCCTCCACCAATGGTAAGGGTAAAGGAGATGAACGTCCTAAAGCTCCTCCATCTCCTTTTAAACCTTCTAAATCATCCTTTGATGAATAAAAGAAAGCTTTTGATTATATTTCTTCCCATCAAGATGTAAATCTTTCTTTTGGTCAATTTGAGAATCATACTCGTGGTATTGGATCTAAGTTGCTAATCAAGATGGGTTTTGATGGAAAGGGCCTTGGCATCAAAGGCCAAGGAATGACTAATCCCATACAGGTTGAGGAAAGACCTCATTCTGCAAGTTTGGGATATGTTAGTGGCAAAGGAGAAGTTGGAGAATGCTCCAAAACAACTTCAGCAAGAGAAGAGCCCAAGTCACTACAGAAACAACCTCTCCATGATGGTGAGAGTAAGTGCAAGTTGGAATCAAGAAGAGGACAGCCTTTCAATCATGGGACAAGCATCTAGAATGAATGCAAAGCATCTCCAAAGAGAGATGAACTTCCCAAAGGAGGTAAAATATTTTCCTCTTATCATACTTACAAATGACAGCCCTAAAAGGTATGGCAAACATAAGACTCCAATGTTTTCTTCAATTACGAGGAGATTAGCTTTGAAACACAGACATTGTGGTATATGTATCCATGTTCTTTTTTTGGATTGAATAACCATTGTGTGGCCATGTGTTGGAAGAGAAAGTCCATAGAGAGAAAGATCGTATCCTTCAAGAAGAAGGAAACAAGTTGTAAAGACCACTCTCCAAGTCAAAATGTGGAGAATGGCAAGAAGGGCTTGCTGTCCAAAAAAATGGACAAGAATTACTGCACACATTGCAACATGAGTGGCCATTGGGTTGATGAATGTTGGGAACTTCATCCAGAACTCCATCCAAAGCTTTGCAAGGAGCCCTCCAAGAAGGAAGAAGCATCCATAAGCAAGAAGGAAGTTATGCAAGCACCCACAAAGCAAGAAGTAGCAAATGAAAGAATTGGTCTAGCACCAACAATCCAAGAGGCAGCCCATGAATAAGCCCACCTATCCAAGGAAGATCCTATCGAGAGGAAGTTGCCCAAAGAGGAGCATCCATTAGATTGGATCAGTAAGAAATGGATAGCACATTTGCATAGCTAAGTTTTGTTTAGCATGCTTAAAGCACCTCCAAATCACTTTTTATGTTTCCATTGTTGAAGAAGCATTAAAGAAACTAATCTTGTTTGTATAAGCAAGTGTGGAGGTATATCAGTGATTTAGAGTGAAATTGGAGCAGCCATCTAAGATGAGAAGCACATCATGAGCAGCCCATTATGAGAGGTTGTATCAGTGTTTATTTTGAATTCTCGTGTTTATTTTGCTTACCACTTCTTGTAGCATTTGGCAAGATGGGTAGAGAGGCACTCCATTGAGAGAGAACTCCAAGCAAAGGTTCTCCAAGTCAGTTTTTGGGGTATGACAGTAGTAGACATGCCGATAAGCATCATTAGCATGCACATGAGCTGAGGTGTTCTTCCAAGATGGAGATGAAGTGGTATCAACATGAAAGGTGCTTCCATGGTGAGTAGCACTTAATTAAAGCATTGTTCTCTTATGGATGTATGTTGGCATCCGATTTTATTTCATTGAAATATGTTTTTTTTAAATGTATGCATGTGCAATTACATGTGTGCACATTTTGTAAGACCCTTAATTGGGCAATGTTTGTAAATGTGTGTAATACATGTATATTGCATTTAAGACCCCAACAAGGGCAAATTGTAAAAGTGGTGACCTGCTATAACACCACTTAGTATGCAATGTAATTTTTTATTTTGACCTTGCTGAAAAATTGAACAAGGAGAATACGACAATATCTTAGTTGGGAGAGCATCAAACAATGCAGAGGCTAAGAGAATTTGCCAAGGAGAAGACCAAGACACCAAGAGTGCAAAAAGTTCAGTTAGCAGAGATAGAAGGGAGTCATGAACACTCTTCGTCACTTGGGTTTGCAGAATCCAGGTTGGGCAGTCAACCTCCAAGAGAGAGAAGTCAAGTATTGCCATACATGTCGGCATATTCCAAGAGATAGTCCCTATTTTGAAAGAATCTACAAATTGCAGCTCCATTGCAAGGGAGAAATAACCCCTATTTTGGGAGAATCTGCAGATTGTAGCCCCATTGCACGAGAGAAGAGCAGGCGAATGCGGGAGATAGATGCCAGAAGAACCTCAGAGATCCTCTGCAAAGTATAGCCCCATAATTGGGAGAGATAGCCGCCGATGATCATGAATCAAGGCGACAACGATCATGTTCCTTCTATTGATGTTTTGTACCTGATTACTTGAAAGAGTCGCAGGAAGAGGTTATGCTCAACAGAAGAGAGATACCATAAAATAAGAGTTGTACCTGTGGTGAATTTCTGAGAATGAAGACTTTTGGTGGACCAAAAGATTTTCAATGGGGAGGTGAGATTCGGGAGGATCTCTACATTCGACATGATAAATGGCTTGCATAGTGTCTAAAACTGCTTACATACGAAAGAGCTTGTCAAGAGCTTTCCAGTGCAATTTACGGTTTGTCGATACAACACCAGGAGCAAACGATATGGCCGATTGAAGTTCTACGACAAGTGGCAAAAAAAGGGTACAATACGCCGACATGAACCAATGGCAGTGTGACACGTGGCAACCCAACTAGCCACCATGTGGCATATTTACACCACCTCCACTAAACCACCAACCATACCTCCCAAAAGCTTCAAGTAGCCTTATGACCGAATATAGTGCTTTGGGCGTATCTATCTAAAAATCATATTTTGTGTATCCCATCGAATGTGGAATTAAAATCCTTGTAAAGTGCCAAAACTTATCAAAAAAAAGTGCTCAAATTGTTCGAAATGTGATGTGGGAGTGGGGATTTGAACCCCTCACCCCACGCATTCCAACATTAGCCTTAACCACTAGGCTACACCACTTTTGGTGGGAGATAAGACAAAAGCTTGGTACATATCCCTTAAATTTCAGAATTTTCTAGCCAAAAAAGGTGCTTAAGCCTTATCCAAAGCAAACATGGAGAGTGTGAGTCGAACCTCCAACCTCCTTTGACCCATCTTTGGTCCCCACCAACTCAGCTGTGCCATTTTTGGTAAACAGTTTTCAAGATATGGTATTTGATCTTGACTTCTGGGCAAAGGCTTAAAAAGAACAAAGGAGATTTGAACCCACGACTTCACATCTATATTCATGGGTCTTACCAACTCCACTAAGCCTAAGTTTGGTAAATGCAAGGCAAGATTTAGTTATTATGCTATGGAGATCAACTTGTAAAGGCTATTTCAAGCCTTTAACACTCCATTTGACCCATGAATGTGGGATTGTAAGCCTAAACAAAGGTAAATGGGGCATTTAGCGGGGAATTTGAACCCCAAATCCTTTGGTAAAAGGATAGAGCCTTGACCGACAAGCCACAAACACTTGAAACATTATAAATATGACAAATGTATATGTGAAGGATAATTTTTTTTTAAATGGTTTAAAGCCTCCTTGGAGAGAGAACTAGCCCCCATTTGGGAGAACTTTGTAACTCCGTTTTGGGAGAATAAGCCACTTATTGTGAGAAGTTGTTTTACCCTTGTAAAGGAGAGAAGCAGCCCCTTATTGGGAGAACATCTTTAGCCCTTTTTGTAAAAGGAGAAGCCCTTTGTAAAGGAGATTTAATGGAACGGTTCATCGATTAAATGGACCCAGAGACAATCCATCAGGGACGAACTCTGTTGTTAGTTGGTTTGCATTTCTCTCAATTTTTATCACTTTGTTGTTTATTATCAGTTTTTAATGTTGATTTTAATTATTAAGCCAATTTTATGACTTTTATGGGAAATTGGGTAAATTTATAACGTATCAAGTTTTTCGGAGAAAATTGAGTTAGTTTTGTTATGCCCATTTTCAAATCAGCTACAGACAATAGAACAACAAAAGACTTTACCACAATTTATTATCAACTAACTACTCATGCTTTTTGGTTGATGCAAGATTACGTGTGGACCTGGATGCTCCTACATCACCATTCAGTGTTACTCTACCTCTGAGATGTTGTACGCCATCATATAAGGACCGATTGGGATAGTCCAAGTTGCAATAAAGAACATGCCAAGCTTTAATGCAAAGATCAAAACACTTGAACTTGGCAGAGACATGCAGCTACCACCGGTATGGCTCGCTCAGTTCCGAAGAGGAAGACTTGAATGCGCGAAGGGCTCAAGGAGATTTTACGGTGATCTTGGGCGGTCCATTTCATGGTCAAAGCAGTCGCAACAGCAGTAGCTCCGGTCATCAACAATTTCTTCTCTCCTTTTTCCGTTCTCCCACGCAAGTCCCTCTTCTCTCTTGTCCCCTTCTATATATACGGGCTTACAAGCCATTGTAAAGGGTTCCCAATTTTTTAGATTTTGTTTTATCTTTCTGGAAGACGGAACATTCTTTGATAATTGCAAAATATGTTCAGCTTGATTAGGCTTGACCCTGTCAAGCACTTGTAAGAACTACCTCTTGATGCAATAAAAGGACTTTCTTTGCCTATCTCTTGCCTTGGATTCATGTCTGTTGAGTTGTGCACTATGGTAATGTGTGAAGGAGAATCTTCCTCATCCATGGTCCTCCTTTCTGGCCTTGTTTAGGGTGTTTTCAACGTTGTTTGCAGGTCTGATTTAGTGTTCTTTATGCCATTGATGTGATCTTTCAGTGAGTCGTAGAACTCTCTGTTTGCATTCATTGCTTCTGGAACCTTCTCCATTAAATACTAATGCAACCAGCTTGATCTTGAGATTGTGCAAGTCGGTATTGTCCTCCGCAGAATCAGTGTGGGTTCAAGCTGGTGAGATTTTCCCATTTAACTTTGGTGCATCGCCTGTTTAGCTTCTTTAAGCGCCCTTATCCCCTTTCTAACCCTTTTTCATGTGAATCATTAGTTTAACATTAGTTTAGGTGAGCATCAAAGAGGAACTAGCCTACTCCAAAGGTTCAACCTCGATACAGGATACCCACAGCTTGAAGTTGTTCCCACGCTTGTCGCTGGAAGTGAGAGAACCTGAAAAACTCTCCCACAAAGGGTGCAATTCTATGCTACAACATGTCCTAGAAGAGCTTGCTACTTGGAATAAACCCTTTGGATGCAAATGGGTATACAAGGTCAAGAATAAAGCAGGTGGAACATTTGACAAACATAAAACCATATCACATCTCGCCACTTTTTGGTCTTCCTTCTCTCCTCATATAAAGAAGTTCATCTAACCAAACATCACTAATAACACTCTATCAACATTTCAACATTTTCTTTGCCTCCTCTGAATCAGCGTTGTTTTCTTGCTGATTTGGGACATCTTGTTCGTAGCACTCAGGAGGAAGGTACATTTATGGGAAGAACATTTTATTTTTGGGACTATCTCACCACCTATGTAGATGGTTCCTTACATCCTTTCCATCCATGCAAGATATATAGTACTGATCTTTGTGTGGGGTGAAGAAGTTGTCATTAGGGGAGATTCCACATGAAATTTTTCCTTCTTTTCTCTCTTTTTTTGGGGGAGTTTTGTTCCTACGGGTTTTTTTTGCTTTACCCACTTCATGGATATATTGTACATGAGTATCTGATCAAGCCTTGTTGTCAAGACTCATACTATGGATATGTCACTTTATTTTTTGGATGACACAAAATGGTTATATGCATATTTCTTTTTAATTCTACTCTTAACTCCTCCCCACCACCAAAAACCACAGAGTTGATAGAAGTCTATGAGCAACGTAATTAATATAACAAACTATCCTATTGGTAAAATGACAAGATGCACCAAAATCTATGTATCAAGTAGATGTTTTCACATTGTGTGCTTTATCCCCAACCATAAGCACAAAGAGATCCTCCTCTTCCTTATGTTATGCAACATTGGCTTGCATCTTAATCGCTTAGTTATTTTCCTCAACCCTTAACCGTTTCCTACACAATGTTTTCTTATGGGCTAGCTGCTGCCCATAATTCTTTATTAGTTATTTTTCTCATCCCTTAATTCTTTTGATTCCCAAAGTCATAAGTTCCGCTGCTGCCCTCCTTGTTTTGTCCTCCATTCTTCTTAGCAAACTAGCCTTTGCCCTTGAAGTTTGTTGTTAAAGCCATCTTTGAACCCTCACTCCTGCTAATAATGCCAAACTGCTTTTTCCGATTGATTTATTACGAGTTTAGTGCTCAAGGTTTCATACTTCAGGTCAATGTTGGTAGCAATAATATTTAGAGTTTCAATAAAATGCTCGAATGAAGGTGGTAATCTCTCGAGACCAATTACAATCATGTATTCTTCCATTTTGTCCCTAACTATATGTAAATGTTTTCTAATATTCTTAATCTTTGCCAAATGGTCTTGTCAAGATTCATTTTCATCCATTTCAAATGAAAACAGTGAACTCTTAAGATGGCTCTACCCATGTCTAAAATTTCATGCAACTCCTTTAATCTCTTCCAAATAGTTGAAGTTTCATCACAAGTCTGCACTTTTAGTAGCATTTCGTCAGTCGTGGAGAGATTTATTAGCATCACCTCTTCTCTATTACGCCCATCAAACTTGTTTTAATCATTTTCTATTGTCGTGGGTCATCTTTCATTCCCCACCACAATCTGATCCAAACCCCTGTACTAAAAAACAGCTAGCATTTGTCATTTCCAATTATTTTTATTCTTCCCAGAAAACTTATGCTTACCTTCAAACATTATACCAGATAAACTAGCCATATTTTTTACAAAAAAACATCAACCTATCTGCTACTGAAATAGAGGCTTACAGCCAAAAATATGTTTTAGAAAGAGAAAATAGATAAATAATTTCTGGAAACAAATTAATCTACTTGAAAATGCTGAAAACATTGAATATCGCTGAAAATCACTTTTAAAATGCAAAAAATTGCTGAAAATCGGCAATATAGAATTTCCCAAAAAAAAAACAAAAATCACAATGCCATATAATTCCATGTGCAAGTACTATCATATATAATTCCATACAATTGTACGGATTTCAGGCAGTTGTCCTTTGTTGTTCCGTACAATTGTCCTCTAATGTTCCTTATGGTCCTCTGTGGATTCACTCTCTTTAATTTAACTTTAAATCGAAAAAAATGGATCCCAGTTTAAACCAAAAAAAACCTTTTCTTTGCTCAAAAGCCCTTTCAATTTCTCATTGTGTGTCATAGGTAGTCCCCTGATCCCATTGACTTTAGCAGTCCCCAAGCCTTCACCTGCTGCTTCCTAGCTTCTACTCACTATGTCTATGCCATAATATTACAAAAAACAAACACACAAATAAACCAAGTATTAATATGAGAGAACTTGAAAGAGAGAAATACTTCTATTATTTTTTCTTGGACCAGCTAGGACTCAAACCTAGGACTTCTCTTACGCATTTTTGTGTGCTCTACCACTTGAGCTACCAATGCTTTTATGATTGGGGATTTTTGGTAGGCTCCTTTTTAAGGTTTGGGGGTGGCTCATTTTCTCCAACATCCCCCCTTGAGCCATACTTTGGTGTTCAAGGCTCCTAGTCCAGCTCTGATTCCATGTTATTTTCCATGACTCAACAAGGAGTCAAACCTAGAACCTCCCTTGTGCATGCTTGGGTGTCTACCACTTAAGCTACCAGCTTTTCACACTCACATGAACTTTGAGTTCTCCAAGCTTACGGCATCTCGTGCCACGCATAGAGTCTCACAGTACCTTTCAACACTAGCAAGTTGCCTTGAGGCATACTACGCAGCCATCGTGTGTTGTGCAATGTCTTTTGAACTCTACACCTACATACCATATTCAAAATTGTGCATCACTTGTGCAAGCCTCGTAGTACCTCTTTGGGCTTCTGCAACGCTATGTAGACAGTTGCACAAGTCCCTTGCACCACACAAGAACATCCACATGTCAGCTCCTTGTTGTCACGCGACATACCAAGTGGACTCTCCAGGTCTGTGTAGACAAATTTGTCCCCCACAGGGCAAATTGTCACCCCTACTATTTGGAACTTTGCTATGGTGCCAAGTTTGTCTTGTAAATCAGTTTTGGGGTCCTTAAATGAGCATTTACAGCCACCCAAGTGGCCATCTACAGCCAGGGGAATTCTAGTCATTCAGAGGTTTCCAAGGAGCTTGCTTGATTACAGCCAAATGTGCAAATACAGCGAAGACATATAAGATGTAAGTTTATTTATTGTCTTCCCAAGGAATTTTTTTGGGCTATAATAAGTGGACTATTTCTTCAGACATTTTGTTCGAGAGAAAGAGCTCTCACAGGACTCTGTAAAAGTCCGAAAAAATGACTAAGTGGCAATCGTTCAAAGTTTCTTTTCTTTAGACTTTTTGTCAGAAAGAAAAAGGGAAAAGCATAGTTGAGAAGACCCGAAGGGCACCTGCCTTCAGGAAGGTCCAATTCAAAAGTCCCGAAGGGTATGTATCCTTCGGGCTGGTTCACTTTATGGTTTTCAAGTCAAGATAATTCATCTGAAGGACAATTTCAAAAAGCCCGAGTGCCCTTCAAAAAGCCCGAAGGGCAACTGTCCTTGCGGGGGGCACTTATGCAACGAGGTGGCCTTTACAATTCTTTCGAAATGTATGTTTTACGGAGAATAGCTCTTGCTGAAGACATCTGGGCATCACGTAGGGATGTTTACAATTTTCTCGAAGGGTATGTGCTCTTGCGAGGGACACTTCAAGTACGAATAAGACCTTGGCAAAAGATCCGAAGGACAAAATCCATTTTTTTGAAGGACACCTGCCCTTGCAGAGGTCACTTGGTAGGTGAAATGGACCTTTCCATTCTTCCGAAGGGCACTTCTAGAAGAACCTTACCCTTGTCGAGGGTACTTGGTCGGTGGCAGGACCCTTTCAAAAGTTTTGAAGGGCATTTTTTGGAAGCAGAAGCCCTTGCGGAGGGCACTGTTGTCAACCTAGAGTTGCATCCTGAATTGAAAAAGTGCTAAAATGGCTAATCCTCTCTCTGGTTGAAACAATGGGATCTTCTCATGATGGTGGGTGCCTCAATGGTGAGAACCTCCAGAGAAGGCTGGTTCTTGTAAGATGTAGCAATGGATCTCTACTCTGTGGTGTGAATCTACCATGGAAAAGGGAGAAAGAAACTTGAAAGGGAAATCCTATCTAATGACGGTGATACACCAAAATGTTGATCCACTCTACTTGGAACCTTGAACACTGAATCAAACAAGGAAAAACGAATACCTGTGATTTCAATTGATCACTATGCATAAATATTTCATGAGAAGGTTTGATCCAATGAAAAAAATGAGGAAAAACGATGGAGAGAGGTCTGATACAAGACACTTTGTAGCCACCTAACATCCTCTTATAGCTTCAGCAAAAGACATATAGAACACTGAACATGACTTGCATAACATGATGAGCTAGCAACTAGGTACGAATCAAAATTTGGGAACGGAGAGAAATCTACCACGTATGCAAATTGCTGAATGAATGTACACTATGCCAGCACTTGAAATTTGAAAGTACAGTCCTATTGATTGAAGAGGTTACACAACTCACCAATGGCAGAGTCTGGTATTACCAAGAGGGATGATTTTACAACACTGAAAAGCCATTAATATAAAAATTTACAACAAGCCAAGAGATTGGCGTTGAAAATAAAGAGGGAGTAAACTCAAACCAACTCAGCGTTTACAAAAGTCTATTTTGTCTTGCATGAAAATTCCTTGCATTGAAAATAGAAGACAAGCTTTGGATGCATGACACCTACGAATAGATATCTTGACTTGAAAACTAGTCAACTTCAAAACAAGAATAGTCGAATTCACTTGAATGGCTGGAACGTTTGAAAGTCTCCCATTTGCATAAAATCAATGCAAATGCCAAATTAAGAATTGCGTTTGAACTACCGGAACGTTTCGAGCAAACGAGAGTGTGTGCATGGAATTTCTCGCTGTTTGAAACGTTCAACACTTTGCCTGTTCATCATGCAAGACAACTCTATTTTTAGAACTGAAGCATGTTGGCTTTCTTAAACACATTCACTTCGTTCAAGTCACTTCACGTTAGTCCGTGCATGATCTTTGTTTACCCTGCCTTTGTCCTTATTCTGCGTTTGTTTTATTCGTTGTTCATGCTTATGTCCATGTTCAGTTCTGCTTTAATCTTTGCTCATGCCTCTATTTTTGCGTTTGTCTTTCTTCTTGTTCAATTCTGGCTTAGTCCTGTGTTCTGCTTTAATTCGAGAATCGGGCTTTATTTTAGCTTTTGTCCTTCGGACAAATTGTTCGAAGGACTCTCTGTCTTTTCTCTTTCTCGAGCTTGGCATTTCCTTTTCTCTTTTTTGGCTTTGGCTTGCGCCCTTGTCTTTTCTATCGGGTTTTTTGAAACTATCCTTGTTCCTTCAAACTTTTTATCCGAAGGAATTTCTTTAGACAAAAAGTCCAAAGGAATTCGTTTCCTTGCCAATTTTTCCGAATTTATTCCTTTTAGGCTCTTATGTCTTGCCTTTGATTTTCTTCGGACTTTTGTTGACTTCAAATTCCTGCAGATTTCTTGTTTGACAATTATTTTGAAGGATCCTTCTTTGCCTTGTTCTTTTATTTTTTCCGGATTTTTTATCCTCCCGAATTTCTTTGGACTTTGTCTCCTTTGGCTATCTTTTCCTCAAAGGGCAAGTGCCCTTCGGGAACTTTGCTTTTGTCCTTTGCTTATGTCTCTGCCCTCTGCAAGGGCTTCTGCTTCCCAATAATGCCCTTCAGAGCTTTTGAAAGGGTCCTGCCACTGACCAAGTGCCCTCCACAAGGGCAAGCGTCCTTCAAAAAAATGAATTTTGTCCTTTGGAATTTTGCAAAGGTCTTCTTCATGCTTGAAGTGTTCCCCGCAAGGGCACATACCCTTCGGGGAAATTGTAAGTGTCCCTACGCGACGCCTAGATGTCCTCCACAAGGGCTATGTCTTCTAGGAGTGCCCTTCAAAACTTTTGAAAAGGTCCACTTCACCGACCATGTGCCCTCCGGAAGGGCATGTTTGCCTTCAAAAGTGTCCTTCAGAAGAATTGTAGGGCACCTGGGCTTTTTGTAGGTCACCAGGGCTTTTTCAAGGGAACTTGATCTTTTTGAAGGTCATCCGGGCTTTTTGTAACTGTCCTTATTCCTTCGGACTTTTGTCTTGACTTGAAAACCAGTCTGCTCAACTGTGCTTTTCTCCTTTCTTTTGGACAAAAAGTCCAAAGAAAATAAGCCTTGAACGATTGCCACTTAGTCATTTTTTCAGACTTTTACACAATCCTTTGAGAGCTCTTTCTCTTGGACAAAATGTCCGAAGAAATGGTCCACATCTTATAACCAAAAAATTCCTTGGAAAGACAAAATAAATAAACTTACAGCTTGTATATCTTGGCTGTATTTGCACATTTGGCTATAATCAAGCAAGCTCTTTGGAAACCTCTGAATGACTAAAATTCCCCTGGCTGTAGATGGCCACTTGGGTGGCTGTAAATGCTCATTTAAGGACCCCAAAACTGATTCCCAAGACAAACTTGGCACCTTAGCAAAGTTCTAAATAGTAGGGGTGACAATTTGCCTTGTGGGGGGCAAAATTGTCAACATTTTTGGCGACTTTGCTGGGAAGCATGCCTACTATGATAAAGAACTTAGACCATATAGATGCTATTCGAACTCCCAAATGGTGAACCTAATTTCTGACTGAAAATCTCCTTCTAACATTGGCTGAAGTAACCTTTCTCTCTAAAAAAAAGGGAAAAACACGAAAGCAGGAAAACTACCTAAGAAGCAAATGTGCAAACAAGCACTTATTAAACAAAACTGAAGCAAACAAATGTGCTTGAACAGCACTTGGAGGGAAGCAAAAACAACTATGTACATACAGCTTTGCTCTTCAATAGCAATGTTTCAGATGTATCCCATTGACTGGAATTGGAAGCTCTTGGCCGTCCATCCTAGCATGTTGGAAGGCGTTGTGGGATTTGCAGCTAGAAATCATGTATGGGTCACTCCAAAGGGAATCAAACTTCGCGTGCCTTCCTGGTTTAACTCAATCCTCATCCCACTTGAGGACCAAATCTCCTTCATTGAAGCTTCGTGAGGAAGCTCCTTTTTAAATGTTCTTTTCACTTGTGCTTGATGACTTTCCATGGCTAGCATGGATTGATTTCTTGTCTCTTCCAACTCCACAAGCTCTGCATACCTGATTTTCAAAGGCTCATTCTCCAACAACTCAAGTTGATGCATTAGTTTTAAAGCTAGAAACTCAAGAGAAATAGGTAACCTTGCTTCCTTACCAAAGACTAGCTTGTATGGAGAGTTGGCTATTGACCTCTTGTAGGTGATCCTATCAACCCATAGAGTTGACTTCAACTTGAGATGCCACGACCTTTGATTGTCTTCAATAGTTCTTCGTATGATCCTTAAGAGGTTCTTGTTTGTAGCTTCAGCAAGGCCATTTCCTTGTGGATAATAATTCGATGAAGTGTTGAGATAAACTCCGTGTTGAACAGCCCATTCGTTGATGCTAGATCCCACAAGCCATTGCATTTTTAGAAATAATGGTTGAAGGAACTCCAAACCTAGTAAGCAAACCTTCATAGAAATCAAGAACATTAGTTTCATTTGCTTCTTTCAATGCAATTGCTTCCGTCCAACGTGTGAAGTAATCCGTAGCTATTAGAATCCACTTATGCCCTGAACTCGAAGGAGGATTAATGAGACCAATAAAGTCCACTCCCCACTGGACAAAAGGCTGATCCACTGCAATTCGTTGAAGGGGCAAGGCTGCAAGTTTAACTTTTCCTACAAACATAGCACATTGTTCGCTCTTCCTAACCCATGTATGACAATCACCAAATATAGTAGGCCAATAGTACCCACCTCTCATGATTTTACGTGCTGTAGTTCTTGCGAAAACGTGTCCACCATGTCCATCATGGAATTCTGCAAGTAATATTTGAGTTTGGCTTGGTTCCACACACCTTCGTAACATTCCATTAATATCCTTTTTGAATAAAACACCATCAACGAGCAAGAATGGAATTGATTGCAATCTGAAATACCTTCTTTTTGAAGTACTTAAGTGAAAAGGGTAAAAACCATCTTGCAGATAGCTTACCAAATCACGAAACCAACTGGAAGGTGAGATGCGAATAGCATCAATCTCTTCATCATTTGACACTAAAATAGCTTCATTAGTTTCTTGCAAGTCCTAAGCTAGATGCTCACAAAGTCCTTTGCCTCTAACCAACTTTGTAACCTTAATTTCTACGTCATATTCCATTACCTTGGTTATCCAACCAGCCCTCTTCTAATTTATGTCTTTGTTTAAAAGAAATTCTTTGATGCTTGGATGAGCAACCATTAGATTTATTTTATTATTAGACAACAAGTGCCTAAATTTCTTCAAAGATCTTATAACTAAAAGGACATGTTTTTCAACAAAAGAATACCTTGTTTCATACTCCAAGCCTTGGCTGTAGAAAGCTATTGGCTGCTCCAAATCTTCATGATTCTGCTGTATAAGAATGTCTGAAATGGTGTCCATATTAGCATACGTATACAGAATGAAATCTTTCGTAAAATCTGGATTTAAAATCGTAGGAGCACTTGCTATGGCTTTCTTGACATCTTCAAACCCTGTTACTCCCCCCTTGGACCAACTGAAGTTCTGATTTTTCTTTAACATGGCTGTAAGTGGTTTAGCCACAGTAACGAAATCTGAAATGTATCTCCTTATAAAATTGATTTTACAATAAAAACTTTGCAAAGCCTTTTTGCTCTTAGACAAGGAGAGTGCAAGAATGGATTGAATCCTTTCAAAATCTATGTTTAAACCATGCTTTGAAACAACATGTCCAAGAAGTTTACCTTCATGAACTGAAAATACACATTTTTGGGGATTTAGATATATCCCACATTGCCTACACCTTTCAAAAATTTGCTTGAGATGAACCATGTGATCTTTTGGATATTTTGAAAACAATGTTATATCATCCAAATAAACAAGCACAAACCTGTTAAGAAGGCCTTGGAAGGCCATATCCATGGATCTTTGAAAGGTTGCTTCAGCATTGGACAAACTGAATGGCATCTTTCTATATCCAAATGTCCCCCATTTAGTCGTGAACGTTGTCTTGAATTGGTCCTCTTTTTTTATCAAAATCTGATTGTAACCACTATATTCATCCAACAAGGAGAACATCTCTGAACCTGCAACAAACTATAAAATTTGTTCCATTGATGGCAATGGATAGTGGTCTTTAAGCGAAGCCCTGTTTAAATCATGGAAATCAACACACAAACAAATCTCACCATTTTTTTTCCGTACTGGAATGAGGTTCGCCACCCAAGTTGAGTGCTTGATTGAAAATATAATAGTTGATTCTCTGAGCTTGTGAAGCTCAACTCGCATCAAAGGCTCAAGCTTTGGATTGATTGGCTTTTGTCTTTGTCTCACTGGTTTAATTTCTTTTTCTAACTCAATGGTGTGATGAGCCAAACTTGGATCAAAACCTTTGAGATCACTATACTGCCATGCGAATATATCAACAAAACTTGTGTATAAATCAATGAAAGCTTTCTTTTGTGGAGGAGTGCATACCTTGCCCAATTTCAAAATTTTACCAGCTGCAATCTCTACATTGGCATAGTGCTCTTCCTTTGTTGACAAGGATGGTTTCTCTTTTCTTATCTCATCATCTTCACTAAAAATATTTTCAAGAGTGACCAATCCCTTGGGTAGCTTATTAGTTTTCATGTTGTACACCCTGATCACCATACTGCTGTAAGTGTTTTGACTGATTTTTTAAAGAAAACTCGGCCTCTTCTTGCAAAAATCTCACAATTTGATTGTCATTTTCAAACACTTGTCAATTTTTTCGGTTATCTAGAACAGAAGGCCTTACAATTACTTTTATATGTGACTATAAAATGTCACTTTTTACATCAGCTGGAATATCAAATTGTGCCCCAACAGCAGCCAACCTATCAACATGTTTATTCATATCTCTTGGTATTGCCTGAATATTAAAAGCCTGAAAATCTTCAAGTAAATCCCAAACTCTGTGTTTGTAAGATTAAAGCAACAAATTCTTGCATATATTCAAACCTCTTACTTGGTTGACTACAAGTTCACTATCTCCAAACATTTGCAAACAATTTACTTTCATCTTTCTAGCCCACTGCAAACCGTGAACTAATGCTTCATATTCAGCAACGTTGTTTGAACAGTCGAACTGAAATTTAATAGAGGAGAAATACCTTTGTTCTGTAGGAGAAATTAACATCATTCCAGCGCTGGTTCCATGCTTATTTCTTGATCCATCGAAATACAATTGCCACAAGCCTTCATTAGATTCGTCTTCTTTGACCATAGCTGAAATTTGTGCTTCGTTCTCATGAAGACAATACACACGAACACCTTCCTCTTCAATCAGCTTGTAGGGATCATGCTCATGCTCATGCAAGGTGGAAGCCCACTCATCAAGAAACAAATCTGGAACTCTATCCAAAGGTGAGTCCTTTTCTATATCACTAGTTTGTAATATTTCATCTGAGATGATACAATTTGCATTGACAACCCTTGACATATAAGGCTCCATATGAAAACGTGCAATAGGCTCTGAATGAATTGTTACTTTTGTGCAATACGCTGCGCTTTTGTACTTTGAGCAAAAATACTAGGAGCACTTGAAATATTTGCTACCACTTGGGCTTCCTCAACAGCGCTTCTTTTAGTTCTCTGATAAGTTATAGCTGCAACTTGACCACATGAATCGTTAGTTTCAACACCTTTAGTAAAAGCAACATGATGATCGACCTATCAATTTACATTAATAGCATCAGGCTACCCTTGAACTTGATGAGTCACTCCTTGTGATGTCAAACTTGTATCTTGATATTGACTTTCTTGAAAAAAGAACTCTTCTTGTGTCATATGTGGCATGGTGATGTTCTGTGATACCAAGCCCTGGTTTTGAGCATCCTTAAGATTTGAGGGCTGCCAACCTAAATCCTGCACCAAATTATTTTGTGGGGTTGGAACAATGGCTTTTGAAGTGGAAGGAGCATTCAGATCAAGAGCAGCATATAGCTTAGTTGGAGTTATGGCTCCTTGTGCTTGATAGGGTGGTCTATTTTCTCTGAAACCTTAATAAAGAGACCTTTGATCTTTGAAAGACTGATAATTGTTATGATTTCGCTGTTGATAGAGCTTATTTGATTGAAATTGCTGACTTTTGAGCTGTACTATTTCATTTCCAAAAGATTGTAGCAAACTTTTCAACTCTCTTATCTCACTAGCTTGACTAGTAGGGGCTGCAATAGGAACTTGAGGTGCTGGAATTGGAGCCAAAGATGGAATTTGAGGAACTCGTGGGTTTGGTACAAAACTTATTTATGAAAATATAGGCATTGGAAGTCTTGGAGAAAACTTACCTGGTTGTATCAAACTATTTTCTGCCCTTATTGCAACTTCATAAGCATCTCGCAAAGTAGTACCACCCATTGATTGTATCATCACACTAATGTCAAAATTAAGAGCTTTCAAAAAATATAGAAATGCATATTCAGGAGATGGCCTAATCAGAACCAGTATCTTGGTCCATGTCTTTTGGAATCGAAAATGAACTCATGAGGAGTTTCTCTGTATCGCAGTTAATTGCTTAACAAAAGATAAGTGATCAGATTTGTCTTCAAACTGCTTGACTAAGGCTGCACACAATTCATCCCAGGTGGAAACGGATCTAAGTGGGAGGGTTCTATACCACTGTAATGTTTTTCCTTTGAAAGAAGCAGCAACCAATCTGATAGCAACATTATGAACTGAACAAAGATTAACCACATCCTGGATATGCTCAATAGGGGTTGTTTGATTTTCTCTTGAGAAGAATAGAATGCTTTTGAGGGCAGATACATGAATGTCGTCTAACTGTGCTAGATTCAGTGGACTTCCCCTATTGAATGGAGCAAACACTTGATTTCTAACGGCCATCTAAATGGTGGGGATTGCAGTGTTTAGAACGATAGGATGAGAGGGAAGTAAATATTCCCTTTGAGGATATGGATTTGCCCTCCTAGACCTTGCTCTTTTATAAGTAACAAATTCAAGAGGAATACCTTTACTTACTAATCTTGTGGTAACCTTTGACATGAACGGATTCTTTGAATGATGCTATGAACTCTGCAACTGGATGTAGATGAATATCCTCTGCTGCTACGAAAACTTTATGTAAAGAACTTTTTCGTGATCCCACTGGGGGTGCCAAAAACTGTTATCAACCTGGAGTTGCACCCTGAATCGAAGACATGCTGAAATAGCTAATCCTCTCTCCGGTTGAAACAATGGGATTATTCATGAGGGTGGATGCCTCAATGGTAAGAAGAACCTCCAGAGAAGGCTGGTTCCTATAAGATGTATCAATCGATCTCTACTCTATGCTGCAAATCTAGAATGGAAACGGGAGAAAGAAACTTGAAAAGGAAATCCTATCTAATGACAGTGATACACCAAAATGTTGATCCCTCTCTTGGTAAGCCCAGATTCTGCCATTCATGAGTTGTGTAACCTCTTCAATCAATAGGACTGTACTTTCAAATTTCAAGTGTTGGCATAGTGTACATTCATTCAGTAATTTGCATACGTGATAGATTTCTCTCCCTTCCCAAATTTTGATTCGTACCTAGTTGTTAGTTCATGTTATGCAACTTATGTTCAATGTTTTATGTCTTTTGTTGAAACTGTAAGTGGATGTTAGGTGACTACAAAGTGTCTTGTATCAGACCTCTCTCGATTGTTTTCCCTCACATTTTTTGTCATTGGATCTAACCTTCTCATGAAATATTTATGCATAGTGATCAATTGAAATCAAAGGTCTTCCTTTTCCCTTGTTTGATTCAGTCTTTAAAGATCCAAGTAGAGTGGATCAACATTTTGGTGTATCACCGTCATTAGGGATACACTTACAGGAACCAGCCTTCTCTGGAGGTTCTTCTAACCATTGAAACACCCACCCTCGTGAGAAGATCCCATTGTTTCAACCGAAGAGAGAATTAGCTATTTCAGCACGTCTTCAATTCAGAGTGCAACTCTAGGTTGACAACAAGCACCTCCATAAAACGAAGGACAAAAGCAAAGTTCCCAAAGGGCACCTGCGCTTCGGGGAAAGATAGCCAAAGGAGACGAATTGCTTCGGAATTTTTGTCCAAAGGAATTCCTTCGGGCAAAAAGTCCAAAAGAATTCGGTAAGGACAAAAAGCCCGATAGAAAAGACAAGTGCGTAAGCAAAGGCCAAAAAAGAGAAAAGCAAATGCCAAGACCGGAAAAGAGAAGAGACAGAGTGTCCTTCAGACAATTTGTCCAAAGGATGAAAACTAAAATAAAGCCCGAAACCCAAATTAAAATAGAACACAGGGAAAGCCAAAGAAAACATGAAGTGAACTGAGCATGATCAATAGTATGAACAGTGAATAAAACAAACACATAATAGAAACAAAGACAGGATGAATAAAGATCATGCACAGACTAACGTGAGTAACTCCAACATAGTGAACGCATTTAAGAAAGCAAGCATGCTTCAGTTCTGAAAATAGAGTTGTCATGCATGATAAACGGGCAAAGCGTTGAACATTTCAAACAGCCATAAATTCCATGCACGCACCCTCATTTGTCTCAAAGCTTGAAATGTTCCAACGGTTCAAACGTAATTCTTAATTTGGCATTTGCATTGATTTCATACAAAAGGGAGACGTTCAAATGTTCGAGCAGTTCCAGTGGATTTGACTACTTTTGTTTTGGAGTTCACTGGTTTTCAAGTCAAGACATCTATTCGTAGATTTCATGCATCCAAAGCTTGTCTTTTTTTTTTTCTTTTTCAATGTCAAGGATTCTTCATGCAAGACAGCCAAGTATAAGCCAAGGAAAGACAAATTTGGAAGACTCATGCAACATAATTTGGACTTGGGCTAATGAAGAGTTGACTTCCTCTCCTATTTTCAACACCAATCTTTTGATTTTTTATATTAATGATTTTTCAGCCTTGTAAAATCATTCCTCTTTTGGTAAGACCAGACTCTGTCATTGGTGAGTTGTGTAACCTCTTTAATCAATAGAAGGACTGTACTGTCAGATTTCAAGTGTTAGCATAGTGTACATTCATTCAGCAATTTGCATACGTGGTAGATTCCTCTCACTTCTCAAATTCTGATTCATACCTAATTGCTAGCTTATCATGTTATGCAGGGCATGTTCAGTGTTTTATGTCTTTTGTTGACGTTGTAAGTGAATGTTAGGTCGTTGCATAGTGTCTTCTATTAGACCTCTCTCTATCGTTTTTCCTCACGTTTTTTATCATTGGATTGAACCTTCTCATGAAATATTTATGCATAGTGATCAATTGAAATCAAAGGTCTTCATTTTCCCTTGTTTGTTCAGTGTTCAAAGTTCCAAGTAGGGTGGATCAACATTCTAGTGTATCACCGTCATTAGGTAGGATTTTCCCTTCAAGTTTCTCTCCCTTTTCCATGGTAGTCTACAGCACATAGTAGAGATTCGCATTGATACATCTTATAGAAACCAGCCTTCTCTGAAGGTTCTCACCATTGAGGCACCCACCCTCGTGAGAAGATCCCATTGTTTCAACTGGAGAGAGGATTAGCCATTTCAACACGTCTTTGATTCAAAGTGCAACTCCAGGTTGACAATAGTTTTTGGCACACCCGATGGGTCCATGAAAAAGATTTTTGCATAGAGTTTTCGCAGCAGCAGAGGATATTCATCTACAACTAGTTGCAGAGTTCATAGCATCATTCAGGCAATCCGTTCATGCCAAAGGTCACTACAAGATCAACAAGTAAGGGTATTCCTTTTGAATTTGTAACTTATATAAGAGCAAGGTCTAGGAGGGCAAATCCATATCCTTAAAGAGAATGTTTACCTCCCCCTCATCGTTCTAAACACTGCAATCCCCACTATCCACATGGCTGTTAAAAATCAAGTGTTTGCTCCAATCAATAGAGGAAGTCCACTAAATCTAGCACAGTTAGATGACATCCCTGTAACTACCCTCAAAAGTATTTCATTCTTCTCAGGAGAAAATCAAACAACCCCTATTGAGCATATCCAGGATGTGGCTAATCTTTGTTCAGTTCATGATGTTGTTAAGAATAATGTTGCTATTAGATTGTTTGTTGCTTTTTTCAAAGAAAAAGCATTACAGTGGTATAGAACCCTCCCATTTAGATCCATTTCCTCCTGGGATGAATTAGGTGCAGCCTTAGTCAAACAGTTTGAAGACAAATTTGATCACTTATCTTTAGTTGAGCAATTAACTGCCATACAGAGAGCTCTTCATGAGTTCATGTCCGATTTTAATCTCAGATTCTAGAAGACATGGACAAGAATACCTGTTCTGATTAGGCCATCCCCTAAATATGCATTTTCGTATTTTTTGAAAGCTCTTAATTCTGACATTAGTGTGATGATACAGTCAATGGGTGTTACTACTTTGCTAGATGCTTATGAAGTTGCAATAAGGGAAGAAAATAGTTTGATACAAGCAAATAAGCTTTCTCCAAGACCTCCAATGCCCATATTTTCAAAAATAAGTTCTGTACCAGCCCCATGAGTTCCTCAAATTCCATCCTTGGCTCCAATTTCAGCACCTCAAGTTCCTATTGCAGCTCCTACTAGTCAAGCTAGTGAGATAGGAGAGTTGAAAAGTTTGCTACAATCTTTTGGAAATGAAATAGTATAGCTCAAAAGGCAGCAATTTCAGTCAAATAGGCCCTATCAACAGCAAAATCAGAACAACTATCAGTCTTTCAAAGATCAAAGGTCTCCTTATCAAGGTTTCAGAAAAAATAGACAATCCTATCAAGCACAAAGAGCCATAACTCCAGCCAAGCCATATGTTGCTCTTGATCCGAATGCTCCTTGCACTTCAAAAGCCATTGTTCCAACCCCACCCAAAAATAATTTAGTGCATGATTTAGGTTGGCAGCCCTCAAATCTCAATGATGCTCAAAATCAAGCCTTGGTATCACAGAACATCACCATGCCATATATGACACAAGAAGAGTTCTCTTTTCAAGGAGGTCAGTATCAAAATATAGGTTTGACATCACAAGGAGTGACTCATCAACTTCAAGGGTAGCCTAATGCTATTAATGTAAATTGGCAAGTTGATGATATGTTGCTTTTACTCAGGATGTTAAAATTAACGATTTAAGTGGTCAAGTTGCAGCGATAACCTATCAAAGAACTAAAAGAAGAGTTGTTGATAAAGCCCAAGTGGTAGCAAATACTTAAAGTACTCATAGTATTGTTGTTAAAATTACAAAAGAGCAGCTTGCTGCCCCCACAGCCGAAAAAAATCAGAATATAGAAATTAGTAAAGTGCAACAAATACCTCTAATTCATGAGTAGCAAGTACCTTAGAAAGTGCAATCAAAGGTTAGTGCTTCTCAATTCAGTATTGTAAATAAAATGAAGTCTAACATCAGCATTTGCATGTGGGTTTCTCTTTCAATACCAGGGCAAAAAAATAAACTCATTCAAGAACTTTCAACTCTTGAATTGTCTCCAAAACCGATTGAGAAAGGTGTTGTCTTGACAAATTCGGATCAGCGAACTAAGCAACAGGTGCAGCAAGGAGATAAGATGTCAAAAGTGGACAAAACTGAGATAAAATCAAAGAAAACTCCTCATTTTTATCATTTTTTAATAGTATGGTGGATAGTGGAGCTAGCAGTACAGTAATGCCTAAACAGATTGAAGACAAACTCGACCTTGCTTATGAGCCAAATACTAAAGGAGTATTGCAGTTGGATGGTTCACCAGCAAAGACAGTAAGCATTATCAAAGATTTGAAATTGACATTACATGCTTGTCCTAATGTTACTATTCAACAGGATGTTGTAGTGGTGGACTTGCCTCCTTATTTTGCTGTCTTTCAAGGGACTTCACTTCAAAGATTGGAAGATATTTATTAACTGATTGGACCTATTTGCTGTTCAGAACCCGGTATGGTACCAAGGTAACAATTCATTCAAAACCTATCGCATGTTTTCATATGGAGCCTTATACGCCAAGTGTTGTCAATGCAAATTGTATCTCATATGAAATATTACAAACTAATGATGTAGAAAAAGACTCACCTTTGGATGGAGTTCTAATTTTGTTTCTTGATGAATGGGCTTCTACCATGCATGACCATGATCCCTACAAGCTGATTGAAGAGAAAGGTCTTGGTGTGTATTGTCTTCATGAGAACCATGCACCAATTCCATCCATGGTCAAAAAAGACGAATCTAATGAAGGCTTGTAGCAATTGTACTTTGATGGATCAAGAAATAAGCATGGAATCGGAGCTGAAATTATGTTAATTTCTCCTACAAAACAAAGGTATTTCTCCTCTATTAAATTACAGTTTGGTTGTTCAAACAATGTTGCTGAATATGAAGCACTAGTTCATGGTTTGCAGTGGGCAAGGAAAATAAAAGTTAATTGTTTGCAAGTGTTTGGAGATAGTGAACTTGTAGTCCACCAAGTAAGAGGTGTGAATGTATGCAAGAGTCTGTTGCTTTGATCTTACAGACATAGAGTTTGGGATTTACTTGAAGATTTTCAGGCTTTTAATATTCAGGGAATACCAAGAGATAGAAATAAACATGCTGATAGGTTGGCCGCTATGGAGACACAATTTAACATTCCAGCTGATGTAAAAAATGACAATTTTCAGTCACATATAAAGGTAGTTGTAAGGCCTTCTATTCTGGATAACCAAGAGAATTGACAGGTGTTTGAAAATGACAATCAAATTGTGAGATTTTGCAGGAAGAGGTTGAGTTTTCTTTAAAAAATCAGTCGAAACACTTACAACAGTATGGTGATCAGATTGTACAACTGAAAATGAATAGTCTACCCAAGGGATTGGTCACTCTTGAAAATATTTTCAGTGAAGATGATGAGCAAGGAAAAAGAAAACATCCTTGTCAACAAACAAAGAGCACTATGCCAATGTAGAGATTGCAGCTAGTAAAATTTTGAAATTGGGCAAGGTATGCACTCCTCCACTAGAGAAAGCTTTCATTGATTTATGCACAAGTTTTGTTGATATATTTGCATGGCAGTATAGTGATCTCAAAGGTTTTGATCCAAGTTTGGCTCAACACACCATTGAGGTAGAAAAAGAAACTAAACCAGTGAGACAAAGACAAAAGCCAATCAATCCAAAGCTTGAGCCTTTGATGCGAGTTGAGCTTCACAAGCTCAGAGAATCAGCTATGATATTTTCAATCAAGCACTCAACTTGGGTGGCGAACCTCATTCCAGTACGGAAAAAAAATGGTGAGATTTGTTTGTGTGTTGATTTCCATGATTTAAACAAGGCTTCACTTAAAGACCACTATCCATTGCCATCAATGGAACAAATTTTACAGCTTGTTGCAGGTTCAAAGAGGTTTTCCTTATCGGATAGATATAGTGGTTACAATCAAATTTTAGTCAAAGAAGAGAACCAATTCAAGACAGCCTTCACGACTATGTGGGGGACATTTGCATACAGAAAGATGCCATTCGGTTTGTCTAATATTGGAGCAAACTTTCAGAAAGCCATGGATATGGCCTTCCAAGGCCTTCTTAATAGGTTTGTGCTTGTTTATTTGGATGATATAACAGTGTTTTCAAAAGATACAGAAGATCACATGGTTCATCTCAAGCAAGTTTTTGAAAGGTGTAGGTAATTTGAGATATCTCTAAATCCCAAAAAGTGTGTATTTTCAGTTCATGAAGGTAAGCTTCTTGGAAATGTTTCAAAGCAAGTTTTAAACATAGATTCTAAAAGGATTCAATCCATTCTTGCACTCTCCTTGCCTAAGAGCAAAAAGGCTTTGCAAAGTTTATTTGAAAAAATCAATTTTATAAGGAGATACATTTCAGATTTCGCTATTGTAGCTAAACCACTTAAAATAATGCTAAAGAAAAATCAGAACTTCAGCTGGTCCAAGGAGGGAGTAACAGGATTTGCAGATGTTAAGAAAGCCATAGCAAGTGCTCCTACACTTTTAAATCCATATTTTACAAAAGATTTCATTTTGTAAACATATGCTAATGTGGACACCATTTCCAGCATTCTTATGCAACAGAATCATGAAGATTTGGAGCAGCCAATAGCTTTCTACAGCAAAGGCTTGGAGGAGTATGCAACAAGGTATTATTTTGTTGAAAAGCATGTCCTTTCAGTTATAAGATCTCTGAAAAAATTTAGGTACTTGTCTAATAATAAAATACATCTAATGGTTGCTCATCCAAGCATCAAAGAATTTCATCTGAACAAAGACATAAATGAGAAGAGCGTTGGTTGGATAACCACGGTAATGGAATATGACGTGGAAATTAGGGTTACAAAGCTGGTTAGAGGCAAAGGACTTTGTGAGCATCTAGCTCAGGACATGCAAGAAACTAATGAAGTTGTTTTAGTGTCAAATGATGAAGAGATTTTTGTTGTTCATACCTCAACTTCCAACGGGTTTCGTGATTTGGTAAGCTATCTGCAAGATGGTTTTTACCCCTCTCACCTAAGTGCTTCAAAAAGAAGGTATTTCAAATTGCAATCAATTCCATTCTTGCTTGTTGATGGTGCTTTGTTCAAAAAAGATATTAATGGAGTGTTACTAAGGTGTGTGGAACCAAGCCAAACTGAAAGGTTACTTAAAGAATTCCATGATGGACATGGTGGAAGACACTTTTTCGTAAGAACTACAGCACTTAAAATCATCAGAGGTGGGTACTATTGGCCTACTATATTTGGCAATTGCCATACATGGGTTAGGAAGTGCAAACAATGTGTTGTGTTTGTAGGAAAAGTTAAACTTGCAGCCCTGCCCCTTTAGTCAATTGCAGTGGATCAACGTTTTGTTCAATGAGGATTGAACTTTATTGGTCTCATTAATCCTCCTTCGAGTTCAGGGCATAAGTGGATTCTAACAGCTACAGATTACTTCACACGTTAGACAAAAGCGATTGCATTGAAAGAAGCAAACGAAACTAACGTTCTTGATTTCTATGAAGGTTTGCTTAGTAGGTTTGGAGTTCCTTCAACCATTATTCTGACAATGCAATGGCTTTTGTGGGATCTACGATCAACCAATGGTCTGTCCAACACGGAGGTTATCTCAGCACTTCATCGAACTACTATCCACAAAGAAATGGCCTTGTTGAATCTACAAACAAGAACCTCTTAAGGATCATACGAAGGACTATTGAAGACAATTAGAGGTCATGGCATCTCAAGTTGAAGTCAGCGCTATGGGCTGATAGGATCACTTACAAGAGGTCAATAGCCAACTCTCCATACAAGCTAGTATATAGTAAGGAAGCAAGGTTACCTATTTCTCTTGGGTTTCCAGCTTCAGAACTAATGCATCAACTTTAGTTGTTGGAGAATGAGCCTATGAAAATCAGGTATGCAGAGCTTATGGAGTTGAAAGAGACATGAAATCAATCCATGCTAGCCATGGAAAGTCATCAGGCACAGGGGAAAAGAATGTTTGACAAAGGAGCTTCCTCTCGAAGCTTCAATGAAGGAGATTTGGTCTTCAAGTAAGATGAGGATCGAGCCAAACCAGGATGACACATGAAATTTGATTCTCTTTGGAGTGGCCCATACATGATCTCCAACTGCAAATCCCACAATGTCTTCCAACTTGCCAAGATGGACGGCCAAGAGCTTACAATCCCAGTCAATGGGATACATCTGAAACATTGCTATTGAAAAGCAAAGATCTATGTACATTGTTAGTTTGTTTTTCCTTTCCTCCAAGTGCCGTTCAAACACAGTAGTTTGCTTCAGTTTTGTTCAATAAGTGCTTGTTTGCACATTTGCTTCTTAGTTAGTTTCCCTAGTTTCGTGTTTTTCCCTTCCTTTTTAAGGGAGAAAGGTTACTTTAACCAAGGTAAAGAGGAGATTTTCAGTCAGAAATCAGGTTCACCATTTGAGAGTTCGAATAGCGTCTATCTAGTCTGAGTTCTCTAGCATAGCTGGAATGCTTCCCCGCAGAGTCGCAAAAATGTTGACAATTTTACCCCCCCATAAGGCAAATTGTCACCCTTACTATTCGGAACTTTGCTATGGTGCCAAGTTTGTCTTGTGAATCAGTTTTGGGGTCCTTAAATGAGCATTTACAGCCACCCAAGTGGCCATCTACAGCCAGGGGAATTTTAGTCATTCAGAGGTTTCCAAGGAGCTTGCTTGATTACAGCCAAATGTGCAAATACGGCCAAGACATACATGCTGTAAGTTTATTTATTTTGTCTTTCCAAGGATTTTTTTCGGGCTATAAGAGGTGGACTATTTCTTCAGACATTTTGTTCAAGAGAAAGAGCTCTCAAAGGACTGTGTAAAAGTCCGAAAAAATGACTAAGTGGAAGTCATTCAAAGTTTATTTTCTTCAGACTTTTTGTCCGAAAGAAAAAGGAAAAAACACAGTTGGGAAGACCCGAAGGGCACCTACCCTTCGAGAAGGTCCAATTCAAAAGTCCTTAACGGTTGGTTCACTTTATGGTTTTCAAGTCAAGACAATTCATCCGAAGGACAATTTCAAAAAGCCCGGGTGCCCTTCAAAAACCCTGGGTGCCCTTCAAAAAGCCCAAAGGGCAACTGCCCTTGCGGGGGGCACTTATGCCGTGAGGTGGCCTTTACAATTCTTCCAACAGGTATGTTTTAAGGAGAATAGCCCTTGCGAAGAACATCTGGGCGTCACGTAGGGACATTTACAATTTCCCCGAAGGGTTTGTGCCCTTGCACGGGACACTTCAAGCATGAAGAAGACCTTGGCAAAAATTCTGAAGGACAAAATCCATTTTTCTGAAGGACACCTGCCCTTGCGGAGGGCACTTGGTCGGAGAAGTGGACCTTTTCCATTCTTTCGAAGGGCACTTCTGGAAGAACCTTACCCTTGCGGAGGGCACTTGGTCGATGGCAGGACCCTTTCAAAAGTTCCAAAGGGTATTTTTGGGAAAGAGAAGCCTTTGTGGAGGGCACCTCCATAAAGCGAAGGACAAAAGCAAAGTTTCCGAAGGGCACTTGCCCTTTGGGGAAAGATAGCCAAAGGAGACGAATTCCTTCGGACTTTTTGTCCGAAGGAATTCGGGAAGGACAAAAAGCCCGATAGAAAAGACAAGGGCATAAGCAAAGGCCAAAAAAGAGAAAAGGATATGCCAAGCCCGAGAAAGAGAAGAGACAGAGAGCCCTTCGGACAATTTGTCTGAAGGACGAAACTAAAATAAAGCCCGAATCCCGAATTAAAGCAGAACATGGGAAAAACCAAAGAAAACATGAAGTGAAGTGAGCATGATCAATAGCATGAACAATGAATAAAACAAACACAGAATAAAGACAAAGGCAGGATGAACAAAGATCATGCACAGACTAACGTGAGTGACTCCAACGAAGTGAATGCGTTTAAGAAAGCAAGCATGCTTCAATTTTGAAAATAGAGTTGTCTTGCATGATGAACGAGCAAAGCGTTGAATGTTTCAAACAGCCAGAAATTTCATTCACGCACTCTCATTTGTCTCAAAGCTTGAAACGTTCTAACGGTTCAAACGTAATTCTTAATTTGGCATTTGCATTGATTTCATGCAAAGGGGAGACTTTCAAACGTTCCAGCAGTTCAAGTGGATTTGACTACTCTTGTTTTGGAGTTGAATGGTTTTCAAGTCAAAACATCTATTCGTAGATTTCATGCATCCAAAGCTTGTCTTCTTCTTTTTCAATGCCAAGGATTCTTCATGCAAGACGGCCAGGTATAAGCCAAGGAAAGACAAATTTGGAAGACTCATGCAATGCAATTTGGACTTGGACTAATGAAGAGTTAACTTCTCTCCTATTTTCAACGCCAATCTCTTGGCTTTCTGTAATTTTCTATATTAATGGCTTTTCAGCCTTGTAAAATCATCCATGTTTTGGTAAGACCAGTTTCTGCCATTGGTGAGTTGTGTAACCTCTTTAACCAATAGGACTGTACTTTCAAATTTCAAGTGCTGGCATAGTGTACATTCATTCAACAATTTGAATACGTGGTAGATTTCTCTCCCTTCCCAAGTTCTGATTCGTACTTAGTTGTTAGCTTATCATGTTATGCGATTCATGTTCAGTGTTTTATATGTCTTTTGTTGAAGCTGTAAGTGGATGTTAGGTGGCTACATAGTGTCTTGTATCAGACGTCTCTGCATCATTTTTTCTCACGTTTTTTGTCATTGGATCGAACCTTCTCATGAAATACTTATGCATAGTGATCAATTGAAATCAAAGGTCTTCATTTTCCCTTGTTTGTTCAGTGTTCAAGGTTCCAAGTAGGGTGGATCGACATTCTGGTGTATCACCGTCATTAAGTAGAATTTCCCCTTCAAGTTTTTTTCTCCCTTTTTCATTGTAGTTTGTAGCATAGAGTAGAGATCCGCATTGATACATCTTACAAGAACCAACTTTTTCTGGAGGTTCTTCTCACCATTGAGGCACCCACCCCCATGAGAAGATCCCATTGTTTCAACTGAAGAGAGGATTAGCCATTTCAGCACGTCTTCAATTCAGGGTGCAACACCAGGTTGACAACAGTCTGTGCCTTGTCAAAGAATCTACCAGCAATACCTCATAGCTGGAAGTCCAACCACCACACTTGCAAGAAGACCAACCCTAACTCAGCCAAAAGATGAACCGTCGTCCTTTTGTAACCTTCTTGCAATGACGTATATATCATAATCGTTTAACCCATAGGGCATCAGAGATGAAAAAGATCACACAGGCAAATTGGATATTGTTAGCATGCTTTGAGTATCTACTGTATCACACATATGTAACTCAAATCAAATCGAGGCAAATCAAAGAAAGTGTTTCCCCTTCTTATCACATGAACTTGCATTCCTAGCCTTGTTGCAAATTATACCCGTCTTTATTTTTCCCTATTATTTCCATTGAATAGAAATTGCACTATTTTAAAATTAGATCTATTTCGAAAGTGTGATTGGTATATTGTTGTCTAATTTATCTTTGCACATTCTACAACTTGTAGTTTGTTGCAAAGCAAAAGGTTGGCCACCACACTAGCATCCTAAGCATCGTGGTGCATATCATTGCTATTAGAGCAAGAGCTCTCATAAACCTATAAACATGCAAGCATGAGTGAGAAAGAAGGATTATTACTTGGTTCTATTTAAGAGTATAAGTAAGAACATTGTAGCAACAACATGGTCAATGCCCAAAAAACATTCACTGAGGCATCCTCAGACATTGAGAACCTTATTTGGAATGCCATCGAACAACGGCGCAACAAACTCTTTGGAAAATTTTAGGAACACATGGTGCATCTTGGTTCACAAGCCACTACGGCCTATGCATCCGTTGTTTCAACAGAAAATTCATTATTGTTTCTTTGTTTAGGATTTTCATTCAAGGAGTATAGATTCTCAAGGTTGTTTGATAGGTAAGTCCTTAGATTGAATATATACATGACATAGAGTAAATCATTGCCTTCTCCAATTTATCAAAATGCAAGCTTAGAAATTTATAGATGCATTTTGAATTGTGAAAGTTCCTATAGTACGCATGTTGAATGTGAAGTAGATTGTTGTCCCACATGTGCAGATGCACATTGATGTACATGCAAAGTAGACCCACAAGTGTTCTAATAACATATTATGTCTAGCCATTCGTTGGCAAAAGAATTGCAATTGATCGATCTAGTTGTGTCTAATATGCCCCAAAGTTTTTGCCAAACTTTGTTCACAAATATAGGATCACAAGCAAACATGATGGATGAGGATAACCCAAAGTGAATCCACATGATTGAAAAATGGCTTGGCTGTCTCAATTGTGTTGAAAGCCTTCTTGCATGCTACCATGATTGCCATCTTTGATAAACTATCTGCCACAATGAAGATTCTTGCAGACTAAAGACAACAATTCCAATAGACTCCAAAGGCTTGAATATGACTGTATATAGGGTGTACATAATGTTGATACTGTGGATTGCACCCTTGAAAGAAAGTTGAGTTTTTCTCTTCCACGCGGCACAATGGAGACTCCCCTCTTGCTGTGGGTTTGGCAAAACTAAGGGGAGAATATCTAGATAAAGGCTAGCTCCCTTTGATGCATCTCTGAAGTCTTTTACTACTACTGCTAACAATGGAGGGGGGTGAAAAGGGAGAAGGATACAACCAAAACAGAAACTAATCTAAGTGGTGATGCACCAAACGATTTTGATCTACTTAGCTATTCACACTTCAAACCAGAAGGGGCGAACATACACTTTATCTGGCAAAAAGACAAACTGTAAGGGTATTTTAACAGGGGGCTTAATGGAGACAAAGAAAAAGAACTTACCACAGGCACTGTAGAAAAACATGTTGTCTGATAGCTACTCTTCTGTCTCTACGCTTTAGATGAAGCACTTCTAGTTAACCTGCAGAAATGGCTTTGGCTATACTAGGTATGTTGGTGTCAATCTTGTGAAAGCATGAAGCTAAAGTGACTGAACACAGAATTGATACACAGACACACTCAAAAGCATAACCAGTCAGATAGAGGTAAAACACAATCTTATTGATTAAAGGTGAAATTTGGTAAAGCTTCGCCTTACAAAATGAGAGATATCTTCCTCCACTAAGGGGTTACAATATATATATGAAGAAGACTTTGGCGCCTTCCTAAACAAATGGCCCATGCTGCGTTGAACACCTAGGAAAGAGGAAATTTGCTCATGTTGGTGTCGTCCTTCTAGAAACGCCCTAAAATAATCATGTTGTAGATGTCGCAGGTCTTGACTTTGGTGCTTAACCCGTATTAAATATCACTACGAAAGCATGGGTCATATTAAATGTCATTGCGAAAGCATGGGTTGCTGCAATAACTTCCTGTGCCGACGTTTCTTTTGCCATCTTGGCTGATCTGATTCGTGTCTGTGCTTGGCGGGGTGCGTCCTTTGTATTTTCCTGGCTCTTTGGCCCTCGGGGCCATCTTTCGTCTTTTACCGGCTCCTCGGGCTCCTTTCTCAACGAGTCGTCGAGTTTACTTGCGGCCTTGTGCCCTTGGAATTCCTTCGGGTTCGTGAGATTGAATCCTTTCAAGCACTTGCCTGAAGGAATTGTCTCTTTGGTCTCTTTTCAACGACCAACACATCCCATCCAAATTGACGTTTGCGACCTTGTCACTATTCGAAAACCAACGGCTACTTCATCACCGTAAAATTGACATTCTGCAGGCATGTCATCGTTTGAAAACCAATGGCTAGTTTGCCATGCTGAAATTGACGTGCTCGGGCCTGTCATTACTTTGGTAATTCCTTCGGCTTTCTGCAACTGAACCTTCCTGAAGGGAAGGTATCCCTTTGGGAAACTAAAAAAGGCCCCTTTTTGGTGGTTGCCTACCCTCCGCAAGAGCACTTGTCCTTCGGGCTCCTTAATTCCTTCGGACAAAATATCCAAAGGAATTCCTTCGGACATTTTGCCCGAAGGAAAACTTTCCTTCAAAGTCTTGGTCTTTTCTTTGTAAATCGCTTCGGACAAAAGTCTGAAGGAATTCCTTCGGGCCTTTTGTCTGAAAGAATTTTGCCTTGGGTTTTTTCTTGTGAATTTCTTCAGACAAAATGTCCGAAGGAATTCCTTTGGGCATTTTGTTCGAAGGAATTCACCCTTTGATTCCCTTGTCTCTTTTGCTTGTCATTTTCCAGAAAGAAAACTTTCCTTTCGGCCTTCTCTTTAATCTCTCTCAAATGTGTCACCTCCGCAAGTGTTCCCTTTGATTCCCTTGTATCTTTTGATTCTCTTTAATCCCTCCGCAAGGGCACCTTGGGCCCAAAGTTACCCTTCGGAACCTGCTGAAAGGTTTGATTGGTCACCTGCCTGCCCTCCGCAAGGGCACTTGTCCTTCAGAGCCTGCCTAAAGACTCGTATCCTTTAAAATTGGCCCGTTCCTTTGCTGAAAGACTTGTGCAAACCAATCGCCCAAAGCGAAATAAGCCTCCGGACCAACCCGAAACATCAACAAGGCTCAAGTCACTTGGCTTTTTATAGAACAGGCCTATTATAAAGAAAAAACGACAATTGTAGTAAGGTGAAGACGTTAGAGGCTGGCTAATCAGGACAACAGGGAAGGAAGGGAGACCGATTTCTTGGCCTACAGGACCAAAAATGGTCAACAAATTTGGCGACTCACAGGGGGAGCATGCCTGTTATGCTAAAGAAGACTGGTAGCCTCAAAGTCCATTGGGCATGGAGTCAGGATGCAACTTGAAAAAGTTAGCAACAGCCTTCTAAGGACCTATGAACCAATAAAGTTTTACCTCAAGCAACATGGAAAAAACAACACACAACAAGACTAAAAACACTACACCTGTGCACCAATAAAGTTTTACCTCAAGCAACATGGAAAAAACAACACACAAGACTAAAAACACTACACCTGTGCAAACAACACTTAGGGAAAACAAAGACAACTGAAAGCAAACTACTATGTACAGCTAACTAAGTATATTTGCCTCCTTCCTGCATCAAAGGGAAAACCTCTCAAGTCTCCATGGCAAGAAAAATTATGGTGCTAGACAAGTGACTAAATGGAATGGAGACTTGGTGACTTGCCCTTCTTTCCTGCCACCTTGATTGGCTTGTATCCGAGTGGATCAGGGTCAAACATGTCTCCAACATCTGTGTATTCACTTTGCACTTTGAAACCTAATTCATGCTGGCCCCTCATGCTAGTGTATTTTATCAAGAAATCGATGGCTACTAGCTCATCACCATAAGCCTCATTTAGCTCATAGCCCCCTTGACATGCGTCATGGATTGACTTGTTCCCTTCAGCCTTATTGAAGAGCTTGTCAAATTGATCTTCTACTTCATCATGGCTTTCTTGAAGAAGGGTGTCTATTGTGATGTCTGAAATGAGATCACAAATTGCTTGCTTATCCCACAGAACATCACCTTGCTCAAAGCTCTCTTCTTCAAAGCTTTCAACAAGATGGACAGCCCTGTCCCTTTCTTGCTCAAAAACAAAAGTCTCTAGTTGTTCCAAGACATGCTCCTGATCCTCCTCCAACTTGGGTTCCATGGCATGGTCATTCTCCTCATCAAAGCAACAAGGAAGTTCATCAAACAAGGGAGGAGAGAGCTCACCATGCTTACATCCCTCATCATCCATTGTTGACAAATAAAGTTTGTCAACCTCTTCTTCATATTGCTGGAACATCTGCATGTATGCATGCCTGTGTCTTCTCCATTGTTGATGATGTCTTCAAAGGGAGCATCCATGATGATTTCATCTTCATTGTCACTCATGATAGCCTCTTGGGCAGCTGCAAATTGGATCCTCTCTTCTTCACTTGTCTCTTTCAGAACAGGTTCCTCCTTGAGAAAGAATGGAGTGGAGGGTTGATGGGCAGACTCGTGGAAGAAGAGGCAGTCCTTGAACTAGAATCGAATGATTCTCTTCATTTCATTTGGCCAGCACTTCATCTACATCAGATGTGGCTTGATAGCTCTCTTGAAGGAGTGTAGATGGGGTGTGTTCAGACATGAAATTTGTTGTTTAGTCTGAATGGTCCATCACACCCTGGCTGAGGAATGTAATGTCCCCTTCTCAAATCTGATCTCACAGTGACCGTTGGCCTAGTTCTGGAAATCCGTAGGCTATTCGGAAGGTGCAAATTAGGGTTTCTTATTTTTTAAGATGACCTTGCTCGGAGTTTTCATGGCGGATTCTTTCTGGGTTTTCCGAGAGCTTCGCAGGGGTATGTTTGTTTCGGCTTTCTGAGCATTTCCAGGAATTTACTATTTTTAGTAAATTCTATTTTTGGCAGCTAGCAGGTTTGTCTCAAGGAGTTGACTTTCCCTTTTCAGTTGACTCATTCAGTTTTGGGCTTCAGAATGCGGTTTTGGAGAAATAAGTTTATTTCACTTAAAAATAACATTATATTTTAACGCTATGACCTTGGCTTAGTCGAAATAACTTAATGTTATTTTAAAAAGTGGACTTGAAGGGGGGCGCCATCATTGCTTGGGAAAGGGCGCCACTTTTTAAGGCTTCAAGGGAGGCCAACTGAAGCCTATAAAAAAAAGCATTGGGTTCTCATTTGATTCATCTTGGTTTTACTACATGTTTATGCTGTCGCTTTGGCTCTGGAATTGCTTCGGGGAATGAAAGCCTCCTAGCTAGGGCATCGCTTCATGCTTGAAATACAGCATCTAGTGGTGATTCAGTCTTTGAGATTTGTATTAGTTGTGCATTGTTCCCAGTTATTTCATTGTTAGTTTCATTTGATATATTAGTGTTTTCAGTTATTGCAATTCTGTATAAGGCAGATCTATGTTTTTCATCATAAATCAAAAAATACAAAAAAAAGAGTTCTGGGTATTAGATCAATATTTTGGCTAGGCTTAGGCGCCCCTTTTCTCTTATTTACAGAATTTTTAAAGCTTGCAATTAATTTCTAGAGCAAATCGCCCTATTCAGCTGGGACGCCCTTGGGGTTTGCACTGGAATCCGTGTATTAATTATTGGATGCAGATTGGGTCAGATTTTGGGTGCTAGCTTGGGCGCCATCTTAAGGAAGGGACTTTGCAACAGAAATCAGGAAGATCAGACAAGTTTTCTGTGAGTTATGAACATTTGCATAATTTAATAGGTTGTTGGTTTTGTCCTCTTCCTAAGAGTAGAATTTGTATTCGAAACTGAAATTATTATATTGCTCTTGAATCTTTCATGGTTGGCATGATTATCCAAGATATGGATAATATTCTATGATGTAATGCTAATCATTCTGCTTCTTACAACATTGGCATACAGATCTTTCTAATTTTGTAAAGCTGACAGTAGTACTGGCAGCCATTCTTTACTTGTTCAAATCTGATTACAAAAGTTCAGTTTCTAATAAAGTTATTGTATCAGTTTATAGCTCCGCCCTATGGTAGCTACTTTCCCTATTGGGGTTAGCAAGCACATTCTGGGTGTAGAGCTCCGCCCTATGGTAGCTACTTTCCCTTCTGCGGTTAGCAAGCACATGTTGGGTGTGGAGTAGTTTTATCTTTCAGCATTTTCCATTAAAGCATTGTTTGTAATTTCACTCCGTCTTATGGTCGCCCCTTACTCCGCTTTGGATTGGGTAGCACATACTGGACGTTGAGTTCCTTTGTTTTGTATTTCACTCCGTCTTATGGTCGCCCCTTACTCCACTTTGGATTGGGTAGCACATACTGGACGTCGAGTTTCATTTCAGTACATTTGGGTTTATCTTCTAACCTTAACGGGTGCATGGTTTGTAACTTGCAATTTGAAAAAGTTGAAAAAATTTGGCTCGGAATATTTCAGTGGTATCAGAGCCAAGATCCTGCCATCCTGTGAGCAAACCATCTATGAGTGACAGAGAAAAGAAATACATTGCAAGAGAAGATAAGAAAATTGCAAAACAGTTCCAGTGGTATCAGGTTCCCGAAGGTCAGACAGCTTCAGAGATCTTGAGGGCTCATTGGGAGTCTTCTCAAGAAGTAGATATGGCAGAAGGTGAGAGATCAGTCGGGGGTAACGAGAGGTTTACCAACACTAGAAATGATAGTGGGAAAGGTAGAGAGAGATCATTAAGTCCCGAAAAGAGATTTGAAAAGAAGATGGATGCCTTGATGGATATGGTATCCCTCATGTTGGGGAAAGTCGGTCAGAACCCAACTCTCCAGAACAATTCCGGATATAGAGGAGAGCCTAGTGCTTCAAATCAATTTGATGGAAGTGTTGCTCAGCCTGTTTCAAACAACACTTACATTTCGTCAAGGCCCTTCAAACCCACCTTCGTAGCACCAGTAATCACCCAACCTGATCCTGAAGAGAATTCTTCATTTGTGGAACAATTGAGACGTGGCCATGCAGAGTATGATTCTCTCCCTGATGACATTAAAATGGACATGTCCTATAATGAATTTATAGATCATAAGAGAAAGAGTAAGGGACAAGGGAGAAAGTATGACCAAAGAAGAAGTCCAGCACAAGGAGACTTGCATCAAGCTATCAACAAGGTTTTGCTTTCCCACTTTGATGGAAGTGATAATAATTCTGCTCGAGCTTGGATTCAGAAACTAGACAACTATTTGGCTCTTAGGCCAATGGTTGAAGAAGACGCGATTAAATTCGCTACGCTACACCTAGATGGGGTGGCGCATGAGTGGTGGTACCATGGCCTAGTCACCTTGGGTCATGGATCTATCACTAGTTACGATGAATTCACAAATAGACTCATTGAGAGGTTTGAGAAGAAGGATCCAGAAGTGCATTTTAGGGAGTTGGCGCAGTTGAAGCAGTATGGCACTGTTGATGCCTACATCGCTGAGTTTCAAAGACTTTCAGTTATGGTCACTGGAATCACTGAGAGAAGATTAGTGATCTTATTCAGCGAAGGTTTGATGGAGCCACTCAAGGGATGGATCAAAGCTTTTGATCCACCGTCCTTACAAGAAGCAATGAAAAAAATTAGAAACATGGAGTGGGCTGCTCCCAAAACAAAGTTCCATTCTAAACCATCATTCCACAAGAAGGATAGAGGGAAAAGGTTTCATCAAAAGCCTTACCAAAAGGAGTTTAAACAGCAGAAAACTCTTGGCACAAGATTGGATCCGGAAACTATCAATGAACTCCGAAGAAAGGGGCTATGTTTCCGATGTAGAGATAAATGGTCTCCAAAACATGTTTGCCCAAAAGGAGTCAAATTTCACCAGATTGAGTATTATTCAGTTGGTGAGAGTAACTCTGATTTTTCGGACCAGCAATCTGATCCTGAAGATAGTGAAGTGGAAAGAGCTCCTGAAGAGTCCGGAAGTGAAAAAGAAAGTGGTGGTACGTTGGCTCAACTTTCGAGTTTTCAAAAGAATGAGTCTTTCAAAATTCGTGGGACAATCAAAGGGCAGCGTATCGTTGTTTTAATTGATACTGGAGCAACCCATAACTTCATTGATGATGCCGTGGTGGCAAAGAAGGACTTGCAAACAGAAGATTTTGAAGGGTTTAAAGTTATGGTTGCGGATGGGTTCCACATCTCTTGTACCAGAAGGGTTCCCAACATGTCAATGCAATTGGGCAATTACGAAGTCAAAGATGACTTTTATGTGGTTAATATTGGTGATACGGACGCTGTCCTTGGCATTCAGTGGCTGCGATCTCTTGGAGAGATCTCTTTAAATCTGCAAACCATGGAACTCAAGTTTCAATACAATGGAAAGAAGGTGGTGTTGAGAGGGATGTCAAATGGTGGCCCTCGGATTGTGTCATTCAAAAGGATGGCAAGGTTGATACGTCATGACCAAGTGGACTGGGCTGCGGAATGCATGGTTCTTCCAGCTAGTCCTGCTGAAACGAAAATAGAGTATCCTCCTGATATTCAATCTTTATTCACCAAGAAGAGTAAAGTGTTTGCTGATTTACCTCCTGGACCACCTCCTGATAGAGGTTCAGAACACATCATTGAGCCCAAGGAAGGGGCAAAACCGGTGATCATAACTCCATATCGGTACCCGAAGAGGCAAAAGGACGAGATCGAGAAGAATATTCAAGAACTCTTGAAGATGGGTTTCATACGCCCAAGCAAGAGCCCCTTTGCTTCCGCAGTGGTTCTTGTGAAGAAGAAGGATGGTACCATGCGCATGTGTGTGGATTATCGTGCTTTGAATCAAAGCACCATCAAAAATAGATATCCCATACCCAGGATAGATGAGCTCATTGATGAGCTACATGGGGCTAAGTACTTCTCAAAGATTGATCTGAGATCGCGTTACCATCAGATTCGAATGAGGGGATCGGATGTTGAGAAGACAGCTTTCAGATGTCACTATGGCAATTTCGAATTCTTAGTCATGCCATTTGGGTTGACTAACGCTCCAGCTACCTTTCAGTCTTGCATGAATCGTATTTTTCAGAATCAGTTAAGGAGGTTTGTGTTAATATTTTTTGATGACATTCGGATTTACAGCAAGACTTGGGGAGATCATCTTAAGCACTTGGAGGAAGTGCTTAGTATCATGGAATCTGAGAGCTTGTTTGCAAAAGCTTCCAAATGTGAATTTGGGATGACGGAGTTACTATACCTTGGCCACATAGTCAGTGCTGAGGGAGTGAAGGTGGACCCAGAGAAGATCAAAGCAGTAGTTGATTGGCCACCTCCTGACAGCTTAACTCAGTTGAAAGGTTTTTTGGGTCTTTGTGGTTTTTATCGGAGATTCGTAAAGGGATATTCACAGAATGCTGCTCCCCTTACTGATCTCACCAAAAAGGGAGCCTTTGTTTGGTCAGAAAAGGCTCAGATTGTTTTTGACAAGTTCAAGAAAATCATGAGCTCGTGTCCGGTTTTGGCATTACCGGATTTCTCCAAGCCATTCGAGCTGCAATGTGATGCATCAGGTGAAGGAGAGGGGGTTGTCCTGATGCAAGACAAACACCCTATCGTGTTTGAGAGTAGAAAATTACGAGGTATTGAAAAAACATATTCAATCTATGACAAAGAAATGCTTGCCATTATGCATGCATTAGCCAAGTTCAGACAGTACTTGGTGGGGAACAAGTTCGTGGTTAAGACTGACCACAATAGCCTCAAGCATTTCATGCACCAGAAAGATCTAAATGAGAGGCAACAGAAATGGGTGAGTAAGCTTCAAGCTTACGACTTTGATATTGAATATGTAAAAGGAAAAAATAATATTGTGGCCGATGCTCTCTCCAGAAGACCTCATCTTAGCTCATTGTGTGAGCTTACTGCAGATTGGAGAGACATGTTGCTTGCTGATTATGCTAAAAATCAGTTTGCAACCAGCATTCTTGAGGGTACTTTTCATGATGAAAGGTACAAGATGGTTGAGGGATTGATACATTATAAGGGAAAAATCTTTCTGGTGGCTGATTCGAAGCTGAAGAAGAAGATTCTTTTGACTTTTCATGATATTCCAGTTGCTGGTCACCAAGGTTTTTTCAAGACATATAGGCAAATCTGAGAAAGGTTTTCTTGGAAGGGATTGAAAGGAGAAGTACAACGCTACATTCAGGAGTGTCCTGTTTGTCAAGCGAATAAAAATGAGCATACATTACCAGCCAGTTTACTCCAACCACTCCCTATTCCCAATCAGAAATGGGAAAGTATCTCGATGGACTTCATCACAGGGTTGCCCAAAGCCCAAGGGAAGGATTGCATCTATGTAGTGGTGGATCGGCTAACCAAATTTGCTCACTTCTTCGCCATTACCAGCACTTTTTCTGCAGTCCAAGTTGCAGATCTATTTTTTCGAAAAGTGTTTAAACTGCATGGATTGCCAAAGAACATCATGAGTGATAGGGACAGCAAATTCCTAAGTAAGTTTTGGCAAGAAGTATTCAGAATAAGTGGCACTGTGCTCACCCCAAGCACTAGCTACCATCCCCAAACAGATGGGCAAACTGAAGTGGTGAACAAGTGGTTGGAAGGCTACTTGAGAAATTATGTGTCAGAACAGCAGAGAACTTGGGTCAAGTGGCTGCATATTGGTGAGTACTGCTACAACTCTACTTTTCATATGTCAATTAAGATGTCTCCTTTCTTGGCACTTTATGGGTATGAGGCACCTAGTTTTGCAGATATAGTGTTTGGTGACAGCAAAGCACCCCTAGCCAAGGATTTGTGACAGCATAGTCAAGACATAATGAAATCCTTGAAAGATAATTTGCAAATTGCACGAAATCAGCAAAAGTTGTATGCGGATCAGAGGCGTGTTGAGCGTTCTTTCGAGGTTGGAGATATGGTCTATTTTAGATTACAACCATATAGACAGTCTACTCTCAAGAAGAGTGGAGCTGAGAAGCTCAAACCTCGCTTCTATGGGCCCTTTAGGGTCATCAGAAAAGTTGGAGCAGTAGCTTATGAATTAGAACTACCTTCGGATAGCAGAGTGCATAACGTCTTCCACGTGTCTCGCCTCAAAAAGGCACTTGGACATAATGTGATTGCTTCATCACAGTTACCACCTTTGGATGAAGAGGGACAGTTGGCTCTAATTCCAGAGGAGATACTTGATGTTCGAGAACGTTATTTGAGGAAAAGAACCATCAGAGAATACCTGGTAAAGTGGAAGGACCTACCTATGGAGGATGCAACTTGAGAAAATGATGACATCTTGCATCATCCTAGTTTGCAATTGCTTGAGGGCAAGCAATTTTGGGAAGGGCGGACTGTAATGTCCCCTTCTCAAATTTGATCTCACAGTGACCGTTGGCCTAGTTCTGGAAATCCTTAGGCTATTCGGAAGGTGCAAATTAGGGTTTCCTATTTTTTAGGATGACCTTGCTCGGAGTTTTCATGGCGGATTCTTTCTGGGTTTTCCGAGAGCTTCGCAGGGGTATGTTTGTTTTGGCTTTCTGAGCATTTCCAGGAATTTACTATTTTTAGTAAATTCTATTTTTGGCAGCTAGCAGGTTTGTCTCAAGGAGTTGACTTTCCCTTTTCAGTTGACTCATTCAGTTTTGGGCTTCAGAATGCGGTTTTGGAGAAATAAGTTTATTTCACTTAAAAATAACATTATATTTTAACGTTATGACCTTGGCCTAGTCGAAATAACTTAATGTTATTTTAAAAGGTGGACTTGAAGGGGGGCGCCATCATTGCTTGGGAAAGGGCGCCACTTTTTAAGGCTTCAAGGGAGGCCAACTGAAGCCTATAAAAGAAAGCATTGGGTTCTCATTTGATTCATCTTGGTTTTACTACATGGTTATGTTGCCGCTTTGGCTCTGGAATTGCTTCGGGGAATGAAGGCCTCCTAGCTAGGGCATCGCTTCATGCTTGAAAGACAGCATCTAGTGGTGATTCAGTCTTTGAGATTTGTATTAGTTGTGCATTGTTCCCAGTTATTTCATTGTTAGTTTCATTTGATATATTAGTGTTTTCAGTTATTGCAATTCTGTATAAGGCAGATCTATGTTTTTCATCATAAATCAAAAAATACAAAAAAAAGAGTTATGGGTATTAGATCAATATTTTGGCTAGGCTTAGGCGCCCCTTTTCTCTTATTTACAGAATTTTTAAAGCTTGCAATTAATTTCTAGAGCAAATCGCCCTATTCAGTTGGGACGCCCTTGGGGTTTGCATTGGAATCCGTGTATTAATTATTGGATGCAGATTGTGTCATATTTTGGGTGCTAGCTTGGGCGCCATCTTAAGGAAGGGACTTTGCAACAAAAATCAGGAAGATCGAACAAGTTTTCTGCGAGTTATGAACATTTGCATAATTTAATAGGTTGCTGGTTTTGTCCTCTTCCTAAGAGTAGAATTTGTATTTGAAACTGAAATTATTATATTGCTCTTGAATCTTTCATGGTTGGCATGATTATCCAAGATATGGATAATATTCTATGATGTAATGCTAATCATTCTACTTCTTACAACATTGGCATACAGATCTTTCTAATTTTGTAAAGCTGACAGTAGTACTGGCAGCCATTCTTTACTTGTTCAAATCTGATTACAAAAGTTCAGTTTCTAATAAAGTTATTGTATCAGTTTATAGCTCCGCCCTATGGTAGCTACTTTCCCTATTGGGGTTAGCAAGCACATTCTGGGTGTAGAGCTCCGCCCTATGGTAGCTACTTTCCCTTCTGGGGTTAGCAAGCACATGCTGGGTGTGGAGTAGTTTTATCTTTCAGCATTTTCCATTAAAGCATTGTTTGTAATTTCACTCCGTCTTATGGTCGCCCCTTACTCCGCTTTGGATTGGGTAGCACATACTGGACGTCGAATTCCATTTCAGTACGTTTGGGTTTATCTTCTAACCTTAACGGGTGCATGGTTTGTAACTTGCAGTTTGAAAAAGTTGAAAAAATTTGGCTCGGAATATTTCAAGGAATCTCATTCTGGACCCCAACTCTGTAATTTGCCTGGCTATATTCTCTTGGGAGAGCCTTTCTTGGAGATCATGAGGATCACCATGAGTAGGAACAGCGTCATCATTTCCAAAGCCCTGAGCTGGTCCATGGTATTCTCTCCTCCAACTTGGAATCTTGACATCATGTTGAAAGACTTGAGGAGGTTGAGGAAGACTAGGAAGAGACTGTTGATGCACAGGAAGAATTTTCTGAAGAGAGACGTGTTGTTTTTCGAAAGGCATAGGATTATTCCTTTCAAAGGAGAATTCACAATCTAAGGAGTTGAGAAGGTTCATTTCCATGGGAGGTTGCTCTAATGCCCTTTGATGTTGGAAAGCTAGGTGTAAGGGATTAAGAGCAGGAGTGGTTACTGCATCAAATGAGCTAGAGTGAGCAAGTGTTATTTGGTAGAAAGGATTTGGTGCACAAGAGGGGGCTTTCTTTAGAATAGGAGGGGGCTACTTTGGAATGGAAGAAAGCACACAAGGCTGATTGCCTTGAATGAATGGACTCTCCCATTTTGCTACTTCCTCCTTCATGGATTGCAAGGCCTGAGCTTGCCTAAACAAGCACTCTCGCTTTGTACAGAAGCTCTTGCTAATATCTATTTTGCTCCTCCAATTTGTTTATCTCCATCACTTGCTTCTCAAACTCCAGCATTACTTCCTTTACACTAGGTGAAGGGCAACTGGGAGAGCTGCTTGAGGTGATTCCATGAACAACCTGAGCTTGATCAAAGTTATATGAAGGAACACAAGGCCCATGCTGCTGAGCAATGGAATTATACATACCAAAATGTGATTTCTTGATGGCACCAGGACTGCTTAACATGTTGATTCAACTCAGAGTCGCCATTTGGTGTTGGTTGAAATGCCTCCAAACGCTAATTGGTTGAAGAACACACCAAAAAAAAATCCTTCAACTCCTTGCACAAAAGAGTCCCACCAAGTGTGCCAAAAACTGTTGACGCTGTGGATTGCACCCTTGACAGAAGGCTGAGTTTCTCTCTTCCACACGGCACAATGGAGACTCCCCTCTTGCTGTGGGTTTGGCAAAACTGGGGATAATCTTTAGATAAGGGCTAGCTCCCTTTAATGCATCTTTTAGGTCTTTTACTACTACTGCTAACAATGGGGGGAGGTGAAAAGGGAGAAGAATACAACCAAAACAAAAACTAATCTAAGTGGTGATGCACCAAACGATTTTGATCTACTCAGCTATTCACACTTCAAACCAGAAGGGGGCGAACATACACTTTATCTGGCAAAAAGCCAGACTCTAGGGGTATTTTAACAAGAGGCTTAATGGAGACAAAGAAAAAGAACTTACCACAGGCGCTATAGAAAAACACGTTGTCTGATAGCTACTCTTCTGTCTCTGCGCTCCAGATGAAGCACTCCCAATTAACCTGCATAAATGGCTTTGGCTATACTAGGTATGTTGGTGTCAATCTTGTGAAAGCATCAAGCTAAAGTGACTAAACATAGAATTGATAAACAGACACACTCAAAAGCATAACCAATCAGATAGAGGTAAAACACAATCTTATTGATCAAAGGTGAAATTTGGCAGGGCTTCGCCTTACAAAATGAGAGATATCTTCCTCCACTAAGAGGTTACAATATATATATGAAGAAGAAGACTTTGACGCCTTCCAGAACAAGTGGCCCATGCTGTGTTGAACACCTAGGAAAGAGAAAATTTGCTCATGTTGGTGTCATCCTTCCAGAAATGCCCTGAAATAATCATGTTGTAGATGTCGCAGGTCTTGACTTTGGTGCTTAACCCGTATTAAATATCACTGCGAAAGCATAGGTCGTATTAAATGTCACTGCAAAAGCATGGGTCGCTGCAATAACTCCCTGTGCCGATGCTTCTTTTGCCACCTGGGCTGATCTGATTCGTGTCTGTGCTTGGCTGGGTGCGTCCTTTGTATTTTCTTGGCTCTTTGGCCCTCAGGGCCATCTTCCGTCTTTTACCGGCTCCTCGAGCTCCTTTCTCAGCAGGTCACCGAGTTTACTTGCAGCCTTGTGCCCTTGGAATTCCTTCGGGTTCAAGAGATTGATTCCTTTCGGGCACTTGCCCTAAGGAATTGTCTCTTTGGCCTCTTTTCAACGGCCGACGCATCCCATCCAAATTGACATTTGCGACCCTGTCACTATTCGAAAACCAACGGCTACTTCATCACCGTAAAATTGACGTCCGCAGGCCTGTCATCGTTTAAAAACCAATGGCTAGTTTGCCATGCTGAAATTGACGTGCTCGAGCCCGTCATTACTTTCGTAATTCCTTCGGCTTTTTACAACGGGAAACTGGAAAAGGCCCCTTTTTGGTCGTTGCCTGCCGTCTGCAAGGGCACTTATCTTTCAAGCTCCTTAATTCCTTCGGACAAAATGTCTGAAGGAATTCCTTCGGACATTTTGCCCGAAGGAAAACTTTCCTTCAAAGTCTTGGTCTTTTCTTTGTAAATCCCTTCTGAAAAAAGTCCGAAGGAATTCTTTCGGGCTTTTTGTCCGAGAGAATTTTTCCTTGGGTTTTTTCTTGTGAATTTCTTCGAACAAAATGTCCGAAGAATGCCCGAAGGAATTCCTTCGGGCATTTTGTTCGAAGAAATTCACCTTTTGATTCACTTGTCCCATTTGCTTGTCATTTTCCTGAAAGAAAACTTTCCTTTCGGCCTTCTCTTTAATCTCTCTCAAATGTGTTCCCTGAGCCGGGCATTTTGTCCAAAGAAATTCACCCTTTGATTCCCTTGTCTCATTTGCTTGTCATTTTCCTAAAAGAAAACTTTCCTTTCGGCCTTCTCTTTAATCTCTCTCAAATGTGTTCCCTGCTCTTCGGGCATTTTGTCCAAAGGAATTCACCCTTTGATTCCCTTGTCTCATTTGCTTGTCATTTTCCTGAAAGAAAACTTTCCTTTCGGCCTTCTCTTTAATCTCTCTCAAATGTGTTCCCTGCCCTCCACAAGGGCACCGTGGGCCCAAAGTTACCCTTCGGAACCTGCTAAAAGGTCCTATTGGTCACCTGCTTGCCCTCCACAAGGGCACTTGTCCTTCGGAGCCTGCTAAAGGCTCGTATCCTTTAAAATTGGCCCGTTCCTTTGCCGAAAGACTTGTGCAAACCAACTGCCCAAAGCAAAATAAGCCTCCAGATCAACCCAAAACATCAACAAGGCTCAAGTCATTTGGATTTTTATAGAAAGGCCTATTATAAAGAAAAAACGACAATTGTAGTAAGGTGAAGACGTTAGAGGCTGGCTAATCAGGGCAACAGGGAAGCAAGGGAGACCGATTTCTTGGCCTGCAGGACCAAAAATGGTCAACACATACCAACCATTCAGTTGGGTAAGTTTAGTGATGCTACAAGGAATACAAGATTTGATGTATGCTTCAATGGCATAACATACTTGGCCAAGAAAGTGTTCTAGTGCATCAACTATGTTTTTCACACTAAATGACCTATTGCCTTTAGAATAATTTGCTTCCCAAATCAATATAGTGTGTGGTGGTCCAAATGAAAATCACAAGTTTCCAAGGCTATAGAGAAACTTGGCATGGTCTAGCACTTGTAGTTCCTACAAGGGATTAATAGATATCTACTCAGAGCTCAAATCCAATGTATACAACTCTACCTAGGCTCCGCAATAATACCCAAGTATTAGTAATATCAAGAGTATTGTAATGAAAGGTAGACTTTGACAATATGATGCCTTGTTTTCTTTTCCCTTCTTATGCTTGATTACCAAATGGAAATGCTGCCAATACACCATCCACTTCATGTATCATGAATTTTCCAGCTTGTTTTGTATGTGCCAAAACTGGAGAGGCTTGTGATATGAGTTTAAGATGGTCCTCTTCGCCAAGATGTAATACCACAATTACTTTACTACTTTTTTCTTCTAACTGTTTTACCACTTGTATGATGATGTAAAAATTGTTGTCATATGAGGGGTACCCCTGCATAGTTTCGTTGAATGTCTCTAAATGAAATGTGCCGAGATGTCCATGATGGGTGAGTATTTTGTCAAGCACATAGTCACATGTGATGATTTCAATCTCGCACGAATGGTTAATCCGGCATCACCAAGACCAACATAGAGCATAGTCATGCTTTGAGTTCCTCAAATTTAGAGTGCTGCATTGGGGTCCATTGGAATGTTATTTTAGCATGTGTAATCTGATTCATCAACCAAGAGATATATGATAATCCTAGAAAATAACTAAAGTAAAGTTTTGCAATCCAAAGAAACTTTTCAATTCACTGTGATTGTGGGGAAAAAAACAATACTTTGTGTGTTTTATCTTCTCTAGATCTGCATGTATACCTGCACAGTCAACGATGTAGCATAGATGTTGATTTTGTATTATTGCAAAGGTAAACTTGACAAAGTTGGCTTGCAATTTGTACTGACGTAGTGTGCCCAAAAAACCTATAAAATGTTCCAGATTCTCTTCCAATGTCTTGTAGATGAAAATGTCATTTAGGAAAACAATGACAAAGGAAAAGAGGAAAGTTTTAAGTATGGCATTCATTAGGCACATTAATGTATTTGATGCATTGGTCAAACCAAATGGCACAACCATCCACTAGTAAAAACTTCCTTTCAATTTGAAAGCGGTTTTCCAAACAGTTTGTGTGCTATCAAGAACTTGGTGATATCCATATTTCAAGCCAATCTTTGCTAAAGTATTGTGCACCTTGGAGCTGGTCCAAAAGATCATCAATGTGAGGCAACAAGTATTGGTTGTAGTCAATTCACAATATCCATGAACCATCCATCTTTGATGCAAGGACAATTGAACTAAAACAAGAAGACAAATGTGGCATGATTTTTGTCTAGTAAATGATTTCTTGGATGCGTTGTTTGATCTCATCATTCTCCCACACCGATCCACAATAAATAAGACTATTCTGCAATTGGGACTCTAGGATAAGGTTAATTTAATGCATAACTAAGAAGTGGTTTGGTACATCTATGGACTTTTGGAATACGTCCCCATACTACAACAATAGTTTTGCAAGTTGTTGCTTTGGTGTTTTGGAATACATAGTGTGCACAGCAAGGGACTTCTACATATGGGAAATGAACTTTTTTCATGGCAATGTAGATACTAGGGTGATGTTGGGCTCCGAAAGGCACTCCAAAATGTCATAGAACCAGCAACTTTGAGGGACCAACATTCTGACTTAGCTCTTTATGATCCTTCATGATCATAGATGTATGATCATCCTAGCAGTAAATCACAAATATCAAGTGGTGACATGATGGAAGCGACTTGATCCTGCATAGGATGAATCACATACTCAAATGTGTATTAGAATTTCCTCATAAAATGAGTTCTTTATTTTAGTGAAGCCACCCAACAGAATATGGTTGATGTTGCATAATGTTAGTTACTCCACACCATTGTAATACATCTTGCACAATCCTGATCTTTTATCGGTGATGACATGAAGAGGCTTCCCTTTGAACAAACTTTTGTTATGGAATATGCATTCTCACTCTTCTACCACATTAGTTCGTAAAGCAACTGGTTCACTAGTAGCATTGAGACAAGTTGGGTTCTCTAGCTCAACTTAGAACTCTTGAACAAGTTCGTAAATAGTTCGTTTTGTCTGAGGGATCGGTGATTTAATTGCTCGTCACTCACTCTGATCATGGATGCTAAAATTGTGATAATCACACCACTTTTTGCCTTTGTTTGCACTAATCCTTGTCTAGCACATGCTTTTCAAGAAGTTTGTTGTTGTTTTTGTTGTTGTTGTCATCAATCTTTGTGTATTTGATTTCGTCATCATGTAATGCAATCTATGCATTTCCAAAGGGATTTCCTTCGCTCCTTCCAAGGGAGTACCTACCTTTTGCTTCAACTTCACTTCATCTTCAATCGTTGATCCATGGTGATACGCTTGACCCAAGGAGGACTCCAAGAATTCCATCTCCACTCACATGTATAGGTGAAGGTCACCTACATATATTAGGACTTTATTCTTTTGTATTGCACTCATTCAAGTGCACAAGCAAAGAATGAAACTCATCTATTTATTTTTACATTATTTGGTCTTTCTTCGCCTTGACATCATTCATTTCATTAACTGGTCATTGTAATGTTGCGACAACTAGAACTCTTTATGAAGATCTGTCTCAAACTTTGGTTGTGTCTATGGAATCATAGTTGTTTGCACATTGCTTGTTGACTGATTCCCACGAAGAAAGAACTGATGGGGACATCTTGAGCACCACAAATTTGACTAAATATTCATCAATGAAGCAATTGAAAGAGAAGAATGACTCCAATTGTTGTAGCCAATTATCCAATGCTTCTACATCAGCCTTTCCTTGGAGCACCAGAATTTTGAGATTGACCTGAACTTTGAATGGTGTGTGGCTCTAGAATGAAGAGTTTGATGATGAACCCTTGAGTGCAATAAGTCGTAATTAATGCATTAGGTCACAAATTTGGATAAAGAGAGCATTTTGTTCCTTCTCTAATGCATCTTTCAAAAGCCTTTACAATTCTATGAAATCTTCATGATGCGACCATTTGCAATCACAGGCATCGTGCAAGCTGGTATTAGGACACTAACACAAGTTGAACCCCTATGTCTTCGCATTGTGACCTCGCCCAATTGGCTATTCAATATTTTCTCAAACACCAGCAGAAAACAGAAGTCTTGGCTCTAATACCAAACAGCCACACTGCAAATCCTAGGAAGTGTTGGTACAAACAACAACTCCACATCTGATGGAACTTGAAGTTATACTACAGAACGAGAGTGGGCAATCGGACTGACAACTAGAAAGCTAAACATACACATTTAACAATGACACAAAGATAAAATAAATAGCTGTTCCATTATCATAAATGGTGAAATGCATTAGATACAACTAGCAGGGATGCCAGATTGAGGAATCTCATGTGCTATAGTTCTAAAAAGAATTGTGTAGCTCGAAAATATCTAAATGCCAGGAGTATTTGAATCAAGAAGTAGAATATCAAGATGTATGTTACAACGCTATTATACAATGTTGATCAAGGTCACTTACAAAGAAGTCATTTCAGTTCTTGTTTAATTCAACTTCCATAGCTTCACTTGACTGATATTCCTGACATGGTAGTGATAGTTGTTTTTACTAGTGCTTGGGTGCACAAGGGTGACATTTCAACTCCTTATCAGTTCAAGTGTCTAATGGGTGTAGTGTGCTACATGCAGTCTGCCTGCGTTGTGTGTACAGCATGGTCTAGTGGTGCATTGTTGGACAGTGCACAGTCAGCAAGAATAGAACTACCTTTGTTTTATATGCTCAAATTAAATGATCTTGCAACTGCTTGCTTGGAAAAAAAAAATGTCCTTAAAATTCAACTATGAGGCTCACTAACTTAAGAAAAATTCTACAATCCCAAGAAATTGAAATGAAGTCGTGACAATTTTTCATATTGTAATTGTTGAGGCATCTAACTTGTCACAATATCTGAAGAAATATGCCCATCTTTCTCATATAGATACTCTTACAATCTTAAAATATGCATTACCAACAATGAGGACAACTTCATTTGATTTGAAAGAGCAACTCAAGAATTCTTCTCTTCCTTTGAAAGTTACGTTGAGTTTGATGAGTGTAATTGATACCTAAGATCTACGACATATTATTAGTTTCTTCATTTAAACATTAGTGTCCACTAGAGACCAAAGATGGCCAAAAGGTACTATCAACGGAGTACAGAATAGGAGTTCTTGGTGCAACCTCAAGGAGAGGTAGTGGAAATGTAAACAATAGATATAATAAAAGCAAGATGTGTAAGAAATAAAATGAATCAAGAAAATCCAAATACGTAAAAAGAGTCGAGGAGAGAAAGGCACCAAAAAAGAATACCTAAAGCAATTTTTCCAACAAATATCCTCGAGGTATAATTGGAATCAATGGCTCTTCTAATTTATATCTATCTTGTATTTGTTTCAAGTACTACTCGATGATGAGAAGCAACAAGCAATGAAGCTTGGAATGTGAAAATGACCATAACTGTAATCTCCTAGATTCACAAATACATTCGCTAGGCCACTTAAGGAACTAGCAGCTTTCATCCTAATGGAGACACTAATAGCGAAAAGGTGATAGAAATATTCAGCTAAAGAACAAATGAGGACTGTAAATGTTTATGTTTCAACAGCTGAAACCTAGGTTGAAATTTTGGGGAAGCAGCTCAGAACCCTCCCTACGTTATGCAATTTAATGGAGTTCTTATTCATTATGTGAGAAACAAGTAGGAAAGTGCATCACAATTTAGCATGTATTGTATTAAAGGTCACAGACATGTGATTAGAAAATATGTCGAAGTCAATGTTAATAGGTTGACATGGCTAGCAATTTTTGAGGCAGATATCCAACTCCTTCCCCAACCAATAACCACTACTAGTCCATGCCCTCTTACACATGCAGGCACTTTAAGATTTGACATTTATCATTGCCACAGCTCTATGTGAGATCCTGAAGTAGTACTAAATGATTATATAAGCAGCTATAAATGCATCAAAAATACAGATACACAATAATTCCCTACGACGAATCTACTGCAAGTGTGTGTTCCTGCATCTTTGCATTTCAGCTCTGTTCTATCTATGCATTTAATCTAATCAGATTTACGCATTCTCTAGCTGAGCCATCCTTCATCAAATCAAACAAATGATGCAGCCACAATGGGGCTGAAAAACAATTCATCAATTTTAACAGAAAAAAGGAACCAAAAAATAAACCCTTGTACTTGAAATATGGACACAAATTTTTAAATAATGAAATTTCACAAGAAACAAATCATGAAAATATAAAAATTATTGAAAGTTCAACCCAAGGCTATGTCCAACAGAAAACTACAGGATACATACCGATGCCAACACGAGCCCCAGTTTTCAACTCAGACGATTCAATATTCCATTCTGAAAATGGTAACAATGACTTGCACTCAAGTTTTTTAATCAATTGAACTGCCTGCAATGTTACTGAACTCAATTTGGCTGACTCGTTTCTCTTAATCTCTCTTGGGAACAAGTGTAATGGTGCAGCCTCCTGAGATGATTTGTCAATACTCTTAAGGGAACCAAATTCAACTTTTCCTTCTCTAGACATAGTTATTCGGTTGGCAGAACCAGAATTTGTTACCTGGAGAATGGATAATGTTAGTTTCCTAAGAATAACATTTTTATTAACTTCAACAAATATCAAGATTGCCTACCTTCGAAGAAAGAAATACATTAGTAAATCTATTTTCTAGTCATAATAATTTTTAACAGGGTTCCAAAAGCAGTCATTTTCTCATTCGTATACTTATGTGGGGTTCTAGAATACAAATAACATCACAAAGTGGACACATCGATATCAGTCGATTTGTTCCTCGCAGTCAACAGGAACTGATAGCATGAGCATACTGTTGGCCATTTTTTGGCCTACATACCAAAATTTTGCCTAAGTGTGAGAGGGTGGGCATTCAAGCAAGACTTCAGGTTTTACACAGCAGAAGACTTCGGGTTTTTGGAAGAAGTCTTCAAGTTTTACAAAAGATACAACTTATTTCACTTTATGAGTAATCAGCAATTGAAAACCCTCAGCAAAAGTAATCAAGGTTGGAAAACCCGAATTAATCTTGACAGTGCAAATAGGGTTTTGAGAAGTGCTTTGCTTATGAAAGTTTTATCAGCATAAGTAATCCGGGTTGGAAAACCCGAATTACTCTTGACAATGCAAATCAGGTTTTGAGAAGTGCTTTGCTTATGAAAGTTTTTTCAGCACAAGTAATCCGGGTTGGAAAACCCGAATTACTCAGGATAGTGCATTTCGGGTTTCTCAGGGTGAATGACTTCTCTTTTTATAAGTAACAAGTAGTGAAGAATCTGAAGTAGGTACCAGTGAAGAATCCAAAGTAGGTGCCAATGAAGAGTCCGAAGTTGCAAACATTCCAGAACAAGCAAATAGACTCGGACAAGAAGCCCAAAGGAAGTCGAAGGACACCTAGGTTTTTTGGAGGGCACCCGGGCTTTTTGGAAACGTCCTTTCCAAAGGGTACATTGCCCTTCGGATTTTTTAATTTGTCCTTTGAACTTTTCGAGGGAATTCCTATTTGTCCGAAGGAATTCCTTCGAAGAAGTTCAAAGGACAAATTAAAAAATCCGAAGGGCAATGTAGCCTTCGGAAAGGACGTTTCCAAAAAGCCCAAGTGCCCTCCAAAAAACCCGGGTGCCTTTTTCTTAAGGGTTATACGACAGGAAGAGGCTGTTTGAAAAGTCCAAGGGGCTATTTAAAAAAACCCGAAGGGCAAGTACCCTTCGGAAGGGTCATTGACAAAAAACTCGAAGTGTAGGTACCCTTCGGGAAGGCTCATTTCAAGATCAGAAGGGATGTTTGCAAAAAACCCGACGGGCGCATACCCTTTGGGAAGGTTCATCTCACAATTTTAAGGGCTTTACAAAATCCAGAAGAGCACCTGTCCTTCGGGAAAAGACCATGACAAGATTTCCGAAAGGTTGTTTTTTAGGCCAAGGGACAATTCTGGGGACTTTTGTCCGCGGGAAGTTTAACACAAAAAGCTCGAGGGAATAAAATATAAACAACGCAAAGAAAGAAGAAAAGATATCCTTCAAAGAAAAAGTCCGATGGAACTCCGAACTTTTTGTCCAAAGGATTCCTTCGAAAAAATTGGCAGACAAAAAAAAACCTGAAGGGAACTAAGGGACAAAACAAAAGATCCGAAGAAAACCCAACCCAAGAGAAAGCCCGCAGGAGATAAAACCAAGGGGAAGCCAAAAAGTCCGAAAGAAATGATATCCTTCAGACAAATTGTCCGAAGGATTCCTTCGGAAAGCTTGGTCAGAGAAAGGAAAGTCTGAGTGCAGAGAGAGACAAAAGCGAAGTCCGAAAAGAATGAGCATAATCTCCTTCGGACTTTTTGTCCAAAGGATTCCTTCGAAAAAATTGGCAGACAGAAAAAAAACCCGAAGGGAACTAAGGGACAAAACAAAAGATCCGAAGAAAACCCAACCCAAGAGAAAGCCCGCAGGAAATAAAGTCCGCAGGAGATAAAACCAAGGGGAAGCCAAAAAGTCCGAAAGAAATGATATCCTTCGGACAAATTGTCTGAAGGATTCCTTCGGAAAGGTTGGTCAAAGAAAGGACAGTCCAAGTGCAAAGAGAGACAAAAGCGAAGTCTAAAAAGAATGAGCATAATCCATGGGAAAATGACTTAGCAAATAGCCCAATGGATTATCGAAAGAAATAAAACAAAAGGGAGAGATCCAAGATGATAAAGACCCGAAGAGAATGAATATTAGGCCAAAGGAATAAGTAAGAAGGGAAAGTCCATGGAAAGACAAATACACTATGTTGTTTGGGTACGGGTATGGGTACGGATACAAGGACGTCTCGGGTACGCGGGTACGTCATTTTTCAAAAACCTTGATTTGGATACATCGTGGGTACGTCTGTGTATATATATATATTGTATATACTCATTTTTTTAGTAAAACACTTGAAACTACATAGTGTGAAAATATTTGTCTATAAATGATAAAACACTTAAAAATATATAATATTCATTCATTCATTACTTCAAAGACAAGATGTACATTCAAATCTAGAATAAATCATCTCGATTGTCCACAAAATCATGAATGCCACTCCCATTATTTTTCAACTTTATCATTTACTGACACTTTCTCTCACAAGGGCTCATCGGTGCATTGAATCTCACGAGTGCATGCCTTAAGGGGTGCACAAGGAATGGGGTGGGATCGGCTTGTGGCACTTTGCGAGAGATATTCCCATACTATTCTATCACGCATACATCCCTTCATGCAACCTTCATACCTCCTATGATGTCTCCTTGAAATCTTGAAACCTTGAAATATGGCTAAGTTTGAAACCCTGGAATCTGACTAAATCTGAAATATGATAGGATCCTCCAAAACCTAGAATTTGCATTATAGCTCCTAGCAGTCTGAAACCCCTCTCAAACATCCTGAAAGTATATAAATAAAATATAACTTAAAGTATAAGTTTACATTTAGATATGGACATCTAGTTTCTTATACTTGAATGTTTATTTTATTTATATACTGTTGGGTTCGGATTGGATTTACATTTAGGGTTGCTTAGTTTTTAGGGTTTTTTTTAAAGGATTTTCTGATGTTTATTTTTTTTCAACTTTCACCATTTCTGGCACGGCCACGGACGCCTCCGAGAGTACTCGGGTCTGCCGGAATCCCTCGGGCATGCTTGGAGACGACCCGAGTACTCCCAGAGGCATCCGTGGCTGTGCCAGAAATGGTGAATTTTTTTTTTTAAAAACTCAAAAAATCCTTTAAAAAAAACCCTAAAAACTAAGCAACCCTAAAAGTTTCCGGTACGTCCACGAACGCCTCTGGGAGTACCCAGGACGTCCTCGTGCCGGAGGCGTCTCCAAACAAGAGGCATTGGGGGGGAGGGCGTACCCCTGCAACGTAGCAAATACAGATAGAAGTCAAGAAGAAGAATTCTAAATTTAGCCAAGAGAAATCACGGACAGTTGGGCCGAGATAAACCCATGCACAAACAAAAGACAGAGTCAACGTGGAATTCCATGCAAGCAAAAGCTAATTACGGTTGACTAGTCAAGGCTTCAATTGACTGGTTGTTGAAGTCAAGTTTATCTCCAAGGTCAACTCAGCGTTTCAAACGTTCCAACTCGGCTTCCAACGGATCAAATCGGAGTTCTAAAATTGGCATTGGCGTTGGATATCATGCATGCTATTGTCATCTCATACTTTCAAACATTCCAGAAGCTCATGAAGAAGCCAAAGTTAGAGGTGGGCGTGGATTTTCATGCAAAGAGAGGTGGGCGTTTCAATAAACCCCACCGTCCACTTTCAAATGCCACAGAGCTAGTCTCTAATTTTAGACATGGCTCAGCGGATCATACATAAGCAAAGGCAAATGTTTGAGCCCACTGCCCACTTTTCAACGCAAGGAACTTTCATGCAAGACAAAATAGACTTTTGTAAACGCCGAGTTGGTTTGAGTTTACTCCCTCTCTATTTTCAAACATCAATCTCTTGGCTTTTTATAATTTTCTATATTAATGGCTTTTCAGCCTTGTAAAAATCATCCCTCTTTTGGCAAGAAAACTTCTGCCAAAGATTGTGCTGTAACTTTTTCTCATATCAATGAGAAGAGGACTGTGTTTTTTCAATTTTCAGCAGCTAGTATAGTGTACTATTGTTATAGATTTGTCTAAGTGATAGATTTTCTTTCTTCCTTGTCAAATCTGGTTTTGTACCTATTTACTAGCTGCTCATTTATGCAAGTCACATTCTGTGTTGGATTGTCTTTTGCTAAGTTTGTAGTGGATATTAGTGGTTGTTTAGCGCCTTTCATCAGCCTATTTCTACGTTTTCCTCAAGCTTAGATCATTAGATAGAACCTTTTCGTGAAATACTTATGTGTGTTGATCAATTGGAGTTGAAATTCTGCCTCTTGTTTGAATCAGTGTTATTAGAAGCTCAATTTGAGTGGATCAAGCAAATTAAGTGTATCACCGCTTTAGCTAAGATTTCCTTGCAAGTTCTTTCTTCCCTTTTCCTCAGGCAGTTTGTAGCGTAGAAGTTGAAATCCTCATTGCTACATCTTACAAGAACCAGCATTCTCTGGAGGTTCTTCTCACCATTGAGGCACCCACCCTCGTGAGAAGATCCCATTGTTTAAACTGGAGAGAGGATTAGCCATTTCAGCACGTCTTCGATTTAGGGTGCAACTCCAAGTTGACAACACATACCTCCCTCTCTCTGTAATCACTCAAACTTTTCACTTGACCTACATTTCGGAATGCAACCACACCAGCCTTCTATCTTTCAAAGATCAAGCCTGCCTGCACATTATCATTCCCTGCTTGCAATTTATATACCATTTTTTCTTAGGCACCTTTCCTGTATGTAAGTTGGCTTCATTCTATTGCACATTCTGTGTCTTTTTTCCAGGGCTATTTCCTTCTTGATGTGCACTTTTCTTTTGAGATTATTTGTTTTATCTGCAATTGTCCATACCTTCATTCTCATACATGTGGACTTGGGAGAATCACTTTCAGGCTTATTAACAATAAAGATTCTGCCCTTATCCATTGAAGTTCAACAAATGTGAACCTACAAGTTATTAAATATGAATCTACCAAGTCCCATTGATTAATTTTGTTCATTTATGAACAATCATTTAGATATTTCTTTTACCTTCTTGAAGTTTCCATGTCATCTTACCCAAGATTGAAGTGTTGCCCTTCTGAATTCAATTTCCTTTTAACGACAAAATGAAATATTAATATGATCCAGCAACATATATACCTCTTTACTACAATTATTAAGGATACAATGTAAGATCAATTAAAGTAGAAAGTTCTAAATCTTGTTAAAACTAATGTGCTAGTGAATTTAACCAAAATAACATGGATCGAATGCATATAGCTGTAAATTATAGTTGTTACTGTTATTAGTATTTTTCTTCGTCATAGTTACAGGTCCACCACAGTCTGTTGATATTCTAAAGTGCATATGTTTTCTTTACTTGACTTTCTCAATTTCAGACAGTGACATAGACAAACTAGAACTTTCTCAATAAATATGCTTGCAAGCATACGATTCTCAGCTCCAGATTTTCAACACAACAATAGTTGAGCTTTAGATCAGCCTAAACTACAAAGTTCTCATAAACAGATCAATACAAGTTATAATATAGTCTTGTGATAATGGAATTTAATTTAAAAAATCTCAGGTCGCTATTTCCCTGATTGTTTATGACTACCACAAATCCATCCTAACATGGATCTGATACGTGCCGAGAGTTGTACAAAGGACTAAATGTGCCGATTTCATCATAACATAAGCGTAAGAACATATAGATGTGTTGTAATTAAACAAATTCGCACACATAATTTTTGAGTATGCCAAGAATTCAAATAATGAAATTTTTGACAAGACCAGTTTTGACATCATTTTTAGAGTATTGTCGGCATTTTCATCTTTGACCATTATTATTTTGGATCCCACCAGGAGCAAGTCAAGTGTGCAAAAGGAATCATGAAAGCATTCATTAATGCTATTAGTGCTTGTTTGCATTTGACACTCATTGCATTTGGCGCTTAGTGGCATTAGGTGCTTATTCAACTTGGTGCTCAAGTGGCATTTAGCACTCATTGCATTTGGCAGTTACTCTATTCAGTGCTCATTGGATATGGATTCGGCGTTCATTGTATTTGCATTTATTTGAATTCAGCACTTGTTTCATCTGGCACTTGTTCAATCTGATCTGGCATTTGTTTGCATTTGGCACTTAGTAGCATTCAGCACTTATTCAACATGGCGCTCATTCAATTTGGCGCTCATTGTATCAATGTTCAAAAAGAGGCACAATGGTGTTTTAGGTGAGTTCGAATAATAGTGTTCATGGGTCCAAATCAAATAATAAGCAAAGTGAATGAATTAATTCATTTGTGAATTAAAAATTGCCAAATGGTACACAATCTCAAAAAATTCCACCATGCAAGTACTCTTATGTGTAAAGGTTCACGATGTGAAGTTATGAGTCGATTTGTATTAAGCCGAGTCACTATACTATTCTATTACAATGTCTACCAGTTTTATATAAGATGAAGTGTCAGAAATAATTTCTAGTGTTGCCTATAAGTGTTACCCTTATCCTCATATGTCTAATCATAATAAAGAGTGAATGTTTAGGTGGTAGTATTAGCTGTATTTAAAAATCTAAACGTTGTGTCACCCTTCCCCCTTCACCATATTCCACCGCTTGATGATTAATAAAAACCTGGAATCGCACTTTTCAAAGCAAAAAAAGCCAAAACCAAAGGGAACTTGGCCTTCATATCTCCACCATCATGCCCCAAGTCAAGCTTTTTATTGGGAAAATCCATGTCTTAAAATTGGAAAAACTATAAGAACTCCCTGACTCTTTTCTCCAACATGCAAAAAAATATTTATTATTTTAGTAAAAATAATCAGCAACTTTGTAATTCGACATCCAATTTCCACCCGGATCTTGAGGACCTAGTTTTGGTATGGGCAGTTAACAAGTTGTAAAGTCGCCTTTGAACCTCATCATTCTTCACAAGGTGATTTTGATGGCATAGAACACTGAATCTGTGTATGGTGAAGATGATCAGTTGGTGGAGAAACATGGTGAGCCCAATGACAGCTTTTAGGTGATGGCAGACCTGCACGTAAGGATTCCAAGCAAAGATATTTTGAATAAGCTGGCTGGGAAAAAAAATTGACACAATGTGGCAGTCAAGACATCAGAGGATATTTTGTGATAAAGAAACAACTACGAAAAGCAAGAAGTGAGAGCTCAATAGGCCACCAAACCTGTGCAGGCGAAGATCCAAGACTAAGACAATTGGAGATGAAAATCAAGGAGTCCAAGCATGTGCCAAGGAGATATTAAGAAGCCAAATGAGACATAACCAACAAAGAATGGCAAGGTGTGTGAACTACTAAGCAACGGTGGTAAACAAGTTAAGACGGTGATCAAAAGAGAAGACACTGTTGAACACACCTATCTCCTGAGAGGGGGGGTGAATCAGTAGATGAGCTAAAACTAGTTGATTAAAACTTTAAGAGGAAATATCAATTCATATGCATATTAAAGAACAGTTGCATAAATCACACACAAAAGCACATTACACCAGATTTATACGTGGAAAACCCAAAGGGAAAAACCACAGTGAGAATAGCTGCTAGAATCTACTGTTCTAATCCAACCTCACAGTTAAATCACCTCACTAGTAAAACCACACTGGTTACATTAAAGGACACCTATCCTTAGGATACATCAATCCCCTAACTGAGCACCAACTCAGTTTTTCTGAAGGCACCAATCAATCAGAACTATGGAGCTACAACTACAGTATACAAGACAGATTCACAAATGAATCCAGTTCAATTTCTTTGTAACAAGTCTAGTATATAACTGCTCACTCATTGCTCAGTCTCTGTGTGCTCTTTCTTTCTATCTGTTCAATCTCTTTGTGTCTAGATATATTCCAATTGGACACACTTCATTTCCTTTCATTTTTGCCTTTTACTTTGTCTGCATACGTTTGGTCATATTCTCTTCAAGCATGCTTCAATCCCATTTCTCTCTTCTGTCTTTCTAGTTCTATGTCGTTATATCTTCTGTTTGACACAGTCCATTTACACCTACTGCTTCGGCCTCTCTTCCTTTGTGTCTTTTATATATTCTTTGTTTGACACATCCACGTCCTCTGTTTGGTCTTTATGCCTCTATCTATACTTTCATGGTCTGTGTCTGTATATTCTATTTTACACACTTTGTATTGCTCACATGCTTAGATTCAACAATAGTCTGAGCAATCGCAGATAACAGACCTCTACTTTTTCTACATATATCTCACATCGACAGCCTTTGACTCTCTCTTCAAATTGCAATGGCAGCAGTAGCAAAACAATGCTTGTTAAGTCGTGTATATACATTGAACTTTTAAAGGTTCCAAGTCTCCAATTGTGTTCATACTTCAGCAGGCTTTTTGTCTGAGTCCCCTTTGGGACAATTTCTGCGGACTTTTTGTTCGAGTGCTCTTCAGAATTATTGGAAATGTCCACATACCCTTCGGATTTTCTGTAAAGGTCCTCATACCCTTCGGCCTTTCTGCAAACTACCCTTCAGCGCATTTGAACAGTCCATTTGCCCTTCAGACTTTCTGCAAACTACCCTTCGGCACATTTACACAATCCACTTGCCCTTCGGACTTTCTACAAACTACCCTTCAGCACATTTGAACGGTCCACTTGCCCTTCGGACTTTCTACAAACTACCCTTCGGCATTTATGCAAGTGTCCACACACCCTTCGGCCTTTTGCAAAATACCCTTCGAAAACTTTGTTGTGGAATTTGTCCGACAAAGACACCAAAATTGCCGAAAGAATTGACTTAACCATTTGACCTAATTTCTTCAGAGTTTTTGTTCGAGAGAATTCGACGAGGCTTCGGATCTTTTTGTTTGGAACAATTGTTCCGAAAGAATTCCCAAGTTGATGAGACCAAGCCTTTTCCCGAAAGCCCTTCGGACTTTTTGTCCGACAAGAACTTAACTGATTTTCCTGAAAAAAAATTGCCTTCACCAATATTGCCAAAAGAAATGACTCATCACATTTTTCCGAAAGAAATGATTCAACACATTTTTCAAAAGAAATGACTCAACACATTTTTTCGAAAGAAATGACTAAGACACTTTTTTCCAACAGAATAAATCAAGCTCGTAAAATCGACTAAGTGTTGAAACATTTGCACACACAACCTTATGCATTAGAACTTAGACCAATATTTCTGAAAGAATTGACCAAGCTTGTGAAATCGACTAAGTGTTCAGATACTGTTCAATTCCTTGGTGTGACTGATTCCTCTGGATGTTGCTATATATGCAAGTGTAGTCACGAACAACCTATGTTCCTAGCCATATTCAACAGGCAAGCAAAGACATTCATATGACTGCTCTAGGAAGTCAAGATGCACATTCAACCTCCATGAGGACTCTACAACTGATCTATTCAGCTCAACACCTTTGTCATTAATGCTTGATGGAACATTCATCATTTGACATGAATGACAATATTACAGACATCAATCTCCTTGTACACCATGACATTCAAATTGCCAACAGCGATAGTCAGAATGCTCAGAATTAAAGTGAGACCCAACTCGAAACCAAAAGGCAACGTGTTGTGAAATTTGGCGAGCCGTGTAGACAACAAAATTTGCACATATGAAAAACAACACAGGGAGAACATTCCTTTATCTTTAATTGGTATGTGGACATCAACATTCCTTTGCACTCCACATATATTAAAGAGGCAGCCTTTACAAGACGTTACCCACCTGCATGCAAATACTACCAATACCTTCATCATCCATAATGGAAGAAGAACGCTATCTATGGTAGACATGAGATTGTTGATAGTTGTCCGTAGCAAACATTCAAAGTAAAAAGGTGATATTCGGAGGAAAGAGCAAAAACCATGAACGGTGATCACATGTAATGAGTTGCACACGAGATTGTGAATAATGTTCACAATAAAAGATAAGTTTGAGAATGCAGGGTAGCAATAAGTTCAAAATCAAGCCGTGATAGAGAAGAAAGTCTAGAACTTGAAGCGCGACCCAATACCAAGCACGAGCTATAAGAACTCAAATGAGATTGCTGTGATTGACTGACAAATACAACAAAGATTCAAGCCATAAAAGAATATATATAAGCCAAGGAAAAAATCTTCAGAAGTCTTCAAACTGATTATAAAATTTGATTACATCTTTCCAATTAATTTTATCTTTTTTTTTTTTTTTTAAAAATAAAAAAACAAAACCTTATATAGATAAGAAATTATCAATTACATACTCTACCATGCCATGCATGGAAGCTATTAGCCATATCACTAGCATTATAAATAAAATCATCTCTATGATTATTCATTGGAAGGATTCAAGTTGTATAATCTTCCTGATATCTTCCTGAATCCTAGTAGACCACCATAGAGAAGGAAGACCATAGCAAAGGATATCATGGTTGTCAAGGGCCCAATTAGCAAGCCCATCCGCGACCTTATTCTGTTGACAAGGAATATGACAAAACTGAATTTCTTGAAACTTTTGTTGTAGTTTTCTTATTTCAGAAATCTCCTTAGCAATCTTCCAATTAGGGGAAGATCCATTATTACAAGTTTTCAGTAAATTCATCATGACTCTTGAGTCAAATGTTGAACACACCTATCTATTGAGAGGGGGGATGACTATGTAGATCAGCTAAAACTAGTTCTTTTAGCAATTTTGAAAAAAATACAAATTCATATGCAAGTCAAAGAACAAATGCAGAGATTACACATACACACAATAACACATTACTCAGAATTTTTATGTGGAAAATCCAAAGAGAAAAACCATGGTGAAAATGGTTGCTAGAATCTACTGTTCTAATCTAGCCTCACTGTTAAATGTCTCATTGGCTAACCTCACTAATTACATTCAAGACCACCCACTCTAAGGAAGCACCCACTCCCTAAGGAGACACCAATCCCCTAACTGAGCACTAACTCAGTTTTCTGATGGCACCACCCAATCAAAACTATGAAGCTACAACTTCAAAATACAAGATGAATTCACAAATGAATCCAGATTAATTTCTTTGTTACAAGTCTAGTTTGTAAATGCTCAATCTCTGCACATTCTCTGTTCCTCTTTGCGTCACTCTCGGTTGCTCACTCTCTACACATTCTCTATGTGTTCTTTCTTCCTCTTTGCCTCACTCTTTGTTGCTCTATCTTTCACTCTGTGTCTGCATACATTTCAAAGTGACAATCTTTGAGTTGCTCTACAGCTCTCTCTCAAATGCAACAACAGCAGCAATTAAGTACACAAACCCGATTTACTCACCCAGACCCATTCGGGTTCTCGAGATTGCTTTAATTGTGAAACTTTAAGAGTCGAAGCAGTTGAAGTACACAAACCCAATCAACATTCTCCTGACCCAGTCGCGTTTTTGACACAGCTTTACTTATAAAACTTTATAAGTATAAGCGAATGAAGTACATGGACTTGACAAACCCAAATCACTATGCCTTTGTCATTAATGTTTGCCTATTTGACATCAATGACAATCTTATAGACAATCTCCTTATACATCATGATACTCAAATTGCCAACAATCTCCCCCTTTGTCATTGATGGCAAAACATACTCAGAATGACTACCCTTCTTCATTCCTTCACCATTCTGGTTTCTCCCCCTTTGACATTAATCACAGAGTCCTTGCCCTATCATGGAGACGGGTTGCTTCTTTACTGAATGGCTATTATGATCCTTGGACCTGGCTGGTTGGAACATTTTGTGAGGGACTCCCCCTTAGGCAATGGCATATTTGCCTAAGCTTCTACGCAGGCACTTCAAATGTAGCTCTTTTGACTCCATGATTCTTCAGATGAGCATGTATATAGCATTGGTCTAAAAGACCAATCAAGAATCAACATATCTCTGTATAGACAGGCATAATAATCTAGAGCCAGCATACCTTTGTCATCAAATTGCAAAGGAATTGCAATTTTCTCACCAAACCGCATTTTTCTCTTAATCCGAGAGTTAATAATGTTCCTTAAATACTCCCCCTGGATTCATGCCCTATCACTAAAAGTTAGTGATGTGGTGTGGAAGCCACTACTCCCAACTTCTCTCTCAGATACTCAAATTGCTCCCTGGGAAGAGGCTTGGTAAATATGTCTGCAATTCGGTCCTTTGTTGGAACATACTCAATTCTGACCTCTTGATCTGCAACCTTTTCTTTCAGAAAGTGGTATTTGATGGATATATGCTTGGTTCTGAAATGCATCACTGGATTCTTAGAAATGTTTATGGCACTTGAGATATCACAAAAGATAGAAATAGGTTCTTTGAATTCTACCTTGATATCTCTGAGAGTTTGTTTCATCCACAAGACTTGTGTGCAACATGTTGTTGCTACATACTCTAATTTTGTTGTAAAAAGCGTAATTGACCCCTGCTTTTTGCTTAGCCAAGACACAAGTCTATTTCCAAGGAAGAATGCACCACGACTAGTGCTTCTCCTATCATCCACACTTCCAGCCCAATCCACATCTGCATATGCAATTAAAGTGAGATCTTCACTTGCAGGGTACCACAGACCATAGTCAATTGTGCTTTTGATATATCTAAAAATTCTTTTCACAGCATTGACATGTGATTCCTTGGGAGCTGCTTGAAATCTTGCAACCATGCATACAGCCTGCATGATGTCTAGTCTTGATGCAGTCAAGTACAAAAGGCTGCCTATCATTGACCTATACAACATATTATTCACATCAGGGGACTCATCTTCTTTGCTCAATTTACATCCAGTTATCATGGGAGTGCTAACTAGTATGTTGTCCTCCATACCTTATTTCTTGAGCATCTCCTTCGCATACTTGGTTTGAGAAATGAATATCCCTTCATTAGTTTGTGCAATTTGTAGACCAAGAAAGAAAAAAAGTTCTCCCAACATAGACATTTCAAATTCACTTTGCATTTGTCTAGCAAATTATTTGCACATAATACTACTGCCACCTCCAAAAATGATATCGTCTACATAGACAACAATAATCAGTATATGCTTACCTTCTGATTTGACATACAAATTGTTGTTTGCATATCCTTTGATGAAGCCTTGTTGCAAGTATTGATCCAATCTTGAATACCATGCTCTAGGGACTTGTTTCAGACCATACAATGCCTTCTTTAGTCTACACACATAATCTTCTTCTTTCGTGAGTTGAAAACCATCTGGCTGTTCAATGTAGACTTCCTCATCTAAGTTCCCATTCAAGAAGGCTGACTTTACATACATTTGATATACTTTGAACTTCTTGTGAACAAAAAATTCCAAAAACATTCTTATAACTTCCAGTCTTGCCACTGGAGCAAATGTCTCTTCAAAATCTATGCCTTCTACTTGTGCATATCCCTTGTACACCAATCTGGCTTTGTTTCTTATGACGGCTCCATCTTCATTGAGTTTGTTTCTGTAAACCCATTTAGTTCTTATCACATTCTTGTTTTAGGGTCTAGGAACCAATTCCCATGTTTTGTTCTTATCTATTTGATTCAGTGCTTCTTCCATGGATTTTAACCAGTTTTCATCATTACTGGCTTCACTAAAGGTTTTAAGCTCAATTTTTGAAAATAGAGCAAAACGTACTTGTTCCTTGTTCATTACAGCTCTTCTCCTAGTCTGAACTCCCTCATTTTTGTTGCCAATTATCTGCTCCTTGGGATCTTCCTTTTGAAAAAACCTTGCAGGTGCCCTTTCACTCTTTTCTTCCTCCTCTTCACTATCTTCTACTTCATTTTTTGCTTCTAATTCTTCAATTCTGATCTCCTCAACAAGTTCGACATGTTTAAATCCTTTTTCAACCTTGACATTGATACTCTCAACTATTTTATGCAGCCTCTTATTGTAGCATACATAGGCTTTCCTATCAGTGGAGTAACCAAGAAATATTCCCTCATCACATCTTGACTCAAAGCTGCGTAGTTTGTCCTTTCTTCTGATGTAGCATTTGCTTCCAAACATTTTGAAGTATTTAACCAATGCAAGCTTTCCATACCACAGTTCGTATGGCATTTTATCACTTTTCACCCTCAGTTGGACTCTGTTCAGGATGTATACTGCTATTTGGACTGCTTCTCTCCAATATCCATCAAATAATTTGGCCTCTTTCAACATTGTTCTAGCCATCTCCTTAATAGTCCTATTCTTTCTCTCAACAACTCCATTTTACTATGGAGTTCTTGCAGCAGAGTAGTGCCTTTTAATCCCATGCTTTTCACAATATTCTATGAACTCATTGGAGGTGAATTCTCCTCCTAAATCTAATCTCAGACAATTGATCTTTCTTCCCATTTTATTTTCAACCATGGCTCTAAAGATCTCAAATCTCTCAAAGGCTTAAGATTTGACCTTCAAAAAGCTTACCCATGTCATCCTTGAATAATCATCTACGAACAACATGAAGTATTAAACTCCTTTTGATCCTCTTGTCTAGGTAGGACCACAGAGATCAGTATGGACTAATTGAAGAGGCTTTGTGGTCGCATACTCTTTCGTTTGAAACTTGACCCTTATTTGCTTGCCTAATTGACATTCTCTGCATGTAGTATTGGTTATCTTGGACATATTTCCTACACACTTGTTTGAACTTATTTTGACTCGATTATCAAAATTGACATGTCTCATTCTTCTATGCCACAGCCAGCTTTCATCAATCTTTCCCAAGAGGCAACTATCATTGTTTGCCTCAACAAGATTGTAGATGTTGTTCTCGGTCCTTTTCGCTTCTACAACTATTTTGCCAGATCTCTTTAATTTGCAGCCTTCAGCATCAAATATGACCTTGTATCCACTGTCACACATTTCGCTGACACTTAGCAGATTATGCTTTAGTCCTTTGACATAAAGAACATCATGTGTAAGAAGCTTACCATCAATCTGCAAGGTTCCTTTGCCTTTGATTTTTACTATTGTGTTGTCTCCCAAACTGACAGTTCCTTCTTTGCATTTGCTCAACTTGGTGAACTCTCTTGTCACCAGTCATATGCTTAGAGCATCCACTATCAATTACCCACAGATTCTGTTCTTTGGCATGGAGTGTTGTTTGAGCAATCAAGGATTGAATTTTCACTCTCCACATTTCTTTAGGTCTCTCATGTGTCTTTTTCTTTTCTTTCTTAGTCATTTGTGGATCTTTGTTCTCATGAGGAGACTTACCTTTCTTTACATTGTTTACTTTTGGCATAGCAAAGTTAGTCCTACAATGCTTAGCTATATGACCAAAATTATTACAATTATATCACATTAAACTTGAATTTAGCAGAGGAGCAAATGAGTTTCTACTTGCAAAACTAATTCTTCTAGGAGGAACAACTCTACATTCAATGGTCCTATGACCAAACTGATTACAGCTGTAACAATATCCATAAAAGGATGAATAATCCTTGGTCATAAAGTTCTTTGGTGCAGTATGATGACCTTTCATATACTTTCATTTCTTCAAATCTGCCACTTTCGTATATCCTTCTGCATCTTTGATTTCAAGCTTCTTTTCAGAATTCGTTCTTCTCATCTTGTCTTTGTTTGGATCATTCTTAGTTTCCTTGCTGATCCTTTCTTTCTTTGCTTCTACTCCTATTTTGAAATTATTATATAGGTTGGTCGACATATTAGTTGATGAATCATCTCCTTTCTCATATCCTAGACCAGATTTTTCATTTGAAAGCTTCTGACTGCTAATTAATTCATTAAGAATCTCTTATCCTTTTGTTAACTTTAGACTTTTGTCTATTTGACTTTTTGCCTTCTCAAGTTCCTTTCTCAAAGCTACTATTTCTGCCTCAAGCTTCATGCATTCTTTGGATTTAGTCTGTAGTTCCATCTTAACTATTATTCTTTTAGCCTCCTCAAGTTGAGTCTTAGGGTCACTATCAATTGATCAGATTTGTCAAGTTCCTTCTACCCAAACTTCTTCTGTTTTGAGTTCTCTTTTCTTAATTTCTCAATCTCTTCCAAAGCACAAACTAGCTCGCCTTCTAGATCAACTTCACCTTCTTCATCCCAATCTTCATCTTCGTCCTATTCTTGATTTATCGGAGTGGATTCTTCTACCATGAACAAAAATTATTTTCCCTTAGCAATGAAAGCATAGTCATGATCATCATCCGAACTATCACTATCACTACCCTTCACTGAATCACTATCTTCTTTTGTATATAAACCTTTCTTTCTCTTGAAGTTCTTCCTTTTTGCATAGTGAGGTTTTGCCCTTTTGTTGCTCTCTTCTTGCTCAAAATTGTCCTTTTTATTATAAGGACATTTCGTAGCAAAGTGTCCTACCTTTCCGTAGTTAAAGCATTTGAATGGTAGCTTACCTTTGTATTTTCCTGACCCTCCCTTTAATTTTCTGACAAAGTTAGCTTCTTCTTCATCAGACTCCTCAGATTCAAACATAGAAGTTTTTTTTTTGCCTGCTTTGCCACTTTGAATGCAGCTTCTCTTTTAAAAGGGTCTGTCTCTCTCATTCTCATCTCATAGGCTGTGAATGTTCCATGCAACTCATCAACAGTGAGTTTGTCCAAATCTCTTGCTTCCTCTATTGCAGAAATTTTCGAGTCACATCTTGATGGCAGCGATCTTAACACCTTCTTGACTATAGTCAACTCTTCCATTTCGTCACTAAGACCTCTGATAGCATTCACTATTTCATCTACCCTGAGGAGGTAGTCGGCAATCTTTTCTTCTTCATTCATATTAAGACTCTCAAACTGCCCTTTGTATGTTTGTAGCTTGGCTCGTTTCACTCTGTCATCTCCTTCATAAATACTCTTTAACTTGTTCCAGATGTCTTTTGCACTCTGATAGTGCATAACTTTGATAAATTCTGAGTTTGACAGTCCACAAATAATAGTATTCTTTCTCTTAGCGTTATTTTCATATGCCTTCTTGGCAGCCTGATCAGTAGGAGCAACAGGAGCTGTATATCTATTTACTACAGACATCCATACATCAAATCCTAATGAGGACAAATATGCTTCCATCCTTATGCTCCAAAAAGCATAGGTAGACCCATCAAACAGAGGTGATTTTGTTTGAGGAGGATCATTCTTGGCTGGCCATTATGTTCACTAACCAAGATCTACCTGAGCTGATTAAGCTTCTTCCTAAAGAACCCTAGGCTCTGATACCAATGGTTAATCACAACTATCTACTGAGAGGGGGGGTGAATCAGTAGATCAGCTAAAACTAGTTCTTTTAGCAATTTTAGAATAAATACCAATTCATATGCAAGTCAAAAAACAAATGCAAAGATTACACATACACACAAAAACACATTACTCAGAATTTTTACGTGAAAAACTCAAAAGGAAAAAACATGGTGAAAATGGTTGCTAGAATCTACTGTTCTAATCCAGTCTCACTGTTAAATACCTCATTGGCTACCCAGTAAGAACACCCACTCTAAGGAAGTACCCACTTCCTAAGGAGACACCAATCCCCTAACTGAGCACCAACTCAGTTTTTTGATGGCACCAACCAATTAGAACTATGAAGCTACAACTTTAGAATACAAGATGGATTCACAAATCAATCCAAATCAATTTCTTTGTTACAAGCCTAGTCTGTAACTGCTCAATCTCTGCAAATTCTCTGTGTGCCCTTTCTTCTGCTTTGCCTCACTCTCGGTTGCTCACTCTCTACTCAATCTCTGCACATTCTCTGTATGCTCTTTCTTCCTCTTTGCCTCACTCTCTGTTGCTCTGTCTTTCACTCTATGTCTGCATACATTTGAAAGTGACACTCTTTGAGTTGCTCTACAGCCTTCTCTCAAATGCAACAACAGCTGCAAGCTACACAATGAATAAGATGTGTATATACATTGAGTTTTAGGGTTTCATCTATGCAACGTATTCACACTTCAACTCCTCTTGACTGACTCCTACTATCTGTTCACATTCAATGCGACTTTGACATATGCGAATTCTCGTGTCTTGATACTTCAATGCTCAGGTCTCTTTTCTATCTTTGACGACTGCTAGATTCTGGTTATAACTGCGTCATTTCCTTTTCGTGTCTTGGTTCATGCATCACGCTGTAATGTTCTGGTCTCTTTACTATGTTTGGCAACTGCTGGATTTAACTCATAAATGCACAACCTCCTTAATCGATGATTGATCAGTTGGATCAATCAATCTTGAGCTCTGTGCAATCATTTACAGGTTTTGTCTGTTCTTTTATTTGTTCGTTGAGAACATATTAAATGCGAGCCTTTGCTTTCTTTCTTCGCGCCAAGTCTAACCATCGAGCTCCTTTTTGCATCTCGTTATTTCCTATATATCAAGATCACTTTCACTCCTTTCAATTTATTCGAATATGCTCGATCCATAACTTTAGTCAAACATTAATCTCCGACAAATTTGACTATATCTCACTTGTCACAGCATTCATCAGAGCTTTTGCTCCGATAGATCTTACTGGACTTGCTTGGTCTTTAACTTCGCCACTGTGCATTAACCTTCAAGCACTTTTAAGGCTTTGGATTCACTCGCTCCATTGGATCTTATTAATCATGACTTGCGTGTGTCGTTGGATCATCAAAGATGCTTGATCTTTATGTCGACTAGATCATTAACCTTTGACATGTTGACTTCATCTTGCTTCTTTCGGCGTCTTTGAGATGCTTCCCCTTCGTCTTCCGACTTGCTCGAACTTTAACATGTCCCCTTCAGGACAATTTCTACGGACTTTTTGTTTGGGTCCTCTTTGGGACAATTTCCGCAGACTTTTTGTCCGTGTCCCCTTTCGGCACTTTTGTTTAGGACACATACCCTTCAGGGCTTTGCAAATGTACCCTTCAACTTTTTTGTAAAGGTCCACATACCCTTCGGCCTTTTGAAAAGATCCCTTCGGACTTTCTGCAATGGTCCACTTGCCCTTCGGAACTTTTGCAACGGTCCACTTACCCTTCGGCCTTTTGAAAAGATCCTTTCGGACTTTCTGCAATGGTCCACTTGCCCTTTGGAACTTCTGCAATGGTCCACTTACCCTTCAGACTTTTTGAAAAGATCCCTTTGGAACTTTTGCAACGGTCCACTTACCTTTCAGAATTTCTCAGAGTGTCCTTTCGGAAACTTTGTTTGGTCAACTTATCCTTCGGACTTCTTGAAAAGATCCCTTCGGCATTTTTGGAACGGTCCACTTACCCTTCGGAAACTTTGTTCAGGTCCATTTTTCGGAAAACAACTTAACCATTTTTCCGAAAGAATTCTTTCAAGACCATTTTGGGTTTCTCCATATTGCTTGACTTATAAGTTTGAAAGAAGTTAAGTCATTCCATAACCCCGATTAACTTCATTAGACCCATTCGGGTTCTTGACGTTGCTCAACGTATTAACATGAAGGAAGAAAGTCATTCCAGAAACCCGATTGACTCACCTAGACCCATTTGGATTCTTCACATTGCTTGACTTATAAAGATGATAGTTAAGTCATTCCGAAAACCCGATCAACTCCACTAGACCCATTCGGGTTCTTGAGACTGCTTAGCTTATGAATTTGAATGAATTAAAGTTGTTCTGGAAACCCGATTTACTCACCCAGACCCATTTGGATTCTCGAGATTGCTTTACTTGTGAAACTTTGAGTCGAAGCAGTTGAAGTACAAAAACCCGATCAACATTCACCTAACCCAATCAGGGTTTCGACACGGCTTTACTTATGAAGCTTTATAAGTAAAAGCAAATGAAGTACATGGACTTGACAAACCCGAATCACTATGCCTTTGTTATTAATGTTTGCCTATTTGACATCAATGACAAACTTACAATCTCCTTATACACCATGATACTCAAATTGCCAACATCAGATTGAACCTTAGCCCTCTTCCAACCAACTTTAATAGATTCTTGTATTCCTCTCCGAATGGCTTTGATTTCAGCAACATTATTAGTAGAAATACCCAAATTTTCAAAAAAAATAAAATGCATTTCTCCTCCACTACATCCAATCCCTCCCAAAGCTGCTCTCCCTTGATTTGCTCGTGAAGCACCATCTATATTAAGTATTCCATGAAAATTCCCCCCATCTACCATTTGATGGTGTATCTCTGTCTTCTTCGTAGAATGAAAGCGAGGCATAGTGGCATCGTTAGGGTCTAAGGAAAGCTACCCATAGATATACTCCCATTCCTGAGAAGGTTGAGCTGGAAGAGAGACGTTATGTTTCAAACTCTCTGACAAATTAATTTTAATCTTTTCCCATACATATGTAGTTTCTCGTTTAGTTTGTTTGAATATTCTATGATTTCTTTCTTTCCAAGTGTTCCAGAGCAAAAGAGAGATACCACTCCAGATTGCTGATAGCAAGTTTTGTCCTTTGGGAATGGTTACCTTCCACTCCTCATTTATCTATGCAAGAGAATCAAAATTGTTCCATTGAAGTCTCAATAGACCAGCCATTTGTCTCCATAAGAAGAAACCCATGGACAAATAAAAAATAAATGTTCCATCGTTTCCTCATCCTGAGTACAGAGCTCACACCTAAACAGCCCATTAAAACCTCTCTTTTTGACCCTGTCTCTAGTTAACAGCCGTTTATGAATAATAAGCCATAGAAAGAAGCTAACTTTAGGCTATATCTCAAGCTGCCATATACGACAAAATAAAGTTTTGCCGGATGAGGAAATTCTTTAAAAAGAGAGGCATAACCTAAAGATACCTCATATTTCCCTGAAGAACTACTCCCCCATCCTATCTCATCTGGTTCTAAAGAAACTGGAGGAGATCTTCCTAATAGATTCTTATTTAAGAGAGTCTGATAATCTTGATCTATTCTCATAGGCCATTCATTGACAGGAATCCAACTTTTCGTAATCCCCCAAGGTTGAGTGATTGATCTAGTAAAATGAGCTGTCTTTATCCAACCCCTAGCATGCATTTGCTCCTTTATAAATTGAAACTGAGGATAGAGTCTTAAAATTGGAGATTGACCATCCCAAGAGTCTGTCCAAAATCTAGCTGAGTGGCCATTGTGAAGGACCCAAAAAAGATGTTTTTTGATCAGATTTTCCCCTCTTTTGATAAACTTTAGTGCACGAGAGCCAATAGTGGGAAGAGCTGTTATAATTATCTTTCTGGAGGATTGTTTTCTGCATATTTACCTCTGAAGTTGGCTGCCCATAAATCTTCCGGATGAACTATAAGCCTCCAATACATTTTGGCTGCTAATGCTATATTCTGTTGAAATGATGACCTAAAACCCAATCCTCCCTCCCGCTTTGGTTTACAAATAGTAGCCCATTTAATAAGAGTCCACTTTTTCTTTTCCTATACTCCACTCCATAGAAATTTTTGACATATGGAGTCCACCTTATTTAAAATCATAGTTGGAATATTCAACACCGAGGCCACATAAATGAGCATCGCTTGGAGAACTGTGTTAATAAGAGTCATCCTCTCTCCTGTAGACAACCATTTATTAGTCCATTTCTGCAATTTCTTTTCCATTCTATCAATCAACCAATTCCAATCTCGCACCGCTTTGTATGATAAAGGAATACCCAAATATTTCACTGGGAGTGTTCCTTTCTGGAATTGAAGAATATGCAGAATCTAGTCTTCTTGTCTTTCCGAACAATGGAAGAAAAAGATATTGGATTTCCCTTTATTAATAATTTGACCTGCGGCAGAAGAAAAGTTTTGGAGAATCTTATTGATTTGCCTGGCCTCTGTCATATTTGCTCGTCCCATCATAGAGGAATCATCCACAAATTGGAGAGTTGATATAGGTGGAACATTTTTGGCTAATTTCACTCCATTAATAATCTTATCTTGACATGCGTTGTTGCTCATTCTTCTCAAACATTCCGCAAGAATAATAAAAAGAAAGGGGGATAAAGGATCACCTTGCCTAATACCTCTTGAAGCTTCAAAAAATTCAATAGGCGATCCGTTAACCAAAACTGAAACAGAAGCCATAGAAAAACAAGCTTTAACCCATTGTATCCATTCTTTTGAGAATCCAAACTGTTCCAAAACTTCACATAAGAAATTCCAATCCACACGGTCATATGCTTTGGATAACTCCAATCTAATAAACATAGCCGGTTCTTTCTGTATATCCATTGAATAAAGAATTTCCTGAGCTAAGACAATTTCATCATGAATATGTCTTCCTGGAACAAAACCTCCTTGTTCAAGGGAAATAATTTTGGAGAGAAAAGGTTTCAATCTGTCAGCTGTCAATTTTGTTATTCTCTTGTACACCACATTATAGAGAGCTAAAGGGTGAAACCTTGATATATCTTCCCCTCGCTAGCTTTTGGTATAAGTGCTATATAAGTTTTATTCAGGTCTTTAAGAATAGTCTTAGCAGTCCTCGCTTCTTCCACTACTTGTAATAAATTTTTTTTAATGATTTCCCAAAAAGCTTGAAAGAATTCAATAGGAAAGCCATCCGGCCCTAACGTTTTCCCCTTCTGAATTGAAAATACAATCTTTTTTAACTCCTCTTCAGTGACTGTTTGATTCTTCTTTTCATTATCTTCCTGAGTTATTTGTTTGGGGATCAAGGCTAGGATTCTTTGTTGAGCAGCCACAACCAAAGGTTGAGCCTTGAATAATTGTTGAAAATATTGACTAGCAATCTTCTTCATACCCTCCAGTGAATATTCCTTAATTCCATCTTCTTTGGATAATGAATGGAAGTAATTTTGAGCTCTTCTAGCTAGTATTGACTTATGGAAGAAAGCAGAATTTTTATCTCCTTCCTTAAGCCAATGAATTCTAGATTTATGCTTGTACATGATTTCTTCTCTCACTTCCCATTCATTGAGTTCTGCCTTTAATTTGTATTCTTTTTTAAAAAGGTCCATATATATTCCTGAATATCGGTATTCCTCATTAATTCTTTCCATTTATTTTAAAATTTAACAACTTTTGTGAATGGTGCATTCAGAGACGTAGAGCCGGTACATTGACAAGTTCTGAGCGTGCTTACTTTAGTCTTTTTTGTCTATCCATTATCCAGTAGTGTGCATCTTCTTTTCTTAGTTAGCTCGCTTTTTTGTATTATCTGTCTATTTGTTACCTATCCCAGATTCCCCACTCGCTATTAAGAGCCAACTCTGAGTCATTTGTGAGACACCGAGAAAATTGGAGTAAATTGTTTCTTCATAAACATTTTTTTAAGTAATATTGAAGCCTTTAGGTTGTATGTCAGAAGACAGTTATGTTACTCTTCCTCGGCATGATTCTACTGCTCATCTTGTACGTTTCAAGACTCTGTTGAAAATCCTGAGTGATCTCAATATTCCTGTTGACCATTTTGGTCCTGCAAGCCAAAATCGGTCCCCCTTTTCCCCTGCTGTTCTGAGCCAGTACAATTTTTATTTTGCACAAGTCTTGTTTCTATGGACTCCGCAGGCTTATTTCTACGGACTCTGCAGACTTGTTTCTACGAACTCTGCAGGAAAGAAACAAGTTCCCAACACTTAGGTGACAAGAGGACATTTGCAAATTTTTCGAAAGGCAATTTTATAGGCCAAACAGCGCTTGCGGAGGGCAGTCAAGAATAAAATCAACCATTCCAGTGCCCTTGCGGAGGGCAGTTTCGGACACAAGTACCCTTGCGGAGGGCAGGGAACACTTGCAAGGGATCAAAGAGAAGGCCGAAAAGGTAAGTTTTTCTTCGGAAAAGTGAACAAGGCAGAAAAGTTGGAATTCTTTCGAAAAGGTTCTCGCAGCAAAGTGAACGAAGAAAATCCTTCGGACAAAAAGTCCGAAGGAATTCTTTCGGCCGAAGGAATTCACTCGGGCAAAAAGCTGACGAAAAAAGGAATAAGCGGGAAAGACAAAAGAAAAAATTCTTCAGGCAAAATGTCCGAAGGATTTGAAGAGCAAGGCCGCCGAAGGACCCCGAAGGGCAGGTGCCCTTGTGGGGGACTCTCGGCTACCAAAAGGACCTTTCTCAAAAGCCCGAAGGAAAGGAAGCAAAAAGTCGAAGCAAAGGAAAAAAGCCGAAGGAATTGCCAAGGAGGGTGATGGGCCCAAAGACGTCAAATTTAGGGCGATAGACTAGCCGTTGGCTTTCAAATGGCGACGGGTGCGCGAACGTCAATTTATGGCAATGAAATAGCCGTTGATCTTTAAATACTTGAGCGACTCGCCAAAAAGGGAGCCCAAAGAGCCAAAGAATTAGCAGGAGATAGCCCCCGAGGGCCGAAGGAGCCAGAAAAGACAAAGCCAAGAAGAGACAGTGCAAAAACGGACAAAACAGCGCAAATGGCAAAGGGGAGGTGAGTTATTCCTGCAGTTGAAACAATGCCTACCAAGTGGTCATCAAGGAGCGCAAACAGTGAACGGCGCGACCTGTTTTCTCCACTTTGCATTTATGAGCAAACAAACCTCGTGAATATCTTGAAGGAACAGTCTTGTTTGCAGGAAAAGAGGCGCGGCCCATGCTTTCACATTAATGTTTGAACGCCAAAGTCAAAACTGGCAGCTGACACATCATGTTCCTTCAGCGGCTTCCTCTTCCCAACGCTCTCAATGCACATGGGCCACTTGTAAAAAAGGGCACCAAAGTCTTTTCCAAAAGAGCCAAAGTCTTTTCTTCTTCTCTATATATTGTAAACTTCTCATTTTGAGAAGGGATCTCTTAGCCTGTAAGGCAAAGCTCTGCCCAAAAATCTCTTGGCTTGTAAGGTGGAGCTCTGTCGAATTTTACCTTGAATCAAGACATAGCATTTTTACCTCTATTTGAGCTTGCACTTTCATATATGTCTATGTTTTTGTTTTGTGTTAAGTCATTTTCCTTATGCTTTCACAGAACGATTCTAGCATGTCTAGTGTATTCTGAAGTTTCTTCTTTTGCAAGTCTGCCCCTTGTCTGCAGCAGAGTATAGGTGTATGTGAACAAGCTGCCATAGTGTGTCTCAGAACACCTCTGATAGTTCTTCCTCCCTGTATCTCCATCGGACCCCTAACTCACTGATGTAGAAGAATTTCCCGTATCAAATCAAGTGTATACCAGCTTGTTCTTGGTGGAAAGTGTAGGCTCAAGCTAAGTAGATCAAACTTTTTTGGTGTATCACCATTTAGTTTAGGTTCTGTTTTCAGCATCCTTCTCTCTTTCCACCCCCCATTGTTAGCAGTAGGAAATCCAGGACCTCAGAGATACATCAAAGGGAGCTAGCCCTTATCTAGAGACTCTCCCCCTAGTTTTGTCAGGCCCACAGGCAAGAGGGGATTTTCCATTGTTGTGCATGGAAGGCAAGAGCTCAGCCTCTTGTCAAGGGTGCAATCCACTGCGTCAATAGTTTTTGGCATGCCCAGTGAGACCATCTAGTTTTTATCCAAAGAGTTGAAGAATTTTGGTGTGTCTTCAACCAACCAATCTTTGGAGGCTTTTTTATCAACACCAATGGCGACGCCAAGTTGAATCAGCTGGTTAAGTAGTCCTGGTGCCATCAAAAAATCACATTTTTGTATGTATAATCCCTTTGCCCAACATAATGGGCTCTTTTTTCCTTCATTTAACCATGATCAAGCTCAAGATGTTCATGGAATCACCTCAAACAGCTCTCCTAGTTACCCTTCAACAATAAGGGAAGTAGTGCTGGAGTTTGAGAAGCAAGTGATGGAGATAGACAAATTGGATGAGCAGTATAGATATCAGCAAGAGCTTATGTACAAAGAGAAGTGTTTGTTTAGGCAAGCTCAGGCCTTGCAATCCATAGAGGAGGGAGCAAAACGGAAAAGTCCATTCATGAAAGGCAGTCAGCCTTGTGTGCCCCCCTATTCTGATAGAAAGCCCCCTCTTATGCACCAAATCCTTTCTATCAGATAACACTTGCTCACTCTAGCTCATCTGATGCGTTAATAACTCTTGCTCCTAACCCCTTGCATCTAGCTTTCCAACATCAAAGGGCATTAGAGCAACCTCTCAAAGAGAAAGGTTTTGCTCAAAACCTCGAAGAAGATGAAGCTGCTCCTACTCATCGTGATGATGATTGTGACCTCCAAGAAAGGCTCTTCCAAAAAAATATAGCTAGGAGAATTGCAGAGTCGAAGTCCAGAGCGAGATTCTTCAGCCAATGTGTGATGGACGGTTCAGACCAAACAGCAAATTCCATGTCTAAACACACCCCATCTACACACCTCCAAGAGAGATATCAGACCACATCTGATATAGATGAAGTGCTAGCCAAATGGAAAGAGAAGAATCATTCGATTCTAGCTCAAGGGCTGCCTCCTCTTCCACATGGTTTTAATCATCAGCCTTCCACTTCATCCCTTCTCAAGGAGGAACCTGTTTTGCAGGAGGCGAGTGAGGAAGAGAAGATCCAATTTGCAATTGTCCAAGAGGCTATCATGAGCAATAATGAAGATGAAATCATCATGGAGGCTCCTTCTGAAGACATCATCAGCAATGGAGAAGACGCAGGTCATGCATACATGCGAATGTTCCAGCAATATTTGGAGGAAGGTAAGCATGGTGAGCTCTCTCCTTTGTTTGATGAACTTCCTTCTTGCTTTGATGAGGATGACCATGCCATGGAGCTTGAGTTGGAAGAGGATCAGATGAATGTCTTTCAACAACTAGAGACTCTGATCCTTGAGCAGGAAAAGGAGAGGCATGTTCATCTTGAGAACAGCTTTGAAGAAGAGAGACTTGAACAAGAAGGTGATGTTCTGTGGGATAAGCAATCAGTTTGTGATTCTATTTCAGACATCACAACAGTCACCCTTCTTCAAGAAAGCCATGAGGGAGCAGAAGATGAGTTTGACCGGATCTTCAATGAAGCAGAAGGGAACGAGTCAAACCATGATGCACTGCAAAGGAACTATGCATATCAAAGGGCTTATGGTGATGAGCCAATAGCCTTTGATTTCTTGATAAAACACACCAGCATGGACCAGCATTCGACAAACTTCCAAGAACAAGAAGAGTACCTATATGTTGGGAGCATGTTTGACTCTGATCCACTTGGATGCAAGCCAATCGAGGTGGCAAACAAGAGGATCAGGTCACCAAGTCTCCATTCCATTCAGCGACTTGTCTGGCATCATAAGTCTTCTTGCCAAGAAGGGGACTTATGAAATTTTCCCTTTGATCCAGGAGGGGGGCGAATATACCTGGTTAGCTGTACATAGTAGTTTGCTTTCAGTTTTCTTCCCTGTTTTCCCTAAGTGTTGTTTGCACAGATAGTGTTTTTTAGCCTTGTGTGTGTTTTCCTTGGTGTTTGGGGTAAAAGTTTTATGATTGATTCTTGGATCTATCGGGGTTGTTGCTAACCTTTTCAAGTTGCGTTCTGACTCTGTGCCCAATGGACTTTAAGGCAACTGGCTTCTAAGCATAGCAGGCATGCTTCCCCTGGGAGTCACCAATTTGTTGACCATTTTGGTCCTGCAAGCCAAAATCAGTCCCCCTTTTCCTCTGTTGTTCTGAGCCAGTACACTTTTGATTTTGCACAAGTCTTGTTTCTACGGACTCTGCAGGCTTGTTTCTACGGACTCTGCAGGCTTATTTCTACTGACTCTACAGGTTTATTTCTACGGACTCTGTAGGCTTGTTTCTACTGACTCTGCAGGCTTATTTCAACGGAATCTGCAGGCTGATTTCTACGGACTCTGAAGGAAAGAAACAAGTTCCCAACACTTAGACGACAAGAGGACCTTTGCAACTTTTCCGAAAGGCAATTTTAGAGGCCAAACAGCCCTTGCGAAGGGCAGTCAAGCATAAAATGGACCATTCCAGTGCCCTTGAGGAGGGCAGTTCCGGACCCAAGTGTCATGTCCCTTTTTTTGTAGACATTGACAGACTTGATGATTAGCCTATTATACGACCTTCGTAGGCTAATAGGATGGATAGAGGGTCATAATGGAGCTTGGCTTGACTTTGATTCGCAGAATTTCTACATTTGGTTTTCATTCAGGGTCTTTCAGACATGTTTGCTTGATGCTCCTATTATTTAGGGATATTTGACATGCAGTGGAGCACCTTTATTTTGGTATGGTCATGTGCAGAATCACTCCCTGATTCACCTGCTTCGATCGGTTTGAGGATCCGACATATATTGAGGGAGATATTAATATTTGATTGATTTAATCAAATATTAATTATTTGGTCTCATTAATAATTAATTATTAATTATTAATTATTTGGTTTAATTTTAAATTAGAAACCCTAATGCTAATTTAAGAAAACCCTAATTAGGGCAAGCATATCTTTTGAGGGTATAAGGGTTTCACATGGAGGCCATTATTCATCCATGCATAGATGATTGATATTGAAATTGAAGAAATTCTTCTGTGAAGACTGAGCCAAGGGTTCCAGGATTCCATTGCAGTGGAGAACGTTCCCTCTTCATTGTGTGTGATTTAGAGGCTGTGAGATATCAGCTGATTTATCGCCAAATTGAGAGATAGCTTCATCCAGAAGTTATCACAGAATTCCAGGTTTGAGAGATAACTTCACACAGAAGTTTATCACAGAGCTTTCCAGGTATTTCTTGATTTAGTTCATGTTTTTTTGTTTCAATAAATTATACAGAGAGAGATCTGCTGTATTAGATACAATAGATTTCCAGATCAGGGATCAACAGACAGGTTGTGCTGAGTTGGCGGCCGTACTAAGTCCGTACAGGTCCGTACAGATCCGATCAGGCACCGACATCGGCAGAGAGAGGGCTTATAGCGACCGACATCGGTCGACTGAGGACCGACGTCCGCAGAAAGCCGACCGACAGAGACCGACGTCGGCGAGATATCGACCGACGACGGCGTCTGTGTGTCGACACAGAAAGGCCGAGAACCTTCCAGATTCAGATTTCACTCCCAGATTTGCAAAACACAGGGTTTTAAAACCAGACTGTAATATTCTTTAATTTGTATGCCAGAGACTCAATTGTGTAATCATCCAGAAGAACAAGTAATGAGATCTTGATTTGTTATTAAGAGATTATACTGTGATTTGTTTATGCTTATTTGAATATATTCTGCAAGTTTGTATTGTGATCAGAATTTTATGAGTTTATATATTCCCTATTTGAAGGGGATATCACAGTGGTATCAGAGCTTTTGTGCAGATAAGAGAGCCCCTAAGTAAGGGACATCACAGTGGTATCAGAGCTTTTGTGCAGATAAGAGAGCCCCTAAGTAAGGGACATCACACCAAGTACCCTTGCAGAGGGCAGGGAACACTTGCAAGGGATCAAAGAGAAGGCCGAAAAGGTAAGTTTTTCTTCAGAAAAGTGAACAAGGTAGAAAAGTTGGAATTCTTTCGGAAAGGTTCTCGCGGCAAAGTGAACGAAGCAAATCCTTCGGACAAAAAGTCCAAAGGAATTCCTTCAGACATTTTGTCCGAAGGAATTCACCCGGGGAAAAAGCCGACGAAAAAAGGAATAAGTGGGAAAGACAAAAGAAAAAATCCTTCGGACATTTTGTCCGAAGGATTTGAGGAGCAAGGCCGCCGAAGGACCCCGAAGGGCAGGTGCCCTTGCAGGGGACTTTCGGCTGCCAAAAGGACCTTTCTCAAAAGCCCGAAGGAAAGGAAGCAAAAAGCCGAACCAAAGGAAAAAAGCCGAAGGAATTGCCAAGGAGGGTGAAGGGTCCGAAGACGTCAAATTCAGGGCGATAGACTAGCCGTTGGCTTTCAAATGGCGACGGGTGCGCGAACGTCAAATTTACGGCAATGAAATAGCCGTTGATCTTTAAATACTTGAGCGACCCGCCAAAAAGGGAGCCCAAAGAGCCAAAGAATTAGCAGGAGATAGCCCCCGAGGGCCGAAGGAGCCAAAAAAGACAAAGCCAGGAAGAGACAAAGTGTAGAAACGGACAAAACGGCCCAGGTGGCAAAGGGGAGGCGAGTTATTCCTACAGTTGAAACAATGCCTGCCAAGTGGTCATCAAGGAGTGCAAATAGTGAACGGCGCGCCCTGTTTTCTCCACTTTGCATTTATGAGCAGACAAACCGCATGAATATCTTGAAAGAGCAGTCTTGTTTGCAAAAAAAGAAGCGCGGCCCATGCTTTCACATTAATGTTTGAATGCCAAAGTCAAGACTGGCAGCTGACACATCATGTTCCTTCAGCAACTTCCTCTTCCCAACGCTCTCAATGCACATGGGCCACTTGTAAAAAAGGGCGCCAAAGTCTTTTCCAAAAGGGCCAAAGTATTTTCTTCTTCTCTATATATTGTAAACTTCTCATTTTGAGAAGGGATCTCTTAGCCTGTAAGGCAAAGCTTTGCCCAAAAATCTCTTGGCTTGTAAGGCGGAGCTCTGTCGAATTTTACCTTGAATCAAGACATAGCATTTTTACCTCTATTTGAGCTTGCACTTTCGTATATGTCTATGTTTTTGTTTTCTGTTAAGTCATTTTCCTTATGCTTTCACAGAACGATTCCAGCATGTCTAGTGTATTGTGAAGTTTCTTCCTTTGCAGGTCTGCCAGAAGTGTCTGCAGCAGAGTATAGGTGTATGTGAACAGGCTGCCATAGTGTGTCTCAGAACATCTCTGATAGTTCTTCCTCCCTGTATCTCCATTGGACCCCTAGCTCACTGATGCAAAAGAATTTTCCGTATCAAATGAAGTGTATATCAGCTTGTTCTTGGTGGAAAGTGTAGGTTCAAGCTAAGTAGATCAAACTTTTTTGGTGTATCACCATTTAGTTTGGGTTCTGTTTTCAGCATCCTTCTCTCTTTCCAACCCCCCCCCATGTTAGCAGTAGGAAATCCAGGACCTCAGAGATACATCAAAGAGAGCTATCCCTTATCTAGAGACTCTCCCCAGTTTTGTCAGGCCCACAGGCAAGAGAGGTGTTTCCATTGTTGCACGTGGAAGGCAAGAGCTCAGCCTCTTGTCAAAAGTGCAATCCACTGCGTCAACAATTCCTGTTGTCAACCTAAAGCTGTCCTAAATCGAAGACGTGCATGAAATGGCCAGTCCTCTATCCGGTTGAAACAATGGGATCTTCTCATGAGGGTGGGTGCCTCAATGGTGAGAAGAACCTCCAGAGAAGGCTGGTTTCCATAAGATGTATCAATGAAGATCTCTACTCTATGTTGCGGACTACCATGGAAAAGGGAGAAGAAAACTTTAAGGGGAGATCCTACCTAATAAAGGTGATACACCAGAAGATTGATCCACTGAACTTGTAACCTAGAACACTGAACAAACAAGGGAAAATGAAGACCTTAGATTTCAATTGACCACTATGCATAAGTATTTCGTGAAAAGGATCGATCCAATAACCAAAACATGAGGGAAAAATGATGGAGAGAGACCTGATACAAGACACTTTGCGGCTACCTAACATCCACTTACAACGTTAGCAAAAGACATAAGAACACTTAACATGACCTGCATAATATGGTAAGTTAGCACCTAGGTACGAATCAGAATTTGGGAAGGGAAAGAAATCTACCACTTATGCAAATTACTGAATGAATGTACACTATGCCAGCACTTGAAATCTGAAAGTATAGTCCTTCTATTGATTGAAGAGGTTACACAACTCACCAATGGCAGAGTCTGGTCTAGCCAAGAGAGGGATGATTTTAATCAAGGCTGAAAGCCAATTTATAGAGAATTACAAAAGCCAAAGATTGGCGTTGAAAATTTGAAGAGAAGGATTAACTTGGAATAACTCAAGGCTGACTTGGCCTTTCAATAAAAATGTGTTTTCCCTTTGTCTTTGTAAGAAGCTTCTTGCGCTTGAGGAAGTGAACTTGTCTTTGTTCTGAACCGCCCACCTCTCTTTGCATGGAAATCCACGCCAATGTCAATTTTAGAACTCTACATGAGCTGCTGGAACGTTTGAGATGATCGTCTGAAAGGCTGAGTTGACCATTTGATAAGTTGAGTTGGACGAAGAGATCATTCTCCTTTGCATGGGAAACCCCTAGTAGATGTGGCGTTTAACAATTAGTCAACTCTAAATCTAGGACAATCAACTCGACATTCGAATTTGGAACTCCGATTGAAGCTGAGTTGGACCTTCGGATGAGTTGATCCGAAGATGAGCAGGACTTCAAAACAACCAGTCAACTAAAGCTTTGACCAGTCGATCAAAAATAGCCCTTGCTTGCATGTATTTTATCCTATTATGGTCTACCTGTTCATGTCTATTTCTGGTGGGATTTTATATTTGGATGTATTTTGTCTATATTTCCTCCGTTTGGCCTTTTTTCAACTTCTCATCGCTTAATCTGAGGTCAACTTCCCATGGTTTAATTCTTTCGAAATTCTGGCTTTACCTTTGTTTCAACAGTTAGTTCTCGTGGTCAAAATTCGACGTCTCGCGGGACGTCACCCTTTGGCATTTTCTCGGGCTTATTTTCTGTCAAGCCTCTCAGTCTTGTTATTTCCTTCGAAATTTTTTGTTGACTTTACCTTTGATTTCCTTCGGCTTTATGCTTGCCAATTATCCCGAATTTGTTCCTGCAGACTTTTGTTTTGCCCTAGCTTTATTTCCCTCGACTTTTCTGGCTACAATTCTATGTTTTCTCCTTTCATTTCCTTGGATTTTCTTGCGGTTTCTTAGCTTCATCTTTTGCCTTATTTACTTCGGGATTCTTTGCCGCATTAATCCTTCAGACTAAAAGTCCGAAGGAATTCCTTCAAAGTTTTTGTCCGAAGGTTTCCTTTGTTTTTTCCTGTCTGCCTCGTCGACTTTTCTCCACGGGCTTGTCTTCCTTGGCTTACTCCAAATTTCTTCGGACTTTTTGTCCCAAGAAATTCCTTCGGACAAAAATCCCGAAGGAATTAATCCTTCGTCTTTGCCTTCCTCCCCTGTTTCTTCGGACTTTTCTTCTTTGTAATTTTCCGAATTTCTTCGGACTTTTTGTCCGAAGGAATTCCTTCGGACAAAAAGCCCGAAGGAATCAATCCTTGTCTTTTTTAACTCTACTAAGAATGCCCTTCGTATTTTTTTACAAGGGTCCAGGCACCGACCAAGAGCCCTCCGCAAGGGCTTCTATCCCTCATCTACACCTTTGTCGGAAAAATTGTAGGGCACCCAGCTTTTTTGCAAGGGTCCCGAATTTGTTCCTATACCTTCCCAAAGGGTAGGTGCCCTTCGGGATTGTTGAAAATGACCCTTCCAAAGGGTATCTACCCTTCGGGTTTCTTGTTTTGCCCTCTTCTACCTTCCAAAGCCCTTGCAATTCCACGGACTTATTCCTTCGGATTTCTTTGGAGTTTTGTCCAAAGGAATTCCTTTGGACAAAAAGTCCGAAGAAATTTTTACTTGGCTTTTCCTTGCTTTTTGGGCGGACTTTTGGATTCTCCAAAGTATTGTCCTTAGCAGAAGCCTTCTTTGATGAACCATTCCGAATTCATCCTTTTGTAGCAAAGGCCCTTACCAAAGAAAAAAACAATGTATTCTTTCCCAATGTATTCTTTCTTTCCTTGGATGGAGATGTGAATTTTTCGAATGGCAAGAGACAATCTGTCCTGGGGAAGAATTGTCAACAATTCCCTTGTATCTGCATGAAACACCCCACATTTGGTATCAGAGCCCGAGTTCATAAACCATCCTATTGGTTTTTCATGGCGAAAATTAAAATATCTAGAGGATAAAGCAAACCCTGGCCATCACAACCACCTTCAGTTGCCAATAATAAACGCTGTTGAAGATTGGAGATCACTCCTTCCAGAAGAATTTGTCATTCACACTGATAGTCGTAGCTTTAAATGTTTTATGAGCAAACCAGTATCTTCACAACTATGTTGGGGAAGATATGCTTGGTGGCAGCAATTGCTGTCACAATTCAATTCAAACTAGGTCAGAACAATACTCTTCCATATGCCCTAACTTGAGAAAGTGTAAATATAAACATGCTTACAGGAAGTAGTAGGAAGTGGTATCAGAGTTGGTGATCTTGCTAGCCTGTTTGGGAAGCTAACCCTTTTGCAAATCTTCAGTTGAGGAACATAATTTCAGCCTTGCATGTTAGTGTTCAGTGATTCAACGATTGAAAGAATTTGAACAGTGGTTGTGAATCATGGCATCATTGAGTAAAAAAGAGTTAGGCGAAAAGTTTTTCAATGCAGAATATAAACTTGTACACCTATCTCAATTAAAAGATGTTCTTCTCAATACTTTGGAGGAAGTAGAGGGTTGTTTATACATGGTGGATCAGCAAATTTCTCAGGTAATGCAAGCAACTATGATTCCTTCTGTGACTCTTTTGGTAGAGCTTGAGTTATTGAGACACAAAGACAGAGATGTGAGATTTATAGTTACTTCTTGCCTTAGTGAAATTATGAGGATTACAACTCTTGAAACTCTATACAATGATAACATAATGAAAGAGATATTTCAACAGTTGGTGGGTAGTTTCCAAGAATTGGATGATGTCGCAAGTCCTTATTTTGCTAAGAGGGTAACCATGCTAGAAAAATTTGCAGAAATCAGATTTGGTAACATTTGTTACCCATTGGTTGTGAAGAAATTATTTTTGTAATGTTTCAAATATTGGAATGTTATTGATGAGACTCATTTAGAGAATATTATCGCTTCCATGCAATCTATTATGTCTTTGATTTTGAACGAGGATGATGATATTTCTAAGCAATTGTTAGCTAACTTGTTGGTTGTTTGGAGTATGGAGCAGGATGTGTCACCAATGGCACATGAGTTGTCAAAGAGATTTGTTAAACAGAATATGGAAAAATTGAAAAGTCATTTGACAGAAGGAGAATTGCTTTCTTGTGGTTTGCAACCTTCAAGTGCTTCGAAAAAGAACAAAAATCAATTGAAGAGAGAATAATAGTCTCACATGCCAAGAAGTATGGACACCTAGTCATATATGTGGAAACAATAAAAAATATGAATCCATCACAGGGTTATTCTAGCAGAGTGATAATGTGAACAAAGTAGTAGAAACAATGGAACTTAAGGAAGAATCATCACTTAGTGCATCTGCAAGTGAGGTATAAACGAGTCTCCATGATGATGATGAGTTTGTGATTGATAAGCCATATGAAGGTATCGATTCTCTTGGTGATACTTTGCTTGATCATAATGCCATCCCACCATTCATACATGATGATTGCAAGGAATCAATTAGTGAGATAGCTGGTTTTGATGGCGATATTGTTCCTACAAATGAAGGCAAATCAAAAAAATCGTTTAACGAGCAATCCTACTTTGTTGATTTTGATCAAGGGCCTAAAGAACTACAAGTTTTGAAGGACCAATTATTGGTTTCGGAACATAAAGTTGTGGAAGCTTTGACAAGGCTTGATAACACACGCAACTTCATTGGAGACCTCTTTTGGAAAGCTCAAGTTGAGGAGAGACAAAATGGCATTAAGGATGGGGTTAACCTTGTAAATTTACGAACCATCAAAGAAGCTTCACAATTAATGAAATTTGATTATTTGCATTTGTTTTTTGATAGTATCATACCATTAAGTTTACAGAAGAGACTTTGGATGTATACAAAGAAAAAGAGAAAGATGATGATCTCTGCCTAGAACTAAGTTTAGCTCATTACTCACTCTATAAAGCTGAAAATAAGATGAATGCCGCAGCCATGCTCAATGAACGAGAAGCTGATTCAAAGACCATGGAGATCAAGCAGATAGTTAAAAACATTGTGAAGCTTCAAGAAGAGGAACAAGGAGCTGATTCAAATCTCCATTGGTTGCATAAAGAAGGATTCAAAAAAGATGCTATGGAGGTTTTGCATGCTGATAGTTATGGGAAGGAACATCAAGAGTGCAACTACAAAAAGTTTGAAGAGTAATTTTCTGATAATGATGTGTTGTTTGTTTTGGATCATAGTGACTTTACAGAATCCTCTCAAGGAGATGAGCATTATCATGATTCATAAATTGGTTGTGTTCTTCCTAGTGTTGAAGCTTTAGGCAACTCTAGAAGGTCTTCAGATGAAGCCAATATGAATATCAAAGTAGCGCAACAAAATCATGGTGGAGTTGCTTCATTATGTAGTATTCTTGCAAGGGATCACAAAAAAAACATGTTGCAAGGTTATGGTGACCAAAGGGATGTACCATGGCAAATTATAGTTCAAAACTTCAGGGTTAGTATTGTTGTTTCAATGCAGATCAGCCATCACATGGATTCAGTTGCCTTCATACCGACAGTTTGGCAAGTAATTTCTGTCAAGGAATGGAGCATTTTACAGTTGGCGACTATTGAGACAGATTTTTTACTCCTTGCAAAAGCATTTTCAATTATTAAGATGTTCATGACTACTGTTTTTACAAGGAGATTTCAAATTTGCAACAGCTGTCCCATTTTCATGTTGCTGATTTTGATGAAATCAGATTATGAGTTGTTGTTTCTATGCTTGAACAGCAGCCAGTTTGAGTATTTCGGGACCACTAAACTTTAGGAGAATGTTGGAAAGTGGTTTCAGCTTGAAAAAATGAACACTTCAGCCATCATAACTCTGTTATGGGAGGTTATGGACCAAAATTACAGAAATAATATTAACTTTTAATACAACCATCGTATGATTCCATTTGTGTTCTCCCAAGTGGATTGGAGGGAGAGTTTAAGCAAGTTGTGGACCATTGCTAATTTGGTGACTTTCCGGGTAGCAATTTCAATTGAAAGAATGATCCTATTTCTCCAAAGGAGTGATAGTTTTCAGTGTTACAGCAGTCGTTCCTCTTTCAGGGTGTTGATTTCGAGAAAATCAGATTGTAAGTTGCAGGTTAGAGACTTGAACAGATGCAAGTTCATGCGTTTTAGCCTATTGGTTCACTTGAAAAGGGACCCAACAGTTTTTATTTCTTACTTTTAGTTTGCATTTATGGTTTGGACAGCAGACCACCATGTAATTATGACTACCGTGCTGGAAGTCAAGAGGTTAAAATTGAGAGAGATAGCATTAACTTTCTTGAAATAATCCGGATGTACAAAGGAATCACAGTATTGGAAAGCCAAATTTTGAGGAACTTGCTAATTACTTGTAGAGAATTGATGCTCTGTTGGTTGGAGTAAAGGAGATTTTCATTGCAGATGTATTGCAGCAAAGAACATCAAGCAGAAAGAGTTATAAACCTCCTTGGTTGGTTTGGGATCCCGGAATCATGTTGCTGATTCAGGGTTGATCGGATGTTTGAGACTGGCAATTGCTTGAGGGAAAGCAATTCTGGGAAGGGAGGACTGCAATGTCCCTATTTTTATACAATATTGTTCTGTGAGCTTTTGGCCAATTTCTGAGTTTTCCCGTAAGCTTCTAGGTGTGTTGGAAAGAACTCCAAACTTCTCGGAGGATGAATGTTCAGTAGTTCTGGGTTTCTATTTGTGGCATTGAGCTCAGTTGGCATTAAGGATTGTTGTGACACTTTCAGAAGTGTTTTCGAACACCTGGGGTGTTCTCCAAACTTCTTGGAGAGCACGTATATTTATAGTAAGTCACCTAGTTGGCATCAATCATCATCCCAAATCTTTAGGATCATGTTGCTATGGTCAAATTTGCAATTTGCATCATTTTGGGACTTTTCGTAAATTAGATGAATTATTTAAGTCAATTAATAATTTGCTTAAATTATCTAAAGTCGGGAATATTAAAAAAAATAACTTAAATGTAATTGCTCATTAGAAAGGTGAAGGAGAATATTATTTGATGCTTACATTAAATTGAATGCTAGGCAAGGGAGACATAAAGTGAGCAATTAAAAAAAAGATTGTTTTTATGTGAGGAAATTAAAGTAAATGTGAAATTATTATTTTATTTTCCCTTGTCATCCTAAAAGTGTCTTTAAAAGGAGTTGAGCTCATTTTGAAGGGATGCTTGAATATTGTTTTTAGATAATTGTTCCCATGAGAAAGACCCTGTGTTCTCCTAATTTCTTGAGGACAGAAACCCTCTAGAAATTACTGGTTTCAGTGGTGAAAGATCCACCCTAGTTGGTTGTGATGATTTCCAAAGCTTAATGGCTCATTCAATCTTTGTTCTTTCTTTACATTCAATTTCCTTAATCTCATAATAAAAGCATTATGAGATAAAAAAATTAGTTAGGAAATAAATTTAGGTATACGTGACTTGTAATTAACTACAAGTTAATTCCTTTGATTAGTTTCACTATGAATATGGATCGGTTGACCGCAAAAGAAAATAAAATGTACCTCAAAGAAACATCAAATGAACAAAAGTTGATGATCTCTCTTCTACTCTCAAATTTCTTGTACACTTATAGAATAAATAAAACATCTTGCACGACGCCCAACCCCTTTTAATATAAAATAAATTTATGCCATTTAAAAGCGCTCTAAGTTGAGAAAAGGGAAAGAACAAACAAATAAAAATAACATCAAAGTGAAACTGGTTAGGATCTAAAAACGCGTATGATCTTGTTTTTGTGCAATCTAATTTGTCTCATTATATACAATCTAATTTGTCTCATTATATATATATATATATATATATAGAATTAGTATAATAATAAAAAAAATTAATTCATTATATATAAATATAAATAACATGAAAGAATAAAATAGTGAGCTAAGAGACAATTTGGAGAGAAGTGTATGCTAGAGAACAATTTACAAAATTCCCATAACATCTTGCACTCATAGTAATGCATGACTTGCAAAGGTATGTTTTTTTTTTTAGAATTTGTAGGGTTTTGATCAGAAGTTAGAAAATCATCATTTAGCAATGGGTATTGATTCAAAATTCCAAATACTCTAATTCACTATACCATAATTTATGAATTAGCAAACCCTATTTCTTGCCAATTATTTGCACTTAAAAAATTAGGACTTGTAGCATTTCAATCCAAATTATGAAACCTATTTCGACAACCCTAATTTTAAAATTAGAAAACCCTAATTTAATAATAAGGAAAATTTAATAATAAGGAAAATTTAATACCTTGCTTGGCTATTATTGTTTTCTAATTAAGTATTAGGGTTTTGTTAAGAAATAAAGAAACCCTAATTTTTCTCGTCTTTTTGCAATTAAAAATTAAGGATTTGTAGGTCTTTGATAGGAAATTCGAAAACCCTTATTTAAAAATTATCAAAATCTAATTTAAAAATTAGGAAACCTAATACCCTAATTAAGTAATTAAATTTGCTAATTGGGTATTCAAAATTTGACCAAGAATTAGAAAATGCCTAATTTATAATTTAGAAACCCCTAATTCAGAAGTTAAGAAACCCTATTTTTGAAATTAGGAAACCCTAAAACTCAACCAAATTAGCAAGCCCTAAAAGCAAGCTAAGTGGGTTAGATTGTGGAGGAAACTCCTTGGTTAAGCGCGCTTGATCTAGAGTAGTACTGGGTTGGATGACTGCACGGGAAGTACCAATGTTTCACCTCTATAACCATTACCTAGATCAAATGAGTGCCAAGCAGACCATTCATGCTTATGAGATATGGGTCAATGTAGATTGACTCAAAACAATGCAATTGAATCCCAAAACTCATATCACATAATTTAGTAAAAACTTAGAAATTAGATAATATAAAAAAATGGGTTGTAGGGTTTTGGCAACTAGAAATGTTTTAGCAAACCACAATACCTAATAGCTAACCTACAAAAATCCATCTTAATATGGATATGATATGCACATAGAGATCCAAAAGACCTTAGATGTCAATCCTACCACAACATAAATGTTTTTTCACTAAGTGGAATGTTTTGCTTTAAACCACCTTTCACCCATTTACATTGGTAATAAGTATGGGAATTTGTAATCATTTTGTATGACCTTTCACCAATGTACATTGGAAATAATCACAGGCAAGGGGTAAAACATCATCCTTGGGACTTTCACTGCATATGTCATGCTTTTTTATTGGCAAAGGTTTTGGTTCATGTAATGCCTTATAAACATACCTTGACACACATCATTACCAATGTGGGATATTCCTAACCAGCACATTTTTTACTTGGAATTGGCACTTTTGTGGTCCAGATTCACAAAGCTTTTAGTCCATGTAATGCCTTGTATGCCTACCTTGACTCTCAATTAAATCAGTGTGGGGTGTTCCTAATGAACACAATGTTTGTAGGTAATTGGAACTTTCACAGTGTAGTATTAGCAAGATTTTTTTTTTTTTTTTTTTTTTGGGTGGGGGCGTGTGGGGGATTTTTAGGAAACCTATGTAGGTAGTAATCATTGTGATACTTACTATTGAACTAACATAACTAGCACAGAGCCATCTTAAGACGTTTCTGATATGCATCAAAAGGTAACCAAATGACTCTATGTTGTTTGGGTATAGGTATGAGTAAGTCTTGGGTACGCCATTTTTCAAAAACCTTGATTTGAATACGTCATGGGTACGTCTATATATATAATGCATCTTACTCATTTTTTTAGTAAAACACTTGAAAACACATAGTATGAAAATATTTGTCTATAAAAGATAAAACACCTGATAATATATAGTATTCATTCATTCATTATTCAAAGACAAAATGTACATTCAAATCTAGAATAAATCATCTAGATTGCCCTCAAAATCATGAATGCCACTCCCATATTTTCAACTTTATCATTTACAACTCTCAAACATCCTGAAAGTATACAAACAAAATATAACTTAAAGTATAAGAAACTAGATGTCCCTATCTAAATGTAAACTTATACTTAAATGTTAATTTTATTTATATATTGTCTAGTCAAGCTAGGTTTACATTTTTTTAAAAATTTGTTGACTTCACTATTTTTCCTTGCCAAAAAAACGTGAGCATGCCCAGAAACACCCCAGAAACATCCCAAGTACCTGCCACAGACATTTTTGGTGCCTTTCTGGACACCTTCAGGATGTCTCCGATAGGTACCTGGTGTGTACCGGTACCCAAGGCGTACCGAGATGGGAATCATGGGGGGGCGATTCCTGCCACATAGCAATGACTCTAGGTGTCAATCCCTATGGTTTTATAGTTATGTTGTGGTGGAAATGGCACATCCAGTCTTTTGGATGCCTCACAGCACATATCATATCCATGTTGAGATTAATTTGTGCTAGTTATTTTTTAGTTTACTTTACTATTTAACTTATCTGAGGGGATGGGGGGCGCTCACGTTTCCAAGAACACATTTCCATTTTGGAAACTATACATGTTTCCCAGTTTGGTGCAACTTATTCGTAAAATTGATCATAGATGAGAAGATGAGTGGGCAAAAAAACTGAATCTTCTCTAGGATATAGCTATGAATGACTATCTACAACAAACCGAAGACACACGTTTAAGCCAACCAAGTGACTATAAATTCGTGTGTAGTGAATATGTCAAGATGTTGATGATCAATATGCCTCTTTTTTTTTGAGCCATTGTTGACGAATGGATTGCACCCTTGACAGGAGGATAAGCTCCTGCCTTCCACACGTCACAATGAAAACTCCCCTCTTGCCTGTGGGCCTAGCAAAATTGGGGGGAGAGTCTCTAGATAAAGTCTAGCTCCCTTTGATGCATCTGAGTTATTCCAGTAAGTTGTTAATACATACATACATACATACATATATATATATATATATATATATATATATATAAAATGGGGGGCGAGGGGGCGGAGTGAAAAGGGAGAAGGATTACTGAAAAAACAGAACCTAATCTAAGAGGGTGATGCACCAAACAAGTTTAATCTACTCACACTCACACTTTGAACCATAAGAACACATACACTTTAACTGGTAAAAGGACCAGACTGCAGGGAGTTTGATAGGAAGGCTTTAATGGAAACACATAGAAAAAGGACTTACCATAGGCGTTGTAGGAAAAGCACACTGTTTAGTAACCTCCTTCTGCCTCTGCGCTCCAGATACAACTCTTCTTGTCACCTACAGGTATGGCGCCTTGTATATACCAAATGCATTGGTTTCAACTCTATGAAAGCATTACGAAGCAATGACTGGACACAAGACTAACACTCAGACACACTCAAAGATATATCCAACCAGAATAGAGGTAAAAAATGCGTATTCTATTGATTCCAGGTGAAAATTGCCAAGGCTTCGCCTTACAATGTGAAAGATAGCTTTCTCAAATGAGAAGTTACAATATATATAGAGAAGAGGGAAACAAAAGTGCTCTTTTTGGAAAAGACTTTGGCGCCCTTTTTACAAGTTGGCCCATGTGCGTTGAGAGCGTTGGGAAGAGGAGGCCGCTGAAAGATAATGCTATGTCAGTTCTGATTTTGACTTCAGGCGTTTAAAAAACATAGGCCGCGTCCTTTGTCTACAAACAAGACCGCTCCTTGAAGGCATTCACGCGGTTTGTCTGCTCATTAATGCAAAATGGAGAAAAATGGGTCGCGTCGTTCACTGTTCGCGCCCCTTGATGACCACTTGGCAGGCACTGTTCCAACCGTTGGAGTAACTCCTTGAGTCGACGCCTTCCTTTGCCACTTGGACTGTTTTGTCCGTTTTTGCACTTGACTCTTTTGTCTCTTCCTAGTTTTGTCTTTTCTGTCTCCTTCGGCCCTTGAGGGCTATCTTCTGCTACTTCTTTGGCTCTTTGGGCTCTTTCATCAGCAGGTCGTTGAGTTCATTCTTAACTTTTGTCTTTTTCCAATGTCGTCTTTTCCTGGTTTTGTCTTTTGCTGGCTTTTGTCTCTCTCTCTTAGCTCTTTGGGCTCCCTTCTGGTTGGCGCTCAAGTATTTAAAGATCAACGGCTATTTCATTGCCGTAAAATTGACGTTCGTGGGCCCATCGCTATTTGAAAGCTAACGGCTAGTTTATTGCCCTGAATTTGGCAGTTTCGGGGACGTCATCGTCCTTGGCAATTCCTTCGGCTCTTTTCTTTGATCATTCCCAAAGGGGAAGTGTCCCTTCGGCTTTGGAGAAGTGTCCCTTCATTTTTGGCCGAGAGTCCCCCACAAGGGTACATGCCCTATGGGGTCCTTTGGGCTCCTTTTGATAGTCACATCCTTCGAACATTTTGTCCGAAGGAATTCCTTCGGACATTTTGTCCGAAGGATTTCTTCCTTTGTTTTTTCGCTTATTTCCTCGGGTCTTTTCTCTTTGGTCGGCCTTTTGTTTCGGCCATTTTTCCTACGGACAAAATGTTCGCAAGAATTGTCTCGATCACTTCCTTTCCTTCAGAATTTTTCTTCGGGTTTTTTCCCCGCTGCTCTTCCCGAATTTCTTCGGACTTTTTGTTCAAATGAATTCCTTCGGATAAAAGTTCGAAAGAAATCATTCTTGCCTTTGCCTTGTCTTTTCACTTCGCAGGTTTTTCTTCCAAAAGATTCCTTCGGACAAAATGTCCGAAGAAATCCTCGTCCTTTGCTTTTTCTTCTAAGTCTTTGCCTTGAACAAATTTCCGAAGAAAACTTACCCTTTCGGCCTTCTTTCCAAGTGCTTTCCTGCCCTCCGCAAGGGCTGTTTGGCCTCTAAAATCGCCTTCGAAAAAGTTGCAAAGGTCCTTTTGTCGCCTAAGTGGGAACTTGTCTCTTCCTGCAAAGTCCGTAGAAATGCCTGCAGAGTCCGTAGAAATGCCTGCAGAGTCCGTAGAAAACTTCCTTGCAGAGTTCGTAGAAACAAGCTTGCAGAGTCCATAGAAATGCCTGCAAAGTCCATAGAAACACATGCAGAGTTCGTAGAAACAAGACTTGTGCAAAAAATCAAATTTTGGACTGGCTCAGAACAGCAGGGGAAAAAAGGGGGGACCAATTTTGGCCTGCAGGACCAAAATGGTCAACAGCCATAGAACAACAACAATGTGTACCATTGTACCAACACATAGGACATCACTTTGTAGGCCATCTGAGAAGATAGCAAGGAGAGAGACATCAGGCAATGCCGGAGGGATTGATGATTTCGGCCTTCAAAGCTCACAAGAATCAGCTAATACCATCATGAGGAAGAGTGCAATGAGTACTACCACTTTTAAAAGATCCTAAAGATTAGCAAAAAACAAATATTCAACAAAGATTGTCAAAGGCAACAAGAGATATAGTCAAAGATGGAGGACTCAATACCTACTAAGATGGTCGTCAACATGATGGAAGGGGAATATGTGTGGTGATCCTAATCGACTTGACGCATACTATGGTTCCCAAACAAGAAGCAAAAGGGCCAACTATGAGGGAACCTTTGACTGAGACAAAATTCACATGCATAACATTAGGAAGGCCAATGATGAGCGAATTGTCGATGAAGGCAAGACTGATGATGAAGCAAGGATCAAGGTCGATAGAGGTATAACACCAAACAACAACTTGGAGAAGGAAGTTGCAAATCTTGCTAAAATCTTGGTAGTAGAGATATGGAAATATTAATTAAATAAAATTGTTTCAAATATGAACATTAAGAATTGAAAAAACAATGATAGAAGTTCAAAATTTATGGAAGAAACACATGTTTGTGAATTGATTAAGATTGCTAGATGTAATGGAAGAGCTTGAAATCTACCCTCTTTGTAATGTCCTCTTTTTGAGCAAAAATCAGAGTTGGAGGTTTAGCCTATCATCAAGTCCTCGTAGGCTTATAATGGTGTTTAGAGGGCCCAGTGTTGGAGGGCCTCGTGTTGGAGTTAGCTAGTTCTCCAATTGGCAATTCGCAGTGTTTTCATCTCCAGATCTTTGGTATATTCAGAGGTGGTGTTATTTAGGGTGTTCTGGCTCCGTTTTATATACTTAGTATTTATAAAAAGTCAGTCATATGATAGAGGCCAACCTTACTATTTTTAGTAAAGCACCCTGGTGAGCAAAGAATGCAGTGGGCTACCTCCTGGTGCAAACAAAATTGATTTATGAGGTTTATTTATGGATTTATAATCTTATAATTATTATTAAAGTCATACTTTAATAATAATTAAATCTAAAGTGAATATCATTAATGATGATTAATGACTTTATAATATATGATTTCACTTAAGTCATAAAGTCATTATTAAAGATCATAAAGGGAGACATAAGGACTTTATTTAAAAAGGAGATTTAAATGCTTTTAAAGTATACTTTATAATAAATGTTAAAGTGTTATTTTAAAGGGCAGATATAAGTGATTAAGAAGTATACTTTATTTTATTAAGTTGTGCACCAAAAAGGAGGGAAAAGAAAATGAAATTAAAAAGTAAATTAAATGAGATGAAATCAAATGTAGATTGAATATTATAAAAGGGCATTTTGGAATTCATTTCAAGCATTATTGATCATTTTCTCTCAACTTAGCTTTGTGCTTTGCTTTGGAGGTGAAACCTAGGGTTTTGTTGTAATTTCAATCTTGGAGAACGTAGCCTCTCTTTGATTGTGCTTCCTACAAGTGTGCAAAATCACCCAAGGGTTGCAGATAATTGGTGGCTTCACATGGAGGTCACATTTGCGCATATTGAGAAGAATGATTCAAGGGTTTTGAAGATTAATCATTTGAAGAACAGAGATATACATTTAATGTTGCATTTCCAGCTATAATAGCTACATCAATTAGCACATGGGAATCATATTGAGCAGATTTGAAGAGTTTTCTCAAGGGTTTGATCAAAAGGTTGAAAACAACTTCATAGAACAACATTATTGTTGATTGTGCCTTCTCTCTTTGGCACGTGGGAGTCTAGACTTTGCTGTTTATTTCATCCGCTGGGCTGTACAATCCTTTCCAGCTAGGGTGTAGAAATCTTGGCTTGCGCGCATAGAGTATGAGCTGCTTTCTACTCCCAATAGGGGCAGCTACTATATGGCAGGCATGTTTTAAGGTGGAGAACCTTGTTTCCTGAGCTTGGCGTCCATGTATGTGGGCTTCCAGATTGCTGATATGCATTTCCAGAACTTCTTGTTATAAGTTTCAGACTTGCATCAGATGTATTTACATTCCAGGTATGATTATATTGTAATTTGCAAGTTATTACAAATCAGATTTGAATTATTCAAGCATTTATTTCCAGACATCCTTTCATTTGCAATTGTATATGTCATTTGCAATTTCATGGTTTATATCTCCAAAGGCATTTAAAAGTTTAGAATTGTCGTAGAAACCAAAAGTTGTAAAACCTTAAGCAATTACAGGCAAATTTTCCATTTAGTAAATATCTCAACAAGGGGTGGGATATTTCACTCTCTTCTATTATAAGCAATATTCCCAAAAAAAAAAAAACTGTTCGCAGATTGTCAAAAACAAGTTAAAATGCAAATGTAGAAAGTACTTTTAGCAAAAAATTTGATTGCTATGTGAATTACGATGTGTTCCTGAATAAAGAATCATGTAATCCCAAGTATTTTTCTTAAAAACCATCAATCAATTGGACATCAATTGCTCTCTAAGAGGAAAGATATATACATTTTGAGATTCATTGCTTTGGACATCTTCATCATTCTGTGCATTAGGGATCCCCTTATCCCTACTCACATGTTGTAACCCTTTAGCATGGTACCTCTCCCTCTTGACAGCTTCATTCATTGCACAAACATCTCTATAAAACAAAATGCAGCAGGCAAACATGTATCAATATTGGCAAAAAAACCTAGTAAAGTTAAGTAAATGGATGATATTATCTACAGCCAAAGATTTTTTAACCAACACAAGTGATTTTTTCTTAGATGCCAAAACAAGGATTGGCACAAGAAAACACAATATCCCAAAAATAGCATCTTAGGCACTCTAATTGTTGATGCATTTAATTGTCAAGCTATATAATTCCTTCAGTAAGGTAATGAATTATAAGTACAAATTAGAAGACAACACCGTTTGTTAAAATAAAAATATCAATGAAGACATTCCCATGAAAAATGCAACATATGGAAAACAAGCAGGATTATCAAAATCAATTCACTAACTCTTTGACTGACCATAATCCTATAGTCAATGACTATATATGACACCAAGCAAATGTTGAGGAATCTAATGCTTATAAATGTCTAGCTTAAATATATTTTATCATTATCAAGAGCAAACTACGGTAGGTAAGATATTATCCAATAATAGAAACCGCCTATATAGACAATGTTAATATCAGGTTATATATTTTTATAGATTAATACTAGAATTAAGGAAAGATGAGTAGAGATTGACAACATAAGTAAAATGACCAATGATTACTGCATGGAGAGGAAAAGGTTCTTGATAAATGGGGAAAAAAATCCTGCATTATACACAGTTATAATCTGACATACAAAATTATCATAAAGATTTCAAGAGGTCTTACAAGCATTCTAAAGAAGGAAAATAGAATATTGCTTAGACTTAACTCCAGGTCATCAAAGAACCTTTTTACACAGTGAATGGTAAAAACAATTCAGAAGCATATTACTTGTCCTTGTTAGGATTCTTGTTACTCCGATAAGTTTTAAATAAATGTTAAAAAACAACCAATACTAGTAGAAATCTGTCGGCATAGAATAGAAGAACCTCTGATTAATGGGGAGCAAGTATCCGCAAGAGTTTTGATCAGCATGCTGTAATGTGTAATGTACATTTCAATTAACAAATTAATCACATGTTCAAATGAAAAAACAAACAAAGAAAAATAATATTAACATTGAGGCCCTTTAGAATTTTGGTATTCGTATTACTCATGTTGTGGGTGTGTACAAATAATTGTTCACATGCCTATCACATACATTAACAATTGCATTCTATATATATTCCCTTTGTATGCCATGGAAGCAGACTTCCAGCTATGTGAAGGCCAGATCATATATGGAGACCTCTACAATACGTAAGACAATAATGAAGGCCTTCCCATTTCCCAGAATTTGTTCAAAATTCTATTTTGTAGATAAGTTTCATGTTTTTAAAGAAATGCATCTTATATTACACCATGGAACATGAAAGTTATTGTTATAGACTGGATTTGCACCCTTGTGAGAGAGTTCTTCAAGCTCTCTCACTTCCAGCTATAAGAATGGGAATAACCTCAGGATGTGGGTGCCCTATGGTGAGGTTGAACCTCTAGACTTTTTATGAGGCTAGTTCCTCAGGTGCTTCACTTCAACTCCTTGATATCTACACTAAACTATACTAATAGCCAAGGAAAAGGGGTAAGAGGATTACTTGAAAAGAAACCTAAGCTAATGGGAGGTGATGCATCAAAAAAGAGTGATCCACTTGGTCTGGAAAAGAGCAAATTACTAATGAAGCTAAACAGGATGCAGGCTTATTCTGGTTTTATCTTAGGGATGTAGGCAGGGAGCTTTTGCGTGGAGATCAAAGGAGAGCTTTACGCTTTGAAGAGTAACAAAATAGGTCTACGAGAAACACTAAGTTAGTAAACTTCAAAGGGAACTAGACACACAGACGCTTCACACGATCCTACATAAAACTGAAAGAGTCAAGAGCAAGGTGCTTAGAGAAAACACAGGCGATGAACAAAAATCATACATTCTGCACATAAAACCAAAAATACACACTTCTCTTTGACCAGAAATAGAAAAGTTTTCCTTATATTGCTTCAAAAGAGTCTTTTACACAGCAATTTCTGCAGAGTGATTTTATCACCAGTCCAGGGATACATTTCTAGGCTCCAAGGCTTCTATTTATAAAGACAAGGGGGAAGAGAGAAAGGGAGGAAAGAAGAAGTCGCAGATGGCTAGAACCTTCTGTTGTCCTTCCTTGATATTCATAAATGCGTCGTCCCAGATCGCCGCCCAATACTCTCGAGCCCCTCCCGTCTTTAAGACTTTCTTTGGTGCGTCTGAAAATTCATGCTGTGAACAGCTAGAATGTTTCTTCTTGGCGTGACACATTTAAGCGTGGAACGGTGATTGCAGGCAATGAACCATGGCGGATGAAATCCTTCATAACTTCCAGCTACTAGCTGCTCGGACTCTCCCAACATCCTTGTGCCACTTGTCCTTTACTAATTGGCCCTTTCTACTCCAGTTATGCCATGTGGCAGCATTCCATCCGTTGCATCATGATTCTCGCATTGCCAGACCAAGCTTAAGTCAAGCCCTTGGAAAATCCCGATTTACTCTATGCAGAGTAATTCGGGTTCTTTGGCCTCTCGAAGTCTGGACTTTCCTAGATCCTTCGCTTATAAAGCCTTTTAAGTAGAGTACTTTGAGAAACCCAATTTACTCTATACAGAGTAATTCGGGTTCTCTAAGCCTACTTACTTCGGGCTTGTCCATCTTGAAGTCTTCTCACTTTGCTGCTTCCCAAGCCTTAAGACTTTGGGCTTTTGAAACCCAATTACTTCCAACAGCTAGTCACTTATCCTGATTTTGACGTCCATTGGCCAGTCATTTCCTTTGGACACTTGGTCTCGAGCTTCTCTCTTGGCTTATTTCTTCTGGGCAAATCTCCCGAAGGAATTTCTTCGGACAATTTGTCCGAAGGAATTCCTTCAGACTTTTTGTCCACATCTATCTTTGGAAACTACCCGTCGGGCTTTTCATAATGGACTTTCCCAAAGGGTAAGAGACCCTTCGGGCTTTTCATAATAGACTTTCTCGAAGGGTAAGAGACCCTTCGGCATTTTGAAAATGCCCTTTGGATTTTTTGAAAAAGACTCATCTCTTGAAGAACCCAAGAAGTATTACTTTTCAAGACCAAATCGGGTTTGTTGAGCACCTTTACTCATTTCGGGCTTCTGACTGCTCACAACTTATGAAGTAATCAAGTAGTGCTCCTTGGAGAACCCGAAATACACTGTTTATGAGTAATTCGGGTTTGTAAACCCGAATTACTTCTACTTATGAAACATTTAGAAGCTAAGCACTGCTGGAAACCCGATTTCCACTGTGCCCTTCAAAAAAACCGAAGTTGTCACTACTGGAAAACCCGAAGTTCTCCCCAAGGCTTACCATTTTCTTGCCTAAAAGCTCCCTTTCCATACTTACGTAAACTTTGACATGTGGGCCAAAAAATGGCCAATGGTTATATCAGTTGAGCTTCAGAATTATATATAAAACATCATCCTATGAAAGCTAGACATGCCTGAATTCAAACCTTTGTTCCAAGGGGTAAAGAGTCTGCATCTTTCCAAAAACAATTAATTATAGCTTTTATGTACAAAGACAAATCCCTTTGAAAAGCATCAAAATATCCTAAGTGCAGTGGAATAGTTACCTTCTAAATTTTTTCCTAAAATCTGGTCATCCAAAGGAAATCAATAGTAGATAGTCTTATCATATCCCAAAACTCTTTGCAATTGTATCTAATCATTGCATGTCCCCCTATTGTCTATTCACTATGAATCAAATATTTTTCCAAGTACATTTTTGTAATAGTTGTTTAATATAATAGAGATAGGTATCTGCAATTTTGGCACTATTTCTGTTTTTCCTCAAAGTCATCCACAATCATGCTATCCTTAACTTGCATACTCCATTTTTCATAAGACGTGCAGCCTACTATCTTGGAGTTGTGTGGGTCATCTTTGTCGATTCAAAATCACTTACAAAAACATAAATATAAAAAATGAAGAAAATATATATAGCTAGGTCTAACACTAAATGAATATCTATGCGGCCGGATTATCCCGATTCCAGTCAACAAAGTGTCCAATCAATGATACAAGGGATTTGGCCTTTCACAAGGATTGTAAGCTTCCATTTCACTACACATATCACTCCTATATTCGATCACAGTGTATAGATCCCCATGACACCTCCCTTTATAAAGTTGAATTTTGATGATGCCAGCTCCGACAATATAAGGACTGTAGGTATTGGTGGCCTACTAAAAGACTACAATGGCAGCATCCTTCTAGCTTACAAGAAATGCATTGGGATCCAAACTAATAATTATGCTGAAGCATGGGCATCATACAAAGGAATTCTAATATCCCAACAATCCCATATTACACACCTCCATGTCGAAGGAGATTCCTCTTTGATTATTATACTAACTTAGAAATGTTATAATTCACTCACGGACCAACCTTGACAAGTCCCTCACTCGATCACCTAAAAACTTGCAAATATAATTGTAACTTTGGCACAACGATTACATACTTTCCATGAAATCCTCACATCTCACATTCAACAAGAATGCAATATGGAGGCTGACACCTTAGCAAACAAAAGCATCTCAGACATAACCCAGAATTTAAGGATTTAGATTTTATTCGAACACAAATTTTGAACCACAAACCATGATTATAGTTGCACATGTTAATTATCCTATATTTACCTTTTGCCAACATCCTTCATTTTCACATATCTTTTCCTCCCGCACCTTAAGTGTTTTAACTTAATTCTCCTCTTTAATGTGTTTATATTCATGATATACTACTTTTTTAATTTTTATTTTTTAACATTCCCCATCAAACTTAGCTTTGTCTTACCCCTCCCCCGACCATGTCCCTTCCCATTCCGTATCCCATCTCAAGTGTCCCTCAATTCTCGACTTATTTTGTCTTATCATATAACCCTCCACGCACGTCAAAAGACTTCATGATCCCCTTAAAATAAAAAATCCTCTTCAACATCAAACTATTGTCCTGCCACCACTACTTTTTTGCCTTTCCATACCCATGGATCTGTGAGATTCGTCCTTGGTTTCACACAACTACTCCCTAATGTATATATCCTCTATGGCAGGAGATCGTGCACCCCATTATCATTACACATATCTGCCTACCATATATGCCAAAAAAAGCTGCTTGGATTCACTTTTATGCAAAATCAATTTGGGGATTTTAATACCAACGGCAATGTCAGTATCTGAGACTTCACTGTCAGTTTTCCTTCACACTCTTCAAAATCAATCCTCCCAACAACAACAGAGTTCCCATGGCACAATATGATATGTTATCTACAATTATATTGGTTTCGAGTCCTTGCTACATTTTGGGTGTGCACAAAGAGTCAATGCATGATTATTGTTGTGGGCACTCTTGCTTCCAATTTCTCTCTGAACATATCAATCCTTACTACCTCAATCAGGGCCTTCCCCTGATCTTCACCTCTACTCCCTCTTCATTCCATCTAGTTTTCTAAGTATGTGCATTCTTTTATATAAAGAGGAATATTCTCCCTTACATACTCTCTTTGCCTCCACTCTTTGTTAGTCTTTTTGCCATCCCATGTCTATTTCAGTCACCATGACATCCCTCTGAAGGAGTCTATGACTCAAACCCCTAAATATAAATAACGTGCATCTCAAGCCTTCCCCTATACTCATCCCCCAAAAACTCAAAAATAGAAACACCTTACATTACTTTTTCAAGCTATTCTATCTTTCCCCCACCAGTATAGTCACCATAGTAGTTTCATTTCCAGCAGTCATCTCCTCCACCAATGGATAGACAATAGCATATTCATTCTAGTGACAAGAGTAATGCATTCCATCAAGTTTCTCAAGTGATAATGTGCAACCTGGAAAATTATTCACAGCCACATCATCCAGAGCAATAGTTTGGTCTTTAACGTAGCCTCCCATCATTCCATTTGAGCACTTCAGGTATCACCTTCAACACCTATGGTTCATTCATGCACTTTCAATTACAAACTTAAGTTTTCCTAGTCCAATTAATTTGAAAACATCTTTTGGCAACATGATATGCACCCTACACCTTTTGAATAGACTATTACCTCCCAGAGACCCAAACAAGAGGCCCATTTTCCTTCAACTCTCGACTCAAATTCCCATTAAGATATTTTTTCCCCACCTCGAGGCCCCCTGTAGCTCAATCATCTCCATATATTTTCCAATAGGCCCACACCATTATAACCCAACAACATGTACAAACCCCACAACCCACCCTTGAAACAATCACTAAAGCTTTACATGCTCAATAAGAAGCTCATCATACAACTTCTTCTAAGATCCCATGTCATTTTTCCTTAGTGTTCCACGGGGACGCATCCCCCCTCCCAAAATCTCCACATTTCTGGGATGGGGATGTCCTCGGGATGTGGGGACATCAGGGGGACGTCCCCTTGCCGCACCTCCATTGCCACCCCAAACCACCACCGTCACTGAGACATTTCCTCTAAGAGGGGATGTCTCCGAGGCATCCCTTCAAAAAGGGGGCATCTAGGGGACTCTGGGACATCTAGGGGACTCTAGTGGATGCCAAAAAGTCAATTTTTTAAAAATTTAAAAACACGTCTCCCCCCTACAACCCCCCTCATGTCGGATGTCTTTTCATACCACAAATAATATTGCCAAGGGGATTACAAGACGTCACACCATTACAATTGTTGGAGGTTTGGATATTCATTACTCCAATCTTCACAATGATTAGATATGGTGATGCTAATGCACCTACCCTTGGAGAGGTGTATGAGTGCATTGATACTATGCTTGATCAAATTAAGGCTGTTGTACAAGAGGACCCCACATTGCAATTATACACAAAACATATTCAACCGATCATTCATCATAGATGGGAGAAGCTCAACACTCCCTTGCACGTGGTTGCCTATGCATTGAACCCGAAGTGGTATGTGCAAAGACCTGGTAGAGTTACACCTATACAAGATGGTGAGGTGAAGGCAGGGTTCATGAAGGCTATTCAGAAAATGTACGATTCTATAGAAGCCAGCATCATTCATACTGAGAGGACAAAATTTGCCACTCTTAGGGGATATTCACAAGAGGCCAAAATAGATAGGGAGACAATGGCACAGGAGGAACCAATTTTGTGGTGGACTTTCCATGGGCCTGTTTCTTTGACCACCGATCTAGCCATTCATTTGTTGTCCCAACTTTCTAGTTCTTCTACTGCTAAAAGGAACTGGTCTACTTATAGCTTCATCCACTCCATTAAGAGGAACAGGCTTACCTCTAGGAGGGCAGAGAAGCTTGTGGCTGTACATAGTGTCTTGCATCTCATTGACCACAACACATTTACGTACAAGGATAGTCCAGCAGCTAGATGGGATGTAGAGCCAGCACAAATTGATGATGATATTACACAGACAAAAGGCTAGTTGGTATTGGTTTGTATCACATCCCGATTTCAACTTATGCCAAATAAACCTTTAATTGTTGATTATTATGGTCATTATCTGAGTACCATTGCTTTGATCGAGTGTTTTGACATAAACTGGTATGGGACAGTAATATTGTTGATTAATATACATTGCGTGATTTTGTACATTGAGGATGTATATTTGTTAGTTTAACATCATTGGTTGATATATATGATGACGCAAACTAACTACCTATTTGTTGCGAGGTGGATGCAGGATAGGTCCTACCCTTAGAGCTTGACGAGGGAGAGCATCATCGGAGAGAGTTGGCTAGATGGTACGATCGGAGAAAATATCAGTGGGAAATGCTAGTGACCCTACACACACAGTAGATTTTAAATGAAATTTGCATAAAAACGCTAGTGCGTATTACTTATGATTATATTCGTGCGTGTGGAATTAATTTTAGTATGCATTTAATTTCTTTAGTCCAATTGACTTGGTTTTTGAATTCAAATATGAAAAAATAAATATTAGTGTTAATAGATATAATTATTGTGAAAATAATTATCTTACAAGTAAAATTTAATTAATGACTTATTTTATCTTCCAATTAAATAATTGTTTATCATTGTTTAGAAAATTGCATGGAAGACATGTTAATGCAATTTTAGGTAAAGAATTGAATTGTGCATGAAAATTATTTGAAAATTAAGAAAATAGATTTTAAAAATATTCTAGTTAAATTAGCATGTTTTGGATATTAGTTGGTAAACTAAAAAAAAAAAAATTAAAGGAAGTTAATAAAGTTAGAAGTTGAGTCAAATGCAATCTTGAATATCCATGCAGGAATTTATTTGGAAATTAGGGAAATATATTTAGTAAGTCCACTTAAGTCAATATTGTGAAAATAAAAATAAAATGGAAAGATTAGACTGGCATGCACGTAGAAACATTGAATTTAGAAGAGAAATAAGTCTTATAAATAAGAGAAGAAAGTGGGGAATTAAGGTACACAAGGATACGAGAGAAAAAGGAAAGCAGCGCTAGATAGGAGAATAAGGAATGGACATGAAGGCCATCCATTGCCTGGACGCAGTAGATGCCTATCTCAAAGCTTTATCACTTTGGCTCATCGTATCTGTCAGGTATTTGTTTTGTTTTGTTAATTAATTTAAAATTACTGTGAATATATATAAATCGTAATTTATATAGAGAGTATGAAGCAAATGTATTTTAAATGCTATATGAAACATCAATCTTTTAGTAAGAATCGTTGTTTTAATATGTGAGCAAAACTCTAAGGTTAGTTCATATAGCATTGGGTCTAGTTAGTGATAGTCAAACGCTGATGTCATTAAATTGATGCATAGGATTTAATTTTGAAACGCCACATATATATTTGAAAGCTAAAAAGCCAAGCTATATTTTGGAAAACCCAGGTTGTAGTATAGTGAAACGTCACATTTTATTTTAAAACACCAGATCTGATAAGTCTATAAGTTTAAAGAAAACAAGGCTGAGTCATTTTGATATATATCATCCAATCTAAATCAGAAGGCGTTGAGCCTTTTAATAAATAGCTAAAATTCTTTATAAAATCATTGTAGTCTAATAAGTCTATAAGTTTAAAGAAAAGAAGGCCGAGTCATTTTGATATAAATAGTCTAAATAAACAGCGGAAGTCTTTATAAACTCACTGAAATATATATATATATAAGCGTTGTATATAATTTATAATGCCCAGTTTATATTATAAGATGAATGTATGCCATGTATCTAACTTGAGGCGCTGAGCATCCTAAAATAAACGTTGATTGTAAAAGAGAATAGCTGTATAATAAATTTTAAAAAAAAAACGGCTAAATATATTATTATGAGTAGAAATTTAAAGCAGGGTAACTAATGGTAAATGGCTAAGTCCTTTTATAAATCGCAGAAGCCATTTAATAGATTGAAAATACATATTATTATTTAATTTCTAAGACAGTTAATTAAATACCCAGCCATAAATGCAACGCCCAGCACTATGCAAGTATAAAATAGATCCCTAAGGTTATAAGTCTGAGTATAATTTCTATTTGGGGCAGCGCCTTATATCTGTGGACAACATTTCAAATTCAGACCTCCATATTATTCCTTAACCCTGAGTTTCAATTGTTAAGATTGCGTCTTATCTGGTTATTAACAAGAATTTTTATTGGGCAGCGATACCAAATTTGGACGGAGTTCTAAAATGAAACGCCAAGCTGTAATATCAGGACGCCCATCCCAATAATGTAAAGCTAAGACAATAAAAATAGCTGAGTTGTATATTTATGAAACTGAAGTCAATAATAAAAATGCCAGCCAAGTGTGTAATTGAAACGCCTTCTCAACAATTTGAAACGCCTTGTCCTAAAATACCCAGCCCAGTCACTTGGATGCCAAGATGTATAGTGATTTTCGTTGTATTTCAAAAGACTGCTTGCTTTGTAAGTGGCTGAATAAATAAATAAAATGTTGATTATAAGATATTTTAATCGCTGAAAATTGAAAGATGAGTTATTTAATAAATGATTGACCGAGTTTTTAATATTGATAGTTGAGCTTTATATATGTTTTAAAACAGGTAAGTCTTAATTAAATGCTTGGACATATAAATTAAAAGTGCTAAGTATAATAATTAAATGTTGAGTCCTTCGGGTGTAAGACGTGAGCATATATTTCTCTTTAATGTAAAATCGAATGTTCGGTGGAACTTTATTTTGCCTCGAATTTTCCGTAAAATGGTTTATAGGCCGAGTTGCATTGCCAACTCGAGTTGCATTTTAATTAAGGAGTGTGATTATCAAGGTCATATTCATATAAAAACAATTGTATTATCTTTTAGTAAGCTTTTGGAACAACTAAAATGTTTGGGTATTCTTATGGAAAAATATGTATACGGGAATTCGGGTATTCATATAATTATATAACTGGTGTGGGGCATTAAATACTATGCTTACATCTAAAATATTAGATTGGTAATGGGTTATAATGAAGCGAGAACTTCAACCATATTGAATACTACCTTTTAGTTCATATGAAGTATAAACTTGAATTACCATTTAATTGAAGTTATGATAAGTGTTAGTGATGTGTTTATTAAGTAAAGGCAAATGATTTATTTGTAGCACAGTAAGTGTTATGAAAACATGTTAGCTGGGTCAAATTCTATAGCATCATGAAATGATGAAAACTTATGTGCATTGTATTTTGTGAAAGTATTTTATATGCAATAATTTGACATCCCTGGAATAAGATAGTGCATCATGATGTGTGCCTTGAAATTGTGTTTTCGTTTGATTTTATTGTGCAATTTACCCTAAGGTATACCCGGGTAGTATAATCCCTATTTGTTGATTTAATAATTACATGGTAAGTTTGTTGTTCATGATGAGTACAGTGTTTTGGGCACAATGACCTACGATAGTATGGGATATCATAGAATGCTTCCGCTTGAAAGTATATGCCTGAATGGTACGAACTGTTGTCGCATACCTAGACTCTTACTTATGTTGACTGATTTAATGTATGTGTAGGGTTGTTCATGATCAGCATGGTTTTGTTGCAGTTAGTAGAATATCTTGTATACATACAACCTTGTGATTGTAAATGAATGATTAAGTTAGACTTTTTGTGCTTGTATGACTTGCTTTATTATTTGTACTTGCTTGATTAAAAACGTATGCTTCTATGTGTTTATGATTACCTTGTATTGTGGGAAAACTAGTAGTCATGACTAAGAACACCAAACTAAAATGATATGGGTTATCTTAAGGTGTATTTACTTGGATTTTTATTGTAGTAGAAGTAGTCTATAGTTATTGTGTGTTTCACTCGGTTGGTATAACAGTGGTCATTGTTTCCAATTTAGGATTGGTTTTAATGTAAGACTTATTCATGCGTAGATGATTGTGTAAATCTTGCTTTCTCCTTATTTAGTTTGTGGTTTGATATTATTTTATGGAGGATGTAATCTGTATGAGTCTTTGAGTTATATAATATATTATCTATGTTTATTGAGAAACCTTATTGATGATACTAATAGGTAGTGAGACGGATTTCACTAGCCTAGGTAGTACCACCAATAGATAATCCGATCAAATGGTGTGTTATGAAATTGATCGATCTAAAATAATCGTATAAAAACTTTGATCAAAGTAATGTTATATACATTGTCTTTCATATGTTTGATTTTCATGATGTGCGATATCATGTTAGAATGGACTTCTTTTTGGTACACTGCATGTTTTTAGAAATCTTATAGCACACAGGGTACTAACACGTCTCACTAAATTCTCACACCGTTTTATCTACCTATCGGTGAAGGGAGGGCGATTTCCTAATAGGAGATTGTGCAAGGGATCATTGGTCCGTGGTTGATGTGGTAAAGTGCTCGAATGATGCTCTCCCTCCTCCACTGCAATACTACCTGGAGACGACACTTGAGATTATCAGCAATACACGAGTTGGTTCGACTCAGGCTCCAGAGAGCTTAGTATTTGTTATTGTATTAGGCCGTATGCCTGAAAGAATGTAATTGTATTATGTATTTGTATATTCGATTCGCAGATGTATTGTCAAACTAGTTGTAGATACGTCTTGTGGTATTTACTTTCTTTGGAATTGTATAAAATTTATATTGTATGCAGTATTTAAATTAAAAGTACTCCTGTACTTAATTGTGTTTTAGATATATTGTATTGATTCATTCTGTGAAATGATTGTTAAGTTATTTGTTAATTGTTTAATTGTAAGAAAGAAAAAAAATCCGCATTTTCTCAAGTACAACTTGAGGGGTTGCTACAGTTTGGAAGAGCTTGAGCATGTGGAGTCTAGCAATTCTAGTAATGAGGAGTTTGGCAAGAACTTTGGGGATGATTAGCCATTGACTCATTGGCATTTAGTATTTAGTGTTTTGTTTTTTAACATTGTTGATACTTGATTGTAATCACGAATCATCATTATGAAATTTTGAAGATTCTGAATTCGATGTTTTGAATTTCATTTTCAATGTTCATTGGTTAAATGGTTCAAACTTGAAACTTCATTGTTAAAAAGTATAAACTTAAATGTTAAATTGTTGATGTTCAATGCAAAATACTTATTCCTTATATATCTTTTTATAATTAATTTTTCAAATACTATATGTATTTGCACCGCTCCCCCGCTGCCCCTATGTTGTCCCCAAACTTAGTCCCCCCGTCCCCGAAACCCATCCCCGCATCCCCCCGTCCCCCCATCAAGAAACTCCGTGGAACTATGTTTTTCAATCACGCCCTTCCACAATTCAGTTCTCTACATTGTTCTTGTCAGCCTAGTTTCAAGCACCAACACTCATCATTTCCCACCTCCAACACATTATACCTCCCAACAAGCTCATTCCACCACTTCGCAAATCTCACCACCAACTCTCGATTCCATGCAACACTTGGCCAAAGTCGTAACTCATAACAACCAAGCCCTCATCATTCTGCAAATAACACAAAATTCAAACAACCACCCTCATTACCCGCCATCATTACCAGATACTAACTTAAAACCAGCAGCTTATTAACCTCCTTCAGTAGTTTTTAGTAGTTCAAGAATAGACAGATTGTCAGAATAATTGTCACTGATGTCAAAGGAATTGCAACGGATATGAACGGAATTGTTTTCGGAAGTGTTGCTGGAAGCGAACAGAATTGTTGTCGGAAGTGAACGGAAGTGTTGCCGGAAGTGAATGAAATTGTTGACGGAAATGTCAACGGTCACATCTTTTAGTGAAGATGTGCCTCTTGGATGGGACACATCCTTTAACGGCTATATAAAGGACAAGAGATGTGGAAGTATTAAAAGCATTTGATTTGATTGAAGATCATATAAGTGTGAAAGAGAAGGAAGAGAAGAAGAGCAGAAAATGAAATAGAATATCTCTTAAGAAAAGAAGTGTGAAGGGTAGATTTATTTTAATGAAGAATATCACTTGAGACTTGTGAAAGAAAGGAGAGTAGAAAGTATATAAGAAAATCAGTGAGAGAGAAAGTGTAAGAGAAGCAAAGCCATCATTCGATTGGAGAAGCAATCACAAACAATGGAATCGATTTGGCTTGGGGTTGATGCCTCAGTCTAGGGGTTGGTGCCCCTGTGGGTCAATGTTCACGAATTGGCTGGGTTAATGCTTGGCAAAGGGGATCGGTGTCTCCGGTGGGTGGGTGCTCACAAATTGACCGAGTTGGTCCTTGGTTTGGGGATTGGTGTCTCCAATAGGTTGGTGCCTGCAAACATTGTAAAAGAGTTATATATATAAAAGCAATATTTTGCCTTGGTTTTCTCCCGGAAGTTGTTTCCATGTAAATCTTGTGTTCTCTTATGTTATTAATTGTTAGATCTTGAATGCCTATGGTTGTTGTGGTTAATTAAGTTTAAAAGATCAAAAGATTATCTTATACTAATTCACCCCCCTCTCAGTGCAAGTCTGTGCTTAGCAATTGGTATTAGAACAGGGCCTTTGGAATAGGCCTAACAAGTCTAAAGGAGATTCTTTGAAGCACAAGATGGCCAAGCAGCTAAGGAAGGGGAATCAAGAGTTGAAATATGTGGTCAAGGCTCTTAAGGACCAGGTGGTATCTTGGAGTCTAAGTTAGCTTTAGAAGCAAAAGAAGATAAGATGTCTATCCAGAATCTTAAGAATCAGCCAGAGGTTGCATATTCAAGTTTGAAATCAAGAGAAGAAGAGTGTAATCAATTGAAGGTTGAGTTAGGTTCTTTGAAGGATAAGCATGAAAGGCTCATAATCAAGGTTGAGAAAGATCATGACATCAATCCAAGGTGAAAAGGATGCAAGTTTTAAGGGCAAATTGAAGAAGCCAATCAGGCAGCCCCGTGCTCTTCATCATGTTGGTCATAGGGCAAGAGACTATTTGAGGAAAAGCAATCAATCAAAGGGAGATCTCAGTCACCTTCAAACAAAAGGTATGAGAAATGTTGCTTGCTTTTGTTGTCATAAGGTTGGCCATATTGTTAAATTATGTCCAAATGGAGAAAAGAGATCCTCAAGGTATGTCAAAGGCTATGTAGCCCCTAGAAGGTATGAGAAGGGCCAAACTCAGGTTTGGAGACCTAAGACAGTAAAGGTTGATCAAAGACTGAGAATGGATTACTTGCTATAGTGGAGAAAGAATCAGAGAGGAAGCACTGTGTAGAATTCTTGTTATTAGGAGTTGTCGAAAAAATAGTGAATACTAGTTCTAAGCAGCATGCAAATCAAAGAGAATCTCTTGTTACATTTGAGCATGAGCCTTGTCAAGATTCCCAATTGTTAGTTTCTAATGATAGTGTGTTGGAAGGTAAGATAGTTGCAAGAGTTGAGAAGATGAACCAACATCATGGATGTTGAGGTTAGTGAGTCAAAGAAGTTAGACATGCCTAAATGGATTCTAAGAGAAAGAAATCAGTCTTATGGATGCAAGAGAATCAAAGAAGTAACAGAGGAGATGTGGGCATCCCCTGGGTTCACTTTGTTCTAGGACCCTTTGTGTGGGGTGTCTCTTCTAGGCTTCAAGGAAACACTTTACAGAAAGAGGAAGCATGGTGGATGCTTGTTGGGTCTTGGTTGTGTTGCATGACAAGAAAGTCATGAAAGTGAGTTGATAGATCAGTATGTATATCAGTTTAAGGTAGCTTGATATGGTGTAGTGTCTTGAGAGCTCTTGTAAGCATGGATTTAGGGAGTCTAGTTTCTTTGAGCATGTTCTTGATGATTAGAGCAGTAGCAGTGGTGAGCTTCAGTATTGATCTTTGAAAGAGGTCTCTTGGGTCCAAGAAGTTCAGAGATTGATATGAAGTTGGCAGCTTATGCAAGGGTGAAGGTTTATTCAAACAAGGTATGTCAATCTTATGAGAAGTTGTGCATGTTGTGGTTGCTATCTTTTGGTTTGTGGTTTCAAGTGGTGTGATTAGGAGCATGGAGTTAGGCGGAGCTAACTCGGGTCCCTTCAAAAAAAGGTGAAATATGGACTTGTTTCTTATGTGAGATGAGTCAAGGAGCAGCTCTGTAAGCAGTTTGTCAGGTCCAGGGATCAAGAAGGCTATATATGGATGAGCTTGTGAGAGTTTATATAACCCTTTGCCATTGATGTCAAAGGGGGAGAGAGAAAAAAGAGGGGAGCACTACAGCAAGAGGAGAACCGTGGTCAACCCTTTGCCATTGATGTCAAAGGGAGAGAATTCAAGATAGGGAGAACAAAGAAGAACCAAAGTAAGGGGGAGTTCATATATTAATTCATGAGGATTGCCATCAATGACAAAGGAGGAGATTGTTGGAATAATTGTCATTGATGTCAAAAAAATTGTAACGGATATGAATGGAATTGTTGTCGGAAGTAAACGAAATTGTTGCCGAAAGTGAACGGAAGTGTTGTCGGAAGTGAATGGAATTGTTGCCGGAAGTGAACGGAAATGTTAACAAAATTGTCGACAGAAATGTCAACGGTCACATCTTTTGGTGAAGAGGTGCCTCTTGGATGGGACACATCCTTTAACGGCTATATAAGGAAGAAGAGATGTGGAAGTATTACAAGCATTCGATTTGATTGAAAATCATATAAGTGTGAAAGAGAAGGAAGAGAGGAAGAGCAGAAAATGAAATAGAATATCTCTTAAGAAAAGAAATGTGAAGGGTAGATTTATTTTAATGAAGAATATCATTTGAGTACTGTGAAAGAGAGGAGAGTAGAAAGTATATAATAAAATCAGTGAGAGAGAAAGTGTAAAAGAAGCAAAGCCATCATTCGATCGAAGAAGCAATCACAGACGGTGGAATCGATTTGGCTTGGGGTCGGTCTTATAGTCTAGGGGTCGGTGCTCTTGTGCGTCGGTGCTCACGAATTGATCGGGTTGGTTCTTGGCGAGGGGGATCGGTATCTCCAATTGGTGGGTGCTCACAAATTGACCAAGTTGGTGCTTGGTTTGGGGATTGGTGTTTCCACTAGGTTGGTGCCTGCAAACATTGTAAAAGAGTTATATATATAAAAACAATATTTTGCTGTGTTTTTCTACCGAAAGGTTTTCCACATAAATCCTGTGTTCTCGTGTTATTAATTGCTAGATCTTGAATGCTTATGGTTGTTGTGGTTGATTAAATTTAAAAGATTATCTTATACTGATTCACCCCACCTGTCAGTATAAGCCTATGCTTAACACAAATATACCAATGATCTTGAATGCTAAAGGACTTTAGCTTCTTTCAATCCAGCGCTGGAACTAACTCTTACTAAACGAAAAAGCATAAAACATCATAATGAGCTCCAGGGCCATCCTCTGATTCACGCATGGGACTCATCCACGACATCAAAGAAGAGCCTACTGACTTCCCTAGTATGGAAGAACACCTAAAAGAAGTCACCAAGGACACACAACCTACTCCATATTGCACCATTAATTTGAAGGGATGATAACTATTTCTACAATGAACTTAACCAAGTTAATCTTGTGCCTATGTTTGGCCATGTTCCATATTTTATCCTTATAGCCTGAATCTGAACATTCTGTAACTTGAATGTTTGTATATTCAGTTGCTCTGTAATGACATCAAATCCTATAATCCCTTTCATTTTAATATAAATATTTTGCATATCAAAAAAATATATAGAAAAAGAAATGAAATGAAATTATCTTAGTGTCCACAAATGAACAAAAGTAGGTCAATGGGACTTGAGTGCATATCCAAATACAATAGAAGGTGCTAGGGCAAAAGGACCCTAGGAACAAAAACTAACTAAACAAAGAAAGAACAAAAGCACTAAAAGTAAACATGGGGCAAACCCAACACAGTACAACCCCTAACCCATGTGGTTAGGGTAACAATACAAATAGCAATGTGGGGAGAGAAGGAACCCTTGAAAAGCATATGCTGATGAAAGTCGAAAGTCGACATGACTGGATGGTAGACTCATCAAACACCTCCAACCATGCCCAAGTAGAGGAATCACCTGTGTCATCGTCTATCACAGTGAAAGGGCCAATACATGATCTGATAATGCTCCTTGTGGAATGTCTACAGCTGAGGGGCCCAAATTGGGTAATCCTAGGAGGAAGCAAAACACTCCCCCTAGAATCCCTCCTAACATCCAAGGCCAAAAGAGACAAACTTGTAAGAGATCTCAATCTTCTCTAGAACCCATATTTTGACAACTATTAGACAAGAAGCCAAGGATACACATGAGATGGAGCAAGTAGAGGCAAGTTTGTAGTGGATCAAGGAGAATGATGAATTTATTACTCATCTACCTATATTTGCAAGAAGATGTGCCAAGTCAGACAAAGAATGAAAAAACAACAGTGTAAGACACATGCAAAGAAACAAAGTATAGCACGAGGAGAAAGGCCCATGCAATATATATTGAAGTTTCTTTATTGTCAAAAGTATCCCGAATGATATACAAGGTAAAAGTCGTGAAGGATTTTGAAAAGGCAAGCACTTCCACTACTTCAAAAGTGAATAAAAAGAAAAGGAACACCACAACGGATGAAATAGCATGGTATATGCCAAAGGGGTGAACTTCCAAAACAGTGGTGGCAAAATAGACTAGTAGCATAGAAAGATGCACTGTCCAAAGCTCGGGTGCATCATGCCCTTTCAATACATATTTTCGAAAAGGTTTCCTATTGCCCTTGGTTGAATTTTATGACACATGTTGACACGGTGGATTGCACCCTGGGCAGGAGGCCAAGCTCCTGCCTTCCACACGCAACAATGGAAACTCCCCTCTCACCTGTGGGACCGGCGAAGCTGAGGGGAGAGTCTCTAGATAAGGGCTAGCTCCCTTTGATGTATCTTTTAGGTCCTGGACTTCCTACTGCTAACAAATAAATGGAAAAAAGGGGGGGATGAAAAGGGAGAAAGATGCTGAAACAGAACCTAAACCTAAACTTAAAAAGGTGATACACCAAAAAAGATGACCCACTCAGCTCGAACATACACTTTTCACCAAGAAGAAGCTCCCATACACTTCATCTGATGTGGGAAACTCCTATGTTTCAGTGAGTCAGGGGTCCGTAGAGATACAGGGAGGAAGAACTATCAAAGGTGTTCTGAGACACACTTTGGCAGCCTGTTCACATGCGCCTATATTTCTGCTGTAGACACTTCTGGCAAACCTGCAGAAGAAGAGACTTCACAATGCACTAGACATGCTGGAATCGATCTGTGAAAAGCATAAAAGAAAATGACTTAACACAAAAAGAAAACATAGACATATACATGAGTGCAAGTCCAAATGGAGGTAAAAATGCTAAGTCTTGATTCAAGGTAAAATATGGCAGAGTTCTGCCTTACAAGCCCTCGAGATTTTGGGGCAGAGCTTTGCCTTACGGGCTAAGAGAATGGATCCTTCTCAAAAATGAGAAGTTTACAATATATAGAAAGAGGAGAAGTAAAGGCGCCGCTTTGGAAAAGACTTTGGCGCTTTTTGACAAGTTGGCCCATGTGCGCTGAGACATCGGGAAGAGAAATTCACTGTTGTTGATGTCATTCTTCTAGAAGAGGCCTGTAGGAACCATGTTGTGTAATCGTCGGTCTTGACTTTGGCGTTCAAACATTAATGAGAAAGCATGGGCCACGTCTCTTTTTTGCCTCGTTGAGGACCCTCAGGGCTATCTTCGGCTAATTCCTCGTGCTTTCTCGCTTGCCTTGGCCATTTTCCGCTGATTTCAATAAGTGACACGTGGCACGTTCCGCTGTGAAACGAGCAGGACACGTGGCAGCATCCACTTAACTCATAGAAGCTTTAGGCACCCTTTGAAGGTCCTGCGGAAGAGGACACGTGGTGGCTTCTGCTCTCTTTAGGAACAATACAGAAGCATTTGGGACTCATTCGAATTCATCACGGATGATGACACTTGGCAGCTTCCGCTCCCTTTAGCAATTCGTCCGAGGCCCACCACAGTTCTCGCAGGACAAAAGGGAGAGACCGCAGATGTTGACACTTGTCGGCTTCCGCTGAGCTTTGCAGGGGACACGTGGCACATTCCGCTTCTTTTAGAGAAAACATGTCAAAGCCTTCTGTGGTTGCCACTTGGCGACTTCCGTGCTCTGGCTTTTCCTGGTGTAAAATTGACATTCGCGGGCCCGTCACCCCTTGGAATTTCTTCAGCTTTCTCTTGATTCGGCCTTTTCTGTCGCTCCCTTTCCTTCGGACTTCTTGTTTTGAAACTTTTCGAAGGGAAGGTGACCCTTTGGCTTATGGAGAAGTGTCCTTCATTTTGGCCGAGAGTCCCCCGCAAGGGCACCTGCCCTTCGGGGTCCTTCGGCGGCTTTTTCTCCTTGGCTATTTTCCCGTGGACAAAAGCCCGCAAGAATTATCTTGCTCGTTCCTTTCCTTCGAAGACTTTCTCGCGAACATTTCCCTGGCCACTTTTTCCGCGGACAAAAAGTCCGCAAGAATTGTCTTCGACCACCTTGCCTTTGTCCTTCGGAATTTCTCTTTCGGGCTTTTTCCCTGCAGCTTCCCCAAATTTCTTCGAACTTTTTGTCCGAAGGAATTCCTTCGGACAAAAAGTCCGAAAGAATTCGTTCTATGCCTTAGTCTTTATACTTGCTTTTCTTCGGCCTTCTTGCTCGTTGCCCTTCCGAATTCCTCCGGACTTTTTGTCCGAAGGAATTCCTTCGGACAAAAAGTCCAAGGATTTCTTCCTTTGCTTCTTCGATTGCCTTTGAAAGTGCCCTTCGGGAAAATTGGAAACGACCCTTCCGAAGGGTACTTCCTTTGCCTTAAACAAACTTCCGAAGGAAACTTACCTTTGCAGCTTTTCTCTATGGCCTCTTTTGGAAGTGTTCCTTGCCCTCCGCAAGGGCGTTTGAGTCCGGAACTGCCCTCTGCAAGCACTTGAAATGGTCCATTTTTGTGCCTAAGTGAGAACTTGCCTCTTCCTGCGGAGTCCGTAGTTTTCCGCCTGCCGAGCCTGTATAAATCCATGCCTGCAGAGTCTGTAGAAATCTCTGCAAAGTCCGTAGAAAACCTGCAAAGTCCGTAGAAATTTCCAGACTTGTGCAAAGAATCAAATTTTGGACCGGTTCAGAACAACAGGGAAAGGGGACCGATTTTTGCCCTGTTGGACCAAAAATGGTCAACAACATGACGAGGAGATAATTAATTGTGTTGAATGGTAGGCAAATTGTTGACATGTGAACCAAAATATTTTCACATGCTATTTACTTGCCTATATCTAGGTCGAAGTTGGAAGAAGAGAAAATTAATAAAAGGTGAATCGAATAATTCTATAAACTTCATTAAAAAAATCATTGGAAGTGACCATAAATTACATCGTAAATAACATTTACAAGTTTTTGTACATGAAATGACACTGCAAGAAAACTTCTAAAGTCGAAAGAAAAGTGGGTTGGATTTTGAAAACAAGATCCTTAATGGAACAAAAATTTCAATCAGGTTTAGATATGACAAGTGGACAATGCCACTTAGCACCACAAATGATCAAGGTAAAGAAAATAAATCTACGACCCCTAAACACCACAAGATGAATACATGGTTGGCAAGATGACATCAGCATTATGATCTGTAAGTAAATTCTAGAAAATCTGTCCTACAGTTTTTCATGCGTAAGGCCTCAACCCATAAAAATGAGTGGTGACAAAACTCTGGAGGAGTAAAAATCAATGGTGACGAAATTGTTAAGGAGTGAAAATGAATGGTGACAAAATTGTCAAAGAAATTTAATTTTTTGGAGAAGACATCCCTCTTGGGAGTTACAAGACAAGCTGGGAGACAGAACGACGGATGCAATGTTAGGAGATTACAACTTAAATGGGTTTAGGGAATTTGATTGCCAAGAATCTAAACCATCAGTTTTTGCTTTACAAATACAATCAATTTTACACCTACATGATTCTTTTGACATGTTTTCCATCAATAGAGATAAAGTTGAGCAAGAATGAGCAATGAAGAGGAGAGTGTTGACCCTACAATTGTACTTAAGGCAATAATGCATGTCTTCTCAAGACTTGATGCGCGAGTGAGGCATTGAAGAGTCATGAAGGCTTGAAACAAGTACAATCTTAGTAATTATCATGCGCATAGAAGGAGAAAACTCAAAGCATGTTGCATGATGCGCAATGCCTATAAGATACAAAAGCAAGTACACTTGGTAAGGAGGAAATGGAGAATATGTTGACAATTGCAAGTAGCCAAGAAATTCAGGTGGCAAGGGATCAAGACAAGATGGATCCAAACTGGATACAGTATATGCCAATAGGGCAAGAGAATATGCTACTAGGAAGACAAGAGGAAAGGATATTCAAGGAATATGCTACTAGGAAGACAAGAGGAAAGGATATTCAAGGAATATGCGAATACATTTGGCAAACAAAGATCATATTCCGGGAATATGCAAAGACAACTAGAAAACCATCTAGTTGGCATGCCGATTGGCAGAAAGATGAGTTGTCAAAGACGTCCAGGGAAACCTATAAATAAGGGTCTTAGCCTCTCATTTGTGGCATCCAAGTCTCTAGGTAAGATTCAGTCCAAGTTGGTTATATGCTTTGGAGAAGTAGGAGCAAGCAAACTAGGGAGTTAAACTTTGAAGGAAGAATAATGTAAAGATCATCATAAGATGATAAGTGTATGCTTTGTGACGGAAGTATGATGTATAAAGATTGTATAAAGAATTGGATATATGAATAAAGAATGGATTATGTACCTGTAATGATGATGGCAGAAAATTTGCAAGAGTAAGGTTAAGAGTCGAGACGAATAAGATCTCCATCACTTGGAGATAAGTTTTCCAGCATGCATGGTCAGAGAGGAGTCCCAGGGTTTATAGAAGAGCAATAAAATATGCCTTTCACAAGAGAAGGCATCATTCCAGATCTTATAATCAATCCGCATGCTTTTCCTTGTAGACCAACTCCGGGGCAACTTTATGAATCTGCCCTATCAAAAGTTATATCTTCAAGTGAAGTTGTTGGTAATGCTACACCTCTTAAACATATAACCATTGAATATATCACTGAGCAGCTTCACAGGTGTGGTTACGAACAGTGGGCAAAAGAGCAGATTTATAATGGGTGAACAAAGGAAGAGTTTAAGAATGCTCTGTACATATCTCAAGAAGGAGAACTGGATAGGGTGATTGAAGTTGAAAGCAATATAGAAGAGAATACTGCACATCATAGAGTCATACAGCAGTCAGCCCTTAAAGTTGTGGAGCATGCTTTTAGTATCATTCCTAGATATTCAGAACATGCTAACATGGAAATTAATATGTCCAAAAAGTTTGTTCTCAAAATGGGATATTCACATTACAGGATTCCACTCTATGGTCCACTTACAACTGCTAGTAAGAGAAATCAATCGGAAGAAGCACACAATGAAAGGTACATGCAGGCTAAATCAAAAGATTGGCTCTAGATTAAATATCATCTAGAAAGGTAAATACATTTGTCGGACTTTTGTAATTCCAATGATGATTGTAATGTTTTCCTTCAACAGTGGATAAACTCATCAAATGTTGCTCAAGTTTTGACATCGGGTCAGCACACAATCATGGGAAAACATCTGATTGGCACAGAAGATTATGTTGATTATGTCCAGTGGGTAGGCTGGAGTTCAAATGCAGCATCTGAAGGCTTATTTCTCTCCAATCATAGTATTCATATAGGAAATTTGGTTAAGGTTGCCAATGTTGTTGATAAGAGAGATGGAAATTCAGATGGAGTCTTTGAGAAAATAGATGCACAAGATATTTGCAGTCTGCTACTAGAAGCATGAATACAATATCATTCAACAGAGATTGTACTGGCCCATGTACGCTCTTTGGCCCAGGCTATGGTAAATTCATTATTTTAGAGAGGAACCATGGAGAATGTGGCTGTGGTTGTGTTGTCTCTAGATCTTGCTACTTATTCTGCTAAATGTTGCTCTCAGAATGGTTCATGCCTTGAGGAAAAAGTGAATTTCAGAATGGGTAGAGAAGAGAATTGTTAAGCACAGGTTTATACTGAGAAAGGGGGGGTGAATCAATATAAGATAATTTTTTAATCTTTTAAATTTAATCAACCACAACAACCATAAACATTCAAGATCTAGCAATTAATAACACAAGAGAACACAAGATTTACGTGGAAACCCTTTCGGGATAAAACCATGGCAAAATATTACTTATATATATATATATATATATATAACTCTTTTACAATGTTTGCAGGCACCAACCTATTGGAGACATCAATCCCCAAACCAAGCACCAACTCAGTCAATTTGTGAGCACCCACCCACTGGAGACACCAATCCCCTTCGCCAAGCACCAACCCGGCCAATTTGTGAGCACCAACCCCAAGCCAAATCGATTCCACCATCTATGATTGCTTCTTCAATCGAATGATGGCTTTGTTTCTCTTACACTTTCTCTCTCACTGATTTTCTTATATAATTTCTGCTCTCCTCTCTTTAACAATTTTCAAATGATATTCTTCATTGAAATAAATTTACCCTTCACAATTCTTTTCTTAAGAGATATTCTATTTCATTTTCTGCCCTTCTCCTCTTCCCTAGACTCGAATGATGTACTTTCTCAATTCCATTCTCTTTTATTTCAATACTTTCTACTCCCTTTTATATCCACTTCATATCCTTTCAAAGGGAGACACACCTTTTAAACTTCACACCCTTTCATTTAATTAACACAATTAAATCCTTATAAACATATGAGTCGGCCCATATTAAATAAAATGCTACCCATATACTTAATTGATCCATAGTTAATTAATGCTGCCCCATAAACATAAGTGTTGCCCTCTAAGGTAAATCGCAGGCCTCCTTAGCCAAATCGTGGCCCCTCTAATGAAATCATTGGTCCTTTAATCTTCAATCGTTGCTCTTCACACTGGGTGAGTCCAAAGCTACTAACTGGGCGAGTCCAAAGCTACTGAGTGAGTCCAAAGCTGTAAGCAAGTCCGAAAGCTACTGAGTGAGTTCAAAGCTTTGGGCAAGTCCGAAGCTACTGAGTGAGTTCGAAGCTTTGGGCAAGTCCGAAGTTACTGAGTGAGGCCGAAGCTCTGGTCAAGTCTGAAGCTACTGAGTGAGTTCAAATCTCTTGGCGAGTACAACGCTACTAAGTGAGTCTGAATCTCTGGGCGAGTCCGAAGCTACTGTAGCTTGCCCTTCACTTTGCCTTTGACATCAATGACAAAATTCCAACAATCTCCCCCTTTGTCATTGATGGCAACCCTTCAAAGAATTACTCATCCAATGACATAAAGCTCTCTCTTGTTGTAGTGCTCTTCACATTGGGTGAGTCCGGCCCTACTGATTGGGCAAGTCCGAAGCTACTGAGTGAGTTCAAAGCTCTTGACGAGTCTAAAGCTACTGAGTGAGTTCGAAGCTCTTGGCGAGTCCGAAGATGCTAAGTGAGTCTGAATCTCTGGTTAAGTCCGAAGCTACTATAGCTTGCCCTTCACTTTGCCTTTGACATCAATGACAACATTCCAACAATCTCCCCCTTTTTTATTAATGGCAACCCTTCAAAGAATTACTCATATAATGACATAAAGCTCTTTGTTGTCGTAGTGCTCCCCTTTTTTCTTTTCTTTGTCCCTCTTTGACATCAATGGCAAAGGGTTATACACCCTGTTCCCCCTGAGCTGATGCTTCCTCTCATAGTCACTAGATGAAAAAGATATTATCTTCTTCTGTTGTCTTCATTGCAATCTCCAATTTCTTTTATACCACTTATTGTAATATCTTTTTTTATTGCTCCTCTTTGTAGCATCTTTCCACTATGCACATCATATCCCTCTTGCTTCAACATGGTCTTTACTGCCATTTCTCCTTCTGCTTTGTGCTCCATCATGTCCTCCTTGCCATTGCTCCTTGTGCCTTTTGCACAAGCACATATTACTACTTTTAATTGTTTAGTTGTTGCATTCACTTCCAAACTTCCACGAATTCTCTTTTGAGTTTGGTTTGAAGGCACAAGCACATATTACTACTTTTAATTGTTTAGTTGTTGCATTCACTTCGAAACTTCCACAAATTCTCTTTTGAGTTTGGTTTGGGCATCCTCTTTCTTGTTCTAGTCTATAGGATTACTTCCACATTGTCTCACTATATGTCCATATTTATTACAATTATAACATACAATGTCTTTTGACAATGGAGTAAATGAATTTCTACCTGAGAAACCATATGAAAATTTGTTTCCGTTCCAACCATGCCCATTCCTCTCACGTCCTTCACTTGTGTCATAGTTCCATGCATGCTCATTTCTTGCATACCCATTCCTCTTGTCTATATTTCTGCCATTGTTCCATGCGTATCCATTCCTCGCATGTCTCTTACACTCCTTTGCTCTATGACCAAAAATGTTGCAATTAAAGCAATAGCCATAAAACGATCCTTGGTACCTATCAGACTATTTTGGCAAGAATGATCTTCTATCACGCCAATGGTTCTTTCATTTGTCTTCTACTTGTGGAACTTCATTCTTCGGGGAAATCTTCTCTTCTATGTTCATAGGTTTAGCAATTTTAACATCCTCCTTGGTAACCTTTGTTCATCTCCATAGCCAAGACCTGACTTGTCAAAAAGTGACTTCTGATGATCTAGAATCTTATCTAGAACCTCGGTGCTCTTCTCAAATCTTAAGTTGCGTGTCAATTTAGAGTTTGCATTTTCTAAATCCTTTGTCAAAGCAACAATCTCAGCTTCTAACATCTCACATTCTTCCTTTGCCTTAGTTCGATTTTAGTCTTTTCCTTTATTTTTTTTTCCTCTTCGACTTGAGCATTTAGACTCATGATGACCATTTCTGACTCCTCTTGAATTGTTATAACTCTTCTTCTTTATCTTGATCATCTTCTTCGTATTTCTGAATTTTTTGCTTTTGTTTCCAATTCACATTCTTGAGCATTTTGTTTTCATTCTAGGCACTTAAAAGTTCTCCTTCGAGATCTACTTCTACTTCTCTAACTTCTGAATCACTCCAAGATTGTCCTCTAGCTATCTGGTCGTGACCATCCCAATCTTCTATACCCATGAACAAAACATCACCTCCGTCAATATCTGTAACACCTTCAATCTCCTCACTTGAGCTACTAGCCCTTTTGAATAAAGGTTTTTCTTTTCTTTATCAGATCTCTTCCTTTTCTCATATTTCTCTGATTTCTAGTTTTTGTTACTCTTGTGATACTTTCTCATCATGTTCCTCTTCATCATTACTACTCTCTTTTTTTAAATGGGGGCATTTATTTGCAAAGTGTCCTATTTTTCCACAATTGAAACACTTAAAAGGTAGCTTACCTTTATATCTCCCAGATCCCTTTTTGAGGTTTCTCACAAATACGGCTTCTTCTTTATCCGACTCTTCACTACTACTATATCTTGATTCATGTTTTTCCTTTGTCACTTTCTTTGATACTTTGAAAGTTGCTTCATGCTTTGTTTGTTTTTTTGCTTCCATCCTCATTTCGCATGCTGTGAGAATTCCATGTAATTCATCTATCTTCAATGTGTCCAAGTCCTATATTTCTTCAATAGCCGAGACTTTTGCATGATCCTTGTTATAGCCTGGAATTGCACCCCTATGGGAGGGTTTATCAGGCTCTCCCACTTCCAGCTGTAAGCATGGGAACAACCTCAGGATGTGGGTGTCCTATGGTGAGGTTGAGCCTCTAAGATTTTTAAAGAGGCTAGTTCTTCTCAGTGGATCACCTAAACCACTGTTGAAATAAAACTTTCACGGGGAAAAGAGTTAGAAGGGGGAAAAGGGCTCTTAAGAAGGCTAACCAAGCGATGCACCAATTTAAAAAGGGAAACTCCCATAAGCTTGAACCCACACTAATTCTGCAAAGGACAATACTGGATTACACAACCTCAAGATCAAGCTAGTTGCAAAAATATTTCATAGTGAAGGTTCAGGGAAGCGATGAATGCAAACGAAGAGGAGTTCTAAGACTCACTGGAAGTTCACATTAATGGCAGAAAGAACACTCAACCAGACCTGCAAACAACATCGAAAAATCCTTAAACAAGGTCAAAAAGGAGGACCATGGACAAGGAAGACTCTCCTTCACGTGATGCCATAGTACGTAGCTCAATAGACACAAGTCCAAGGTAAGAGACAGGCAAAGAAAAATCCTTTATGCATAAGAGGTGGTTCTTACAAATGCTTCGCAGCGTTGAGCCTAACCCACTGAGCATATCTTGCGATATCTCTAAGAGCGTCCCATCTCCCAAGAAGATAAAAACGTCTAAAAACTAGGAACCATTACAATAGCAAGTTGCATGATATTTATAGAGAATGGGGAGAGAGAGAGAGACAGAGTTGCGTGGCAGAAAGAAGAGAGGGGAAGTCATTGAACTGGGACCGCTATTGTCGCCATGCCTTGACCATGAAACGTGCCACCCAAGATCGTCCCAATCTCCTCGAGCCATTCCCACATTAAAGTCTCTTTTGGTGGAACTGAGAGAAGTCGCGTTGTGGACAGCTAGACGTCTCTTCTTGGCACGACTGCATTTATCTTTGCATTTAAACAGCATGGCATCTTTCACTTTTGCGTGTCCTGTCTGAAGGACGCAGGCCTCCATCTCTGGGAGTTCAAACCGACCCATGTTGTTCATGCATTTGGATGGCTGTTTGTTGGGAGCAAACCATATTGAAGGACAAGAGCCTTCATAAATTTTCAGCTACTAGCCACTTGGACTCTCTCGTGCTCATTGGTCGTCCTTGTGCCACTTGTCCTTTGTTGATTGGCCCTTTCTGCTCCAGCTTACACCACGTGGCAGCGTTTCATTCCCCTGATCATGACTCTCATGTTGTTGGACCAAGCTTAAGTCAAGCACTCGAAGAATCCCGATTTACTCTATGCAGAGTAATTTGGGTTCTTTGATCTCTCCAACTTCAGACTTTCCCATATCCTTTACTTATCAAGCTTTTAAGTAAAGTACTTGGAGAAACCCGATTTACTCTATGCAAAGTAATTCAAGTTTTCCAAGTTTACTTGCTTTGAACTTTTGAGGTCCTCTAAGTAAAGCACTTGGAGAAACCCGAAATACACTACCCAGACCAAATCGGGCTTTCCAAGCACCACTACTTACTTCAGACTTATCATTATTGATTACTCATGAAGTGAAATAAGTTGTGTTGCCTAGGAAACTCGAAGTTGTCTCCTTTGGAAAACCCGAAGCCTTCCCAATCAGATAGCCTGAAGCCTTTTGTTCAAGACCATTTTGAAATATCCCGAGCCAATTTTTTTTTTGAAATTTTTAGTTATTGGATTTCAACATTACAAGTAAATACCGTTAAGGTTAGAAGATAAACCCAAACGTACTGAAACAACTCTAAATTCTAGAAATGGAACTCGACGTCCAATATGTGCTACCCAATCCAAGGCGGAGTAAGGGGCGACCATAAGACGAAGTAAATTACAAAACAAAGGAACTCTACGTCAAGTATGTGCTTCCCAATCCAAGGCGGAGTAAGGGGCGACCATATGACGGAGTGAAATTACTAACAATGCTTTAATGGGAAATACTGAAGAATAAAACTACTCCACACCCAGCATGTCCTTGCTAACCCCAAAAGGGAAAGTAGCTACCATAGGGCGGAGCTCTACACCCAGAATGTGCTTGCTAACCCCAATAGGGAAAGTAGCTACCATAGGGCGGAGCTATAAACTAATACAATAACTTTATTAAAACTGAACTTTTGGAATCAGATTTGAACAAATAAGAATGGCTACCAATACTACTGTCAGCTTTACAAAAGAAGAAGGATCTGTATGCCAATGTCGTCAGAAGTAGAAAGATTAGCATTACATCATAGAATTTTATCCATATCATGGATAGTCATGCCCAAGAATGAGAGATTCAAGAGCAATGTAATAATTTCAATTTTGAATACAATTTTTGCTCTTAAAAAGAAGAAAAACCAGCAACCTATTAAATTCTTCAGATGTTCATAACTCACACAAAACTTGTTCAATCTTCCTGATTTCTGTTGCAAACTCTCTTCCTTATGATGGCGCGCAAGTTAGCATCAAAATTCAAACCCAATCTGCATCCAAATTGTTACACGGATTCCAATGCAAACCCCAAAGAGCGTCCCAGCTAAATAGGGTGATTTGCTCTAGAAATTAATTGCAAGCTTTAAAAATTCTATAAATAAGAGAAAAGGGGCGCCTAAGCCTAGCCAAGATAATGAAATGATACCCAGAACCCTTTTTTTTGTATTTTTTGATTTATGAATAAAAACCTAGATCTGCCTTATACAGAATACAATAACTGAAACACTAATAAGACCAAATAAACTAACAATGAAATAACTGAGATCAAATCACAAATAAATACAAATATCAATGACTGAATCACCACTAGATGCTGTCTTGCAAGCATGAAGCAATGCCCCAGCTAGGAGGCCTTCATTCCCCGAAGCAATTCCAGAGCCAAAGCGGCAGCATAACCATGTAGTAGACCAAGATGATCAAATGAGAACCCAATGCTTTCTTTTATAGGCTTCAGTTAGCCTCCCTTGAAGCCTTATCTCCAAAAGTGGCGCCCCTTTCCATGCAATGATGGCGCCCCCCCTTCAAGTCCCCCTTTTAAAATAACATTAAGTTATTTCGACTAAGCCAAGGTCAACGTTAAAATATAATGTTATTTTTTAAGTGAAATTAACTTATTTCTCCAAGACCGCATTCTGAAGCCCAAAACTGAATGAATCAACTGAAAGGGAAAGTTAACTCCTTGAGACAAACCTGCTAGCTGCCAAAAATAGAATTTACTAAAAATAGTAAATTCCTGGAAATGCTCAGGAAGCCGAAACAAACATACCCCCGCGAAGCTCTCCAAAAACCCAGAAAGAATCCGCCATCAAAACTCCGAGCAAGGACATCCTAAAAAATAGGAAACCCTAATTTGCACCTTTCGAATAGCCTACGGATTTCCAGAACTAGGCCAACGGTCACTGTGAGATCAAATTTGAGAAGGGGACATTACAGTCCGCCCTTCCATAAATTGCTTGTCCTCAAGCAATTGCAAACTAGGATGATGCAAGATCTCATCATTTTCCCAAGTTACATCCTCCATAGGTAGGTCCTTCCACTTTACCAGGTATTCTCTGATGGTTCTTTTCCTCAAAGAACGTTCTCGAACATCAAGTATCTCCTCTGGAATTAGAGCCAACTGTCCCTCTTCATCCAAAGGTGGTAACTGTGATGAAGCAATCACATTATGTCCAAGTGTCTTCTTGGGGCGAGACACGTGGAAGACGTTATGCAGTCTGCTATCAGAAGGTAGCTCTAGTTCATAAGCTACTGCTCCAACTTTTCTGATGACCCTAAAGGGCCCATAGAAGCGAGGTTTGAGCTTCTCAGCTCCACTCTTCTTGAAAGTAGACTGTCTATATGGTTGTAATCTAAGATAGACCATATCTCCAACCTCGAAAGAACGCTCAACACGCCTCTGATCCGCATACAACTTTTGCTGATTTTGTGCAATCTGCAAATTATCCTTCAAGGATTTCATTATGTCCTGACTATGCTGCAACAAATCCTTGGCTAGGGGTGCTTTGCTGTCACCAAACACTATATCTGCAAAACTAGGTGCCTCATACCCATAAAGTGCCAAGAAAGGAGACATCTTAATTGACATATGAAAAGTAGAGTTGTAGCAGTACTCACCAATATGCAGCCACTTGACCCAAGTTCTCTGCTGTTCTGACACATAATTTCTCAAGTAGCCTTCCAACCACTTGTTTACCACTTCAGTTTGCCTATCTGTTTGGGGATGGTAACTAGTGCTTGGGGTGAGCACAGTGCCACTCATTCTGAAGACTTCTTGCCAAAACTTACTTAGGAACTTGTTGTCCCTATCACTCACGATGTTTTTTGGCAATCCATGCAGCTTAAACACTTCTCGAAAAAACAGATTTGCAACTTGGGCTGCAGAAAAAGTGCTGGTAATGGCGAAGAAGTGAGCAAATTTGGTTAGCCGATCCACCACTACATAGATGCAATCCTTCCCTTGGGCTTTGGGCAACCCTGTGATGAAGTCCATCGAGATACTTTCCCATTTTTGATTGGGAATAGGTAGTGGTTGCAGTAAACCGGCTGGTAATGTATGCTCATTTTTATTCGCTTGACAAACAAGACACTCCTGAATGTAGCGTTGTACCTCTCCTTTCAGTCCCTTCCAAGAAAACCTTTCTCGGATCTGCCTATATGTCTTGAAAAAACCTTGGTGACCAACAACTGGAATATCATGAAAAGTCAAAAGAATCTTCTTCTTCAGCTTAGAATCAGCCACCAGAAAGATTCTTCCCTTATAATGTATCAATCCCTCAACCATCTTGTACCTTTCATCATGAAAAGTACCCTCAAGAATGCTAGTTGCAAACTGATTTTTAGCATAATCAGCAAGCAACATGTCTCTCCAATCTGCAGTAAACTCACGCAATGAGCTAAGATGAGGTCACCTGGAGAGAGCATCGGCCACAATATTATTTTTTCCTTTTACATATTCAATATCAAAGTCGTAAGCTTGAAGCTTACTCACCCATTTCTGTTGCCTCTCATTTAGATCTTTCTGGTGCATGAAATGCTTGAGCCTATTGTGGTCAATCTTAACCACGAACTTGTTCCCCACCAAGTACTGTCTAAACTTGGCTAATGCATGCATAATGGCAAGCATTTCTTTGTCATAGATTGAATATGTTTTTTCAATACCTCGTAATTTTCTACTCTCAAACACGATAGGGTGTTTGTCTTGCATCAGGACAGCCCCCTCTCCTTCACCTGATGCATCATATTGCAGCTCGAATGGCTTGGAGAAATACGGTATTGCCAAAACCGGACACGAGCTCATGATCTTCTTGAACTTGTCAAAAACAATTTGAGCCTTTTCTGACCAAACAAAGGCTCCCTTTTTGGTGAAATCAATAAGGGGAGCAGCATTCTGTGAATACCCCTTTACGAATCTCCGATAAAACCCACAAAGACCCAAAAAACCTTTCCACTGAGTTAAGCTCTCAGGAGGTGGCCAATCAACTACTGCTTTGATCTTCTCTGGGTCCACCTTCACTCCCTCAGCACTGACTATGTGGCCAAGGTATAGTAACTCCGTCATCCCAAATTCACATTTAAAAGCTTTTGCAAACAAGCTCTCAGATTCCATGATACTAAGCACTTCCTCCAAGTGCTTAAGATGATCTCCCCAAGTCTTGCTGTAAATCAGAATGTCATCAAAAAATACTAACACAAACCTCCTTAAATGACTCTGAAAAATACGATTCATGCAAGACTGAAAGGTAGCCAGAGCGTTAGTCAACCCAAATGGCATGACTAAAAATTCAAAATGGCCATAGTGACATCTGAAAGCTGTCTTCTCCACATCCGATCCCCTCATTTGAATTTGATGGTAACCCGATCTCAGATCAATCTTTGAGAAGAACTTGGCCCCATGTAGCTCATCAATGAGCTCATCTATCCTGGGTATGGGATATCTGTTTTTGATGGTGCTTTGATTCAAAGCACGATAATCCACACACATGCGCATGGTACCATCCTTCTTCTTCACAAGAACCACTGCAGAAGCAGAGGGGATCTTGCTTGGGCATATGAAACCCATCTTCAAGAGTTCTTGAATATTCTTCTCGATCTCGTCTTTTTGCCTCTTCGGGTACCGATATGGAGTTATGATCACCGGTTTTGCCCCTTCCTTGAGCTCAATGATGTGTTCTGAACCTCTATCAGGAGGTGGTCCAAGAGGTAAATCAGCAAACACTTTACTCTTCTTGGTGAGTAAAGATTGAATATCAGGAGGATACTCTATTTTCGTTTCAGCAGGACTAGCTGGAAGAACCATGCATTCCGCAGCCCAGTCCACTTGGTCATGACGTATCAACCTTGCCATCCTTTTGAATAACATAATCCGAGGGCCACCATTTGACATCCCTCTCAACACCAACTTCTTTCTATCGGATTGAAACTTGAGTTCCATGGTTTGCAAATTTAAAGAGATCTCTCCAAGAGATCGCAGCCACTGAATGCCAAGGACAGCATCCGTATCACCAATATTAACCACATAAAAGTCATCTTTGACTTCGTAATTGCCCAATTGCATTGACATGTTGGGAACCCTTTTGATACAAGAGATGTGGAACCCATCTGCAACCATAACTTTGAACTCTTCAAAATCTTCTGTTTGCAACTCCTTTGCCACCACAGCTTCATCAATGAAGTTATGGGTTGCTCCAGTATCAATTAAAGCAACGATACGCTGCCCTTTGATTGTCCCACGAATTTTGAAAGACTCATTTTTTTGGAAGCTCGAAAGTTGAGCCAACGTACCACCACTTTCTTTTTCACTTTCGGACTCTTCCGGAGCTCTTTCCACTTCACTATCTTCGGGATCAGACTGCTGGTCTGAAAAATCAGAGTTACTTTCACCAGCTGAATAATACTCAATCTGGTGAAATTTGACTCCCTTTGGGCAAACATGTTCTGGAGACCATTTGTCTCTACATCGGAAACATAACCCCTTTCTTCGGAGTTCATTGATAGTCTCTGGATCCAATCTTGTGCCAAGAGGTTTCTGCTGTTTAAACTCCTTCTGGTAAGGTTTTTGATGAAACCTTTTCCCTCTATCCTTCTTGTGGAATGATGGTTTGGAATGGAACTTTGATTTGGGAGCAGCCCACTCCATGTTTATAGCTTTTTTCATGGCTTCTTGTAAGGATGGTGGATCAAAAGCTTTGATCCATCCCTCGAGTGGCTCCATCAAACCTTCGCTGAATAAGATCACTAATCTTCACTCAGTGATTCCAGTGACCATAACTGAAAGTCTTTGAACCTCAGCTATGTAGGCATCAACAGTGCCATACTGCTTCAACTGCGCCAACTCCCTAAAATGCACTTCTGGGTCCTTCTCGAACCTCTCAATGAGTCTATTGGTGAATTCATCGTAGCTAGTGATTGATCCATGACCCAAGGTGACTAGGCCATGGTACCACCACTCATGCGCCACCCCATCTAGGTGTAGCGTAGCGAATTTAATCGCGTCTTCTTCAGCCATTGGCCTAAGAGCCAAATAGTTGTCTAGTTTCTGAATCCAAGCTCGAGCAGAATTACTATCACTTCCGTCAAAGTGAGAAAGCAAAACCTTGTTGATAGCTTGATGCAAGTCTCCTTGTGCTGGAGTTCTTCTTTGGTCATAATTTCTCCCTTGTCCCTTACTCTTTCTCTTATGATCTATAAATTCATTATAGGACATATCCATTTTGATGTCATCAGGGAGAGAATCATACTCCGCATGGCCACGTCTCAATTGTTCCACAAATGAAGAATTCTCTTCAGGATCAGGTTGGGTGTTTACTGGCGCTACGAAGGTGGGTTTGAAGGGCCTTGACAAAATGTAAGTGTTGTTAGAAACAGGTTGAGCAACACTTCCATCAAATTGATTAGAGGCACTAGGCTCTCCTCTATATCCAGAATTGTTCTGGAGAGTTGGGTTCTGACCCACTTTCCCCAACATGAGGGATACCATATCCATCAAGGCATCCATCTTCTTTTCAAATCTCTTTTCGGGACTTAGTGATCTCTCTCTACCCTTCCCACTATTATTTCTCGGGTTGGTAAACCTCTCGTTACCCCCGACTGATCTCTCACCTTCTGCCATATCTATTTCTTGAGAAGACTCCCAATGAGCCCTCAAGACCTCTGAAGTTGTCTGACCTTCGGGAACCTGATACCACTGGAACTGTTTTGCAATTTTCTTATCTTCTCTTGCTATGTATCTCTTTTCTCTGTCACTCATAGACGGTTTGCTCACAGGATGGCAGGATACGTGGCTCTGATACCACTGAAATATCCCGAGCCAATTTTTTTTTGAAATTTTTAGTTATTGGATTTCAACATTACAAGTAAATACCGTTAAGGTTAGAAGATAAACCCAAACGTACTAAAACAACTCTAAATGCTAGAAATGGAACTCGACGTCCAATATGTGCTACCCAATCCAAGGCGGAGTAAGGGGCGACCATAAGACGGAGTAAATTACAAAACAAAGGAACTCTACGTCAAGTATGTGCTTCCCAATCCAAGGCAGAGTAAGGGGCGACCATATGACGGAGTGAAATTACTAACAATGCTTTAATGGGAAATACTGAAGAATGAAACTACTCCACACCCAGCATGTGCTTGCTAACCCCAAAAGGGAAAGTAGCTACCATAGGGCGGAGCTCTACACCCAGAATGTGCTTGCTAACCCCAATAGGGAAAGTAGCTACCATAGGGCGGAGCTATAAACTAATACAATATCTTTATTAAAACTGAACTTTTGGAATCAGATTTGAACAAATAAGAATGGCTGCCAGTACTACTGTCAGCTTTACAAAAGAAGAAGGATCTGTATGCCAATGTCGTCAGAAGTAGAAAGATTAGCATTACATCATAGAATTTTATCCATATCATGGATAGTCATGCCCAAGAATGAGAGATTCAAGAGCAATGTAATAATTTTAGTTTTGAATACAATTTTTGCTCTTAAAAAGAAGAAAAACCAGCAACCTATTAAATTCTTCAGATGTTCATAACTCACACAAAACTTGTTCAATCTCCCTGATTTCTGTTACAAACTCTCTTCCTTATGATGGCGCCCAAGTTAGCATCAAAATTCAGACCCAATCTGCATCCAAAAATTGTTACACGGATTCCAATGCAAACCCTAAAGGGCGTCCCAGCTGAATAAGGCGATTTGCTCTAAAAATTAATTGCAAGCTTTGAAAATTCTATAAATAAGAGAAAAGGGGCGCCTAAGCCTAGCCAAGATAATGAAATGATACCCAGAACCCTTTTTTTTGTATTTTTTGATTTATGAATAAAAACCTAGATCTGTCTTATACAGAATACAATAACTGAAACACTAATAAGACCAAATAAACTAACAATGAAATAACTGAGATCAAATCACAAGTAAATACAAATATCAATGACTGAATCACCACTAGATGCTGTCTTGCAAGCATGAAGCGATGCCCTAGCTAGGAGGCCTTCATTCCCCGAAGCAATTCCAGAGCCAAAGCGGCAGCATAACCATGTAGTAGACCAAGATGATCAAATGAGAACCCAATGCTTTCTTTTATAGGCTTCAGTTGGCCTCCCTTAAAGCCTTATCTCCAAAAGTGGCGCCCCTTTCCATGCAATGATGGCGCCCCCCCTTCAAGTCCCCCTTTTAAAATAACATTAAGTTATTTCGACTAGGCCAAGGTCAACGTTAAAATATAATGTTATTTTTTAAGTGAAATTAACTTATTTCTCTAAGACCGCATTCTGAAGCCCAAAACTGAATGAGTAAACTGAAAGGAAAAGTTAACTCCTTGAGACAAACCTACTAGCTGCCAAAAATAGAATTTACTAAAAATAGTAAATTCCTGGAAATGCTCAGGAAGCCGAAACAAACATACCCCCGCGAAGCTCTCAAAAAACCCAGAAAGAATCTGCCATCAAAACTCCGAGCAAGGACATCCTAAAAAATAGAAAACCCTAATTTGCACCTTTCGAATAGCCTACGGATTTCCAGAATTAGGCCAATGGTCACTGTGAGATCAGATTTGAGAAGGGGACATTACACATTTCCGGTCTTTAACACCTTGTTACTTAATACTTCGGAGCTTTGTAACTGTACAATTTATAAAACCATTTAAGTCATGGACTATCGAAATTCCGAAGTCTTCTAAAGACTTGCCACTAAAGTCTATCTTCTCACACTTAGGCAAAAATTTGTATGTGGGCCAAAAAATGGCCAACAATACCTTATACGAAGTGACCTTAGTACTTTCTATACTATCATCGATTCTTCTATTTTCTCACCTGGCCCTTTGATGGTGTTGACTATCTCATCCAGAGAAGATAGGTTGCAACGTTTTCTTCATCTTTCATCTTATGACTTTCAAAATGTCTTCTATGCGTTTGAAGCTTCGCCTTCTTGACCTTGTCATCACCTTCATAGATATTCTGAAGTTTGTCCCATATATCTTTTGTTGACACACAATGCATTACTTTTACGAACTCTGATTCTAATAAGCCACATAAAATGGCATTCATTGCTTTCGCATTATTCTCACATGCCGTCTTTCTAGCCTGATCCATTGGCTGATTTGTTGGTGCTATGTACCCTGCCGCTACTGATAACCAAATATCAAACCCTAGAGCCCTAAGATATGTTCTCATCCTTATACTCCAAAAAGCATAATTCGTTCCATCAAACAATGGTGCTTTGTTTGTGGAGAAACCGTCCTGACCTTGGCAACTAGTCATGTGTGCTCCTGAGATCTACCTTCCAGCAGTTAGACTGATTCTGAAGGAACCACTCTGATATCGATTGTTAAACACAAGATTCTATTGAGAAGGGGGGCCAATCAATAGAAGATAATTTTTTAATCTCTTAAATTTAATCAACCACAACAACTATAAACATTCAAGATCTAGCAATTAATAACACAAGATATACATGGAAACCTTTTCAGGAGAAAACCACGACAAAATATTATATATATATATATATATATATATATAACTCTTTTACAATGTTTGCAGGCACCAACCTACTGGAGACATCAATCCCCAAACCAAGCACCAACTCGGTCAATTTGTGAGCACCCACCCACTAGAGACACCGATCCCCTTCGCCAAGCACCAACCCGGCCAATTCGTGAGCACCGACCCACAAGAGCATCAACCCCTAGACTATGAGGCACCGACCTTAAGCCAAATCGATTCCACCGTCTGTGATTGCTTCTTCAATCGAATGATGGCTTTGCTTCTCTTACACTTTCTCTCTCACTGATTTTATTATATACATTATGCGCTCCTCTCTTTCACAATTCTCAAATGATATTCTTCATTGAAATAAATCTACCATTCACACTTCTTTTCTTAAGAGATATTCTATTTCTTTTTCTACTAGTCTCTTCTTCTCTTCCTTAGACTCGAATGATGTATTTTCTCAATTTCATTCTCTTTTATTTCAATCCTTTCTACTCCCTTTTCTATCCACGTCATGTCCTTTCAAAGAGAGAGACACCTTTTAAACTTCACACCCTTTCATTTAATTAATTAACACAATTAAATCATTATAAACATATGAGTCAGCCCATATTAAATATAATGCTGACCCACAAATATAAGCACTGCCCTCTAAGGTAAATCGTAGGCCTCCTTAGCCAAATCATGGCCCCTCCAATGAAATTGCCAGTCCTTTAATTTTCAATCGCTGCTCTTCACATTGGCTGAGTTCGGAGCTGCTGACCGGGCAAATCTAAGGCTACTGAGTGAATCCGAAGCTTTGGGCGAGTCCAAAGCTACTGAGTAAGTCCGAAGCTACTGAGTGAGTTCGAAGCTTTGGACGAGTCCGAAGCCACTGAGTGAGTCTGATGTTGGAAATATTGTCATTGATGTCAAAGGTTTAGTATTATTGGTGATAAAGGCCCCATTGCATTTAATATTGTTTATCTTGGTTAATGTGATTTAATATTTATTTAATATTAACGAATATATTTTTGGTTGCATATGAGACAAAAGAAGGGCCCATGGAGAAGTCGAAGAGCCACGGGATAAAGACAAAAGAAGGATGGGATGCATTTTCCCAATGTCTTTTCCACTTCTTCCGGTTCATGTATTGTTTCTTCAACTTCAACTTCTTTGTCATCGGGTTCACCATTGGAAACAACTTCGATGTAATGGACTTGCCCCTTTCCCAAACAACGATGACCTGGTACCCAAGGGTCCTTACAAGTGAAGCATAAGTTTTTACTCAACTCATTTCTTGTTTCCGTCTCCCTACCTGATTTAGGTGGAACCCTTGGTGTGAATCCTCCTAATTGAAAAGATCTTCTTTGTTGGCTATATGGTGTTGTCATTTGCTGTCCTAAAGGCATAGTCCATAGTTGTCCGCTATTGGCTATTCTCAACTATATAAATGGCAATGTTTTATTTTTTGGTGTTGATGTCTCCAAATCCAATGCCTTTTTTATTGTTTCTTGCAGGGAGGGATTAAAGTCTTTGACTAAACCCTTGAGTGGCTCAATCAAACCTTCATGAAGAATATTATAAGCCTCCTCTCAGAGACGTCTGGAACCATCACAGCGAGCCTCTGAAACTCCGCCACATAGTCTTCCACATTGATACTTTGTTTTAATAGGACCAATTCCTAAAAATGAATTTTGAGGTCAATTCTATCAAATATTTCAATCAATCTCCCAGTAAATTCGTCATATGATTTAATGAGATCATGCTCTTGTGTAATCCACCCATGATACCACCATTCATTAGTTGTTCTTTCAAGATGAAGGGTTGTGAATTTGATCGCTTCTTCTTCCATCAAAGGTCGGAGAGATAAGTAGGTATCTAATTTTTGTATCCATGCCCGAGACGTGCATTTGTTAGAGCCATCGAAAGTAGACAAAGTCAATTTACCTAACAGATGCTGCAGATCTCTAAGTGTTTTGGGGTCTACGCTCCGTTTTGGTACCTGTTGAAAATTCTTCCATAGGACAGGATTGTCTCTTGCCATTCGGAAAATTCACGTCTCTAGCCAAAGAAGAAATAATACAATGGGTAAGAGGTAGACCAATGGAAATAACTCATTTGCAAAGGACTTAAGTCCGCGGGAAATTAAACAAGGATAAAGGACCAAGGAGGACCCAGAAAATCAAAAGAGCTGGGTTAGAAATGGCACGAAGCAATGGAAAAAAAAAGGAAAGAGCCTACAACAAAGGAAGTAATTCCTTCGGACTTTTTGTCTGAAGGAATACTTTGGAGAATTCAAAAGAAAAAAGTCCGCCCAAAAGCAAGAAAAAACTAAGGAATAATTCCCTCGGACTCTTTGTCCGAAGGAATTCCTTCAGACAGAAGTCCAAAGAAATCTGAGAGAGAAGTCAGAAAACCACAAGAAAATTCAAAGGAATAAGGACCCTTGAAAAAACACGGGTGCCCTACAAAAAACCCGGGTGTCCTAAAAAAACCCCAGGTGCCCTACAATTTTTTCGAAAAGCCAATTCTGAGAGACACAAGCCCTTGCAGAGGGCACTTGGTCAGCGACAGGACCTTTACGCATTTTTCGAAGGGCATTCTGAACAAAGTAAAGGCAAAGACAAAAGAAAATACCTTTGGACCTTTTGTCAAAAGGAATTCCTCCAGACAAAAAGTCTGCAGAAATTCGGAGAGGTCCGCCAAAAGACAAAAATTCCGACAGAATAAAGTCTGAAACCAACAAAGAAAAGGAAATAACAAAGGAATATGTCCTTCGAGAAAAAGTCCGAAGGAATTCCTTCAGACTTTTTGTCCGAAGGAACACTTCAGAGGTTAAACAGAGACAAAAGCCACGGGAAAAGATAAAGACCATTCAAGCGAACAATTTGTCCGAAGGAAATCCTTCGGAGGGTAAAGCCAAAGGCAAGGTCCGAAGTAGATAAGACGAGGGAAATAAAGCCGAAGGAAAGGTGAGGAGCCATAAGTCCGAAGGATTCCTTCGAAAAAGTTGCCGCGGAAAAGTGCATGGACAGAACCCTGAGAGAAATAACAAGGGTCAATTCCTTCGGGCAATTTCCCGAAGGAAATCCACGGGGAAAGCATAACAAGAAAGTCCAAAGACAGGCCCGAGGAAATAAACCCGAGGCAAATGCAGCCAAGAACAAAAGATCCGAAGGAGATAGGCAAAAATCAAAAATTCCGAAGGAAATCCAAAGCTTCGAAAAAGTTGCAAAGAGAAAAAACGAAGGAGATATCTGACAAACTATCCGTGGGAAAGTGGACTAACAAAATATCCGAAGAAAAATCCAAGACCAAAGATAAGTCCACGGGAATAAACCCAAGAGCAACGCATGCATAGAAACAAAAACAAAAAATAAATAGCCAGAAAATAAATTCAACTTAAATTTATCTCTCTCAACAAAGAGTTTTCCATGCAAGCACTTTTGTCTGTCTCAAGCTCGTAACGTTCCAACAGCTCAACCGGAGTTCCAAAGTTGGACATCAAGCTGACTGTTCTAGATTTAGAGTTGACTAATTGTTAAACGCCGCATCTACTAGGAGTTCCCCATGCAAAGGACAATGATCTCTTCGTCCAACTCAGTTTATCAAACGGTCAACCTAGCGTTTCAAATGTTCCAACTCGGCTTCCAATGGATCAAGTCAGAATTCTAAAATTAACATTCGCGTTGGATTTCATGCATGATATTATCATCTCATACTTCCAAACATTTCAGCAGCTCACGAAGAAGCTAAAATTGACATTGGTGTGGATTTCCATGAAAAGAGAGGTGGGCGTTTCAATAAACAAACAAGTCCACTTCCTCATGCGCAAAGAGCTTCATGCAAAGACAAAGGGAAAACATATTTTATTGAAAGGCCAAGTCAGCGTTTAGTTAATCTAAGTTGATCCTTCTCTTCAATTTTTCAATGCCAATCTTTGGCTTTTGTAATTCTCTATAAGTTGGCTTTCAGCGTTAGTTTTTTTCATCCCTCTCTTGGCAAAACCAGTCTCTGCCATTGGTGAGTTGTGTAACCTCTTCAATCAATAGGACTGTACTTTCAGATTTCAAGTGTTGGCATAGTGTATATTCATTCAACAATTTGCATATGTGGTAGATTTTTCTCCCTTCCCAACTTCTAATTCGTACCTAGTTGCTAGCTTATCGTATTATGCAGATCATGTTAAGTGTTCTTTATGTCTTTTGTTGAAGCTATAAGTGGATGTTAGGTGGCTGTAAAGTGTCTTGTATCAGACCTCTCTCCATCGTTTTCCCTCATATTTTGGTCATTGGATCGAACCTTCTCACGAAATACTTATGCATAGCGGTCGATTGAAATCAAAGGTCTTCATTTTCCCTTGTTTGTTCAGTGTTCTAGTTTCCAAGTTGACTGAATCAATTTTTTGGTGTATCACCGTTATTAGGTAGGATTTCTCCTTAAAGTTTCCTTCTCCCTTTTCCATGGTAGTCCGCAACATAGAGTAGAGATCCTCATTGATACATCTTACACGAACCAGCCTTCTCTAGAGGTTCTTCTCACCATTGAGGCACCCACCCTCGTGAGAAGATCCCATTGTTTCAACCGGATAGAGGATTGGCCATTTCATTCACATCTTCTATTCATGGCGCAGCTCCAGGTTGACAACAGTCTTTGGCATGCCCGGTGAGACCTATTTTAGCTGGTCTTGATGAAATTGCAGTTGTAACAGTATTCTTCAAGAAGTATTTGGTGATTCCAAGCTCAAGCAATTGCTTCTACTAGTTCAGGGACAGTTTCCATGTAAGTCTATTTTTATTGCATTATTGTGAATGAATTTTGATGGCTGTGTATGAAGAGAATTCCTATGCTATATTTCCTTATCAGCCCAACGATAGATCATACTAGCCTGGTCATGATACCCATGATCCTCTTTATGAGCATAATCAGCCTTATCAAGAGCATGAATCTTACCTTCCTTGTAAGCCATATCAGTCTCAGGACCGGATTTCATCTTTCCCATATGGCTATGATATTGCATATGAGCAGTCTTGCCTTCAAGAAAGAATGAATGAAATAGAGCTTAGAATACTAGCATATGCAAGAAAGGTTTGTTCTAACTCTCAGTATGAGGAAGTGAATGGTCTATTTCGAAATGTGTCCAAGATAAATGGACTATGTATTCTTGTATTGGAAAAGATGGAGGCTTGGGAAAGGCAGAAAATCGAGTTAAACCAATTGTCTACAAAGGGCTATTGTGTTTCTTATTCTCATGAAGTTCTTAACCATGCCCAGTGTGTGCCAAGGGAGCTTCCTAGTTAGAGTCAAGAGCCTATTCAAGAGCATATTCAAGTGACTATTCATGAGACTAAACCTTCCTATAGTCCCCTTTCCTCACCAATCATCCCTCAAGCTCAGGTTGTCCAAGAAGACAAGCAAGTTCCAGACTTTGATGAGGTAATTGGCCAAGTGGAAGGAACAAGATACAGACGTCTTTAAGAGTTTATCTTTCCCTCCTCTCCAAAACTCCCTAGATAATTCCTTTTCCCTCTACATTCCAAAATCTGATCATGATCGACCTCCCATGCTTCATTTTCCCTCTCAAACAAATGAATTTTATCACCCTCCTGCCATCCCCCTTCCTCAAGAGGATCCTGTTCTTTGGAGTATTGAGAAAGAGGTTGCAGCTACAGGACAAGTTCTTGCAGAGTGTGTAGAGGATGCTTCAGGAGTGTTTGAGGAAGAATTTCCTATTGATACTTCACTTGAGGTTGTGATTGAGCATCCAATTATAGCTAAGAGTGAGAAGACTGATCTTGATGTAGAGGAACTTTAAGAGGAGCTGATACAGATTGAAGTTATAAATGAGTTACAGGTATCTCTTATTGAGAAGGATCCAGACAGCCTTACAGATGATTCAATTCAAATAGATCAAAATGAGGAACAAAAAAATGATTGGTCGATGTACCTTGAATCTCTACAAGAGATTGAAGAGCTTTGTATGGATATGTTGGCTATTGAAGAGCATGTTTATGAGAAATTTGATCAAGAATCACCTATTCAAAGTCACAGTACAAATTGGGTTGCCTACTCGAAGCTCCTTGAAGAGCTGGATGAACTTGCAGCAGTCAATAAGAAGGATGTGGTCACTCAAAAACCATGCATAGATGAGATATCACTTGACAAGGTGGTAGATGACAAGCAATATAGAAAAAAACAGGGGGTACTTGATGAGTTTGTCTTTGTTGCTATTGATGACTCATTTAAGAAGATGCTATTACAGTTGATGGACAAGAAAAATGCCTCATCAAAGGTTATGACTAATAAACATCCTGCTTTGCAACTTGTACCATCTCTTGGAAGGAGTGAGTTCAAGAATTTCTCATTTGATCCAGAGAGATCATGCTTTATCATGGTTAGCTAGGTTCCTTATTTGTTTTGTTTTCCTCCAAGTGTTGTTCAAGCACAGTTGTTCCTTTAGTTTTGTTCCAATAAGTGCTTGTTTGCACATTTACTTAGTTTTCTGCTTTCGTGTGTTTCCCTTCTTATTTTGAAAAAAGGAGGTTACTTCAGCTATGATCAAAGGAGGTTTTCGGTCAGAAATCAGGTTTATCATTGTTTTGGGAGTTCGAATAGTATCTATATGGTCTGAGTTCTCGAACATAGCAGGCATGCTAGGCCAACTGAGTCGCCAAAAATGTTGACAATTCTTCCACAGGTTAGGATTGTCTCTTGCCATTCGGAAAATTCACGTCTCTAGCCAAAGAAGAAATAATACATTGGGTAAGAGGTAGACCAATTGAAATAACTCATTTGCAAAGGACTTAAGTCCGCGGGAAATTACACAAGGATAAAGGACCAAGGAGGAGTCGGAGAATCAAAAGGGCAGTGTTAGAAATGGCACAAAGCAATGAAAAGACAAAGGAAAGAGCCTACAACAAAGGAAGTAATTCCTTCGGACTTTTTGTCCGAAGGAATACTTTGCAGAATTCAAAAGAGAAAAGTCCGCCCAAAAGCAAGAAAAGACTAAGGAATAATTCCTTCGGACTCTTTATTCGAAGGAATTCCTTCGGACAAAAGTCCGAAGAAATCCGAGAGAGAAGTCAGAAAACCACAAGCAAATTCAAAGGAATACAAACCCCTGCAAAAAACCCGAGTGCCTACAAAAAGCCCGGGTGTCCTACAAAATGCCCAGGTGCCATACAATTTTTCCGAAAAGCCATTTCTGAGAGACACAAGCCCTTGCAGAGGGCACTTGGTCAGCGACAGGACCTTTGCGCATTTTCCGAAGGGCATTCTGAACAAGGTAAAGGCAAAGACAAAAGAAAATACCTTCGGACTTTTTGCTCGAAGGAAGACCTCTCCGAATTTCTTCGGACTTTTTGAGAGGTAAGAAGATTGGTTGTATCTAGGGTTTAAATTTTTTTCCCATTTTCTTCCTACTCCTAGACTCCTAGCTACTAAAACCTAAGGTTTTAATTTTTTTGCCCTATGTTTTATAGATTTTCAATTTTCAATTATTCAACTTGAAAAACACCATCCACTTCTTGTAAGCCTAGGAAGTCTAATGACTCTGCATGAAAACACTACTATGATAGCCCACAAAACAACTCCGTTGTATGCAACTACTATGGGTTTGAGCACAAGCATCAATCACCTCAAATACCACATAACACAAATTCCACATAATGATGTGGGTCTATGCGACAAAGCACCACCTGAGACTCGAAGATATAGTTGATGTCCTTGTTGCTTTTGACCAAAAAAAAAGGTGGAGGACTATTGAAACACTTGTGGTCGTGATAAATAAGGAGCAATGAGAATTGATTATGATAAGTTAGGAGCCTTTGGCTCTTCTATCGCATCAATGGTGGTTGGGGGACAAGGCTCATCTACTAGAGAGAGTTTGAGTTCACTTTATCCTTTTCATGATAAAATATGATTTCTGATTTTTATCGCCCTTAATTCTAAAAATTCATTCAAATACCAGAACAATACATGCAATACAGAACACCAACAACTCACAAGTGTTCTCTTTATTTCAATCAATTGCATACATAGAAAACATTCTAAAAACAATTATGGAAGATACAAATAGCGTAACAAAATCAAAATATTAGTTTTTCTTGATTTTTCCACCCAACCTTAACATGGAACAGAATAAAGGTGGAATCTTTCCTTGAGAAACCTTAGATGGAAATGTCCCAAAACAGTTCAGCAGCATCAAAAGGCATAAAGATTGGATTTTTCCCGAAAAACATAGCTGAAAATAACTCATGAACAATATGGCAGCATCAAACCCTAGTTGTAGTAGTATGATAACCTTCAAAAAGGTACGACAGCCCTTAAAAACAAACGACCAACTCAGCAAAGTCAAAACCTAGCACAAAAAGTCAATGTCCAGGTATGATAGGCCTAAAAACTCAGCATCCAACTGTTAGAAGGCAGATACAATGATCAAAACATAGGTACAGTGGTACAACCCAACCTTGGGTGTACGATTTCCCTGGAAGTGTGACACACTTGTCCTAGGGGCAACGATTTGCCCTGGTAGTGTGCCACCCTTGTCCTAGGGGCAATAAAAAAATTCTATTTTGTTGCTCTGAAACCTTTTTGGTAAATTCTGAAAAATAATCTCATTTTCAACCAACACCGATCTGAAATCTCTTGTTTATTCATGCAATTGCAACCCCTGGATGGAGTCACCTCTGAAGGTTGGAGGGTTTTCATTCTCAAACTTATTTGCAATGGAGGGTTTTAGTCCTCAAAAGCAAAAGTTGAATCAATTTTGAATCCAATCATAAATAATGAATCCTCCATAATGATTGCCCATTTTGTCTTCTTATAGTTTCACTTTTTCAATTCACTTTAAAAGATTTATAATTATTTTTTATTAAATATTCAATTTTCACCCTCATAATAATAATTAATTTTGGCCATGTAATTAATATTGTCTTTGGCCCCTTTTAATAATAACACACTTAAGTGTCATTTTTCCATGTTATAACATAAAGTAACTTTGGACAACTTAAATGAATTATTATTAAATTATTTACCTTATTAATTTCCCTTAGCCTACAAGAAATAAAAAGACTTTTGTCCCCTGATTTATTCAATTCGAAAAAGGGGACATTACAATCCATCATTCCCAAAAGTGTTTGTCTTTGAGCAATGCCTGAACCATTCTACAAATACCAGGATCCCAAACCAATCTTTATGTTTCTTTCATTCCTCCTTGTGATGTAGTTGGCTTCTGTTGCGCTACTACGATATAATTAGGAATCGGAAGCCCTACACTAGGTGATACTTGTCCAACTGTCTCAATGAGTGAATCCATGATAGTTGAATCATGAATCAATAGGGGTCTAGAAAGAGTTTGAAAACCATCCTTATCTTCAGCGTGAATATATTTATTGAAAGACACATAAACCTCTTTATAGCCCTTGACATTAAGTCCAAGATCATAAACCAACTATTTGTAAGTGGATTAATAATTCACACCAAAGCAATCTATGTAATTTTGAAAAGGCTCTTTTGCTACCTCTCTTAACAGTATATTGTCTATCCGAGTAAATTGTAGGACTTCATACAATCCCTCTACTTCTGATTCCAGCACTGTATCCTACTCAATTTGATTTTGCAGTTGACTTCTTAGCTCCTCTCCTTCTTGAAGTTGTGAAACATCATTCTGCAACTTCTTTTCCTGCACACTAGTAGAAGATAATTTGCAACTAAGAATCTCTCTCTTTGCATTCCATGCAATTCTTCTTTTATTGTTGTTTTTTCTTTGTCTGCATCTGATAAGTCTTGTTTGAGATGAATATTGTCATCTTTCAATTACCACACTTGCAACCGGAGTTCTTTGAGAGCAAAATTTGCAATGTCCATGTTATCGATAAGTATTTTCCCATCAGAGAGTGGGGTGAGATGAAATAAGGCATTGAGAATACTTGACTTTTCAGCACTCGTTCTTCCAACTATTCCAACCTGCTCACCTGCATGAATACTGAATGATATTGCTTGCAGAGCTGGTGGTAAAAATGGCATATATCTCAAGGTAACATGTCCTTCCTTTCGCCAATTTGGATCAACACATAAATTACCCTCCATTTCTTCAGCAACAAGTTCCATGTACTATTGCACCCTCTCTACTAATATCATTTCCTTTTCAATTTCTATAAAACTTGTCAGGAGACCATTCAACAATGAAATAATTGGTATTGCATATGGGAGTGCTAATCCCACTAAGCCAGTTGTGCCAAAATTAAAAGGCAGTCTTTTGTAATGACCAAGAACAGCCATGATGCTGATAAAAGAAACGACAGATGTTGCCAACAACTAGGGGTGTATAAATAGCCAATGACTTGCTAGAAACTCTGAATAAGAAATCTATTGATTCAACATGGCATGTTTATGTTTTGTAGAGGCAAAAAATGGTTGTCTTCCAAATGCTCTCATGGTTGAGGCACCATTGATAGCTTTTGTAAAGGATGTATAAATTGGCGAGTGATACACACTATCCAATCTTAACATTTCACGTGATGTCGCTCTATCATATGCCTGCAATTTGTTGTAGATATCCCTGTTGGCCATTTTTGGCCCACATATGAAGGTCTTGCACGGTTTGATGAAACATTGGGTCAAAGGCTTAGAAATGGATCCAGCAACAGTGTTCGAGGATAAGCCTGTAAACCAAAAGCTAAATGAAAAATCTCTTTTTCGGCTAAGTCTTTTACTTGTTCATTATTTTGGAGAACAAGTGAAAGGTGATTTCTTTCGGGCCCATTTTGGTTTCATTTTCCTTTCGGGAAAATTGTGCGGGCAATTTCCCCCAAGGAATTCTTTCTTCTTTCAGCTAAGTGCTCTCTTCGGGAGTTTTGTCTCGGTTTCCTTGGTTCAAGTGTTGGGAAATATTCGGGAAAATTGTTCCGAAAGAATTGTTCCAAGCAAAAGTTCCGAAAGATATCTTTTAAAATGAAGTGGCCAAAACAAAAGCTCTGAAGGATCATTTCAGGTTTTCCGAAGGGTCACTACTTAAAATTATTATAATAGCCTTTCTCCTTATGGTCATGAGCTTTTTTGTTTTGTTAAAACTCTAAAATATGTGCATCCCTATTATATTATTTATTTTAAGATATTGAATTATTTTTTTATTACAGTACGACGCTCAATTTCAGTAGTGAGGCTGAACTAATTACCCCGTTAGCAGGAATAGTCGTGGATTAATTGCGCCCTGAAAAGTAAGTGGTCTTGATCTTGCCAGATTGCAAGGAATCTGAAACTTGGCAACCCTTTGACATTGCTTGGACATTTCCATTTTACCCAAGAAAATTGTCATCAACAGTGAGGGCACTTACAAAAGTCTAGGTCCATTACTTAAGGGCTTGTTCACTTTTCCAGAAGACCATTGCAATATTTCCAAAGGTCTCAAGCAAAAAGTCTGAAGGGTATGTTACCCTTCGAGAGGTGCCATTAACAAAACCCAAAGGGTCTCTTGCCCTTCGGGAAAGTCCTTTTCAAGAAACCCAAAGGGCTCTTTCCCTTCAGGAAGGTTCATTTTCAAAATCCAAAGGGTACCTTACCAAAGCCCGAAAAAAAAGAGCCCGAAAGGATGTCGAAGACAATCCCCGAAACGAAAGTCCGAAGAAATTGATGATGGGCCCGCAAACATCAAGTTTGAGCCCTTGCAAATAGCCACTGGTGTTTAAAAGAGTTGTGCAACCTATGGACTCACACCAACATAAATAAGATAAATTCGGAAAAACCAATCTCCTTAGATTGGTTTTCCATCTATAGGAAAGATTTGCTCTGGGTTTCAAGGCAAGAGCTCGTAGGTGAAGTTAATGGGGAGTCCTCATCCTTCAACATGGCCATCATCTCTGACAAACAGCCAACAAATGTAGAAGCAACATGGCTCAGTCAGGTTTATATATGTAAGAATTTTCGTCCTCATACATAAGCAGACAAGTGGAGGATGGTGTGGAGATGAAAGATAAGGATCAAGCAATTAGAAAAGATAGCTCGGGTATTTAAGACGCTCCTGGACTTTTCCTTTTAAGTGGACCATGACATCGTCGTCCTCAACGAGTTTTGTCTTCTAGTGCGTTTCTCGACCAATGAAAGGGTTGGAAGACTTTTGGAGCTAATGGCGGTTATTTCGTTGGAGAAAGATTAGTTCTAATTAACCCAAGTGTGGGTGAGAATTCATGGAGGGTGGTTGGGTCTCATTTATTGATTTCTGTTTGCTCGCCTCTTCTCTTTGGGTCTTCTCATTTTCTATATATGTCTCGATTCTTTCCAAAAGAAGGTATCCTCATTTTGACAAGGAAGGACCCTGTCAAAATTTGTAAGAAAGACCTTTTGAAGCAATGAAGATTATTTTTACCTATCTCTTGTCTGAAAATCGTGTTTAGCAAGCTTGTGCATGATGGCCTTGTGAAGAAGTGTTCTTCCATGTCCCTTGTCCTTTCTTCTTACCTATTTTTAGGTATTTTTAGGTTAGTTGCAAGTCTGAACTTGAGCTCTTTCTGCCATTAATGGATGTTTGGTGTGAATTTCAAAATTCCTCTCTGCTTCATATATGGCTTAATGAGCCTAGTTTATGAAACACTGATGCAAATTAACCGGTTGTGAGGTTGTGTAAGCAGAATTATCTTATGCTGAATTAGTGTTTATTTCATGTTTATATGGGTCACTCTCTATTTGGTGCATCACCTTAGTTCAGTTTTCCCTTTTTATGTTACCTTTCTCTCCCTTTTCCTTGGTCAACAATAGGTTTTAGGGTGTGGGAATAGCTTAAGTGAAACATCTGAGGAGCTAGCCTCATTAAAAAGCCTAAAGGTTCAGCCTCACTACAGGGTACCCACAGCCTGAGGTTGCTCCAATTTTGTAGCTGGGAGTGAAAGACCCTGAAAAACTCTCCCACAAGGGTGCAATTCCACGCTACAAAAATACCCAAGTGGAAACAAGAGGAACGTCCATTGTACTAAACAGAGAACCACAATAATGCCAATAAGGCTCTAAAAGTTTGCTAATAGAATATTGGAAATAAAAGGAAGAGAGTCGTCAATCATATACTAGTCTGACAAAAATTTGTTCACTATCTACCCCCAAGATTGCGATCGAAAAATGATACCATTGCATTAATAACTTTATTCAATAGGATGTGTACATGAATAGCAACACATAGACCTCCAAAAGCAAATGAGAGAGCTCTAGCTAGGGTAAAGAAAGAATTGCTGGGAGCAATCGTTGTGAGCACACCAAGGAAGAAGGATGCGGATTGTAAATCATGTGGGGTTTTCAATGTGATGTCAACCCCGTATGGCAGCCAACAGTCATTTCCATTACGAGACAGCTGCATAAGAAATCTAGAAATCAAGATAGTAATGACAATTAACCAGCCTGCAAATGCTGCATAATTCTAATACACATGATATTGGACTCTTGCTTCTTTCCTTACTTCTTCCTCAAAATTTTCTGAAGTATCTTCCTAAGAACAAAGGTCCATAATTTCATTTCTTTCACATACAGGCTGGATTTCAAGTTCTGGTCTATTTTGCAAAGTCTGGCCATTTGGATTGATGATGTCAACAGATTTATTACTAATTTCACAATGTCATTAAGGGATAAATGATGAATGAAATTCTGTAGAGCAACCAACCCATTCTATGGTCCCTTTCTCCATGACTATGACCATGTATGCCATATGAATATTCTGCCAACTCTGGCATAAAACACTCTTTGGAAATCCTTCACCATTTGTTGCGACCACAGAACCACATTCAGCGCTACCAACTTTTGGGTTGGGTTGTCCTCATTCATATAATGCTTATTGTTGTCTATTTCACTAATCAATTTTGCCCATTCAGTGAGATCACGACAAGTACCTAGAAGAAAAATATCTTTTGCTATGACAATATCCATAACCTGATTTTGATAATCAGGATGACAATGGAAAAACTTAAGATCTTTTTCCTGATCATTGTTTGATTTTAGAACCATATTTGCAACAGAACCCAAGTCTCGTAGCACCAAGCTCTTCCATGGATAATTTTTACCCTGGGCTGAAGTACTCATATGCAAAGTTGGCTTACAATCACCCTTAATGCGTACATTGGACTTAAAATCTCTTCTATTTTGCTTACCACCTTTCAACATCAAACATCTCGCCGCCCTGGCAACTGTGACTATCTCCATAACCTTGTCTTCAAGTGTAGAATTTGGCTCCAAGGAGTGAACTATGAATCGTGAGCATTGATCCTGCACTACTTCGTTAGAATGCACAATATACTCTATGATTCCTTATGAACTTCATTTCTATTCAAATGCATGGGCTGAAGAATTCACTATAAATAGTAATATTAATCTCATCAAAGCCTTTACCCTTATTGTATCTCAAAAGATCACCCAGATCCCATATGCAACAACAATTTTGAACTTGAATCAAAGAATCTATATGCCCTATGTTGCAAGTTGTATCCTTGACCCTATCACCATTTTTAGAATGCTTTCCATGATGACAAGAATCTTGCAATGGCATAATATGAAGCAACAAATCTGAAATATGACCATCTTTTTCATACCTTGGGCTGTAATCAAAGTGTTCAACTTCCTTTCCCGAATTAGAATTTGTTGAGATACCCTCAACACCTCCATCCTTGGGACACAAAATTTCCAAGTTAGGATCAACATTCTCCTCAATTGCATGCTTATCATCATGGCTATCTTGAAATTTAATCATATATGACAATGACTCACCTTTTAGAAGATCGTTGGGTGGCTCATGGATCGACACGTCTATTTCCATCTTCGTCTCTTTGCATGCATCTAGTGATGCCTTTTTCTCCTTGATTTTGTGTAGGTGTTGTTTTGTTTGAATGGCTATCAACATAACTTCCTTAGCTCTCCCTAGCCATTCATCACACCTCTTTTGGGTCCTCATTACATCCTCAGTGTTTGTCTATAATGTGGTTAATTTCTTTTCAACCACATTCTTTGGTTCTTTTCAAATAAGATCTCCTTACCTTTGACTTGCATGTTGAATTCCTTTTGCTCCTTTGTAGGTTTTTGAGTTTTAGATTTTGACTTTTTCATTTTCTTTATTTCTAGCCATGCCCTTAGATCCTTCTGGTATTCTTGCATACCTTGCAACATCTCTAACATGGATTCTTGCACTATCCTCATGATTCTCAGGCTAGCAAGATCATAGCTTTGATACCATTGTAGTATCCCGTTCAAGATAAAATATGAATTCTAATTTTTATAGCCCTTAATTCTGAAAATCCATTCAAATACCAAAACAATACATGCAATACAAAATACCAACAACTCAAAAGTGTTCTCTTTATTTCAATCAATTGCATACATAGAAAACATTCTAAAAACAATTATGGAAGATACAAATAGCATAATAAAATTAGAATATTAGTTTTTCCTGATTTTTCCACCAAACCATAACCTCGAACAGCATAAAGGCAGAATATTTCCTTGAAACCATAGCTAGAAAAGTCTTGGAACAGTACGGTGGGATCAAAAGGCATAAAGATTGGATTTTTCCTAAAAAACCTAGCTGAAAATAATTCCTAAACAGTATGGCGAGACATCAAACCCTAGTTGCAACAATACGACAACATTCAAAATGGTAGGGCAACCCTTAAAACCAGCAAACAGCTCAACAAAGTCAAATCCCAGCGTAAAAAAGTCAATGCCTAGGTACGGCAGGCCTAAAAAGTCAATGCCCAACTGTTATAAGGTAGATATAGTGGTCAAAACATAGGTACAATGGTACGGCCAAACCCTAGGTGTAGTGATTTGCCCTAAAAGTGTGATGCCCTTGCCCTAGGGGGCAACGATTTGCCCTGGAAGTGTGACGCCTAGCCTTTGGGCAATCGAAAAACCCTGTTTTGTTGCTCTAAAACCCTTCTGGTAAATATAAAAATTATTATTCACTTTCAGCCAACACCGATCTGAAAATCTCTTGTTTATCCATGTAATTGCAACCCTTGGATGGATTCACCTGTAAAAGTTGGAGGGTTTTCATCCTCAAAACTATTTGCAATGGAGGGTTTTCATCTTAAAAAGTAGAAGTTGAATCAATTGTGCATTCAATTATGAATAATGAATCCTCCATAATGATTGCCCCTTTTGTCCTTTTATAATTTCACTTTTCCAATTCACCCTAAAAATAATTAAAATTACTCTTAATTAAATATTCACTTTTTCACCTTCGTAATAATAATTACTTTTGGCCATGTGAATAATATTTCTTTTGGCCCCCTTTTAATAATAATACACCTAAATATCATTTTTTCATGTTATAACATAAAGTAACTTTAAACAACTTAAATTAATTATTATTAGACTATTTCCCTCAGTAATTCCTTTTAGCCTATGGGAAATAAAAATAGGCTTCGGAAATAAAAAGAGACAGTTTGAGTTCACTTGGACATGAGTTTTTTGTTCCTCGAAATAACCCTAAGGCACAACCTTCACTTGAAAGCATGGCTTGGAACCAAGAATTGCAAAATTAACCAAGGGTGGTTGTGGCAAACTTATAGTACTACAACAATATTCCATTTAACGTGGCAAAAAGTCCGTACTGGAAGAGTTTGATAACTACATTGACCATTGTTGGAAAAGGGTTCAAGGCCCCTACTCATGATTTGAGAGGCCCATTGTTGGACACAATAAAAAATACACATTATTCTAGATGAGAAAAAAATCACACAAAAAGGGTTGCAACATTTTATCTAATGGGGGGATGGATGGAAGGAACCACACCTTGATTAACTTTCTAGTGGATTCAAGTGGACATTTGGTGTTCTTAAAGTCAACTGATGCCTCCCACCAAGTGAAAAATGCAAACATTTTGTATGATATGTTTGATGAGGTGGTCATGGAAATCCGTGTGGACAACATCACCCAAGTTCTAACTGAGAATGTAGCAGCATATGAAGCAACGGGGAAACTTCTCGAACAGAGACACCCTTCACTTTTTTGGAGCCCTTGCTCAGCCCATTGCATTGGTCTTCTACTTGAGGACATAGGGAAGATGGCATGGATAAAAAATGTAGTTGAAGAGGCAAGAAATATCACAAAATGTAGTTGAAGAGGAAAGTATATTCAAGGAATATGCAAAGATAGTTGGCAGACCAAGAGCAAATTCCAAGAATATGGGCAGACAACTGGCAAACCATCTAGTTGGCACACCAATTGGCAAAAAGATGAGTTGTCAAAGAAGTCCAAGGTAACCTATAATTAAAGCTCTTGGCCTATCATTTGAGGCATCCAAGTCTCTAGGTAAGATTCAGTCCATGTTGGTTATATGTTTTGGAGAAGCAAAAATGACAAAGGTAGCGAGTTAGCGTTTGAAGGAAGAATGTTGTAAAGATCATCACAATATGATAAGTGTATGCTTTGTAACAGAAGTATAATGTATAAAGATTGCATAAAGAATTGGATATATGAATAAAGAATGGATTTTAATCTTGTAATGACTATCTTTGTGTTGATTTTCATGTGTATGGATGATGTCTTTTACCTTTGCTTCATTGTATATGTAGACATGTAGTTTCTTGGACCTTAATGTTTTGTTCACATAATGTAAGCTCCGATGTTCTCTTGTTGTGCCTCGGGTGCGTTCTTAGGGCTTCAGCCTTAAGTAATATGTCGGTGCAGTAAGCTGAGTGTCCGCTTATTTGTTGCATTCTCTAGAGCTGGCATAGGGCTTAGTTCGGAAGGGTTTAAGAATGACAACAGAGTGTAAGGTGTTTTAGCAGCCAAAGGCGTTGTTTGTGAGTGCTATTATTCTTAAAATAGAATAAATTCTATGTAAAACACCTGCAGAACATCGTATTGGAAGGGAAATCAAGTCCTCATACTTTTACCAAGAAATTTTCTGCCCTAGGACGATTTCTCCAAATAAATTTGGTGCCTATTGTGTGTATGCACAAGGTTCTACATTTTCATTACGTCTGATTTCCTTTTTTTTGTTCCATAAGAGAAGGAACCATGAATTTCACATTGAGTTCAGTAGTACCAGCTAAGTTTATAGTATTTTTGGTCGTATGAGCACTAATTTCAGCAATAAAAACATTGAAAGAATCTGCTTAGTGAATTGTTTTAGTCATGGATTGAGTAATTACAGATTTAATTTCATCTCTGAGCTCTTTTCTTGGCATTGTGAATGCATAAGAAGAGTGTACGTCTTTGACATGACAAGGACAATGTTGTGGAAAAGGCGACTTACAGCCACACAAACCGAAAATTGGAACAAGGCGGAAATCTAAACTTACAGCTATGGCAGCAGCAGCAGAAGCTCAATATGATGCCCAATTAGCAAGATTGAAGGCCAATGTTGCTACAAGGCCACTCACAAGCTAGTTTGGCTGATGCAACCTACAAATTGGTAGCAGCTATGTTTAGAACGGGGAAAATACTTTTGCAGCAGCAAGAAGATAAGGTAGAGGAACAACTGGAAGAAGGAAATGAGAAGAGTTACATGGAAAAATCATCTGAACGAGAGGCATGGGATACAACCCCACCCATTCAGATAGAAGCGAAGGTAGAAATTCAGCCATATGAAGGTTGTGTTGATTCCAAAAAGCTCAACAATTGATTGAGGATACTAGAAGTCTACTTCAGGAGTCATGGTTTGCCATGTCCCCTTCTTGGGGTGGTGGAGTTGTTTGAGCCCTTTCACACTCGGGTTGCTTTTGGAATTAATTTCCATGCACATGGTGGTATGCCCCACTTAGAACCCTTTGTGTTGTACTTGGTAGGTTTAACTATTGCATACTTTTGCTAGTGGAATTCACTATTTCATACATGTATGTGCACATTCTTAGTGGGTTTCACTATTGCATACTTTTGCTAGTGGAGTTTAGTATTACACACGTGTGTGAACATTCTTAGTGGTTTTACTATTGCATACTTTTGCTACTGAACTTCACTATTACACACGTGTGTGCACATTCTTGCTGGAGTTACTATTACAAGCTTTTGCTAGTGGACTTCACTATTGCACCACTTTCTAGCCCCTCATGTTAGAAATGTGTTTTCCTTATTAGACCACATTTTCCATTGACCATGTGGACCCCTTGTGTAATGGAGTGCTTCCATATGGTACACCCCCCTCTTAGGCCCTCCTTCCTAGGATTCTTTTGTCATGTGTGGCTTCACAACTACCCTCAACACTATTTATTCTTCTTTCCTACACTCATTCCTCATTCATCCCTTAACATTTTGGTATCAACCCCCTTCGCTTGAACTTCAGCATTTCTTGTTCAATTTATTCTCCCAGGACGAAAACCCTTGGAGTGGAGATTTGGAAGAACAAAAGCCTCTTGGTTTCTATTGTTGGATTGGAGGGCAAAAACCCTCTTGTGCATGTGAGGTGATTCCATCCAAGAATCACATTTGTGCCAAATATTGTTGTAAGAAGCTACAGTAGCTGTTAATGTTGTTGTTGTTGTTGCAGATTTGAAGCATTAACAATTGAAGGTTGTTCTTGTTGAAGAATAGATTACTGTTTCCTTGAATAAATATTAATGTATGGGCATATGGCTGTTGTAAATCAGCATTTGGAATTCATCTTCCAAGTAAGAGTTTGCCGTTTTCAATCAATATTTACTTGAAATTGTCTTCATGTATTATTATGTTGTAATCAATTGATTGAAATGAGAATGCAGTTGGGTTTTCAGTATTAAATATTGTATGTGCTATTTAGTATTTTAATTATATTCAGTATTTGCGAAGGAATTTCAATAACTCAAACAACAGAAAACACCAGCCATTAAAGACATTTCTTAGGTGTTTGTGTATGTGTTTATATGAGTATAGACAAAGAGACAGACACACAAACCCACATATATGATTATATATGGGTACATACACATCCACAAACTAATTAAAAGGAGAAAATATACTTCCCAGATTTCCAAACAGAAACATTAATCTTTGTTCAAAGGAAAATAGTCTTGAAACTTCTAACAAAAGCTCTCTAGCATATTAAAACAATGTCCTATGCATTCGGAATGTCAAAATGGACAAAGATTTCTGAGGTTTTTATTTTACCTCCATAATTCAAGAATTATACAACTAGATTGACTTTGGTAAAATATCAACCACGTAAAGGAATTCACAATTAAAGGTAAGAAAAGTAACCTAGATGGAAAACTTCGTACTCCCTCCAAATTATGCCTCCTTTGGACCCAAACAGGCTCTGTGGGTTGCTCTGGGCTGAATAGTCACAAAAAATTCCATCCATTTATAAATGACAAATAAAAGAGCAAACATTTAACCAGAGGAGAAATAATTCCCATTACCTCGATATAATTTTTCATAGACAAGTTATATCCAATGTTGTGTGCAACCAAAATTAGGAAAAAAAATATATATATGATGATTGAGTTTACCGATTCCAAAAACCTGACAAAAACTAACTAATCAGAGTAAATGTCATATTGAAACGATACAACTTGTCGAAAGACACTGTTTAACATGACAAAAATTAACAAATCATGACTATTGAAACAATGCAGCTTGTTAAAAGAAAATGACTATAAACTTGCCATAAAGAAACCAATAGAACTCAGAAAAAATATTAACAAATGTATATGTTAATGTATTGAAGATACTTTAAAAGTGAAACATACAAGCATTAATGCACATAGACAATCAGAAAAGATTATTAACTGATGTAAGCATGCAGGAACTACAAAGACTTAATGTTAAAACAAACAAAAGGCACTCCTAGTTTATTATATTTGTGATTCGAGCAATAAACAATACCAAAAGATCTAAGGTGCACAGAATACTTTGTCTTTATATTCCAGGAATACTTAAAATAAACATAAGTACAATGTTCTAGATAATTTAGGGATTGAAGGCAAAGGTTATAGACTACTCATGAAAGTTAGAATATACTGAACTAAAAACAAAAAGTCCTACAACAAAGTAGATGCTAAACTTACATAGATGCGTAAATTTAATTGTAATTCTTTAAGGGAATATGTCATTTAACGGGTTTTTATGCATAATTGAAGAGCATGAAATACTTTTAGCAATTGTGGAAAATCATTTGACAATCTTTGTCTATAAGAATGTGTTGCTCTATAGATATTTTCAATGCTATTTGCAACCTCAGGCTTCTATCTCTCTCCTTATGCTTTTCCTTCCTACTACCCTTCCACTACACACTAATAGCTAGAAAATTGAACTACAAATAAACTAATGGCCTCAATCTATTTTTTCACTATTACCACATAAAAATTAAATTAGCTAAGCCACCATCATATGGGGCAACAAAGACAAGGCTGGCCATTCGGATTTTATTCCTCAATCACAGCTACAAAGAAAGACCACTTTGATACCAATACTGTATTTGGTCTAAGCTTACAAAATTTGTAGAACAATAACTTAATTTCATTCAAACTCGGAGAGCTTATCATACAAATTACTGCTTCTATTAATGAGAAGTCTCACCTTTTCTCTCCAACTCACACATCCTAATCCCTATTCTATAGGTGAGTTGTTACCACAACTCGTACACACACTCACGCTAACTAATTATCCTATTACTAACATTTGATTAATGCAACTACATAGTACTAACCTAAGAAATATCCAACAAATACACCATTTGATCATGATGTACTAACCTAAGGTTTTTTTTTCCTACATTCCCCCCTTAGTACAGGCATAGTTCAACTCATAGATTCAGAAATTGACAAAATCGGCAATTTCCCCTAATCTGGGCACATAACGATATATCTTTTACTAAATCGCGATTCGAGTTTTTCCGATTACTCAACGAATTACTCAGCAAAAATCGCCCAAGTAATCCCCCTCGACTCGCGAACTATGACAATAAAAACCCAAGTCAAAAAATTTAAGTGATTTGATCATTTTACGACAAGATTTCTCTACGTTTTTCTAGTTGGACTCATTTACAGCATGATTTGAATCAGGGCTTACACTATATTCAATCATTCCTTTTGTTATATCATGTGATCATGCAGTTGATAGATATATCATCTAAAATTTGAATATCATTGATTCAGTAGTGAAATTTGAATATCAGCGATTTGCTGATACTGATACATGCATTTCTGAATCTACGCATCTAGTGGCCAGTACAGTCACTTCAAGGCTTCCATTTGATCTGCCAAATACAAACTCACAGTGCAATCACTTCAAGGCTTCAAGTTCAAGACTTCAAGTGACTGTCAAGTCTGATAAAGTCATGCATAAATGAATGAAAGCTATATTCGAGTCTGATACAGTCAAAGCCATATTCAAGTTTGATACAATCTCATAAAGCCATAGTCAAGTCTAATACAATCATACATACATATTTGAAAATTGATATTATTTTTTACAACTTTACTTTGAAGTACATACTCTATTTTCAAGCCTCAAAGAAAATAGTAACGCAGTCAAAGTCCAGACATTATCACAACGTACAACATGCAACGACAAGAATAGATATTTATTTTATTTTTCATTATCTTTATAATATGAATCATGCTCATTAAAATTTGATATCCACTTCTTCCTTTTATTAGCAATTAGGGCTAAAATCTAAAACATTTTTTTTCATATAGGATTTAATTTTGTTGTTTAAGAATGGCATCGACATCCAAATTAACGGCTTGTCATAATCCTAAGTCCAATGACCCTTATTGAAAGCATTGTGAAGTGGCAGCAAAGGACAACTGTGTTATATGCAATTATTGCAAGATAAAGATGAGAAGAGGTGTTTATTCCCTGAAACACCACATCAAACCACTGCCAAGGAATGATGTGGCATTGTGCACACAAGCACCAATTGAGGCTCAAAGAGAGATAGCCTCTTGCCTTGCGGCTTAGGCAGAGAAAAAAAAGAAAATTGATGCACTTGTAGCCCTAACGAATAGAAGGGCAGTGAAAGATGATTATGACTTTGAAGCCTCTTCTATTTCCCCAACTCCAAGATGCCAAGGTCGAGGACGGGGCTCATCCACTGAAGATAGCTCAACCACATCTTTTTTCCTCAAAGTAGCCCTGAGTCACAACCTTCATTCGAAAAGTACTTCTTGGAACCGAGAACTGCACAATGAAGCAAAGATCATTGTGGCAAATGTTTGGTACTAGAACAACATCCCTTTCAGTTTGGTGAAAAATCCATATTGGGAGAATTTAGTCACTGCATTGACCATTCCCAGGAAGGGGTTCAAGGCTCCTACTCATGATTTGAGTGGCTCATTGTTAGAGGATTTTGTAAAACATATGCAAGCTCTTGTCGAAGACCAAAAAAAAGTCAAAAAAGGGGTGCACAATTTTGTCTAATGGGTGGCCGAATGGGAAAAATTGCACATTAATTAACTTGGCTTCAAGAGGCAGCCAAGCTTTTTGAAGTCAATTGATGCCTCCCATCAAGTAAAAAATGCAAACACTTTGTGTGACATGCTAGATGAGGTGGCGATGGAATTAGGTGTGCAAAATGTTGTTAAAGTTGTGACAGACAACGTAGCAACATATGTAGCAGCAAGGAAACTTTTTGAGGAGAGGTACCCTGCAAATTTTTGGACCCCTTGTGTAGCCCATTGCATTGATCTCCTACTTGAGGATGTAAGAAAGATCTCATGGGTGAAGAATGTGGTTAAAGAGAAAGAAATATAACCAAGTTCATCTATAATCACACTTAGATGTTAAACTTGGTGAGAGAGCTTATCAATGGAAATGAGCTTGTGCAATCTAGAATCACATGATTTGCCACAAACTTCATCACATTGCAGAGTATTGCAGCCTCACTAACATCCCTTAAGCAGATGCTTGTGAGTCACCGATGGTTGGAGTCTTCCTATTCTAAGAAGGCCGAAAGGGAAAGGGTCTTGAAGACCATTTTTGATGATGTGTTTGCGAAGCGCATGGAGGAAATAATTAAGGTAACATTAAACTTAATCATTTCTTTATTTATCATTTATTTGTTCAATAAAAAAATATTAATTTTCATTATAAATTTGAGTATTATTTTGTTTTAGGTGTCATAGCCTATGTTTTGAGTTCTACAGTTGATGGATGGGGAGATAAACACAATGGGTTATTTGTATGAGGTCATGGACATGGCCAAGGAGGCCATAGCCAAATATTATGGAAAAAATAAAGAAAATGTGAACCCATATGACACATAATTGATCGGAGATGGAACAAGACGCTCCATCAGCATATTCATGCAATGCCCTACTACTTGAATCCTAAGCTTTTCTATTCCAATTCATTTAAGGTCGATGAGGAGGCTATGGATTGCCTCAATACATGTATAGAGAGGATGATCATTGATGATGAGACTAGAGATGCGGTTATTAAGGAGCTGTAGATTTACAAGAATGCAACAAGGAGACTATTTTCTTCAGCTCTATGTGGTAGAAGAAGCACCTCTAAGCCAGGTAAAAAAAATTGAGTCATTTGTTTTTTCTTTCAAGTCACGTTACTCGTAGTCTATAGACACTAGTAGTAGACTTCTTTCATTTATTCAAGCTTAGTTGACTTACAACATTATAAATCTCCTATTTACAGATGTGTGGTGGGAAGATTATGGTGCCAAAACACCAAATCTTCAAAGGCTACCCATTCACATTTTCTATCAGCGGTGTAGCTCTTCTGGATGTGAATGTAATTGGAGCATGTTTGAATTTATTCACACAAAAAAGTGCAATAGGTTGACGACATGCCTCAATGACATTGTCTTTGTGCATTACAATTTTTTTCCTTGCATAAGATAAGTGGAAGGGCTACAAAAACATGATGTAATTCACTTGGATGAGATCAATCCATATGCTGATTGGATTATTGATGATGTATAGCCCTTATTTACCATGGAGATCGTAAATTTGGAAAGGGAGGCAAAAGAAGCAATAGCATCTGGGGTAGCAAAGGCATCAGGAGGGGTTGGTGAGGATCCAGATGATATCTTTGCTAACGATGTTGGCATTTAAGAAGAGGAAACTTTACCATCCACGTCGATGAGGCAGTTACCGCAAACTTGTTTTAGGCACTAGGGATGACATGTAATACATATATTTGATATTTCATGTGACTCTGAGCATTGTAGTTTGTACCTTTGTACTCTTTTTTGATCAAAAATTAATATAAAATATACTTGGCATTATCCACATTCATTTCTCGTGTCATTTAACAATGTTTAACATGTTATTTAAGTTTATATTATGAATTTATATGTTTTTTAAAATAGCGATAAATTTGTCAAGTTGTGCTAAGTAATTGCCAAGAAACTCCCAAGTCCCAAGTCTCGATCAAAATATGGACCTGCCAAGTAATTGTCGATTACGAGTTTTTGAACTATGGTTCAAATGATTAGGAGAAGAAACACGCTTCACAAGAACTAGGGCATACTTGCATTTTGAAACAAATATAAATGGATGGGAACACAATCACTAATTCAACAATAACAATATGAACTAGGACTCACACTTTTGTTCATACACTACACATCCATGTGAACAAGGACTCACACATTTGTTCACACAAAACAAATCAACTATGTAGGAATAGGAACACACCCAACTATTCAATATAGATCTAACTGTAGTGTGACTAGCCTCACTACATACAAACGCGTAAACAGGGACATACATAACTACCTACCAATCATAGTAGTGGGTTTGGGACCTGCTTACACAGCCTCAGCGAGAATGATATTCACTAATCAATACAAGTTTTGAACAAGGATAAAAACTTCGTTCAACACCAATAAACAATGAACTGTGGCACACTCTCATCCATACTCTCCAACATGTGTGAACACTGACACACCTTTTGGTCCACAATACAATTAGTCGAACTGGGCCTTATTGGTTCTTGCTTCAATCCGTGAATACAGACAAACACATTATTCACAACAAGTGCATGGACCTCCACTTGCTCTTCATTACTGCTCCTCTAGTTGGACCAGGTCTCACTAAGCAATTACAAGCTTGATTGATCCCGATGGTCCATATTGACTCCACGATGCGCTCTAATGGTTTAAACATTGTTTCTGCTATGTTTGTGACCTCCATGGGGAACAGACCTTTCCTTCCTTAAACAAGACAGACAAACTTAAACGAATGTCGGGTTCTCCCAAAAATGCATCCTTACAATTGGAACAATTATATTGAACATTATATATATATATATATATATATATATATATATATATATAACATTGAATTCCCAAACTATTAAAAATCACAAACAACACACACACACACACACAGAGATGGGTGAAATCATGAAAATTTTGACTCTCTTTGGGTCACTACGCTTTAGACAAACAAAAATAGACTATATAAGACATATTACCTAAAAAAAACTATAGACTCGTATATATCAAATTGACAAACTATAGGCTATAGCATATTAACAAAACAAATATAGCTATACACTATAGACTTAAAGACCATATAAAAATATTAAACAAACTATAAATTAAAATATATGTAACAAAATTATAAATACCTATGCCTATAGCTTTAACTATTAAGGCATATATCTTTGTCATAAGTCTTGTAGCAAGTGTGCACAAGGAATGTTGGGATAGTGGCGATAGATGTGCACGAGAATGACAAGCACAGACGGTGGCAAGTTGCACGGCAATATAGAGCAAGCACACAAGAATGGACAAGACAATTATCAAAGCAAGTTTGCATGAGGTGCGTACGAGGACTGTGCCATCAAACACATGAGGAGCAGATACGTATCGTAGACACTACAAATGCATGGTAGGTTGTTGAAAGTTAAGAGAAACTACTACGTACGCATGCCCGAACTCGTCAGTGAACAGAAACATGCATGGTTACAACAAATCAAGTCGCACACAGAGAAGACGCAAAAGGGTTGAGGTAGAGGGTGCACAATAAATACACGTAGTGTAGAGTAGGTGCACACAAATGTTGACTGCACACGTGGAGATGTAGGGTCTAGCAAAGCTGTAAACCTTGTCGTAGGAAATGTCAGTCGCTATTGCAACACTGACGATGGAGATGTCAGCTGACAAAAAGCACATAGATATGGGGTGCAGGTAAAGCAATGCAATAATCACACATACAATGAACTGATTTACCTTAACATTTGCAAGAACACTTAGGCATAATATTCATGACTTCAAATGAAAATAACTTGCACCTAGGGTGGCCTTTTTGATGGAAGAAAAGACTGCCCCCACTAAAATGGACACTTTGGATGCACTGGCAATGTTAGAATTCATCTAGGAGACTCTAAAACCATATGAAGAAAGCTGAATGAATCATTTTATTTAGACAGGTGTGGGATATTTATACATAAGCTTGATCATATAATCTAGGAGTCAAACCTCATCACTTCCTAATATCAATCACCTACTCACTTATCTACATGAGTGCTATAAGCACACCCATATGATTAACATAAAGATTAATACACCATTCGAATCTGATGTACTAACCTAAGGTTATTTTTTCCAACATTATATTATTCGCTCACATATGCGCGATATTATGCACCCATGGTTGTAAGCATTAATTGTTTCAAGCTCCCCACTGACATGAATGTAATCCCATAGGTAATGAGTCTAATTTAAACCATGTGGCTGTCTAGCCTCCGCATAATTTTATAATTTTTGGAAAAATAAAATAGTTGTCCCACACCATTAATGCATGTCATACTCCAAGTACTTGGATAGAGGACAGACGATTAAGGAGATTGATTTATTCAGTCAAGGCCTACTAGCTCAAATAAAGACCGGATCACTTATGAGATTGGTCGTTTCAGCTAGATAAATCAACTATATATATAGTCTACCAACTAAAGGAATGGGATTGGGCCACTAAAGGGATTTGCTCCCCTAGGTTGATTCATTCATCTCTAAAAAGAGTAGGGTTTAGTTTATGAAATGCATTCTAATTGATTAAACATTTTTTTATTCAAGTGAAATTCATTGATACTTATGTAACTTTTTTGATAAAAATAGCCAAGTAAACAATCAACTATAACCACTCGATCTAACTTGGACCCGTTACAACTGACTCATCTTTCGAATGCTTGACAACTTATTACAGCACTTCAAGATCCCCACTAACTTGAATTTAATGCCCTCTTCAAAGAACTTAAGCAGAACCAAACTTTGATTTAACTTCATTATAAAAGGTGGGCTCATCAACACCTTTACATGACTCCTATAAAAATGGTAGTACACCATACTTGTCATAGACATTGTAAACAATATCATGGACCCACGCACTTATTACTTCTGGTTTTTAACCCCTAAAATTGAACTAAAACATTTAAATCAAAATCTCTTTTTCTATTGTCACATCAAAAGTGACCTGGATAATGACTTCATGGCTTTATACTTGATGTTAATACTTCTATTAATGTCCTCCACCTAAATAGGCTATGTGCTTGCACTTAGGACATTAAACAGAGACATATCTTGGAAAATGTGCAAGAATATTTACATGACCATGAGCTAGCATTCTGTAATGCATCACAGTGATAACTTTTCTTTTCTACCGTTAAAATGTTTCAGAGCTGACAAAATCAAGGGTTAGCAAGGCATTATTTTTAAAGTGAACACGAATGATTGGGCACGAGTGCATCACCCATTGTCACAAGTTTAAAAAAGGAAAAGGGGTGGCTATGAATTTTTGTTTATTTTTTATGCTTAATCAAAGTTACCATGAAGAAGCCCCTACCCATTTCATTCACTAATTCCATCCTCATGGAAATGGCAGGCCACGAGATCCATTCATTTCTCAACGGATTCAGCAGATACAACCAGATAAGCATCATAGAGAAAGATAAAGAAAACAATCTTCATGGACAAAAATGGAATTTATGCCTATAATTGAATGTCGTTTGGGTTGTTTAATGCCCCAATTACATTCTTATGAGTAATATTGCACTTTTTGAAAGAGATGTCATGGAACTTTGTAATTGTTGTCAACCTGGAGTTGCACCCTAAATAGAAGACGTGCTGAAATGGCTAATTCTCTTTCCAGTTGAAACAATGGGATCTTCTCACGAGGGTGGGTGCCTCAGTGGTGAGAAGAACCTCCAGAGAAAGTTGGTTCCTGTAAGATGTATCAATGAGGATCTCTACTCTGCGCTGCGGACTACCATGAAAAAGGGAGAAAGAAACTTGAAGGGGAAATCCTACCAAATGACGGTCATACAGCAGAATGTTGATCCACTCTACTTGGAACCTTCAACATTGAATCAAACAAGGGAAAAGGAAGACCTTTGATTTCAATTGATCACTATGCATATGTATTTCATGAGAAGGTTCGATCCAATGACAAAAACGTGAGAGAAAAAACGATCGAGAGAGGTTTGATACAAGACACTTTGCAGCCACCTAACATCCACTTACAACTTCAGCAAAAGACATATAAAACACTGAACATGACTTGCATAACATGATAAGCTAGCAACTAGGTACGAATCAGAATTTGGGAAGAGAGAGAAATCTACCATGTATGCAAATTGTTGAATGAATTTACACTATGCCAACACTTGAAACCTGAAAGTACAGTCCTATTGATTAAAGAGATTACACAACTCACCAATGGCAAAGTCTGATCTTACCAAGAGAAGGATGGATTTTACAAGGCTGAAAAGCCACTAATATAGAAAATTACAAAAAGCCAAGAGATTGGCGTTGGAAATAGGAGAGGAAGTTAACTCTTCATTAGTCTAAGTCCAAATTGCGTTGCATGAGTCTTCCAAATTTGTCTTTCCTTGGCTTATACCTGGCCGTCTTGCATGAAGAATCCTTGGCGTTGAAGTGGACAGTGGCTAATTTTGGGCTGCTAAACTCTTATCATGCAAAAATGCTACGTCCTCCTCCAAATATGGACTTTTTCTTGAGTTGTTTGATCGTTTGAAAGCATGAGATAAACAAGAGCATGCATGAAATCCATGCCATGCTAAAATTAGAACTCGAATTGAAACGTTGGAAGCTGAGTTGGAACGTTTGAAAGCACGAGTTTGACCAAGAGATGAGCTTGACTTCAAAAACCAGTGAACTGAAGCTTTGACCAGTCAACTGAAAATAGCCTTTGCTTGCATGGATTTCCACGTTGACTTCGTCTCTTGTTTTGGTCTGCCTGTTCATGTCTATTTTTGGCGGGATTCTATTTTTGGATTATTTTGTCTATTTTTGGTCTATATTTCATCAGATTTCCTGGCTATTCCCTTAGCCTAATTCTTTCAGATCTCTTGGCTAAGTTTTCCTTGGTCTTCTTATTTCCTCGGAATTCCTACCTTTGGCTTTTATGTCTGCAGATTTTATTGCTGACTTATTTCCTTCAAATCTTTCATTCCCCTGAGGATTTTACCTGTCTTGCCCTTATTATTTTATTTGGACTTATTTCCCTGGTCTTCTCCTTCGGATTTTATGTTGTGCCATGCGGACTTTTTGCTATCTCTACCTTTTAATTTCTTTCGAACATATTGTTGGCTTTATTTTTCCTCGGACTTTTCCGAATTTATTCTTTTAGGCTCTTATGTCTTGCCCTTTCGTTTTCTTCTGACTTTTTGGAGGCTGCATATTCCCATGGATTTCCTGTTTGACAATTATTCCGAAGGATTTTCTTCCTTAAATTTTCTCATTTCCTTCTTTGCCTTTGTTTTGTATTTGCTTCAGGTTTTTATCCTCCCGAATTCCTTCAGACTTTTTGTCCGAAGGAATTCCTTCAGACAAAAAGTCCAAAGGAATTCGTCTCCTTTGGCTATCTTTCCCTGAAGGGCAAGTGCCCTTCGGGAACTTTGTTTTTGTCCTTCGCTTTATGGAGGTGCCCTCCGCAAGGGCTTCTACTTCCCAAAAATGCCCTTCGAAACTTTTGAAAGGGTCCTACCACCGACCAAGTGCCCTCTGCAAGGGTAAGGTTCTTCCAGAAGTACCCTTCAGAAGAATGGAAAAAGTCCACTTCACCGACCAAGTGCCCTCCGCAAGGGCAAGGGTCCTTCGGAAAAATGGATTTTGTCCTTCGGAACTTTTGCCAAGGTCTTCTTCGTGCTTGAAGTGTCCCCCGCAAGGGCACATACCCTTCGGGGAAATTGTAAACGTCCCTACACAACGCCCAAATATCCTCTGCAAGGGCTATTCTCCTTAAAACATATTTTTCGGAAGAATTGTAAATGCCACCTCGCTGCATAAGTGCCCCCCACAGGGGCAGTTGCTCTTCGGGTTTTTGAAGGGCACCCGGGCTTTTTGAAGGGCACTCGACCTTTTTGAAATTGTCTTTCGGATGAATTGTCTTGACTTGAAAACCATAAAGCGAACCAACCCAAAGGGTACATACCCTTCGGGACTTTTGAATTGGACCTTCCCGAAGGGCAGGTGCCCTTCGGGTCTTCTCAACTGTGTTTTCCGTGTTTCTTTCGAACAAAAAATCCGAAGAAAATAAACTTTGAACGACTACTACTTAGTCATTTTTTCGGACTTTTACACAGTCCTTTGGAAACTCTTTCTCTCGAACAAAATGTCCGAAGAAATAGTCCACCTCTTATAGCCCGAAAAAATTCATTGGGAAGACAAAATAAATAAACTTACAGCTTGTATGTCTTGGATGTATTTGCACATTTGGCTGTAATCAAGCAAGCTCCCTGGAAACCTCTAAATGACTAAAATTCACCTGGCTGTAGATGGCCACTTGGGTGGCTGATATGCTCATTTAAGGACCCCAAAATTGATTCACAAGACAAACTTGGCACCATAGCAAAGTTCCGAATAGTAGGGGTGACAATTTGCCCTGTGGGGGGCAAAATTGTCAACAGTAATATTAAAAGTCACCTGTTTGAGGACTTCCTTCTACCTAAAAGGGCTCTCTTAACTTTTCAACTTCTTGTGATCTTTGTTTTGTTTTCTTCTCTAGTAAAATTTTAGATCTTTTTATCTCCATGTCATCCAGTCCTTGTCATCTCTTGATTCTTGATAATATTTGTCCTCTATGCACCCAAAAGACAAAATTCATCTATGTTTCCGGCATCATTTTAATCCATCATTCTCTTTTTGCAGCCTATGTTCATATCACCACCTTGTCCTATGATGCCGTATCTCTTCCCAAACATCCTACAACTCAATATATCTCTAGACAATAAATCAACAAAGCAATATCACCAATTTGTCAACATGCTTGTTCCCTACCTAGTTACTATCCACCTCATTCAGGGTAACATGGGTGTCCGCTGCATCTTACTGAATGAAACTGGCAATTCCTATTAAGATAATTCTTTATTTAGTTCACCTTCTCCTTGTTGGTTACTTTCGCTTACACTTTCATGACCCAATAAATGATTTTCTTCTTTTTCAAATCTTTAAGAAAAACTTACTTCCATGATTGTATGGCATAAATGCCAAACATGTAGGGGTGATTTAGAAAGAAGCAACTGATGGACATCAAGCAATAAAAAGTATATACAAAGAATACATAACATACAACATTGAGAGAAATTGAACATAGTCATAGCTATCACACATAATTGATGGAAACAGGAATATATTCATCATGCATATCAGTATATTACAATTCTGCAGTGAACATAGGCATGACATGTCCATGGAGAGGAGAAATAGCTGTCTTCATCATCAACACCAAAGGCTTATATAGGTTTGGACTATAAAATGTGTGTTGGTCAAAGGTAACAGCCCATATGCAACTAGCAAGACTAATAATCCAATATTTAAAAGGCCTATGCACATCACCTAGCACTTAATTATACCCATGAAACTTATGTCTTATTTTTCTCAAGACAAGTCTAACAAAATGTTCAATTATACTTACATAAGCATATTTACCCTGGCCATAAAAGGATGTTACTACTGCTAGTGTGTAAGTGCAGACATGTATGCCACCCATATGTGGCTTGGAAGGATTACAATTTTCTTGAAACAAATTTCCTTCAGACAAAATATAATGGCAGGCCAGTTTCCTTTGCAGGACGATAAGTTCCTCTGAAATGGGAGATCCATCCCAATACATATCCTAACACCCTTCCTAAAATCACACAAATATTTAAATTTATTGAAACAATATAAGCTACTTCTTCTAGTAAAACTACCAAGGTTTGGATCTCACCTGGAATTCGCAGTACGACATTCACCAAAGGATTTCCGCCTGCTCCTATGCAAGAAAAAATTTGCAATGTCTGGTTCGCTTCTTGATACACTGTATCCATTAACAAAAGTTACCTCAGAAATCTTTCCTGTGAATAAAGATGCAAGTGCACAATTTAACTAAAATTTTTAGTTTTTTATGGGCTTCCTTATTGAGAAAATATAGGGTTAACTGGGTCTTAAAGAGACACTGTATGCATCATCTTCAGTAGATTTGCACTTCATGTGGATAATAATAGAGCGCCTGCAGTTATCACCTCAATTTGTTTCCCATGCAAGCAGTTAGCCTTTGCTTTATGTTTGAAGATGTTGGACCTGATGATGTAAAAAAAATTTCGCCCTTCTTTGGATAAATAAACTTAAAACTTTTATCTTCTTGCTCCGGGCTTTAGATGCAATGGTAACAAATAGTTAGCAATGAAGAATGTACTATGAAACAAAATGAAATGTGAGACATTGTCACAGACTAAGAGATTCCACAAAAATCAATGGTCTTAACATTGTCGATTAATGACTATTCCTGATTTTAACTTAACAAGAGGGAGTTGCAGATCATAGAAGCATGGTCAAACAAGTGTAACCTAAATAAAGATTGTAAAAAGGTTGACCAAGTGTTAAATACACTTCTAAATATGAGATACACTTAAATAAGGTTTGCAGTCAGAACCTAAGAATTTAGAATTTGAGAACTAACAGATAGGAAGGAAGGAAAGTCTTTACCCTCCCTACTTTGCTTCCTCACAAGGATCAGGTGTATTGAAGGAAAATTCCAGGTTTTGAATGATATTGGTACTTTTCCTGGGGAAGAAGGAATTCGAAAGGCCATGCATACCTCTGAGATGCATGCTAGTTGCTTGCAGATTTTGAATGCTGGTGCAAAGAATGGACAGAGGCCCCAATGCATGTCTGTTTAGCTCCTTCAAAACTGTTGTTTTCATTTAATAAGTTATAAAAAGGGCCTCGAATCTAAACTCTTTACTGGTACACTAACATGTCAGTTTTTGAAGTTTCTAGAAGATATATAGACTGCCCATATGTTCTATTCTGCTTACACCTACAGTTTTTTGCTTTCTTTTGGGAGATTTAATTTTTCATCTCATGTCTATGTTGTGGATTGTGACCTATTTTCAAGCCAGCCATTTTGGATCAAGTAGATCTCTGGTAGAATTTATTTGCAGTTAATCTCTGTTATGATACTCTGAAATTCAGTGAAAATGTTTTGGATTTTGCCCTTGTTGGTATAGATACCTTTAATTAAATAGCAAGAGGAAAAAAGAGGTTTCATGGGAACCTGAGGTTCAAATAGAGAAATAAAAAATCATTAATAATTCAACATGTGTGCAATTACACAATTTAGAGCCATGTTTATTGAAATTCATTGCAATATCTTTGGAGAACTAGACTTTTTAAGCTTCCACAGTCCATGTAAATTAGAATACAGCTTCTGGAATCGCATGTGTATGGAGTTAACTGGATAAACGTCTTAAATCACTGTGCGATTCATCTTCAGGATCAAAACTGAATGGTATTCCAGACCTAGTGCATCTTATATAAATAATTTTCACTGAAGCTTCAAGATGCCAATAGGGGACCAACTAAGAGACTAGCTGTTGAAAACTAGCCGAAATATTTTTAGCTTTAACCCTAGCAGATTCCCAAATAGGAAGCCTTGTCTCTGCCATTCTCTCGGCTGGCCACTTCAAGTGTACCCATGGAGAAGCAACGCACAATGCTTCTCAAATTTCAGCAATCAAATCTTACATTTCAAAGGAGCTGAAGCAGGAACTAAGCCAGGATATGACAGCCTCTTGACAATTGCTCCAGTCTAATGTCTCATTCCTTCCAAATCAATGGTTTCACGGTGACCTATGTTCCAAGAAACACCACAGAGGGTCGTTGTTGCTCCTTAAAACGGCCCAAAACACGTCCACAATGTGAACGGGAACTTTTTGGCCTCCTGCAGTATTTTTTTTCCCCTCCACAACAGCCGCATTTCATCAGTGGTCACAGGCCATTGTGGGGCTGTTTCAGCCATCTTCTCCATTTATTTTATTTTTTAAGCATGATTTTTTCTGTTTGTTGGACATTGGATGTTGCAAGGTGGTTTCAGATCATTAATGACTTTTTTCAGGCCTCTGAAATTTGCATTATATATGTACATGTACGGCCACTTCAAGTGTTCCCATGGAGAAGACAATGTTTCTCATATTTTGACACCAAAATCTAATATTATCAAAGAGCTGAAGCAGAAGCTATGCCAGGATATGACACCCTTGTTACAATTGCTCCAGCATAATGTCCTATTCCCTCCAAACTAATTATTTCATCATTCATGGAGACCTATGTTGCAAGAAATGCAATGGAAGACCATTGTTGAATGTTAAAAGGGCTCAAATGAGACTGCAACATTAACAGTTGTTAATTGGCATCCCGTGGCATTTTTTTCCATTTCAACAGTCACATTTTGGCAGTGGTTGCAGGCCATTGTGTTGCCATTTCTGTCAATTTTTTCCTTTCATGTTTGCAATTTTTTCCATTTTGATTGTAGCGGAGTCGTTTCAGGTTGTTGCATGACTGTTTCAGGCCTCCAATATTTTGCATTATGTGTGTATATGTATGGCTGTTGCGGAGCTGTTTATTATACACAAACTCTCACAACCCCATTTCGCTTCTCGTTTCTAGCAAAATAGGTAGTGACAAATATTTTTATATGTTCTCTTCTATTGTGTTCACTATTTAAGTTCTAAGTATGGTTTATTATCAATTTTAGGTATTTATGTTCATTTGTGACAAATATCTGCAGCTACCGTCTTCCATCATTGTATATACTTCTCCAAAATATTCAAGTATTAAATGACCATATTTCCAAATGTATGTAGATCTTTTTAAAAAAATCCTCCATGCCAAGCTGGGATCTCAGCAGGCTCTGCTTCTGTCTGCAGTTCTGTAAACATTTTTAATTTATTAATATAATTTGTAAGGGGGTACAATAATCTTAAAGTCCTCTATTTGGTAAAAGTGTGTTTTTAAGTCAGGTTCCTCCCCACATTACTTACGTTTATAGATTATTCTGCAACCCAATGATCAGTGTTGACGTGTAGCTAGCATTTATGCCCCAAACTTCCATTGTAACCACCAAGTCCTCTAGGCTTTGACAAGAAATAACTTGAAAAATATTCATTCAGTTTTAGGCGAGATTCAGACTAAAAGATGACCCAAACAATTAAACTCCCAAGAATAAGTTCTGATCTCCATCGATTATCTGTTGAAAAATTATGAAATCTGGAAAGAGACCCAAACTTCCATTGTAACCCCCAAGTCCTCTAGGCTTTGATAAGAAATAACTTGAAAAATATTCATTCAATTTTTGGCGAGATTCAGACTAAAAGACAACCCAAACAATTAAACTGCCAAGAATAAGTTGTGATCTCCACAGATTCTCCGTTGAAAATTTGTGAAATCCAGAAAGAACATCCCCATAGGCAGTGATGATCATGACCATAGTTTTGCTAAGGTTTAAACTTTACCACAAGCTGGCAAATCTCGTAAATGCTGCATCTACTTGCCTCTGTAAATTGTTGACAGAGTAAAGAGGACAACATTATTAGCAAGAAGCAGGACAGTAATCAAAGCATGATTTGATGTAATATCATTGCCAACATGAGTATGCTTCTGAAGAAAGTGCTCAAGTTCATCCATGTATATACCAAAATAGCAGATGAGAGAGGGCACCCCTGCTTGACTTTGATGCAACTCTTGATAGACTTAGAGAGAGGAATCAGCAAATAACCATCTCATTAAGCCTCATAATGGTAGGCAATGAAAGAATCAAAACACCAATGCCTCGCAACTTTTGGAAAATATGTCTCGAGATAGAGCTAAAGACCTTCCTAAAGTCTACAAAGCAGCAAAGGACTTGAAGATCGTATATGGACCTGCTCAACAATAAAGGCTTTCATTGATACTAGGGGAGATTCTAGAGGAAGTGCTTTACTTCCACCAAGATCTCCCAACCGGGCCCCTCCAACATTGGGTACTCCCCGACGAACACTATTAGATCTTCTCACAGTGATTGATGATGGGTCAAACAGCCCCTCCACTTCAAGCATAGACATAGATATCTGATGAGGCCCTCCAGTCTTCATCGACACATGCTTTTGGCAGCTCTTGTTTGCCCCTCATTGCTATTTGTTTAAATGTCCCTTTCTTTTTTAATATTAACAATCTTGGATTTTCAATAAAACCCTTGTTGAATTAAGATAAAAGCATTCAAGCTGAAACAAACCATACAACTGAAATATGCAAAACTAAAAAATACCCAATTGATATTTAATGCTAAAATTGAATACCCACCTGAACTTTTATTAAAATCACTTGAAATTACACATACCCAACTATAAATTAATTCAAATATGCTGATTACAAATTTATTATGGCAACCCTAACCTAAAACATGGAAAAGCAAAAGACTGAATTTTCCCCTGAAAGCCTAGTTGTAGATGTCTCCTGAACAATATGGAAAGGTACGACATTAATTATAGAGAGCATAAGTGATGATGTCGGTCCTAATAAACCCTAGGAAGAGGGTTGAATTGACTAGAAAGTGAAACGCCCAGCTGTGGAAGTGGAATGCTACACCTTGAATGGAGCAAAAGCCCAAATGCCAAGGCTAGGGGTGTGACATCATTGTACAACAAGTATAGTAGGCTGTACAGAAGCCTTGGAAAGGAACAACAGGTGTACGAAAACCTGGTTAGGTGACACCAAGGCTAGAAAAACCTGAAGGGGTGACGCCAACCTGAAATGATGACACCAATGTTGTAAGTGGTTGCAATCCCTGAAGTTCTGGTCTTCACAACTGATAACAATACTGAAACTGTAACTATGAACCTGATCTGGAGCATAGATGTAATCCCTAGATGGAATCACCTACTAGGTATGAGAGTTTTTGTCCTTTGGCCCATTCACTGGAGAGTTTTCATCCTCTGTGTTGGAAAGTTGAACGATTGTTACTCAAGCTCTGAAAAGAGGTTTTTGATTTTGTTTGACATAAACGAGTTCTCATTTCTCTCCATCCAACCCCTTTTAGTAATTACCTTTTTCACTAAAACCCTAAAAAACACACTTTATCTTCTATTTTGACATTGGCATGCTTTTGTTTTAATAAATCCATCTTTATCATTGTTTTTGGCCTAATTAGTAATCAATACTTTATGGCCCACTTTAATAATAATGATTGTTCTTTTTCTATGTTATTAATTGAAATGACTTAGGACAAATTAAAACATTAATATTAAATTATTTCATTATTAATTATTTCGAAAAGGGGACATGACAGTCTGCCCTTCCCCAAATTTCTTGCCCTCAAGAAATTGCAAACCCATATGCTCTAGTATCACCATGCCAATGTCATCAATCAAGTTGTAATGCCCATGTAATCTAGAGCTTGTAACTGTGAAGTGGGACAACTCCTCCAACTTGAACTTTTAAGTCAATGCGAGGATCCCAAATCAATCTCAAGAACTCTTCATCGTGCTTTTGTTGCACCATTGTGATCCATTGGAAGCTGAAAAGCCTCCACGACCTACAAACTTGGAGCTCTCATAACCTGGATCCCATATCATCCTTGGAAATTGGTGTAACCAACTACCCAAATTTTCAAACTGTGGGAAAACTTCAGTAAACTCCCAAAAGCGATTACATACAATCTCATAATGTTGTTCAAAAACAGCAGTAGGAGCAACATAAAGTTGTGCCTTTGTTGGATCAAGTGTCTTGGAGTCCTCAACTTCCTCAAATGCCCCTCTGGATATCATTTCAATTTCCTGACCTTGGTTGCATGCAATCAAAACAAGCAGCATCTGAGTCACCAATCGTTGTTCAACAATCCAATGAACTTTATTGAAGGACTTTGGAACAGCCCATGGTTGATTCCTCTATACAAAAAATCCCGCGCAGCTTCCTGCCAATGCGTGCCATTCTTTCCATTCTTCTAAAATATCAAACATAGAAGCATTGCAAATCTGTATTATTGATGATACTGGCTGCCCCGAGACAGTGGTGAGGATATCTTTCTCTTTCCCTTTTTCAAAAGTGACAAAAGCGTCTTCACTCTTTAATGTGTGCAATAAATTATCATAACTAATCGCCATTTGTTGTTTGGACTCACGAGCACATTTGTGAGTTTTATGAGTTGATGTTACCCTTAGAACAAAGGTTCCATCCAAGAAAACCACAGGAAGAAGATGGGAAATTCTTTAGTTGCTAACATGAAAACTTCAACAAACTAGAAACCCACCATTAGTATCCGATGAGGCATTTTCCTCATGTGCATGCCTCTCAATATAGTTACTGTGGAAATCAACCTCATACGCCTCTTGATTTGAAATATTCTTATTATCTTCAAATCTATCATAAGGATGATTCAAGAGCTTACCTTCTTCTCTAATTTTTTATAGGTGTTGTTTCGCTTGCATGGCTATCCATTTAGCTTCCTTGCCTCTTCTTAGCCATTCATCACACCTTTTTTGGGTCCTCATCACATCCTCTATGCTTGTCTGCAGTGTAGCTGGTTTCTTTTCAACACTAGGTTCAACTATTGTTGTTGATGGTGGATCATTAAAATATGCCTCATATAAGTGATTTATGCACTCTTTTTCTATTGAAATCTTTGTGCAATCAGCAAATGGTGCTTTCTTCTTCACAATTTCTCCCTTTACCTCTTGAGGGTACTCCTTATTCAATGGCAAACCAGGAAATGCAAAATCAAACACCATGCAAATATGACCCTAGTACTGTTGACATTTTTGCCCCCACAAGGCAAAATTGTCACCCCTACTTCGGAACTTTGCTATGGTGCCAAGTTGGTCTTGAGAATCAGTTTTGGGGTCCTCCAATGAGCATTTACAGCCACCCAAGTGGCCATCTACAGCCAGGTGAAGTTTAGTCATGCAGAGGTTTCCAAGGAGCTTGCTTGATTGCAGTCAAACATCGAAATACAGCCAAGATATTCAAGCTGTAAGTTCATTTGTTTTGTCTTCCCAAGGAATTTCCGGGTATAAGAGGTGGACTATTTCTTCGGACATTTTGTCCGAGAGAAAGAGCTCTCAAAGGACTAACAAAAAGTCCGAAAAAATGACTAAGTGGCAATCGTTAAGGCTTTTTTCTTCGGGTTTTTTGTCCGAAAGAAAAGAGGAAGAGCATGGTTACAAAAAACCCGGGTGACTTACAAAAAGCCCAGGTGCCCTACAAAAAGCCCGGGTGCCCTACAATTCTTCTGAAAAGCCAGTTCCGAAGGACACCTGCCCTTGCGGAGGGCACTTGGTCGGTGAAGTGGACCTTTCCAATTTTTCCAAAGGGCACTTAGTCGGTGGCAGGACCCTTCAAAAGTTTTGAAGGGCACAGAGGAGAGATAGAAGCCATTGCGAAGGGCAGAGACAAACAGTGGACCCTTCAAAAGTTCCCGAAGGGCATGAAAAGATATAGCCAAAGGAGACGAATTCCTTCGGACAAAAAGTCCGAAGAAATTCGGGAGAAAGAAAAAACCGGGGGAAAATAGACAAGACAAAGGCAAAACATAAGAGCCTAAAAGGAATTAATTCAGAGAAATTAACAAGGAAACGATTTCCTTTGGACTTTTGTCCGAAAGAATTCCTTCGGACAAAAACTCTGAAGGAATAAGTAAAGTCGACAAAAGCCACAAGAAATGAACAAGAATGGTTCAAGGAAAATCTCTAAAAGAAAGGAACAGATAGAATTCTGTCCGAAGGAAATGGACAAAAATTAAAGCCCGAAACAATTACAAAGGACCAAACAAAAGGAAACAATTCCTTCGAACAATTTGTCCGAAGGAAATGAAAGAGAGACAATTCCAATGGACAATTTGTCCGCAAAAAATGACAAAAACAAAGGCTCGAAAAAAATGAACAGGGACAAAAAGAAAAGCCAAAATAAATTCCACAGAACTGGCGAAGGAATACATGCACGAGAGCAAGAGACCGATGGCTGTCCAAGGAGTTGACGTAAGATTTCATGCATGCTTCTCAATCTTCAAGAGCTTTTCATACAAAAGGGAGTAAGTTGGAGTTGACTAAACCTTGTACTTGGGTTGACTAGTTGATAAGCCATATTCTTCTCCTTAGTTTTCATGCAATCCGAGCCTTTCAGACACTTCCAACTCAGCTTCAAGCGGAGTTCTCAGTCCAAGATGTGGCGTGACTTTCCATGCAAGAGTTTGACTTGTCAAACTTGGGTCCACCTCATCCCTTCTACACCAACATAGAATTTCATGGATGCACTTTTGTTTAGCTTGTTGAAATCTTTCAATGTTCCAGCAGTTCAAGTAGAGTTCTAAATTCAGTTTTGGCGTTGCATCATACAAGACCCATGCACGTTGATCAATCTTGAAGAATTTAATCTTTATTCTAAATAAGGATTATGAAATGGGCGCTCCATCATTTTCCACGTCAAAGGGCTTTTCATGCAAGGCATAAGACAAAAATAGATTTTATTTGAAGGCTGAAATAACACAAGTTGGACTGAGTTGACCTCTTCTATTTTCAACGCCAATCTCTTAGTTAGATACTTTTCTATATAAGTTGGTTTTTCAGCCTTGAATTGTATCCCTCTCTTGGTAAGACCAGACTGTCATTGGTGAGTTGTGTAACCTCTTCGATCAATAGAAGGATTGTACTTTCAGATTTCAAGTGCCACAATGAGCATGACAATAATTCCTTCGAGTTTCGATGGATCTTACCACTGGACCACAAGTTGAAACCCTCATGAATTTGTACCACTCAACATGCATGCAAGATGGAATGAAGTTGCAATAGCCATAGTTCATTCAAAACCATAGCCAAAACAACAATATGACAGTTGGAGTAATTGCTTTCAGCAGCACTAATGGCTGAAACCCTTCACAAATAGCATGATACAGAAAAAAATCCTTAACGTTTGCAAATTGGGGGCTGAATGTCCTTGATAACAGCAGTCCCTTCTTTAATGTGCTATTACTTCCACACAAATACAACTCATTACATATGGAGGATATCATGCCAATGTTGAATGGTAAACTAGCAACTGTTTTATTACCAAGTCACAAGGCTCGAGTTCAAGTTCAAGTTTGACAAGGATAAAAATTGCTTAAAAATCGAGTTTAGATAAAAAATCGAAAAAAAATCGCCATTAAATTCAAAACATAAAACATATAAAAATAAGTCAAAATAAAAATCTGAAAAATACTTTTTAAAAAACTGTCTCAAAATCTAAAACATATATTAAATTTTTAACTTCATACAAATTCGGAATTATACATCAAAAAGTTCTAAAACATAAAAAATCAATACAGTCTAGGCCATATAGACTACTAGCTACATCAAAAAACTCCATATCATCAAAAACACTTAGCTCATCATCATTATCATCACTAGATTCATCACAAAAGAATTTGGAAATCATTGCGTCTTCTAAGTCTATTGCAACTAGTCGAGGTTGTGATGAAGAAGATTCTCTCCATTTTACTCAAGCACATCTGCAGCTTGTTACGAACATAAACAAGATCTTTTAACTTTCCTGACAATAACATGTTTTTTCTTAAGATTGAATGTCGTCAAAACAGTCCAATTCCTTTCACACACTGATGCACATGCTCCTTGACTCAAAATTTGAATGGCAAAGTGTTGTAGTTCTTTTGTACTTGATCCATATTATTTCCACCATCAGTATCATTCAAGATGCACTTTATCATACTTGGTTGCAACTGTTTCAAATACTCCTTCTTGTATTTGGAATGCCCTTATTTGGCTCCTAATTATACAATCAAGTTTTGGATCTAGAACAAATCTGTCAATGGCTTTATAAAATCCACTCATGACTTCTGCATCACTTTCTCTTTCTATATGAAAAAGCCTAAGCTTTAGATAACAAGTCGTTGCATGTAATGGTGTATGCATCATTTTTCATTTTATATCATTCACATCTCATATTGCTTTGTAGCCTGTCTCCACATCATTGAATGTCTTTTCAATGGATTCTTTACAACAGTCCATAACCTCATAAAACAAGTCAAGGCAAGGGGTGTCACCATCAACCATGCAAAGCACATCAACAATAGGCTCACACATTTTTAGAACCTTATTTGCACTTTCCCAAAAGTTTGGGTTTATGATGATTTGTTCCGCTTGCTTTCCCTTAGAGCTTTTTAAAAGCATAGATATTTCCCACTCATTATTACAAATCACTAACTTTATCGATAATTTCTCCTCAACCACTTTTTTCAAAGTGATATAAAAAAAGAAATCTTGTTTCACAAGGCCTCAAAAACTTCATTGATATATGCTACGATAAATACTCAATGTGAAGCGGTGGTTCTTTTTTTAAGTTTGCAATTGTCCTCGCTCTTTGAATTGATTCATGCGCCCATAAAAATTTGGCTAAGTCCTGTAGTAGCAAATTAAGACAATGAGTTGCACAAGGGCTCCAATAAATTTTTGGATACTTGTCCATAATCATCTTCCCAACCCCTACACAATTTGTGGCATTATCAGTGACAATCTGAACTACATTTTTCTCAACCACTTCAAGAATTGTTTCATCTAAGATTTTGAAAATGAACTCTGATGTCTTTTTGTGATTCAGTGTCAATCACTTTCAAGAAAGATATGCTTTGAGAGAATTACACCAAGATATTAATCAATGGCCTCTAACACATATCAAACCAACCATCACTCAATATACTGCACCCTGATGCACTCCAAGACACTTTGGCATCTGCCATGTTTTTAGTCACCCTCTATGTTGACCTTTCCAAAAGAGTAGTCCTAAGCCTTTTAGAAATAGGTGGAGTGTAACCTTTGCCAAATCCAGATATTTTTTAAATGCATTAATAAAGAACAGAGTCTTAGCTACGTTGAATGGAATGGCACTTGAATAAAACAAATCGATCAATGCATCATCCATATCTTGCTTTTGCATTGGCTTCCACATGCTAGGAATTAAGCCACTCCCACAAGTGTTTGATTACATATGTGAAGATGACAAGCTTGTAGAAAAACTTTTTGATGTGCCCCTGAATATTTCTTCTTGAATTCTCTTTTTTTTTTGCGTTGGCATATGTTTTCCACCAACTAATTGTTCATTTTTTTCCTCCAATCTTATTCTGATTTCTAGGGTCCAATTAAGACATGGTTTAACGCCTCCAACAAGGCCACCCGATTTGCCAAGTAAATGGTCAATGACCCTAGTTAAAGTCCCATAAAATATTTTTCGCATAAATTACATTTGATTTCATTTTCTAATCCACTCCATGACACATGCTTCTATCCCTCAGTGTTTGATTTAGGAGCCATGAATGCTTCTGCAAAATTTAATGTCATATTTTGAAAACAAAGATAAAAATATTATATAAATTAACATAAATAAAACATAAAGTAAAAGCGAAAAAAATATAAAATACATAATTTAAAAAACTAAAATTATAAATTATAAATAAATAAATCATTAAAACATAAATTAAAAAACATAAAAAAATAAAAATATATTAAAACAAATAACAAAATGATTTAAAAAAACAAAAAATACATTAAAAGACATTTAAAATATAATTATAATTTATAAATTTAGAAAACATTAAAAAAATTAAAAATACATAATTGAAGGGCACTTAGATAAATAAACAAATCATTTTAGAAAATACATTAAAATAAACAAATATACAATTCATTAAAAAAATGTAAATAAATAAAATATAAATATATATGCATATATATATTTAAAACAAAATTATAAAATATTACCGATGAGATGGGGGTCCATTGGTAAAGCAACTTGATTGTTATATGCACCACCCACGTTCAAATTTCGAAGGTATTGGAATGTTGGTTGTGGCCGTTTCGCTGGTATTGGCCGATTGTGACCGTATTGGTGGTATTCGTCGGTTGTGACGGTATTGTTGGTATTGTCCAGTTGTGACCGTATCGGTGATATTCGTCGGTTGTGGTAGGAATGTTGGTGTTCGTCGGTTGTGGCCGTATTGTTAGTATTGACCGGTTGTGGACGTATTGTTGGTATTCGTTGGTTGTGACCGTTGATATCGCTGGTTGTGACCGTTGATATAACCGATCGTTGCCCCAATGAAAAGCTTCGTACCTATCTAAAAAAAATTATAAAATATTAAACTAAAAAATAATTAAAAATAAAAAGAACTAAAAATATTAAAAAACAACAAAGAAATTAAATATATTTATCCAAAAAATTAAAATAAATCAAAAAAAATTATTATAAAGGAAAAATAAAATTAAAAAACATAAAATCATAAAAGAATAAATTAAAAAGCATAATTCCTAAAAAACAATAAAAAAAATTAAAAAACAGTGAGTTACTTAAATGGCTTGGTTGTTTCAAACACTACCCAGATTCAAATCTCTAGAAAGGCATGTAAGCCCAGTGGTGGCCATCGGTTGTATTCTTGGGGCCGTTAATGAAGGTTGGTGGTGACCACTATTGGTAATAGTTGGTATACATCTGGTAGTATCTGGTATACAAGTGGTATTCATGTGGTTAATAAATTACATGAAGATTTAGACCCCTGATTATGTCCCAGACCGGTTCAAACGCTGTCATCAATTAAAAAAAACTATAAATAAATAAACCAATCATTAAAAAATGTAAAAAATAAATAAATAATAAAAAATATATATTTAAAACAAAATTATAAAACATTAACCTAAAAAATAATTAGAAAATAAAAAGAACTAAAAATATTAAAAAAACAAATATATATATATATAAACAAATCAAAAAATAATTATTTTAAAAAACAAACACGTAAAATTAAATAATATAAAAAATATTTTTTTAAATTATAAAAAAAAATTATCAAAAATAAATAAACATTATAAAAGAAAATGAAAAAAATAAAACACATTATAATTTTGATTTTAAAATTATAAATAAAAATTATTAAAAATAAATAAATATTAAAAAAGAAAATTAAAAAAATCAAATACATAATTAAAAAAATAATAATCATAAAAAATAAAATTAATACAAAATTAAAAATAAAACATAAATTAAATTAAAACATAATTGAAAAAATCAAAAATCAAAATAAAATATAAAAACAAAACGTAAAAGAAATAAAACAAAATGTTTTATTAAAAAACAAAACAAGTTTATAACTTTAAACAAAACGAAATGAAAAAAAATCAAACCCTACCTCTACAGACGGCGGGTGGCGAACAGTTCCTCCTCGGCCTCTTCGAAGCTCCTCTGCAGTTGCAGCCACTGCTAACGATCTTCGAACCAGCTGCCGCTCACTCATTGAACCAGTCGCCAATTGCGTGCAAAATCGTCGAACCAACTGCCGAGTTGTCGCCAGTCACTACTTGCAGCCGCTAAATCACCGACCAATCACCAATGGCGGTCACGACTCTTCCCTCCTCTGCTTGCAACATGACGACCACTTACAAGTTACTGTGAACCTTTTTTCGCATATCCTTGCCTCCAACCTCTCTCACTAAGGTTTTCTTGCACATCCCTACCTGAATCTACGGCTTTATAAAACGTTTTGCCTTATTTTTTTGTGCCACAATTTCCCATGATTTTTCACCTCGAACCTGGCGATTTTCTGACGATTTTTATGAATCGGAGAAAAACATAGCGAATTTCCAATTTCGAGCTTAAAAATCGGCGTACCTTGTGACTTAGATTACCGGTATAAGAAGAGAATGCTACTACCCTATCTGAATTCTGAATTGTTCCATTGCTACTTGCTTTCATTCCCTGCATTTGATCCATGTGATCTAACATGTGAATCCATTTTTTATTCACAATATCTTCCTTATGCTCAACTAAGGTCAATTTTGATTAATTTTGATTTCTCTCTTATCCATTTGTATGGGATGACAAAATCATCAACAATAATGCTATTAAAATTAGAAACTCTAACCTTCATAGATCTCAATCTATCACCGAGATCCCACACTATTATGCACAAGTAGTTTTAAGTCAAAGGATCTATCTTCACACCTTTACCCTTCCTAGAATGACAGCAATGATGGAATAGTTCATTGTTATTACCACATCTTGAGCTGCAATTATAAGGGTGTTTACCCTCTTGACAAAAAAATTGTAATTGCATAGTATTGAGCAATGAATATGGGATATAACCATCATACCTTGGGCGATAATCAAGATGCTTACCTCCTTTGGCTGAAGTAGACGCTTTTGATAGCATCGCATCACCACCACTATTCTTTTCAAGTGCCTTTCAAGAGTTGCCCTGAAAATCCATCTCATAAGGTAATGACTCAATCTTTGGAGTGATTACTCCTTATCGAATTAGAACAAGTGGTAGACTCTTTTCCTTGACTTCATTGAAGTAAATATTTTGTTGGGATGCAATCTCAAAAGTCAATAAGATATCCTTTTCTTCATTAGATTTCATACTTTCCATGGGTTCTTCCCTCTGAATTTCTTGCAGTTTTGATTTTTCTTGTTTCTTATGCTCTTCCCTCACAAAATTTTACTCTTGAGGTTTTGATGTATCCAACCTGGTTCTATGGTCATCTTTTTTGGCTCTTTTGAGTCTTAATCTGACAACACGTTCTCATAGTGCACTTGTCCATTTCTGGGCTTCATAAATTTTATCAAGTCTAGAAAAGATATTTCTATATCTCTATTGGAAAAGCTCTAGATTTAGCATAACTGGTAATAACATTATCCACTTGTTGGAAATTTGATCAAGAAGATAGTAAACAGTTTTGATATCATGATACAGAAAGCAGTCTAAGGACTGAACAATTATCATTTCCATCTAGGGCAGCATGGAATTGTCATTGATGTCAAAGGTTAATGACCTTGATGTCATTGAGATTGAAACTGATCATGCATTAATGCCAAAGGTTGAGCTGAGCAGAGTTGTGAAATAAATCGCATTTGTGAAGTGCTCTTACTTAGAAGAGGCAATCAGGGTAAGTCAAGAAGAAAGGAAAACCCAAAATAATGTTGAAAAATTCCTTCGGAGGAATTCTTTCGAAAAGAATGGCAAGGACAACTCTTTCAAAAAAAATGTCAAGTCCTTCTCGGGCAAGTGGACCTTTTCAAAAACTCTGAAGGGTATCTTTTGAACGTTGCAAAGGGCATGTAGACACTTGTAGAAAAGCCGAAGAGTAGATTGCAAAAAATTCGAAAGGTATCTTTGAAAGATGCAAAGGGCATGTGGACAATTGCAAAAAAGCCGAAGAAATGATGCGGAAAAAAAGTCCGAAGAAATCCCTCGCGAACAAAAAGTCCGAAGAAAAGATTTCTGAAGGACCTCCTATTAGAAGCCAATGACGAATTCTTTCAGATAAATTGGAGGACACTTCAGGATGAAATGAACTCGGACAAAAAGTCCGCGAAAATTGTCCCGAAGAAACAAAGGCACGCAACAATTGGCATAAAGGAACCTTACGAAGCAATTAAAGCAAGGTTAAAAGACGAGCAAGTCTTGAAGGATCGACATTGCAAGGAGCGTTACAAGAATGCCGAAAAAAATAAGATCACGCCAACATGCCGAAGTTTAACGCTCAATACAAAGGGTAAAGATCGAGCATATCGAGCACAATCGAAAGGAGCAGAAGCGAACCCATGATATACAAAGCAACAAGATGAAAAAAGGGAATAAAAGAAGCTCGATGGTTAATGGCAAAGCAAGTATTAAATCTAATGCTGCTTTAAAAGATCAACGGCTCATGTCTGATCAGTGCATTAGATCCAATGGTGCAAAGCAAACTCAGATGATCGTCCGAGTGCACGGGCATTTGACAAATGTCAAAAGCTATAAGGAAAGAACCAACAAAGAAAAGAACGTGAACTTGGCGCAACGAAAGATTTGAAAAACCCGCAATCAATGTCTTCTAACTGTGTGTAAAAGAACAACTGGAATTGGTGATGTACTCGATATATCTTCACGAAGCTCGAGATAATTCAATAGAAGTGATCGAGGAAGCGACGCAGTTAAGTAGAAGTGTAGATGCCAAAGATAGTAAAGGCATTTGAACGTTGCCGTTTAAAGCATGAATCGAGACACGAAGTCAAAGTAACATTGAATGCAGATCAGAAGTGATCGAGGAAGCAGTGCAGTTAAGTAGAAGGGCAGATGCCAAAGATGGTAAAGGCATTTAAATGCTACCATTTCAAGCATGAATCGAGACACGAAGTTAAAGTCACATTGAATGCAGATCAAAAGTGATTAAAGAAGTGATGCAGTTAAGTGCAGTAGAAGTGCAGATGCCAAAGATAGTAAAGAAATTTGAACATTGCCGAGTGAAGCATGAATCGAGACACAAAGTCAAAGTCACATTGAATGCAGATCAAAATCTTGAACCGGTTAAGTACAGTTGAAGTGAGAACACTTTACAAATCGAAAACCCTAAGATGCATCTGCCTATATATACTACAAACAAATCATTTGAATATTGTCTTTTTACTGCTGCTGCGATAATAATTAGAGTGTTAACTCAAAATTGTCGAGTGAAGACATATGCAGACAACGTAAAAAGGGCAAAGAAAATAAGGTGTGTCAAAGTAGAAGATATCCAAACACAGAGATAAAGGTAGATAAGCCGAGAAGGCACACAACAAAAGTGCAATTACACACTAGACTTATAACAGAAAAGTGAACGAAATTCATTTTGAATCTCTTATGTATTTTGAAGTTGCAACTTCATTTCTGTGATAGGTTGGTGCCATCGGAAAAACTGAGTTAGTGCTCAGTTAGGAAGTTGACGCTTCCTTAGAGTGGGTGCTCTTGAATGTAACCAGTGAGGCTTGTCTGGGAGACTTCTTTTCTCTGAGGTTGGATTAGAACAGTAGCTTCTAGCAACTTTTTTCACTGTGGTTTTTTCCTTTGGGTTTTCACGTAAAAATCTGGTGTTGAGCATTCTTGTGTGTGTGTGATCTTTGTTATGTTCTTTACTTTGCAGATACTTTTAAGTATCTTGTTTAAAAATTTTAAGAACCAGATTTTAGCTCATCTACTGATTCACCCCCCTCTCAGTAGATAGTGTGTTCAACAATAGGTATCAGAGCCCAGGTTCCTTGGGAGAAGCTTAATCAGCTCAAGTAGAACATGGTTGGTGAACACAATGGCCTACCAAGAAGGATCTTCATCAAACAAGGCTCCTCTGTTCGATGAATCTATGCTTTTTGGAACATAAGACTGGAAGCATATTTGTCTTCCCTATGGTTTGATGTATGGATGTCAATGGTAAATGGCTACACAGCTCCTATTGTAACTCATGTTAATTAGGCAGCCAAAAAGACTTATGAAAACAATTCCAAAGCTAAGAATGTTATTCTTTGTGGGTTGTCAAACTCTGAGTTTGTCAAAGTTATGCACTGTCAGAGTGCAAAAGACATCTGGAATAAGTTAAAAAGTATCTATGAAGGAGATGTTAAAATGAAATAGGCCACGCTGCAAACGCACAAAGGACAGTTGGAAAGCCTAAAAATGAATGAAGAAGAGAAGATAGCTGACTACCTCCTCAAGATAGATGAGATAGTCAATGCCATAAGAGGACTTGAAGAAACAATAGAAGAATTGACTATTGTCAAGAAGGTTCTAAGATCCCTTCCATTAAGATATGACTCCAAAATTTCGGCCATTGAAGAAGCGAGAGATTTGGACAAGCTTACCATAGATGAACTACATGGAACGTTCACAGCCTATGAAATGAGGATAGGAGAGGCAAACACAGTCAAGAGAGAAGCAACCTTAAAAGTAGTAAAATCTGCAAAACAAGAAGCTTCTGTGCTCGATTCTAAGGAGACTGATGGTGAAGAAGCAAATTTTGTCAGAAGACTGAAGAGAGGATCAGGTAAGTATAAAGAAAAACTTCCATTCAAATGTTTTAGTTGTGGCAAGGTAGGACACTTCACTGCAAAATGTCCATTCAATAAGAAGGACAACGTCAAGCAAGTTGAAAATGTCAAAAAGGTAAAACCGCATTATGCTAAGAAGAAAAACTTCTTCAAGAACCAAAAGGGGTTATATATAAAAGAAGAAAGTGACTCAGTAGGAGAAAGTAACAGTGACAGCTATGACGATGAGAATGACTATGCCTTTCTAGCTGAGGGAAATGAGTTCCTATTTATGGCAGAAGAAATCACCTCTTTGAATCAAGAACAAAATGAAGATGAACATTGTGATGAAGGAGAAGAAGGTGAGATTGATCTTGAATGTGGAATGGTGTGTGCTCTTGAAGAAATCAAAAATCTAAGAAAAGAAAACTCAACGCAGAAGAGGCATGAGAAGGAGCTTGAAAAGGCTAATCAAATGATTGTGATGCTAAAAATTCAAGTTGAGGAAGCCAACAGAATAGAAGTCGTCAAAATGGATCTCCACTCAAAATCCAAGGAATGCATGACACTTGAAGCAGAAGTAGTATCCTTGAGGAAAGAACTTGAGAAGGCAAGAGACCATATGAGCAAAAGCTTAAAATTGACGAAAGGATCAGAAGCTCTTAGTGAACTAATCAGTGCACAAAAGCCTTCAAATGAAAAGTCAGGTCTTGGATATGATAAAGAAAAAGGATCCTCAGCGTGTACATCAATGAACTTGTATGATAACTTCAAGAAAGGAGGAGAAGCAAAAGCTATGAACAGCAAAGAAGCGATGAAGGCAAAAACCAAAAAGGACATAAAGACTAATACAAGGAAAGATGCAGAAAGATACTTCAAAGTGATTGAAAAAGCAGAAAGGTAAAAGTTTTCGGTATACTACACCAGAGAACCATATGACCAGGTACGCTCCTTCCTTTTATGGTTATTGTTTTAGCTGTAATCAATTTGATCATAGGGCTGTTGATTGTAGAGTCTTTCCTACTAAAAGATTTAATTTTGCTAGTAGAAATTCATTTGCTCCTTTGATAGATTCAAATTTAATATGTTACAATTGCAATAATTCTAGACATAGAGCTAAGTATTGTAGAGCTAACATTGCATTGACAAGAAAAGTACAGCTTAGGCAAAGGCAGGTTTTAAAATGAAAATAGAGTTTCAAAGGCTACTTTTAAAGAGAAGAGAAAGACAAATGAAAGACCCAAAAAGATATGGAAGGTGTGTAATGTCCCCTTTCTAACATTCATAGCATGATGTTATCGTTAGCCTATTTCCCTATGGTCCCATAGGCTAACCAGGACATTAAAGGGACTTAGAGGCCATTTGGCCTAGACAGTTTCAGTTGCATATCTTTTTGAGGGGTTTTGTGGCAGTTTGGGGCATACTTACTATTTATAGTAAGTCGTGAATGGACATGACTAGACATCTAGGGGCAGTGACATGTCGATGGTAATTGTTTAAAATCGACAGGAAGATGTATTTATCATTGATATGATTTGTTGGGCATTAATGAAGTTATTTTATAAAGTTAAATTTAAATATTTAACTTTATTAATACATATTTTATAGTTTGTGGGAATTATTTAAATAAAAGAATCCCCTTTATTTTATAATACATCGGATACATAAGTTACATAAAGGAGTTATGTTTTATCCCACATTGGCAAAACGAAAGAATGGACTCTTGTGAGAACTCTATAAAAGAAATAGAAGAGCTTCCATTTAGGAGTTTTTTTGGAAGAGATTAATGTTATGCTGTTGGATTTCCTGGAAATCTGATTTTTGAGCTTGGAGGACGAAATCCCTCTTTGCTAGCATTCTTTTCGCTGTTAAAAGACACAGTCAGGGGGATTGATGGTGTTTTCATTCAGGGAACACATTGGGCATATTGGATTTGCATTAAAGGGTAGAATAGTGTTTTTTGCTACAGTGCACATGAATAGTGTTTTGCTACATTGCACGTGAATAGTGTTTTGCTACAGTGTTGTGAATAGTCCTGCTATAGTGTGTGAACAGTGTTTGCATCAAGTTTACTTGTTTATTCTTGCTGATTAGAGGTCTGGAACGCTGCCATTTCATCTATAGATCACTACAGCACTAATTTCCAAGTTTCTTCTATCAAATTTTCATATCTAAGCATTGTAATTTTTGAATACAAATTTGAATATTTGTTGCAGCGCATAAGGCAATTGTATGTGCACATTTATATTACCAATTAGCGTTTAACATCAAATAAGGAGTTTCAGGTTTTGCATGTATTGTTGTATGTTTGTCAAGTGTTTGACAAAATGCCATGTTAATCATTAAGCGATTTAATTGATATGACATAGTAGTTCGCAAGTTTCTTTCATTGGAAAAATAGGGGTGGTTATTACAAGGTGAAAGATCAATCCTTGATTGCTCAAACGGCATTCCATGCCAAAGAGCAAAACTTGTAGGTCATAGACAACGGTTGTTCAAAGCATATGATTGGAGACGAGCAAATTCACCAATTTAAGCACATACAAGGAAGGAACTGTCAGTCTGGGTGATAACACTGCAGTCAGAATAAGAGGCAAAGGAACCTTGCACATAGATAGCAAGCTTCCTACACATGATGTCATGTATGTTAAAGGACTTAAACATAATCTTTTAAGTGTAAGTCAGATGTGTGATAATGGTTATGAAGTCACATTTAATGTTGAAGGTTGTAAACTGAAAAGCGCTGAAAATACTGTTGCACAAGAAAGAAGAACTGAAAGCAACATATACAACCTAATTGAAGAAAATGATGCAAGTTGCCTCATGGAAAAAGTTGATGAGTTGGTTATGGCATAAAAAAATGGGTCACGTCAACTTCGACAATCTAGTCAAAGTAAGTTCTAACAAGTGTGTTAGACATATGCCCAAAATTGTCAAACCTGCAGACGTCACATGCAGAGCGTGCCAACTAAGAAAGCAAACAAGGGTCAGATTTGAAACAAAAGAATATATGACCTCAAAACTCCTACAAGTAGTTCATACAGATTTATGTGGTCCTACTAGGACAAAAAGATCTAGAGGCGTATACTACTTTATGCTATTTGTAGATGACTTCTCGAGGATGACATGGGTAACTTTCTTTAAAGATAAATCACAAGCCTTTGAGAGATTCAAGATCTTCAGGGCCATGGTTGAGAATGAAATGAAAAGAAAAATCAAATAACTAAGATCAGACGAAGGTGGAGAATTCACCTCCAATGAGTTTATAGAATATTGTGAGAAGCATGGGATTAAGAGATAGTACTCTACTGCACGAATTCCACAGCAAAATAGAGTTCTAGAAAGAAAAAACAGAACTGTGAAAGAGATGGCCAAAACAATGCTGAAAGAAACAACTTCCTAATGGATATTGAAAAGAGGCAGTTCAAACAGTGGTATATATCCTAAACAAAGTTCAACTTAGGGTACAGAGTGATAAAACCCCATACAAACTGTGGTTTGAAAAACTTGCATCCGTAAAATATTTCAGAGTGTTTGGAAGCAAGTGCTACATTAGAAGAAAAGAGGCCAAACTGGGAAGCTTCGAGTCAAGATGTGATGAACAAATTTTTTTTGGATACTCCACTCACAGCAAACCCTATGTGTGTTACAGCAGACGGCTACATAAAATAGTTGAAAGCATCAACGTCAAGGTAGAAGAAGGATTCAAACAAGTTGAGCCTAGTGAAGAAATTAGAATTGAAGAATCAAAAGGAGCAGAAAATGAAGTAGAAGATAGTGAAGAGGAAGAAAAGAGTAAAAAGGCACCTATAAGGTTTGTTCAAAAAGAACATCCCAAGGAGCAAATAATTGGCAACAAAGATGAGGGTGTTCAGACTAGGAGAAGAGTTGTAATAAACAAGGAGTAAGTAAACTTTGTTATACTTTCAGAAATTGAGCCTAAGACCTTCAATGAAGCTAGCAAAGATGAAAACTGGCTAACAGCCATGGAAGAACTCAACGAAATTGAAAAGAATAAAACTTGGGAATTAGTTCCTAGACCCTTGAACAAGAATTTAATAGGAACTAAGTGGGTTTACAGAAACAAACTCAATGAAGATGGAGCAGTCAAAAGAAACAAAGCTAGGCTGGTGTACAAAGAATATGCACAAGTAGAAAGCATAGATTTCGAAGAAACATTTGCTCCTGTGGCAAGACTGGAAGCTATTAGAATGTTCTTGGCATTCTTTGTTCACAAGAAATTCAAAGTATATCAAATGGATGTGAAGTCAGCATTCCTAAATGGAAACTTAGAAGAGGAAGTGTACATTGAATAACCAAAAGGATTTTAGTTAGCAGAGGAAGAAAATTATGTGTGCAAACTGAAGAAAGCTTTGTATGGTCTGAAACAAGCACCTAGAATATGGTATTCACGATTGGATCAATACCTGCAACGACAAGGTTTCAAAAAAAAATGCACAAACAGCAATCTATACTTTAAATCAGAGGGTGAGCATATGCTGATTGTTGTATATGTGGATGATATTATCTTTAGAGGTGGTGATAGTAACATGTGCAAAAAAATTGTCATGCAAATGCAAAATGAGTTTGAAATGTCAATGCTGGGAGAACTCTCCTTCCTCAGTTTACAAATTACACAAACTAATGAAGGGATATTCATATCTCAAGCAAAATACGCGAAGATGCTCAAGAAATTTGGAATGGAGGACAGCAAACCAGTTGGTACTCCCATGATGACTGACTACAAGCTAAACAAGAAAGACGAGTCTCCTGATGTAAATAATACGCTGTATAAATCAATGATTGGCACCCTGTTGTATCTAACAGCATCAAGACCAGACATCATGCAAGCAGTATGCATGGTTGCACGGTTTCAAGCAGCCCTCAAAGAATCACATGTTAATGTTGTAAAAAGAATTTTCAAGTACATCAAGAGCACAATTGCCTATGGGTTGTGGTACCCAACTAGCGAGGATCTTACTTTGGTTGCATCTACTGATGTTGATTGGGCAAGTGTGGATGACAGAAAAAGCACAAGTCGTGGTGAATTCTTTCTAGGTAACAGACTTGTGTCTTGGCTAAGCAAGAAGCAAGAATCGATTACACTCTCTACAGTAGAAGCAAAGTATGTCGCAACAGCAGCTTGCTGCACTCAAGTCTTATGGATGAAGCAAACTCTCAAGGACATAAAAGTAGAATATCAAGCACCTATATTTATTGTGATAATTCAAATGCCATAAATCTATTCAAGAATCCATTGATGCATTCCAGAACCAAACATATCTCCATAAATTATCATTTTTTGAGAGAAAAGGCAGCAAGCCAGGAGGTCACAATGGAATGTGCCAACCAAGGATCAGATTGCAAATATCTTTACCAAGCCTCTTCCCAAGGAGCAATTCGAGTATCTAAGAGAGAAGTTGGGAGTTGTAGCTCCCACCCCATATCACTAGCCTCTTGTGATAGGTTAGAAGTCTAAGAGGAGCATTGCAGGCAATTTATTAAACCCCTGGATTAAGAGTGAAGGCAATCTGCTATGTACCTTACACATCATTTGTCATCTGATGTTAAAGAACAGACTAAGGTATGTTGGATCTAGATTTCTATTCTCATCTATGTGAGAAATATATCTATTGTTGATTGGTCTTTCAAACCAATGCTATATCCAGGATCGGTTGAAGCATATGAAAACCCGGAGAATCATAAAAATAGATCAAGTCGGTGTGCATTATCCAAGGGGGAGTCTTTTTTTCATAATGCTCTATCCAGACAGGTCCAAGGATCAAAACAGCTCAGCAGTAGTGTCTTATTCGTTTAGCAAACACTCTTTGACATTAATGTCAAATGGGGAGAAATCAAAATAAGAGCAAGCAAGCAGAATGAGAAGGGACTTTTGAGGATGTTTTTTCTCATTGAAGATGTTTTTCCATCAATGACAAAGGGGGAGATTGTTGAAAATTTGAGCAAGGAGACAGTTGACAGTTTTGATATCATGATACAGAAAGAAGTCTGAGGACTGAACAGTTATCATTTTTATCTAGGGCAGCATGGAATTGTCATTGATGTCAAAGGTTAATGTCCTTGATGTCAATGAGATTGAAACTAATCATGCATTAATGTCAAAGGTTGAATTGCGCAGACTTGTGGAGTAAATCGCGTTTGTGAAGTGCTCTTATTTAAAGAGGCAATCAGGATAAGTCAAGAAGCATGGAAAACCCGAAATAGTCTTGAAGAATTCCTTCAAAGGAATTCTTTCGGAAAGAATGGCAAGGACAACTCTTTCGGAAAGAATGGCAAGGACAACTCTTTCGGAAAAATTGTCAAGTCCTTCTCGGGCAAGTGGACTTTTTCAAACAGTCCGAAGGGTATATTTTGAACGTTGCAAAGGGCATGTGGACACTTGCAGAAAAGAGGAAGGGTAGATTGCAAAAAGTCCGAAGGGTATCTTTTAAACGTTGCAAAGGGCATGTGGACATTTGTAGAAAAGCCGAAGGGTAGATTGCAAAAAGTCCGAAAGGTATCTTTTAAACGTTGCAAAGGGCATGTGAACACTTGTAGAAAAGTCGAAGGGTAGATTGCAAAAAGTCCGAAAGGTATCTTTTAAACGTCGCAAAGGGCATGTGGACACTTGCAGAAAAGCCGAAGAAATGACGCGGAAAAAAAGTCCGAAGAAATGCCTCGCGGACAAAAAGTCTGAAGAAATGACGTGGAAAAAAAGTCCAAAGAAATGCCTCACGGACAAAAAGTCCGAAGAAAAGATTTCCAAAGGACATCTATTAGAAAACCAATGGCGAATTCTTCCGGAGAAATTGGAAGACACTTTGAGATGAAATGAACTCGGACAAAAAGTCAGCGGAAATTGTCCCGAAGACACAAAGGCCCACAACAATTTGCATAAAGGAACTTTACGAAGGAATTAAATCAAGGTTAAAAGACGAGCAAGTCTTGAAGGATCAACGTTGCAAGGAACGTTAAAAAAATGCTGAAAAAAATAAGATCACGACAACATCCCGAAGTTTAACGCTCAATACAAAGGGTAAAGATTGAGCATATCGAAGATAATCGAAAGGAGCGGAAGCGAATCCATGATATAGAAAGCAGCAAGATGCAAAAAGGGAAGAAAAGAAGCTCAATGGTTAATGGCAAAGCAAGTATTAAAACTAATGCTGCTTTAAAAGATCAACGGCTCATGTTTGATCGATGCATTAGATCCAATGGTGCGAAGCAAACTCAGATGATCCTCCGAGTGCACGCACATTTGACAAATGTCAAAAGGTCATAAGGAAAGATCCAAAAAAGAAAAGAACGTGAACTTGGTGCAACGAAAGATTTAAAAAACCAGCAACCAATGTCTTCTAACTGTCTATAAATGAACAACTGGAACTGGTGATGTACTCGATATATCTTCACGGAGCTTGAGATAATTCAATCAAAGTGATCGAGGAAGCGGCGCAGTTAAGTAAAAGTGTAGATGCCAAAGATAGTAAAGGCATTTGAACGTTGCCGTTTAAAGCATGAATCGAGACACGAAGTCAAAATAACATTGAATGCAGATCAGAAGTGATCAAAGAAGCGACACAATTAAGTAGAAGGGCAGATGCCAAAGATAGTAAAGGCATTTAAATGTTGCCATTTGAAGCATGAATCGAGACACGAAGTCAAAGTCACATTGAATGCAGATCAGAAGTGATCAAAGAAGTGATGCAGTTAAGTAAAGTATAAGTGCAGATGCCAAAGATAGTAAAGAAATTTGAACGTTGCCGAGTGAAGCATGAATCGAGACACAAAGTCAAAGTCACATTGAATGCAAATCAAAAGCTTGAACCGGTTAAGTACAGTTGAAGTGTGAACACTTTACAAATCAAAAACCCTAACATGCATCTGCCTATATATACTACAAACAGATGATTTGAATATTGTTGTCTTTTTACTGCTGCTGTGATAATAATAAGAGTGTTAACTCAAAATTTTCAAGTGAGGACATATGCAGACAACGTAAAAAAGGCAAAGAAAATAAGGTGTGTCAAAGTAGAAGATATCCAGACACAAAGAGATAAAGGTAGATAAGCCGAGAAGGCACACAACAAAGGTGCAATTACAGACTAGACTTATAACAGAAAAGTGAACAAGATTCATTCTGAATCTCTTCTTTATTTTGAAGTTGCAGCTTCATTTCTGTGATAAGTTGGTGCCATCAGAAAAACTAAGTGCTCAATTAGGAAGTTGACGCTTCCTTAGAGTGGGTACTCTTGAATGTAACAAGTGAGGTTTGTCTGTGAGACTTCTTTTCTGTGAGGCTGGATTAGAACAGTAGCTTCTAGCAACTTTTCTCACCGTGGTTTTTTCCTTTGGGTTTCCACGTAAAAATCTGGTGTTGAGCATTTTTGTGTGTGTGAGATCTTTTTTATGTTCTTTACTTTGCATATACTTTAAGTATCTTGTTTAAAATTTTTAAGAACGAGGTTTTAGCTCATCTACTGATTCACCCCCCTCTCAGTAGATAGTGTGTTCAACAATAGGTATCAGAGCCCAGGTTCCTTGGGAGAAGCTTAATCAGCTCAAGTAGAACATGGTTGGTGAACACAATGGCCTACCAAGAAGGATCTTCATCAAACAAGGCTCCTCTGTTCGATGAATCTATGCTTTTTGGAGCATAAGACTGGAAGCATATTTGTCTTCCCTATGGTTTGATGTATGGATGTCAATGGTAAATGGCTACACAGCTCCTATTGTAACTCATGTTAATTAGGCAGCCAAAAAGACTTATGAAAACAATTCCAAAGCTAAGAATGTTATTCTTTGTGGGTTGTCAAACTCTGAGTTTGTCAAAGTTATGCACTGTCAGAGTGCAAAAGACATCTGGAATAAGTTTAAAAGTATCTATGAAGGAGATGTTAAAATGAAATAGGCCACGCTGCAAACGCACAAAGGACAGTTGGAAAGCCTAAAAATGAATGAAGAAGAGAAGATAGCTGACTACCTCCTCAAGATAGATGAGATAGTCAATGCCATAAGAGGACTTGAAGAAACAATAGAAGAATTGACTATTGTCAAGAAGGTTCTAAGATCCCTTCCATTAAGATATGACTCCAAAATTTCGGCCATTGAAGAAGCGAGAGATTTGGACAAGCTTACCATGGATGAACTACATGGAACGTTCACAGCCTATGAAATGAGGATAGGAGAGGCAAACACAGTCAAGAGAGAAGCAACCTTCAAAGTAGTAAAATCTGCAAAACAAGAAGCTTATGTGCTCGATTCTAAGGAGACTGATGGTGAAGAAGCAAATTTTGTCAGAAGACTGAAGAGAGGATCAGGTAAGTATAAAGAAAAACTTCCATTCAAGTGTTTTAGTTGTGGCAAGGTAGGACACTTCACTGCAAAATGTCCATTCAATAAGGACAACGTCAAGCAAGTTGAAAATGTCAAAAAGGTAAAACCGCATTATGCTAAGAAGAAAAACTTCTTCAAGAACCAAAAGGGGTTATATATAAAAGAAGAAAGTGACTCAGTAGGAGAAAGTAACAGTGACAGCTATGACGATGAGAATGACTATGCCTTTCTAGCTGAGGGAAATGAGTTCCTATTTATGGCAGAAGAAATCACCTCTTTGAATCAAGAACAAAATGAAGATGAACATTGTGATGAAGGAGAAGAAGGTGAGATTGATCTTGAATGTGGAATGGTGTGTGCTCTTGAAGAAATCAAAAATCTAAGAAAAGAAAACTCAACGCAGAAGAGGCATGAGAAGGAGCTTGAAAAGGCTAATCAAATGATTGTGATGCTAAAAATTCAAGTTGAGGAAGCCAACAGAATAGAAGTCGTCAAAATGGATCTCCACTCAAAATCCAAGGAATGCATGACACTTGAAGCAGAAGTAGTATCCTTGAGGAAAGAACTTGAGAAGGCAAGAGACCATATGAGCAAAAGCTTAAAATTGACGAAAGGATCAGAAGCTCTTAGTGAACTAATCAGTGCACAAAAGCCTTCAAATGAAAAGTCAGGTCTTGGATATGATAAAGAAAAAGGATCCTCAGCGTGTACATCAATGAACTTGTATGATAACTTCAAGAAAGGAGGAGAAGCAAAAGCTATGAACAGCAAAGAAGCGATGAAGGCAAAAACCAAAAAGGACATAAAGACTAATACAAGGAAAGATGCAGAAAGATACTTCAAAGTGGCAAACCTGAAAAAGCAGAAAGGTAAAAGTTTTCGGTATACTGCACTAGAGAACGATATGACTAGGTACGCTCCTTTCCCAACTGTAAATTAAATCAAATATGTTGATTCCAAATTTATTATGGCAACCCTAACCTAAAATAGCTTGGAAAAGCAAAAGACTAAATTTTCCCCTGAAACCCTAGTTGTAGATGTCTCCTGAACAATACAGCAAGCTTATACTAGGTACGATAGACCTCTGTATGGTACGACATTAATTATAGAGGGCATAAATGATGACGTCAGTCGTGATAAACCCTAGGAAGAGGGTCAAATTGATTGAAAAGTGAAATGCCCAACTATGGAAGTGGAATGTTGCACCCTTAATGGAAGAAAACCCAAACACCAAGGGTGGGTGTGTGACGTCACTGTAGAACGGGTATATTAGGTTGTACGACAGCCTTGGAAAGGAACAATAGGTGTATGGCAGCCCTGGAGGTTGTACGACAGCCTTGTAACGGAACAACAAGGGTATGGCAGTCCTGGAGGTTGTACGACAGCCTTGGAAAGGAACAACAGGTGTATGGCAGTCCTGGTTGGGTGACGCCAAGGATTGGAAAAACCTCAAGGGGTGACACCAAGTTGAAATATTGATGCCAATGTTGTAAGTGGCTGCAATCCTTGAAGTTTTGATCTTCAACTAAGAACAATGCTGAAATTGTAACTTTGAACCTGATATAGAGCATAGATGTAATCCCTGGATGGAATCACCTATTGGATATGAGGGTTTTCGTCCTCAGTGCCGTTCACTAGAGGGTTTTCATCCTCTATATTGGAAAGTTGAACAATTGTTGCTCAAGCTCTAAAAAAGAGTTTTTGATTTTGTTCGAATGAATGAATTCCCATTTCTCTCCATCCAACCCCTTTTAATTATTACCTTTTCCACCAAAACCCTAAAAAACATGATTTATCTTCTATTTTGAAGTTGTCATGCTTTTATTCTAATAAATCTATCTTTATCATTGCTTTTGGCTCGATTTATAATCAATATTTTATGGCCCACTTTAATAATAATGATGAAGTGTCATTTTTCCATGTTATTAATTAAAATGACTTTAGGACAACTTAAAACATTAATATTAAATTATTTCATTATAATTATTTCGAAAAAGGGACATGACATTTGTATTGATTCCATTACCACCATTTGTTAGTGTCACAATGCTCTACTTTGTCTTATGTAATTTAGTTTCTTGGATCTCTTTCCTTGAACTTTAGTTTGTTAAGGTTTGTATCCTCGAGTCCCATTGACCTACTTTTGGTCATCCATGGACATTAATATAATTTTTTTCTTTCTTTCTTTCTTTGATCATGCAATAGAAAAAAATTTAAATCATGCAACCAAATGAGATTTATGTGTAATGTAAAGGTTTAAAGGTGGTCCTGGACTTAAAAATCTCAAATATGGTGTTTTGAAAGCAATCAAGTAACATATGGAAGGTTTTAGGGGAAATTAATATTTATAGAAGCTTGCCCACACATAAATAGCAACAGGGAAATATCCCTTTTTCAATGTAGTTTACAGTAGAATTCTAGTTTAAGTTAAAGGATCTACTTTCTTGAGATCCATTTGGAGAGCGTGGGAAATGTTTGAGCCTAACACTTTGCATTGGTCTTTACACCTAATGGTAAATTTTCCTTTCCATTTATAAAGTTTTTTTGGAGCATATATTATTGCAAAGAACTCAAGAGCCCCCTACTTTAAAGTTAACGAGTAAGGTGTAGCATCCTTTCAAGTAGTTGTCCCCTTCTAATGTTGGGTTATCTAGATCCAACAAATTGAAAGATCGTTTCAAATTCAATAATAGTGATAAGAAAATAAAGAAATAACGTATATTAACGAATGACCAAAGTAGATCAATGGGACTCAACAGTAGTTACAATAGCTAAGACGAGCACTGAAATAAAACTCAAACAACTAAAATAAGTTATTTAAAACTAAATCTAGGAAGCCATATACACAAAAAGATGGGGGTACAAAAACCATTATATACTAATCTACCCTTTATGGGGGAGGGGGGCGGACCACGGCTCGGCATTGTCAAACAAGCTAAGAGAAAGGGGAAGATGGAGAACAAAGCTCTAGTTTGCATCTTAGTCAAGGGTGAAATAAGGATCAACATCCATGTCGATCATCACGAAAGGGCCAATGCACACAATGATAATGTCCTCAAGATAATAGCTTGGGCTAAGATGGCCTATCTGAACAAAGCTAGGAGAGAGGAAGGTACTTCTTACAATGTCTTTCCTAACATCCATGATTGACAATCCTCTAAATGTAGAGAGAAAATAGGTAATGTGCATTTGCCTTTGTAGTTTGGATCCACACCAAGTGCAAGAATTCTACAAAGCCCTTGTGGTTGCCTATGAAGGGGATCCTTGTCTCATAGATTTATCACATTTGTGTTAGTGATTCCAATAACCAATGTGCAGTTGGTCCCTCCGCCCTCCTGCGCCCTCCGCAACCAATGTTTGAAATAGTTGAATGAAGGAAGAAATCGACCTGGTGATCCATTCTATAGTACCAGATGTTTGAGAGTAAAGATTTCTCATATGTAAAGAGATAAACATCTCTATTTGGGATAAAAGGGAAAAGGTAACAAGGGACCCCTCTATTTTTTGTATAAATAATATCTCCCTTAGATCTTTAGTAGATATGACACCTAAAAATAAAGTGCCCCTCTATCTCCACCTCTTAGAGAGAGCGAAGGTGACAAACCCTATCACCCTGCATAATATGGTGATTTGTTTCTACTTGTACCTAGTGATAACATAACCTCAACTAACCAAGGGGGATGCTAAGTTCATGCAGACTACCCGATTTACTGGTAGAAACAAAATAGCAGCTAGCACAACAATATACAAGCAGCTATGTATGCAAATAACAACTGTAAAAATCATAACCAAAACAAGTTAACATAAATATGATCCTACAATAATACCTTTTTCATAACCATAAAATATTGAGTTAAAATATTTCTTTTCGACAGTTTAAGCATAATAGGTATGTATTCAAGTGGAGGGTTTACAGAAGATGATATGAGAAGATCTATCAATGACAAATTTGTTTAGAATTATAGAGAGAGGTAGACAGATCAGTAGACATGGATCTATTCAGAATGGTAGTAAATACCGGTTTCACAGCTCTCCTTTAAGAGGTTGGAGAGAAGGTCTTTCTGAATGCTATGATTTGAATGAATGGCCTATTTCTGATTGGTTGAAAGAAAAAAAATCTTGTTCTGCTGCTTGGTGTTGGTTCCCACGATAAAATGCCCTTACCCCCACCCTCACCCATGATCATTGGAGGGGCTCCACTTTTCACGAAGATAAGAAATTTCAAGAATATGATGATATAACTGCTCATGTGACCTTAGACAAGATGATCTGGTTCATACTATGGAGGATACTTAACCTGCAGTTCATATTGATATCTCAGATACACAAAGTCAAGATTGTGCATCCAATTTTACGGTCAATGCTGGATCTTAGTATTTCTGTGCATGTGCCTTCAGGGGAAAAGAAGCATCCTTCACAGGTTCAGAATGCAGATTGTAGACAGAATTTTCAGACCTAAGACCAGCTACATGATTCTTATCTTCAAGAAGTTAACATTTAAGTGAACTGTTTTCACGGATCTCACTTTATCTTAGCTTTTCAAAGCGTTGTGTAATTTTTTTCAAAGACTATTAAATGTATCAGTTTTTTATATTTAAGAAACTTTTGTGCCTGGAATGGGTATAGTTTTGTGCAATAAATACCTTTATGAATTTAAGGAAAAAACCCAGGAATTAAAATCAGTTTTACTTTATTGAACTACTTACCTTTCATTGTAGTGTTTGTCTGACACACCAAACATGGGACTGCTTGGCTCTAAAGGAGAATCACAAGAATCATTGTCTGCCGAATCGCTCTCTACAGCTCCTGAAAAATGATGCATAATAAGAGCTCTTACAGAGAATGGTATTAACTGGCCAGGAGAGCGCATGACATCAACCAGTAACTCAGTGGAATTTAGTCCAACCAATAGCGACATATGCCTATCAGGGTCTGCCTGAAGAATCACCTTCTCATATACATGTAGGCCCTGAATGTACAGGATTTGCACATCAATAAGAAGAGAAGCAATAACTATGTAGAAATTACCAGACAATATTGTCAGCCAATCCTCAATTTAAATACCTTGCATAAAACTCATACACAGAAGCTCATCTGATTCAAAACAAAACTAGTATTTCTGATGTCTCTTCGCACAATTCGCTTCAAGCCACAAGATATGTAGAATACTCTTGTAAACGCAACTTTATATAACACTGAAATGATAACACCTACATTATATGATCTTGATTATACACACACATTAAAAAATTAAGGACTCCACTGCAAACATGGCTGTACGCTCCCCCCTTCCCTAGCTCCACCCAACCTCAATGGACATGCTTCCTAAGGATCCCTACTACATTCTTCTCAAGACTTACCTTGGGCAAGCTTCTCGGGGATCATTCTGTGCAGGCATTCCTGGCGACTACCTACTCTTGCCAAAATAGGCATGTTTGTCAAGGATGCCTATTAAACACATACATATCAAAATAATAAATTCAATTAACACAATAATAATATCAAATTTTAAAAAGACTTATGAGATAGTATCAAAATACATGCTTCTATTTACCATAGAATTAGTGGATACAATAATTACGAAACAATAATCATACAGGGTTTACAATAGTTTAAACTTTGAAGTATTAGTAATTGTGCATACATAGCTACATTCATATGCGTATAGCTACATTCATATGTACGCATGTATGATAAAGTTAATTTTACAAGAAGATTTGAATAGTTTCACTCAATCCTCAGAAAAACTATCCTTGCCATTAAGTGAATGGATCATGGAAGATGAGTGAGCAGAATCACAGTGGTCTGCTTGATCTGTATAGGCACCAAATAATGAAGTTTATATTGAATCAGTAAGGTCTCAAGTTTGAAACTAACATTAAATATGCCTTACTGTCAGTCCTTTGAACCCAACAAAATCTCAAAAAACAACCATGTGATGTTTTCATTACCTAAGGAGACTGTTAATTTCCTGAATTTAAGCTTGAATATTTATTTCTCAATGACATGTCCTTCTTCTATCTATTATTCAAAGGTGGATTTTTATGGAAGTAACTATGCATTCTCAAGGCAGAGTGCATGCATTACAAACTCAATATATACCCAGCATGATAGTTCCATGGTGATTACAAATAATACACTGAAAATGCATTTGAGAATTTTTCTGACAGATCAAGAAAGCATTTGTGGTACACTGCTTTATTTTGTCTTTTGTAATTTTATTCCTCTTTTTAGCTTCTAGGATTCTCTCTTCCTAGAACTTTCTATTGTTAACTGTTGTGTCCTCGAGTCCCATTGACCTACTATTGGTCATCCATGGACATTAATATAATTTCTTTTTTTCTTTCTTTCTCTGTCACTGCCTCGTAGGAAAAGAGTTCAAGTACAGATGAAGTGTAAGAGACATAGCAAACACAGTCGAGAGCTTTTTTGAGATCATCCTCTCCATTCGAAGGCAGTGAATTTAGACTCGGTGAGTCCTGGCGAGGACTCGCCAAACCGAGACCGAGTCCGTCTCTGCAAGGAATCACCGAGTCTTTTGCAGACTTGGCCAAGTCCTTAGATGAGTCTGGCCAGACTCACGAATCTGATCAGACTCGCGAGTCCCATCCCTGGACTCGCCGAGTCCTTGCCCTTTTTTAATGATTTTTTAAAATTTGCCAAGTCTTGCCAAGTCTGAGTCCGAGCCAAAAATAGGCTTGGCAAGTCTTTGCCCAGTCCAAATCTTGTTTCTATGTTCAAAGGTGATTCATGGTTTCAAAAATAAGTTCCACTTTACAAACACATCAATGCCCTTGTTATGTGGGCATGTTATAGGAGTTCATCTCTGCTCTGGCTGAAGAGGCAGAGCAACTTAGCTACAATGTGATGTCAAAGACTCAAAATGTTTGCCAACTGCACAGGAATATACTAAGCTTGTTTCAAGCGTGGAGTAAATGCTACTCAACACTCAACAAAATGGCCTTTCCTGACCTGGAATGAGTGCACTGATATATATCACAATAACGTGCAAGATATCAGATGAGCTCAAACTTGAAAGCATTTGAGTCATCAAGATCAAAATGACAGACTTGACGTGATTGACAGGACGAAAATGCTGACAGGTTCAGTATGACTGAAGTGGGAGCTAACATCATGTATAAGATTGAAATTTTAAGATCTGTCACAAGTTTAATAATTTGCTACTTTCACTAAACCCAAATACATGAGAACAGGTGGTATGCCATGGGGAGCACAGACAGATACGAAAGCAAACGGAGAACTTTTGAACCAGTAGCAATTAAGCAGAATGAGTACTTACTACTCACAACAAGGAGATAGATGAAAGAAAAATCTCCTAATATCCCTAAGGATTTCATTAGAATACTAATTAAAAATATATATATTGCAATTATAAGGTTTTGTACCATCTATGGTTTTTTCTCGCATCATTAGTAAGATATACAAGTTGACTAAAGCTGAGATGATTGATTTCTGGATATGGTAATTGAAATAATAACTCTAGTATTAACTGTAAGCCGTTGCAAATGTATAGCTCCAGCTAAGAGTAAGTTTCATCACGTACATAGAAAGTCTTAATCCAAGGATACAACTCTGATGTGGAGTATTGATGCAAGAGCATCCATGTAAAGATGGCAATCTTGCATTGCCAAAAACATGTTAGTCAATTCAATAAGCATTGATCTTGATGTGGCGGTTGAATTTGTTTTTGAATCTCGAAAAGGTCCTCATTCTTGAAATAAGGCCCATGAGGCATGGTTAAGGTTCAGGAGTTCTATGAACATCCAAGTCAAACAAACGGCACTTCCAACATGTGTTTTTACTCCCTAACGTGTGTGCATCCTCAAATTTCATGGTTAAATCGTTTAGTGAAGAAAAGTCACTTTTTTCAATTCTAAGCCATTTTTTGGAGCAACATGCTCATTGGGAGCTTTGGAAATGTTTCGTAATGAGTGATATGGTTCTCTAGGGCTGTCATGATGCCTATAATGTGACCCATGCTTAAAAATTTGAGAAGACACTCCTAAAGATTAAAAAAAACTTATGCTCTTGTTGGGTGTTGGTTTTAGAGTTGAAGCATGAAATAAAATTAAAAATGTGGCAGACATTAGAATGAGATCCGCAGCTTGTTTGGAAGGCAAATCGACAGCCATAAATGCACAAAGAAAGAGAAACTTGGACTGCTGTGGAAACGAAGATGGTTTCTTGGTACTAGAGGGAAAACATGCATTTTTTGGCAAGAAGAAAAAGATAAATATCGTGGAAGGGATAGAAGTAGAACCACAGAGAAGATGAATGGAAAACGTCCCTACAGGACCCAATAACACTCAACAAATCGGATCCATGTTTCGAACACCAACAGAAAAGAAGAAACACCAAAAAGAAGAGGAAAATGATGTTTTCTTTTGGGCTTGGAAGGTAGCGTGAAGGTTGGAGAGTTTGAGGCAGTCTCATAGAGCGCCCAAGGTACCAAAAGAAAGGTTTTGGCATGGGGATTGTGAATCCATTGCGAAATTTGAGGTTCAGTCATCCTCCTATGCATGTAGGCATGATTTAGGTAAACAGAACAAATATAGAATTTGGAGAGGTTCCAGGAGAAACAGAGCGCATATTTCATGATTTTTTCATTGTATTGAAGAACCCACCTTAAAATTTAGAACAGCAATCTGTTTCATATGAAATTTTAATGGTTCAATTTGAGACTAAGTGTTTGAAAAAATGCCAAATTCATATTTTTTTGAGCTCTAGTTTTATGTGAGGGCTGAGAAGAATTGTTTATAGATTGATTTGATCATTGAATGCATACAGAACATCAGTGGGACCATCTTAGCACTTTTTAATTGTGTTTAATTCATTTTAAGCTCAATCGCATCTACACCACCAACAATTGTAATGGTGTGACATCTTGTAATCCCCTTTGCAATATTATTTGCGGTACAACAAGCCATCCGGCATGGGGGGGTTTCCAGGGGGGCTCTGTAATCCCCTTGGCAAAATTTTGGCGTCCGTACAAGCGGTTTTTTTAGCGCTTGTACAATGCAGTATGGTTGTACGACATGGGACCCAGTCGCTGTACCATTTCATGCGGTTTCCAAAACACATTTCTGGAATCTTCTTTGTTTTTCTTATTAAAAGGGTACAACCCTGTTATTGGGATGTACAAAAAAATCATTCATATCCAATAAAAAGAGAGCTGCCATTGTCCTGTGTTTTTTCCTGCAAGTTGCAGGTTTTCCCCTTAATATCTTGTGTCCTATTTTTGTTTATTTTATTACTGTAGTACATTAAAATTCGTCTCTTATTCCTAACACATTGAATGCATACAGAACACCAGTGGGACCATCTTAGCACTTTTAAAATGTGTTTACTTCATTTTAAGCTCAATTGCATGCTTTCAGACAGGTGGAACAGTCCATGTTTGTGAGGAAAGAGTGAATTTGGTTTCCTGATGCAAGCTGCCATTAACTTGACCCCATATCCTTGACTGTATCATTTGGTATCAAAGTTGGTTACAACTGTAGGAGGAGGAAGAAACGGAGAAGGAAGAAAGCTGTTGGTAATGAAGATTGCTGAGAAGAACATGCAGACAGAACGCCGAATATGAAGCAGTTTATGTGAGGAGAGAAGAGTGAAGTATGAAGAGTTGTTCTTCACTTTAGTAAGTGGGTAAAGAACAAAAAGAGAGAAGGAACTTGTTCTCCAATGGTAAAAGGTGGGTAGAGAGCAAGAATTCAGAGACTGACAGTAAGAAGGAAACATCTTCCAACAAGAGAGTGTTGGTAGAAGGTGTTCACTGTTGACACAGTATAGAGAGTAGTTCTCCATCTTGCATAAGTGGTTAGAGAACCAAAGGTCCAGGGTGATTCCTATGTCAGTGTGTGAGTAAGAGGAGAACAAGAGTGGTCTAGAGGGAAGATAACCTATGCAGGATTGCAATTAGTAGTTTGCAGCAGTGGGTTAGACGTGTGTGTGTGTGAAGTGTTCAAGTTCTAAGAAAACAAAGAGGAAGTTACTGTCCAAGAATTAGATCAGTGTGAGTTGAGTAAAAAAGTTGTGGTAAAGTGTAAAAGTATACAAGAGTTAAATAAGAAGCATGCAGCTCAAGTGGTTGAGTTGAAGATTGTAGTTAGGAGTAGGACAATGCAAGCCCAAGTGGAAGCTGAGGCAAGGAGGAAGAAGAAGGGTGGTTTTATAATGCCCATGACAGAAATTTAAGAGCTGTAGGAAGTGTTAGAAGTTGTGCAAGCCAATTCAGACATCCTGGAAAGGGATATTGCTGATGCAAAGGAGCTAAAAGAAGAAGATGAAGAATAGTGGGTTTCCTTAGAGGAACCAAAGCAGAAATAAGATGAAGAGATTGTGATGGAAACAGCTTTGAAAGCTGAGATGGTGGTCTATGAAGGCCCCTTATTTGACAAAGAAGTATAAAACAATATCTTACTTGAAGAAGAGATGAGGCTGATAGAAAACTATTAGATTCAGCTGTAAAGAAGATAGAAGAAGATATCCTACAGGAAGGAAGAAAGAAAGAAAGAAGAAATTATATTAATGTCCACATATGACCAAATGTAGGTCAATGGGACTCGAGGATACAACATTTAACAATAGAAAGTTCTAGGAAGCTATATACAAAGAGAAACCTAGAAGCCAAATAAAGGAATAGAAGTACATACAACAAAGTAAAGCAATGTGCCACTAACGAAGGTGGCAATGGAACCAATATAGATAGTAACAAAGGGCAAACAAGAGCCCCCAAAAACGTGTCAATTAAACCTAGAATACTTCCATCAAGTATCTTTGTTTGTCCCTGTAGCAAGAGGAGCCATCATCGACAATTGTGAAAAGATCTAATGGTGCTTGTCAAGGAGTACCTAATATCATAGGGGCTAGGCTAGGGGATCCTAGGAGGAAGCCCCTAACATCCAAGGCTGAAGCACTTCCCGTAGTAGAAAAGAAACTCGTAATATGAGTTTGCCATTGTGGTTTGGGGGTGATCGGTACGTAGTAGAGACATGTCACCAGAACCAGGCAAAGCCACGCTAGTAGAAAGGAGTAGAGCCACGATGCATAGGGAGAACATGTTGAGGGATCTACGTAGTTTGAGTAGAAATGTTGTGCTGAGAGAAGCGCCGCCTAATTGATCTAACAATGTTGATGTGTGATGTACTGATGTCCAAAGGGCACTTAGTGTTGCCAATCACCTAGATGGGCTACACGAAAGAGGTGATCAACATGGGGGCTCTAGATCCTCTAGGCTCCTCCAGTAAGGATCTATGTCGAAGGGTGACAGTGTCACGAAGATAAAGAGCCAGGCACTACTGGCCTAGATATCTGAAGAAGGTAGATAGAGTGTTGCTTGAGTCCTTGTAGAGGCAATGATATCTTCCTTGGATCTCATACTAAATGAGGCATCTGAAAATGAAGTGTTCCTTGGTCTCCACCTCCCTGAGGGAACAAAGATGGTAGATTTGGTCCTGACAGAGAATGTGATGATCTGATTCAACCCATAACTGGTGAGAACACACACTCAGCTGGCCAAGGGGAAACCTAAAGTTGTGGGACCAATGGCACTGGAGATAGTGAGGGGAATGAATAATATCGTCCACTATTTGTAAGAAATGCTTGACGTAAAAAGCAAGCTTGGGGTTGAGCAGCTCACAAGTGGATCCAAGTGGCCTCGACATACTGTCTATAGGTGTCCTCACTGGCAACTCTAGTGATGATGTCTTTTGTGAGGCGCCGAGGGGGCATCCAAGGAATACATGAAAGGGGCTAGCCTATCAATAGAGATGCCAATATAAGGTGGAGCAACCTAGTCTCAAAGAACCAACAGTATTGGCGTCTCGTTGGGATCAATTAGGCAATCCTCTCGGAAGAGGAAGTGCTAAGAAGGGATATCTCTTACGATAAGAAGTTGAGTCCCCCAAGGATCTGAGTCTATGGATGTAGAAAGTAAGCCTAAAGATAGTCTCAAGGAGTAGCAATTGGGCAACAAATTCAGCTTGGACAATCTGCTGAGGAATTATTTGTTCTCAAGGCATAGCAACTGGGCAGCAAATTCAACTTAGACGATGTGCTAAGGAATTGTCTGTTTGCAACGAATCATGTGTTGTAACATGAGTGTCTCAACCTTCTCAATATGAACCCAATCAACAGCTCCCAAGCTAGGTTCCCAAACCTCTGAACCATATAAAATTGTAGGTTTGATGATTGTATCAAAGAGGTGTAACATGGAAGGGATGTCCTGGAAGTGGATCTGAAAACACTAGCGCTCCAAAACAGAAAGAGAGGCATACCCCTTGTAAAGGCACAGATGAGAGGCAGACTTTGTGCTAAAGCATGGACTAGAAAATTGGATCCCCACATATGTGTAGGCTTTTGTGATCTATAGAAGTTCCCCTTTGTAGAAAAATTGGAATCTAGCGAGAGAGGGCTTGGAGATATTGAAGATCATGACCTTAGTTTTACTAAGGTTGACCAAAAGCTATTGGAGGTCGCAGAAATGAGCAAAGGTATCAAGTTGTCGTTATAAGAGCTTGACAAAGTGCGAGAGGAGGACAACATCATTGGCAAAAAGAAAGATACCTATAAGCACCTCATGCAAAAGACAACCATCATTCAAAAAGTCAAAAAAATGTGAGAAGTACGAAACTGCCCAATAACTGTCGCATAAAGACTACAAGCAGCAGTAATAAGAAAATCTATGCTATCAATATCTCTCAACTTATAGAAAAGCAAGTATCTTGGAACTAAGTCAAAGGCTTTCTTGAAGTCAACAAATAGAAAAAGACTTTAGAAGACCTATGGCAAGCTTCTTCAATAATAGCTTGGAGCGTAAAGATGTGGTCAATAGTCTAGTAGTCTCTTTTGAAGCTAGCTTGTCCCTTAGCTCTAATATTATTCCTTTCCAACTACTCTAACAATTGCATATCTAACACTGTGGCATAAAGTTTATCAAATGTATGCCCAATCATAATGGTCCTGTAGTTGCTAAGAATAGAGAGATCCCCGAACTTATGAATAGGGTGAATAACATGTTGGGACCAAGACTAAGGGAAACCCGAATACACCACCTTATTAAAGAGTATGGCAAGAGGAAAGGCAAGGTTATCCACACCATATTTGATAAGCTCAGATTTGAGAACTTCACAATTTGCTTCTTTGCCACTGCACAAATTCAAAATAGCTCCCTTGATGGAAGAGGTAGAGAACATAGATAAGGATGGTGGAGGATTAGTAGTAGCGATAGCAAGATGGACTGGAACATCGTAGAGGGAACTTGCATAGGAGACCCATGCTTCGGGGTTGATGTCGAAAACTGTGGTTCTTCTCAGGAGAATAGTATGCCAAAAATTCTTAAGTGGGTGGTTGAGATCAGAAAGGAGTGAAAGTCATCTAGATGTAAGAAATTCCCGTTTCTTATGTCAAAGTAGACAACGGTACTCCCTACAAAGGGTGTAAATGGAGGAATGGTCATGGGTTAGGGAAAATTGAAGTCTATGACGAAGGGATTTACATTCATTATCATACCACCGGTCCATGGGGTAGGTTTTGTGGTGGGTAGGGGATTTGGAGTAATGTATAGAGTGGAAACAAGAGTCAAGGGCAGCGTCCCAAAGGGTTTGACATAAGAACTCATACATGGAATCAGTGGTGAGAAGAGGGAGGGAGTAAAACCCCAACATAAGAAGGGAGAGACAAGCAACATAGTCAATGGTGTAGTCATCATCAAAATGGATTGTGGTATGTTTAGCGTTGGGGGACGAGGTGGAAGAGGAAGGTAGGGGGGAGGGGTGAGACCCAAAATGGAGAGTGAAGTTCAGGGCGACATGGTTAGCAAGGAGCTGAGGCGATATAAGGAAGCCACAAATGTGGAGGATGAGGGATCTCCTGGTGAGAACATAGTCTACGATGCTCACACCACCGCCATGGGGAAAACAAGTGTCTACCATAGTCGGGGAAGTGAGGAAGCCTGTTGAGAATGTGGAGGCTCTGAGATTCACCCAAACGGAGGTGTCTCCCATAAGCCATAACTATAGAAATCTTGTCAGCATAAGCTCTCTGTAAACCAAACTCCTCAAGATCCAACTCATGAAGACATAGCTCATCCTGTGTAGGGTCATGAATAGGTGTTTGGAGGTTCCCCATATGAGCATTAAAATTTCCCCAAAGAATGATATCACCAATAGTAGAGTACCAAGAGATCTCTGCTAGAGGTCGAGGATTGGGTCCCCATCGTCATGAATGGCGAATGGAGATGAGGCAGGGGCAAGTAGCATACAGCTATGAAGACATCTCGAAATGGTGGACGCCCCTAAATTTGTAGCCATATGTATCTAGAGTGGACATCAGAAGCCACGAGTGAAACTTTGGACCTGAGGCTATCCTGAATGAAGCAAGCCACAGCATCTAAACCATGGACACCCCTTGATTTGCAAATCTCATGACGTGAAGCCGAAATCCACGAGTACCCCTTGGTTGGAGGGAGGGGTCATTCGGGCTCTCATAAGTGTCAGTGATGAAGATGAGATCTCGAGAAGCAATAACATCTTGGAAGGTACCTAGATAAGACTGTAAAGTGCCATTGCAGTTCCAAGAAGCAATGGAGATGTCACCATGACCCACTGAGACCGTAGATTGTTGTCATGCTGACGGTCTACGACATGACCACTTGGAGGGGGAGAATCACGAATGACAGCCCTATAGTCTCTGATAACAGCCCACTTGTTCTCCTTCCTGGCAGCTACAACCGGAATACAAGCTTTTCGAAGCTCATCCACCCAGAGTCATGTGAGATCGGCACCTACAGAGATTTTCTACGATAGGGAAAAGGGTTTCTTTTTTGCTTGAAGAGCTTGCAAATGCTCTTCTACAGTTCAGAATTGGATAATATGGGTGTTGTCCGACAAAGTCCAAACTTTGTTAAGGGAGATATCTTTCAAGTCCAAAGATTTACACAAGAATGTGTGACCTGCCTGTAAAGGATCAGCTGGTTTAGGAATACCACGAACATGAAGGTTGAATGCCTTGGTTTGGCGTGTCTTTTCTTTCTTCAATTTTTTCTTGGACGGCCATTTCCACAATTGGAGGTTCTTTCTTCCCCTTAACCACTTGTACCTACAAATTTTGTTCCTCAACCTGATTTTTGATAGATTGTTGTTCATTTATGGTTTCTTTTTAAAGGTGTTTGTGCTGAATGATTATCTATGATTGCTTGTTCTAGATTTTTGAAACCACTTCATTAAGTTGTTGTAGGCATGGAGAATTAGTAGCGGTGGCTTGGGTTTGTTCGAGCTTAGTGATTCTGGCTTGCAAATCAGCAATAATACCATCTTTCTCTTGCAACTGTGTCTAAAACAATGACAAAAGATCTCGGGGATTCGAACCTAAGGTATCGATTCTAGATATCCAGCTACAAATGCTAGCATATTTAAATTTGGGAGTCAATAGCGTGTGATGCCGAGGAGTTTTAAACTCCTGCATTAGAGGGAGCTCCATTGTGTTCACTATATAAGCTTGTAGGTAACTTGGAAGTACAAGACTAGGTTGTAAATTTGTTCCCTAAATCAAGAACTGGAGGATCACTCAGAACATGACCTAGAGGACAAAACAAACACGAGCAGAATAGGGAAAATGCCTCAGGACAAAACATGAGCAAATGAGGTCATGATAGCAATGTGAAAAGACGTCAGAGATGTGAGGAAAGGCAGCAAAGCAAGGAACGAAAGAGCACGAAAGAGGAGAACAAACATAGAGATGCGGGACCTAGACAAGATCAGATGCAAATGCAAAGACGTGCGACCTAGATGCTGAGAAAATTATAGCTTCTTCCCGTAAAGCATTTCTTACGTCCAGGGGTTAGAGGGAAAGTGTGCATGAAGGGAAGAATATGTGAATGGAAAAGACACGAATATAGATGATGGTTGAGGAGGAGAGGACACGTGAAGAAAATATCTGAGGGGAAGAAAATATGAACAAATGCATGACATGTAGAAACAAGCAGATTTGTGAGGAACATATTTGAGAGGAACAAAAGCGAATAGAAAATGTACTCATTTGTTATCTTTCATTTTCATGACAGGAATAGACACGAGCCGTGCTAGGAACAGAGGCGAATAGACACAAACAAACGTGAACTTCAAAGATCCCAACAATGAGAATATTGATGTGTATCCTTCAATCAAAAAAAATTGATGAAACAAATGCTATGATAATTGTCTTTTAAGAGGTTTGCTAAGGGATGGTGAATAACTTGCAATCAGAAGTACCATCAAAACCCTCAGAACTTTGAAGAGATGAAGGAAATATCAATTTTCAGGGTTTCCTCAAAATATCATAAGCTAGAAGCCTTCAATCAATGCACTCATATTAGGTAGAAGGAAACTGCAAAGGATTATAACCAAAAGATGCAGTCTTTAAAGAGTTGTTATCCAAATATGCTAGAAGAGTAATAGATTATTTGCAACATAGATGGCCTCACACCCCAAGTCATGAAGCACTTGCAATCATTTAGTAGAAAGAATGATTGTGCAAATGGAGGAGGTGGCCCTTGAATTGGTCTAGCAAAGTAGAGTGTCAAAAGAAGAGTTTCGCGAAGTTGTTTTGGAGATTGAGAATCATGTGTGTGAAGCGCACGAGGTTGAGAGCATGACAGAGGAATTTGCAATAGAAGAGAAGTTGCAAAAGATTGATGTTACAGAAGACGTATTATTGAAGGAGGTGCTTGTGGGAACTCTTGATTCCCATAATGTTGTTTGTGCATGTGCAGCAGTGAGAAAAGAGAGTGTGAATGTTGTTGAAGAAAATGACGTGGTTGCTACATATAGTCAATGTGCACGTGAGTGTTATAAGTGATGCAAAGGTTGATGTGTTTAAGTACAACAGGAAGATTGCAGAAGAAGAAGCCTTTCAGAGTGATTTGCATAAGCTTTTTGATGCAATAATGAGGACTGAAATTGATCCGATGTACACCAAGATGGAAGTGGCTTGGAAAGAGGAGTAGAGATGGAGATATGAAGAAAAAAATAGTGAGGAAGACGTTTGGTGTAAATGGTCAAGTAGAGGTTGAACAAAACCCACAGGAGGTTGGGAAGAGAGAGAAGTACAGAGCTAGGTGGAGGACAGTGGGTTGTTAAACCGAAAGAAAGGGATCAAGAACCTGTTGGTAAGCTGGAAAGAAAAATACAAAAGCAACTAAATATTGTAAGGTATCACACGAGGTGGAAGAGTGTACCGTGGCCATTGCAGTTGGCCAAAAAAGTGGTTCTACCACTCAGCATATGTTTGCAAGTACTAAGCTTGCAAAATTCCATATTTATAACTTAGGTAGTCTGATACAGGAGTATCCAGGTAAGGTTGGAAATCTTGCATCACAAAAAACATGTTAGTTGATTCAATAAGCAGTGATCTTGACGTGGGGGTTGAATTTGTCTTCAAATTCCAAAAAAGTCCCCATTCTTGGAATAAGAACTATGAGGCATAGTGAAGGTTGAGGAGTTCTGAGAATATCCAAGTCAAACCAAACACACTTTCGATATGGGTTTTTACTCTTGAATGTGTGTGCATCCTCATATTTCATGTTTACATCATTTAGAGAAGAAAACCCATTTTTGTCCATTCTAAGCCATTTTTAGAGCAACGTGCTCATTGGGAGCTTTTGGAATATTTCAGAAAGAGTGGTAAGGTTCTCTAGGGTTGTCATGATGTCTATAACGTGACCCATGCTTGCAATTTTGAAAATTCAGCTTCCTAGAGGTAAAAACAATCATATGCTCTTGTTGGCCATTGGTTTTAGAGGAGTTGAAGCATGAAACGGAAGAAAAAACATCTGAGACATTAGGAGGAAATCCACAGATCATTTGAATGGCACATAGACATCCATTAATGCACAAAAAAAGAGGAACTTGGACTACTGTGGAAAAGAAGATGTTTTCTTGATGCTAAAGGAAAAACAAGGTGTTTTTGCCAATAAGAAAAAGAAAAAAAAGTGGAAGTGAGAGAATCAGAAGGAAGATGAATGGAAAAAGTTCCTAAGGAGCCCAATAACACACAGCAATCTGATCCATGCTTCAGACACCAGCAAAAGAGCAAAAAGAAGAGAAAAATGAAGTTTTCCTTTGGGCTTGGGAGGTGGCGTGAAAATTGGAAAGTTTGGGGAATTCTCAGAGAGCACCAAGGTACCAAAAGAAATGTCTTGGCATAGAGATAGTAAATCCATTACCAAATTTGAGGTTCAGTCATCCTCCTATGCATGCAGGCCTATTTTAGGCAAACAAAGAAATTTTTGCATGTTGAAGGATATGGTGCTTGGAACAGTTCCAGGAGAAACGAAGGGCTTATTCCATATAAGTTTTCCGTTCTATTGAAGAATTGACCTTGAAATTTAGAAAAGCAAATCATTTTGTATGAACTTTTAATGGTTCAATTTCAGGCTAATTGTTTGTAAAAATGTCAAATTCATGTTTATTTGTTGTCTAGTTTTGTGTGAGGGCTGAGAAGAATTGTTTGAAAAACGATTTGATGATCGAATGCCTGGAGAACATCAATGGGACCATCTTGGCACTTGTTCGATGTGTTAGCTTGATTTTGGGCTCACTTGCATGCCTTTGAATGGGTGAAACAGTCCATGTATGTGAATAATAAGTGTATTTGGTTTCCTGCTGCAAGGACAAAGCTATCATTAAATTGACCCCCTATCCTTGACTGCAACAAGGATGATGGTTGAGTCTGCATGAATTAACCAAACAGTACTCAATAGTATTCTGAAAGAATATACAGTCCTTGTATCTTGTTGCGAATCTTTAGATTGTTATAAAGGCTGATTAGTTTTGGTCTTCATTTTCCAATGAATTTTAAAACTTAAAATGTTTTGCTTCAATACATTGAGCAATATGCAAGAGAAAAGAAGAATACAGAATCAAGAAATGATTTAGATGAAATTGTCAATATGGAAAATATCTATACTATTTACCACAAGAAGTTTACTTCTAAGTCCTACAGCATCTGCAAGGACTTTAAATAGAATCGCCCGCGGTCGACATAATCCATTTTTAATCTTTCCCAGAAGTTGAAATTCAAAGTTATCTGCTAGTGAAGAACCATCATCCATAGAATACTTTACAGCACCTGCTTCAGCAACAGGTCCTCCATAGAAATCAGACACCTGCAGATTAAAACATAACCAAGTCAGTATTACAGTTTTCTGTCATTTGAAAGGAAAACTAATATTTTTTTCAAACTTAATGTTACAGCTGTAATCATTTCAAAGCAAGAAACACTGTACTTATCATAGAGAACAATATTTGTAAAATTAATTTTGCACTTAAAAATCGCCCAGTGTTTATGTTTAGCAGATCATGTCCAGCTTCTTGGAGTGTAGAATTAATAAGAATGTGAAAGGGAGAACAGGGCTGCTACAACTCTAGTGCATGTCAATAACCTTGTATTAAACCAACTCCTGATTTAGGGATCGACGCAAACAATGAATGAAAGATAAGGAGATAAAGGTTAAATAATAGTATTTATAGTTCCATTTATAGTAAGGTATGTAATCTTTAGAAAAAGTGCATCACCTAAGATCAATTCCTTCTTGCATTACCTTGTGGTACCCTTCTTGCCAGTTGGTTTCCAACTGTTAATCACTAAGATTGTGGTGCCTTGATAAGTATGTAAATGGCTCCTGAAGCACACTGTGGCTAAATAAGAGTGTTTGCTCCCAATGAACAGCAACTATGACTTCAGTATGGCCAACTCTGAGTTTCTTTTGAGGTTAATACAGCCCCTCTTACTCATATCAAATATGTGGCTAATCAAACTAGACCAATACATTGTAACTATAGTTCAACTTCCTTACCCCCCATTTAACTACGGTTCCTTGGGCCTCAGCGTCTTTACTTATGGTTGATAACTAAACCATTGTTAATAGATCTCACATATAACAGAATACTTTCTTGTGCACGTGAGCTGGTGCATGCTTGTGCGTCACTAGCTCTAAAAGCATGTGACCACATTGGTATACCAAGTTTGATTGCAAGTAACAAACTTTGATTTCACCCATAAATCCATTGTATAATATGCCTAATTTTGGCATACATTTAAATTCATTTTTGGATACAAAACAATTACTTGCTGTATGGATTTAGTGGAGAAATCACTCTATAACAGGATCAAAGAGCATGCAGAGTAATAGCATCTAGAGGTAGCTTCTCCAACTAGAAGTTTTGTGCACCATCTTCCTTATATCTACATATACATGTGGAAACATAACTTTATCCAAGCAGTTAGAATGTAGTGCAATCATACTCAAGCATCCTACTAGATGGTCAAGTATCTTTCTAGACCTCCAAAGTGAGGATAGGTATTTGGCCATTGCCACACCAAAAATGGATCATCAACGTGCCTCTCAATATCTTCAGCATCATCCCATTGAGAATCAGGCTAACTAGTTAAAGGCTCCGTCCAATCTTCCATACCCATCCTACCCGATAGTAGCAAGACTATGTCACCAATGTTTTCTCCAAGGAGAGATTCACAAGATGCCAAGTCATTCTATAAGAGAAGTTAAATGAATGTCATGCCTAATCAATTCCTAAGGGCTTCTGAGATGTCATTTAAGATGTGAACCTTCATCTTTCCCATACTTTCTGATTGACTCTAAATTTGCATTTGCATCATTTCATTTTGCTTTTACATGCTTTCCATTTGCCATTGCATAGATTGCATCATTTTTGCAATCATGTACTCACAATTTGATTTATTGTTGTCGATTGCCATTGTGTGAGAGGGCACAAACAAATTTAACCAACATAGATACCACTTTCATGGATCATCTCACCTAGAAGCCTAAACACAACTATAAAATCCAAAACAACTCACACAACATTAGTAACACAAAACAAGATACATCTATGGAAGGGAAGACCATGACCAAAACAAGTCCAAAACTGGCAATTTCTTCATGTTCATTGATATGGCGGTGTCACTAATTTGGAACTCCAACCAATTTGTCTCCCTGACTTATCTTTTGTTATAAGTTTGAATAATTCTGGGAAGTGGAATACTCTTGCCGTCTTGCATAGCATCCACAAACAACACGTTTTCCAGGCATATAGAGAGTTTGTAATGTACATCTGCCCCTGCAGTCTGGACCTTGAATGAAATAGGTTCGTTGACCTATCAATGTCAGGGCAAATAAGAGTTTTGAGACATATTGGACATCGTTTGCAAAAGGGAAGATTGTATCACAAATCTATCATCGTCTACACTAGCGACTGAAATCAAAAACAAGAAATTGATACTCATCGTGATTAAAATAGGTTGAGAGAAGGAAGCAATTGTAATATCCCTTTTCCACCTACAAATTAATCACTCTCAAATCATAGATCTCAAAGATAACTTGCAGCCAACAGCAGACATGGAGATCGCAAGTTATGAAGAAGTTTAGTAGCCAACAATAAAGTCAGCCATGAAGGCAACAAATTGCAAGCCTTTCATAGAAAGCGCAGGTTCTAGAGTAAAATTGCAGCCAACAATTAAAACTATTGAGATCATAGACCTTCAAGAGGAAGACCACAATAAACAAAGGGAAATCATAGTTCATAAGGAACAATCGCTACAATCAAATGCTCTACAGCAATCAAAGAAATTATAGTCAGCAGTTGAAGAGTCAAAGAGATTACAGTCAACAGTTAAAGCCAATGCAAATCGCAGCATGGACAGTAATCAACAATCCACACATGAAATCGTTGCACGGAAGTGGAGCACCCCATTTAATTAGTAAATTGTTATATCAAGGAATGCCCAAACAACAATATTAATTAAAGTCTTTAATCATTTAAAGTGGGTGTCAAAGTGACAAACATTAAATGTAGCATAAATTAATTATTATTTAATTAATTTGTTAATAGCATTCATTCAACGGAAGGACACCACCCTTGGAGAAGTCACACCTTTCAATGGAAGGTTGAAGGTATAAATAATCCATTATGGGAATGGAATAAGGCATCCAATTCATGTATTTAATCATTTAATTTTGTACAACTGTCATGCTTGCAATTACGATTAAGGACGGAAATCCTTGTGTAATTTGATCACAAGGACGGAAATCCTTGTGTAATTTGATCACAAGGACGAAAACCCTTGTTATCAAATAACCCAAGGATGAAACCCCTTGTGGATTAAATACTCTATGATTCGAAAATTCTGAATTAAAATTCATTTTATTGTATAAATTTTTATTTCAAGTTTAAAATCGATAATTCTTTTTACAAACCCAGCGATGATGGCCTAGCGGTGAGTGAGTTGAGTGTTAGAAGTGGGAACTCTCGGGGTCCATTCCCTGGGATGACCACCCTCTAGTGTCGTTCCCACACTAAGCTACGATGAGTTATTTCGTGAAAAGTATCCATGATGCAGTGGGCTACCGCTCGGTGTTCAATGCGATGGGGGTCGACATGTGGCTTGAAACCTGTGTTCAATGCGATGAAACAAGTCCACAGTTCATGGCTAGGGATACTATTCACTGTTGGTTTGGGCATTCCGGTTACAAAAATATGACCACCCAAAATTTTACTGATGAGATGTGGGTGAGTTGGTAAAGTGACTTGGTTGCTACAAGCACCATCCAGGTTCAAATCTCAAATGGTATTGAAGGTTGGTTGTGACCGATCATTGGCATTCTGGGGTTGGTTGTGGTCGTTGCTGGTATTCTCGGGTCGGTTATAGCTGTTCATTGGTATTCTCGGGCCGGTTGTCGTTGTTGTTGGTAATTATGGTACTTGTGTACTTGGGGATTTAGGGTCCCGATTGTGTCCCAGACCAGTTGGAGCTCTGATCAAAAGCATATAGGGTAAGGATCCCACCAAAACCGTATCAATCCAAAAAATAAATAATTCTTTTAAAAGGGATTTACAAGGAATACAAATTCTTGCCTAATATTCCGATTTGGAAAATTACAGTGATATCAGAGCTTTCCATCCTGCCAGCTTGTGAAATAAAAATCATATGCAAGATAACAATAAGAATATTCTATATTACGAAAGGAGAAACAAAACTAAGTAGGCAATCCAACCAAAAGGAGACATGGAAGATGATAAAAATATTGAGAGGGTAGATAAACTTATCTGAGGCCAAGAACAATTGGTAAATACAGTGGCACAAATGGCCCATACCATGAAAATGATGATGAATTTCAATACACAAAAAACAGAAACTAATTCATCCATCTTTGAGCTCAAATGTAAAATAGACACCACATCATCATATCGGCATTGCCAACCAACATTCATTCTAAGAGAAGAACCAGAGGAAGAAATTCCAAAATCATTTAATGATGATCTTATAATTTGCTTCGAAGCATATCAATCACTTCCGGAAGGAATCCAAAGGGAAATTACCCTACAAACTTATATGGCAACGAGAAAAAATGGAGGTGTATCTCGGCCAGACTATAAACTCCAAAATAGACAAAGGGATATGCAACATGCATTAGGCAAAATGTCACTATCACATTTTGATGGTACAAACAAATATACGGCTAGGGCATGGATACAAAAGTTGGACACGTATCTTTCATTATGTCCAATGATGGAAGAAGAAGCCATAAATTTTGTGACTCTCCATTTGGAAGGTATAGCCCATGAATGGTGGTTCCATGCATGGGTCACCCAAGGTCATAACCTTATCAATTTATATGATGAATTTGCCAAACAATTGATCGAAAGGTTTGATAGGATAGATCTCGAGGTCCATTTTAGGAAATTAGCACTATTAAAACAAAGCACTGCATATGCACCTATAGATTTGTCTGGCTATCCTAGAGAAATAGGAAGTTCACATGTTGTTCATGGGGAGCTTTATGAATATGAAGAGAAATCAAATTTACAAGAGATTTATAAGGGGAATTCAGATTCCATGTGTTAGGAATAAACAAAGGCAAAAATGAAGATGCTTCTTCTGCAAGTATTGCCTTTGTTTAGACACGCTGATAAGAAAAAGTTAAATCAGGGACTGGTCAAGCTACCTCTAGTAACCATGTCATGAATCCATTGGATAACACCAAAATTCATTCAAAATCATATGAGCTAGCCAAAAAATAGCTGAGAATGTCTATTGTGAAGATGTGGGGTGCAATTTAGATGACAGGGATAATGAACAAGAGATAGCAATTGAACATGTCAAAAATCATCCACATTTGTCAAAGGTCCTTGATATTGATGAATATATTATAAGGATGGAACAATGATCGGACAATAAAAAACATGAAACCCTTGATGACATTAAGATTGAATTGTTGCATGGAATTTAGGATTACTGACCACCATATAGAGAGGCAAATCAAGATGAGGAATTTCTTTTGCTTACAGGAGAAAACAAAGAGACCCTTGCAGAGGGGAGATTTGTGCAAGCTTTCAAAGGGACAAATATTCATGTGAGTCATGTATTAGCTAGAGATGAATACCCAGCTGCACTTTTTTCCAATGGGTATGTTTATAAATGGGGAAAAGGGTAATATGGAGCGTTGGGGCATGGTAATAAAATCGATAAAACTATTCCAAAATTAGTGACTGTTGTCAAGGAGCATCAGGGAATGCAAGTTTGTGCAAGGAAGTGGAAGACTTTGGTTCTTACAGACCATAGATTGGTATTTGGTTTTGGATGGATGGGTCTCAAAGGCTTGAAATGTATGGAACGAGATATCTCTGATAAAGTGGTACATCCGCTAGTGCTCAAAATTCTCAAAGGAATTCAGAGAGAACTCTCAGTACGTGGCAATATTCAGTCAATGGATATTTACGTTGATGCTTCAATCATCACAAATAATCTTGGGAGAGCATTTTCTGTAAGAAATCGGTCTCATTCTCATAAATTCAATACCAAATGCACTAGTGTTGTGGCAAGCTTCAAGCCAACAAATCCATTGCGGACTAGATTTGCAATGCGCAGATTGCAACTGAAGGTTCGATATGTTGCAAGTTTATGGAATGCAAGATACCCAAATCCTTCTTATTGGGGAAGGGTTTGTTTCATTTCAACCCTTGATAGTGAGAATTGTGGACTAGTAAAGACATTGGCTGTAACATGCCTTGTAAGTTTGCATTTATCTCAAGATCCTATTCTTGATATATTGAATCAAGATGGAATTACACCAATTGATCAAATATCACCATCAAATTCAAATGCTATAGCGTTAGGTTTGAAGTTGGGTCTATCATGGCCACAAAGGGATTGTAAATCTGATAATATCAATGAAGAATGTCTTTATGACTTTGCAAATTTCTATGACTTTTAGAAAGAGAAAAATTTAAATCAATGCAGGGCCACTACAAGATTGGTGTTTGCATTATGTGGAAGTTCTACATGTATTTGGTACTCTATCATAAGGAATGGCTTAAAGAGTTTGAGTAAGACAAAATACATGTCTGCTGGAAATATACACGGCGATGGCATCTACCTCTTGATTGACATGAGCTATTCAATTTTTTATTGCTACCTTATGTTGTTGAGTGAAAATGAGAAAGGTAAAGATTACCAGTGTTAGTTATTTGTAAGATCTTTTCATGGAAAAATTATACAAAACCACCTGACATTTTAGTGGTTTCCACTAACACTGTTGTTGTCTTACAGTATTTGATTATATTTGTGAGATTGCCAATAGAAGATATAACATGGGAAGGAGCACTACTTTTTGAACACCTCAATTTACAATTGCTTGAGGACAACTAATTTTGGAAATGAAGGTTTGTAATATCCCTTTTCCACCTAAAAATTAATCACTCTCAAATCATAGATCTCAAAGATAACTTGCAGCCAACAGCAGACATGGAGATCGCGGGTTATAAAGAAGCTTTGTAGCCAGCAATAAAGTCAGCCATGAAGGCAACAAATTGCAAGCCTTTCATAGAAAGCGCAAGTTCTAGAGTAAAATTGCAGCCAACAATTGAAAATTTTGAGATCATAGGCCTTCAAGAGGAGCGCCACAATAAACAAAAGGAAATCATAGTTCATAAGGAACAATCATTGCAATCAAATGCTCTACAGCAATCATAGAAATTACAGTTAGCAGTTAAAGAGTCAAAGAGACTACAGTCAGCAATTAAAGCCAATGCAAATCACAGCATGGACAATAATCAACAATCCACACATGAAATCGTAGCATGGAAGTGGAGCACCCCATTTAATTAGTAAATTGCTATATCAAGGAATGCCCAAATAACAATATTAATTAAAGTCTTTAATCATTTAAAGTGGGTGCCAAAGTGACAAACATTAAATGTAGCATAAATTAATTAATTTGTTAATAGCATTCATTCAATGGAAGGACGCCACCCTTGGGGAAGTCACACATTTCAATGAAAGGTTGAAGGTATAAATAATACATTATGGGAATGGAACAAAGCATCCAATTCATGTATTTAATCATTTAATATTGTACAAGCATCATGCTTGCAATTACGATTATGGATGGAAATCCTTAGTTGTGTAATTTGATTACAAGGACGAAAACCATTGTTATCAAATAATCCTAAGACGAAACCCCTTGTAAATTAACTACTCTATGATTCAAAAAATCTGAATTAAAATTCATTTAATTATATAAATTTTTATTTCAAATTCAAAATCAATAATTCTTTAAAAAGGGATTTACAAGGAATCCAAATTCTTGCATAATATTCCGATTTGGAATATTACAGCAATCAATCTATCAGTCCTGGAAGTCCCACGTAGAGCCTCACAACTAAAAGTAACTACCTCCTAAAGGAAACGACCAAGCACCTTTGGTCTATATGACGAATAAAGGGAGGAACCCTCCTAAGTTTGTGAAAACCATGATCTCTCCCTCAGATCTCATAATAGGCAAAACAATTAAAAGTAAAGAGCGCCTTTGTCTCCACCTCCTAGAGAGATATAGGGCGACAAATCTTATTGTCATGCAGAATAAATAGTAATTTGACTCAGTTTGTAACTAGTGAGAGCATACCCTCAATTGGTCAAGGTATATCCTACGAGCATGTGGCTAATGATGCCGAAAATTGTCAAAAAGCATAACAATGCCATCATAATCTGTAAGAAATGCAAGACAAAAAAAGCATAGTTACCTAAGTCTTGGGGATGGGGGGTAGGGGGATGATGTTTCCAGGATGGCAAAATAATTCCAAATCTTGGGAACGGCTATTAAGATATTTAATAATATATAAAAATTATAAATTAAGAAATCTTTGGTGATCCAATAGGGAAAGATAGTGTTCAATGATGTCATATCTCTGTTTGAGACTTCAATCAAGAGATCCAATCTAGAACACAAAATATTATCTAAAGATTTAAGATACAAACGTTAAAGACTTGTTTGTAGGATTTGGGTAATCTTGTAAGGGAATTAAGGAACAAAAATTAGAGGTATGGCCTGGTGACGCATTGTGCCTATTAATCAACAACCATGTTTGGTTGTGAAAATATTATTGAATACTCTAGACAACCATGTAAATCAAACAAAAATCACAGCACCACCTTTCCTATTTCTTATTCTCAACCACAAAAAAAATTAATTAGCAATATAATTCAAAACATTAAAACAGAAATAATTTGTTTAATTAGCAATGCAATTTAAAACATTAAAAAATAAATAATGTTTTGATATATTGCCGATGCTCCTATACATACAAATTGAGAAAAAATATAAAAACATTAAACAACAAATTTAAAAAAAGGGGAACATCAGGACATCCTCAAAACGTCGCCTATAAAGAGAGATGTTTGGAGGATGTCCCCCTACTTCCGGGGGATGATCCACACCTTTCCTGTAATATTTCTAATCGGAATATTATACGATAATTTATATTCCCTAGAATTCCCTTTAAGATAATATTTCATAAATATAGACTTTGCACTTGAAATAATAATTTAAATAATAAAATAAAATTGCATTAATTGTTTAATTCAAAGTATAAGATTTCAAATAATAGAATGTAAATCTTCAAGGGGTTCCATCCTTGAGTTAGTGACATGACAAGAGTTTCCATCCTTGAAATATGGTTATACAGTTAAGGGGTTTCGTCCTTAAAAGTAATGTAAAAACTGATGCTTGTACATGGTTATAAAGTTGAATGAATGAGTGACGACTCCCTTCCTACCAATTGTTGATTATTAATACCTTCATAGCCTTCCATCAAAAGATATGTCTCCTCCAAGGGTGGTGACCTTCCTTCTAATTAATGTTGTTAATTAATTAATTAACTAATGTTGTGTATGCTCCTTAAGTGTGGCACTCCTCTTTAAAGGGGACAATCTCTCATTTTTTAATTCTCCTTAAGTGTGGCGATTTCCTTCTTGTTGGGTTTTAATTCCAGCGTTGAGTTGTGTTTAAGGATATTACGGACCTCCCTTCCTCAAATTGCTTGTCCTCAAGCAATTGTAAATTGGGATGTTCAAGAATTACTGCTCCTTTCCACGTGGCATCTTCTATTAGCAAATTTTTTCAACAATCTAAATATTCTTTAATACTTTTATTTCTTAACTTCTTTTCATGAGTATCAAGCACAGTCCCTGGTACTAGAATCTATTTACCTTCCTCATCAATTGGGGGTAATTCCATGGAAGGAATAATATGTTGTCCAAGTGCTCGTTTCAAGCAAGACACATGGAAGACATTTTGTATGCAGTTGTGCCCTGATAGATCCAATTTGTATGCTACCTCTCCCACTCTTTTTATAATCTAGCATGGCCCGTAAAATCGAGGCTCGAGTTTTTCAGCGCCACTTTATTTAAAGTAAGATTGTCTATATGGTTGTAACCTTAAATACATCATATTTCCAACTTCAAAAGTTTGTTCTATTCTATGTTGATCTGCATACAACTTTTGTTGATTTTGAGTGTGCTGAAGATTGTCCTTGAGATTCATTATGATGTCTTGATGTTCTTCTATTAGATCCTTGACTCCGAGAACCTTACTATCTGGAATGACCAAGTCTACAAAGGTTTTAGCATCATACCCATAAAATGCCTTGAAAGGTGACATTCCAATAGACATGTGATGAGAAATATTATAGCAGAATTCTCCCAAGTATACCATTTGACCCAAGCATTTTGTTGCCCGGTTACATAATTCCTTAAGTGCCCCTCAATCATTTATTTACGGCTTCCGTTTGACCAACCATTTGAGGATGATAACTCGTACTTGGGGTTAACTCAGTACCTGCCAATTGGATAAGTTCTTGCCAAAAATCACTCATGAACCTAGTGTCCCTATCACTGACTATATTCTTTGCTAGTCCATGAAGTTCATTGATTAGTTCATCGATCCCAGGTATCGGATATTTATTCTTGATGGTCTTTTTATTTAACTTTCACTAATCAATACACATTCTTAATGTCCCATCCTTTTTGACCAACACAACTGTAGAAGCAGATGGCCTAGCCCTTGGCCTAATATGCCCCATCTCTAAGAGTTCTCTAATGGCTTTTCCAATCTCATCCTTATAAATTTTGGATGTCGGTAAGGGTTAGTTATTATTGATTTCGTTCCAAGTTCCAACTCAATGATATGTTGGAAGCCTCTTGTTGGGGGTAGTCTGAGTGGTAGGTTCTCAAATACCTTGGCATACCTCTCGATGATAGGCTAAATATACTTATGATGTGTTTCGTGTTCTTGTACGGATCTTATCAAACATTGTACTGCCCATGCTACATGCTCCTTATTAAATGTTCTTTACATTGTTTTTGCCAATACTATCTGAGGGCTACCATTGGCCATGCCTTTCAAAACTATTTCCCTTCCATTTGATTTGAGCTTAATTTCCATTCTCTGATAGTTTTGGGTAAACTCACCCAACAAATGCAACCATTGAACTCCTAAGGCCAAATCTGTTTCGGCAATATTAATGACATAGAAGTCATCATTTATTTCATGTCCTCCCAAAGTCAAATTTAATTGTGGAAATCTCTTTGTACATGGAAGAGTAAATCCATCAACAACCGTTACCAGAAATCCCTTGAATTCTTCCATTTTCAGACCAATTTTTTTAGCCAATTTTTCATCAATAAAATTATGGGTAGCCCCACTATCAACTAAGACTGTAATTCGTTGCCCTCACAATGTTCCTCTTACTTAGAATGGATGATATTGAGGTGCTCTTGAGAGAGTGGCAAATGTTCATTTCGTGGTCTCCTCCGCCATTATTTGTGATTGGTTTTCATTGTTTAATTTTGTTTCCTCTTCTTCTGTATCACTTTCAGGGCCAAATTCAATGTAGTGAACTTTCCCTTTGCCCAAGCAACGATGGCCTAAAGTCCATGGGTCTTTAGAAGTAAAACATAATTTTTTCCTCAATTCATTCCTTGTTTCCAATTCCTTATTCGACTTTGGTGTCTCACAAGGCTGAGATCCGCTTGTTTGTATTGGTCTCCTTTGTTCATAGGATTGATTTTTTGGTGGACCACTTCCAATTGCCCTAGGTTGGAAGAGTGGCATATTTCTGCCTTTTAAAGTTGAAGCTTCCAAATCTAAGGCCTTCTTAATTGCTTCTTGAAGTGTCGATGGAGTAAAAGCTTTGAGGAAGCCTCTCAGAGGTTCCATTAATCCTTCTGTGAATAATACTACGAGTCTCTTTTCAGACATGTCAGAAACCATTACCACTAGTCTTTGAAATTATGCCGCGTATTCATCCACACTATTGTTTTGTTTTAATAGTGCTAATTCCCTAAAAGGGACCTTGTGATCTGCCCTATCAAACCTTTCGATCAATCGTTTGGCAAATTCATCATATGAATTTATATGGCTATGTCCTTGGGTGACCCATCATTGAACCACCATTCATAGGCTATACCTTCTAGATGGAGAGTCGCATATTTTATGGCTTCCTCATCCATCATTGGACGTAACGAAAGATACATGTCCAGCTTTTGTATCCATGCCCTAGACGTACACTTGTTTGTTCCATCAAAAGGTGATAGTGACATTTTGCCTAATGCATGTTGCATATCCCTTTGTCTATTTTGGGGTTTATATTCTAGCCAAGATACACCTCCATTTTTTCTCATTGCCATATAAATTTGTAGGGTAATTCCCCTTTGGATTCCTTCCAGAAATGATTGATATGCTTCAAAGCAAGTTACAAGCTCATAATCAAATGATTTTGGAATTTTTTCATTTGGTTCTTCTCTCGAAGTGAATGTTGGTTGGCAATGCCAATATGACGATGTGGTGTTTGTTTTCAATTTGAGCTCAAAGATGGACAAACTAGTTTCTACCTTTTGTGTATCAGAATCCATCATCATTTTCATGGTAAAGGTCATTTGTGCCACTATATTTGCCAATTGTTCTTGGCCTTGAATAAGTTTATCTAGCTTCTCAATATCTCTATCGTTTACCATTTCTCCTTTTGGCTGGCTTGCCTCTTTAGTTTTATTTCTCCTTTCATAATTCAGAATATTCTTAGTGTTATCTTGCATATGATTTATGTTTCACATGCTGGTAAGATGGAAAGCTCTAATACCATTGTAATATTCATAATCAGAATATTATATGATAATTTAGATTCCCTAGAATTCCCTTTAAGATAATATTTCATAAATATAGACTTTGCACTTGAAATAATAATTTAAATAATAAACCAAAATTGTATTAATTGTTTAATTCAAAGTTTCAGATTTCAAATAATAGAATGTAAATATTCAAGAGATTTTGTCCTTGAGTTAGTGACATGACAAGGGTTTCTGTCCTTGAAATCTGGTTATATAGTTAAGGGGTTTTGTCCTTAAAAGCAATGTAAAAACTGATGCTTGTACATGGTTATAAAGTTGAATGAATGACTGATGATTTCCTTCCTACCAATTGTTGATTATTCATACCTTCATAGCCTTCCATCAAAAGATATGTCTCCTCCAAGGGTGGCGACCTTCCTTCTAATTAATGTTGTTTATTAATTAATTAACCAATATTGTGTATGCTCCTTAAGTGTGGTGCTCCTCTTTAAATGTGACGATCTCTCGTTTTTTAATTTTACTTTATTGTGGCAATTTCCTTATTGTTGCTTTATAATTCAAGGGCTGAGTTGTGTTTGAAGATATTACATTTCCCCCATCCCCAAAATGTCCCAGACATCTAGGACAGCTCCAAGATGTGGGGAACACGTCCCCATGTAACACTAAAACAAAGTCATGTTAGGGTTAAGAGACTATAAGGAGATCCAAATGAGCCAAATTTATTATTGCTAAATTTCCTCTCTAACAACGCTATTGATCGGCCATTTTGAAGGAAGGTGAGAGGCATCTAAGGAGTATCTAAAGGAAGAAAAGATGCCTATAGACTTGAGAAGTAAATCATTCTCGATATACTAACTTGATCATTGTCCAAGGAGAGCCATGGAGGAAACCCACTCCAAAGAACATGGAACTAAATACAAGTATCTCAAGAAAAAGCTAAATCTCCTAGGGGCCTGAGTTGGTGAAGATAGTAAGTCTAAAGACAATCTCAAAACGAAGAGATTGGACACCAAATTCAGCTTGGATAATGTTGTATGGGACTATCCAATTATAATGGATGGTATTTTGGAACATAATATTCAGAGGGCCCTAAACTACGGATCCAAACCTTTTGTCCATAAAGAACAATCAGCTTAATGGTTGGCTTGAAGAGATGCATCTTTGATGATGTAGGAGTATTCAGGTTCACAAGCAATCTTGCATCAACCAAAAATAGTAGTGTTAAGCAGTGTTGTATGACTTCGGTGCTAGAATATTTGCAATGTTCTATAAACACTTCAGGAGGCCTGCAACATATCTAAGATCATCAAACCTGTGTTGCAGGGATACGCCCCCCAGCCCCACGCCTCCTGTTCGGAGACGCCTCCGGCACGGGGACGTCCCGGGTACTCCCGGAGGCGTCCCGGAGGCGCCCGCCGGCGTGTCGGAAACGTCCGGCAAGCCGACGGGCGCCTCCGGGACGCCTCCGGGAGTACCCGGGACGTTTCCGGCGCGTACCCGAGGGATTCCGGCAGAAAAATGGCGAATTGTTTTTAAAAAAAACCCTAGAAAATCCTTTAAAAAAAAACCCTAAAAACTAAGCAACCCTAAATGTAAATCCAGTCCGAACCCAACGTATAGAAATAAAATAAACATTTAAGTATAAGTTTACATTTAGATATGGACATCTAGTTTCTTATACTTTAAGTTATATTTTATTTATATACTTTCAGGGTGTTTGAGAGGGGTTTCGGACTACTAGGAGCTATAATGCAAATTCTAGGTTTTGGAGGATCCTGTCATATTTCAGAGTTAGTCAGATTCCAGGGTTTCAAACTTAGCCATATTTCAGGGTTTCAAGATTTCAAGGAGACATCATAGGAGGTATGAAGGCTGCATGAAGGGATGTATGCGTGATAGAATAGTTTGAGAATATCTCTGGCAAAGTGCCACAAGCCGATCCCACCCCATTCCCTGTGCACCCCTTAAGGCATGCACTCGTGAGATTCAATGCACCGATGAGCCCTTGTGAGAGAAAGTGTCAGTAAATGATAAAGTTGAAAAATAATGGGAGTGGCATTCATGATTTTGTGGACAATCGAGATGATTTATTCTAGATTTGAATGTACATCTTGTCTTTGAAGTAATGAATGAATGAATATTATATATTTTTAAGTGTTTTATCATTTATAGACAAATATTTTCACACTATGTAGTTTCAAGTGTTTTACTAAAAAAATGAGTTATATATATATATATATATATACACAGACGTACCCACGACGTATCCAAATCAAGGTTTTTGAAAAATGACGTACCCGCGTACCCGAGACGTCCCCGTATCCGTACCCGTACCCGTACCCAAACAACATAGCATCAAACCATTGATATAAGTTTCCACAATCTTCTTTAGTGCCGCAACGCTTGGAAACCTGATACGAAGTGTCAATTCAATGCAGAACTCTCAAAAGCGCTACAGAGCTCTGCGATATCACATGGTTCAGAGGAAACATGGAAACAACCATAAGAAATCATCTACCAAACCATAATTAGGTGCGCAATTATGGTTGTGTGAAAATCCGAAAAAAAAAAAAAGGCTATAGTGCTCTGCGATATTTGTAGGCAACATATTGTCCATGTTCCAAGATCATCTGCCAAAACAAAACATGCTGCATTATTATTTTCATGAAAATTGCAAAATAGGCTACAAGGATCCACATCATCTTGCATTTTGCAGGCAACATATTGGCAACTTTCCAAGCCCGTCTATCAAATTAGAATATGGCACAATGTTACAGGTTTCCACAGAAGCTTCTTAAGCCTTGAAACGTCCACGTGGCTGCTTTTTCGCACGGTACGACCTAAGAAATTAGCCATAGAGCATTTGAGTGCCCACATGCAGACAATGATGGTAGTAAGAGAAATGATGTGAATGCACATATCACGCAAGTAGATGAAGAAAGTATTGCATTTATCCATAATGTAGAAGAACTAGAATGCATAGAAGCTCTTATGACGAAGGTGGTGTTGTTGAAAACAGCAAAAGAAGAGAATAGTCCTACACAGAGGAAGAATCATTTTAGAACCATTTGCAAGTTTGGAGGTAAGTACTACAAGGTGATTATTGATAACAATAACATGAATAATTTTGTTTCACAAGAAATCGCTGAGAATATTGTCTTGAAGAAGATTGTGCATCCAAATCCCTACAAGGTATCTTGGTTGATGAAAGGACATCATATTTTGGTGAACGAGCAGTTCCTGGTAAGTTTCCAAATTGGCACATACAAAGATGTAGTCATGTGCGACATAATGTGCATGGACGTTTGGCATATGTTACTCGGAAGGCCTTGGCAATTTGACAAGAAAGTGCAGCGTGATGGCCATGTTAACACCTACACCTTGGTGAAGGATAGGAGGAAGCACACTTTGAATCCTTTGAAGGATAAAATTGAAGTGGACAAAGGTCCAAGAGTTTTGTTGGTGTTGGAAAAGCAATTCCTAAAAGAGGTGAAGGAGAGTGCATGTTACGCTTTCATCCCTCGGCCCACACAATTTGTAAACGCAGGCGCAAAAGAAGCACTTCCACATGAAGTGAAAGCCATGTTGAGCGAGTTCATAGAGATTGCTTCCAATGATTTACCAAATGGGTTGCCAACCATGAGGAGTATAAGTCATCGCACAAATCTAATTCCATGATCTAGTTTTCCAAACAAAGGGCCATATAGACTGACACCTGAGGAGAATGCATTGGTGCAAATGCAAGTAATGAGAAAAATTGTTAGACAAAGGGTTGATAAGAGAAATCCTAAGCCCATGCGTAGTTTCAACAGTGTTAACACCAAATAAAGGTGAAGAACAGAGGATGTGCACTAATTTCATATCCATCAACAAGAATACTATTAAGTACAGATTTTCATTACCGCGTATAGATGATTTAATGGATTGGTTAAGTGGAGCGCAATACTTCATGAAGATTGACTTGAAGAGTGGATATCACCAAATCTGCATAAGTGAAAGTGATGAGTGCAAGACAAAATTCAAAACACAAGAAGGATTATATGAATGGCTAGTCATATCATTCATGTTGACTAACACACCGAGTACATTCATAGACTCATGAATGAAGTCCTGAAGCCTTTTCTAGGTAAATTTGTCATAGTATATTTGGATGACATTCTGATTTTCAGTAGGACAAAGGAAGAATACTTGCTGCATCGAAGACAAGTGTTGCAGTGGTTGTGAGATGAGAAATTGTTGGTTAATTTGAAGAGATGCAATTTCATGGAGGGGTTAGTATTCTTGGGTTTTGTGATTTTCCAAGAAGAATTGAAGATGGATCAAAAAAAGGTGCAAGCTATGCTTGAGTGGCCGTCGCCTAGAAGTACGTTTGAGGCATGTAGTTTTCATGCATTCCCAAGTTTTACAGGAAGTTTAGCAAGGATTTCAATGGTATATGTGCACCTATCATAGAAAAAATGCAAGGGGAAAGAAAATTGCTTATTTGGAGTGCAGAAGCAAAAAATTGCTTCCAAAGATTGAAGATGAAAGTGACTAAATAGCCAGTGTGCCTAATTTTAACAAATATTTCAAATTGATTGCGATGCTAGTCACATAGAAATAGTTGTTATGAGTCAAAGAGGTAAGCCCATTGATTACTTTAGCGAGAAACTGAGGTATGCAAAGAGAGAGTATTTATTCTATGATCAAGAGTTTTATGTCATTGTGCAAGCACACAAGAAGTGGAGGCATTACTTGTTGCCCAATGAATTTGTGTTGTACATAGATCATCAATTGTTGCAACTCATCAATAGTCAAGGTAAGCTAAACCAAAGACATAGGAAGTGGGTTGAGTTTTTGCAAAGTTACTCATTTGTGTTGAAGCATAGGAATGGTAAGTCAAATAGAGTTGCAGATGCATTGAGTAGGTGTCTCTTGTTGAAGGAGATGAGAGTTAAAGTCATAAAATTTGATTTTATGACGGGGTTGTATGCAGAAGATGGTGATTTCAAGGATGCATCGAAAGCATGTGCAGAACCAATGAGTGCAGACAGAACACATGGTTAGATTATTTAGTGCAAGAGGGATTGTTGTTTCAAGGATCACATTTGTGCATACCTAGAGGTTTGATGCGCAAAAATTTGATTGAATAGAAACATAGTGGAGGTCTAGCAAGTTATTTTTCTTATGACAAAACTTATGCACAATTGGATGAAAATTACTTTTGGCCTAAGATGAGTGTGGATGTGCGCAAATATGTTCAAGATTGTAGAATTTTTCAATTAGCAAAAGGAATAAGTTAGAATGCAAGGTTGTATCAATTATTGCCTATTCCAGAGAGATCATGAGAAGATATCGACATGGATTTTATTTTAGAACTGCCTAGAACACAAAAAGGAAATGACTCTATTTTTTGTGATTGTAGAAAGATTCTCCAAAATGGCACATTTTATTGCATGCAAGAAAACTAGTGATGCTACACACAATGTTAACTTGTTTTTCAAGAAAGTTGTGAGGTTGCATGGATTGCCACGCAACATAGTGTCTAATAGAGATACAAAGTTTGTTAGACATTTATGTAGGACATTGTGGAAGAAGCTGAATATTAAGCTACAATTCAGTTCCAAATATCATGCTGATAGATGGACAAACGAAGGTAACCAACAGAAGCCTTGTTAACCTATTGTGATATTTGATTGAAGGTAAGCCAATTACATGGGATTTAATTCTGGTGCAAGCTGAGTTTACTTATAACAATTCAATTAATAGGAGTATTGCAAAGACACCATTTCAGATTGTTTATGGGAGTCGTGCAAGGGGAGTCGCAAAATTGCGCAACATCATAGATAAGAGAATGGAGAGTGTTGAAACTGAAGATTTTGTTGAATATAAGCATGACTTACATCAAAAAGTGGGAAAACAATTGGAAAGAAACAATACATAGAATAAGCAACGCGCAGACTTAATATTAGCACACCTATAGAAAAAATGATTTCCGAAAGGAATATATGACAAGTTGAAGTGAAATAAAATTGGAACATACAAAGTGTTGCGAAAGTTTGCATCTAATGCATATGAGATTGAATTACGTGAAGGGATAGACATTTTGCCTATTTTCAATGTGGGATACCTATATCCTTCTCATGAAGGGCAAGGAGTGAAGACAGTGCAAGCACAAAATTTGAAGAAATTGATTAGAGAGTGTAGATGGCTAAGAAAGAGCACGAAGAGGTGGAGAAGGTGATTGATACAAGAGTCAGCAAAAAGACGCGCAAAAAGGAGTATACAAAATATTTGGTAAAGTGGAAATGCCGAGAAGTTGAAGATGTGACTTGGATGCAGGCAACAAAACTTGCTAAGTACCAAGTACCTATCGAGGAGTTCACGAAAGGCATATGAATAGGAGCTCATGGTTCTTTTCGTTGCCAAGGGTGTATAATGCAATAGCATCCAAGTTCACAAGCAATCTTGCATCAACCAAAAACAAGAGTAGTGTTAAGTGGCAATAAGAACTGTTGTAAGTCTTTGGTGCTAGAATTTTTGCAGTCTTTAAAAAACACTTCAGAAGGCCTACAGTATCTCTCAGATCATTAGACCATTGACATAAGTTGCCACACAATCTTCTTTAATGTTGCAACGCCTAAAAACCTGATATGGAGCCATAATTCAACACAAAACTCTAAAAATCGCTTTAGAGCTCTGTTGTGTCTCATGGTTTGCAAGAAATATGGAAACAACCTTAGGAACTCATCTATCAAATCAAGTTTGGCACGTAGTTATGGTTGTGTGAAAATCCAAAAAAAATGCTACAATGCTTCACAGTATTTTGTGGTTTGCAGGCACCATCTTGTCAACATTCCAAGATCATTTGCCAAAACAAAACATGTACCACTATTATGGTTTTCCCAAAAATTGCAAAATGCACTATGGGGTTTCGTAGCATCTTGCATTTTGCAGGCAACATACTGACAACTTTCCAAGCCAAATGAGAATACGGTGCAATGTTAAGGGTTTCTGCAAAAGCTCCTTAAACCTTGAAACATCCAAATGGCTACTTTGCGGCAGGGTGCGACCTTTTCAATGTCAAATATGGGGTTTGCAGTAATGTAGCATGTTTGTCAGAGGTTCAAGTACTTGTCTAATGAAACCGCATAATTGAAAGATAGCTGACAGCTGGAACAAGGATCCATTTCAACTACTTTAACAGTTCTTGTTAATGTGAGCAACATTGGAAATCGCGGAGCTGATATCACCTCACATGGCAATGTGTTATGGAACTTGTGATGTGTTAAGGGCATTGGGACTATATTGTGTGTTTATTGACTCTGGTGCATAGTGATGTGTAATGGGCATGTAATGATCATGGCATCAGTGGGTAGTTGAGTTAGTTGAGAGCAATAATTTAAGAAGGTGGTTCGTCTATCTATATAAACACATCCCTACACTTGTGACAGTAGACAGCTAGAGGTTGATAGGTTGGTCAGCGAGCTGAGAGAGTTATATCTGTAAGTAGAAGAGTGCAAAGCATCTCATTGAGATTGCTATAGAACCGCATTTGTCTGAAATGTCCGTAATAGGACTGCAATGTGTGCTGATCGAATTTTGTCATTCAAAATCAATGAAAGAACTATTGACGTTGTTGTTTCATTATATTTCCATGTGTAAAGCTGCAAACCAGTCATTTGTTTGGGTTGAATCTGTGGGCTGCGTGGTCTAAGATCGTCCTTAGCTGAATCCCCTGACCGCGACTGCATAATTTGATGGGATATCTTGCAATTATATTTCAAAGCATTAATGCTTCAAAACATAGAGAAAGGCATATCCTTTACAAATTTGTGACTAATAGGCAAGCCTCAAGTTGAGAGATGGACATATAAGCTGAATCCGCAAGAAGGTGTAACCTGTCATGATGTCCATTGCCTCGTTATTGTAGAAAACTGAAACTTGGAGAACACTTCTCTGGAATTATTCAAGCCTCTAACCTGTAATTTTATAAGGCTCAACCTTGTTAGATCTAACATATTTGTAAATATTAATCCGACATAATAATAATTTTATGTTGTGGAAAATGTTGTGTTCATGATGTAATTTCCAACTTCCTCTCCTCGTCCTGGAGCCATTAGTGGTATCAGAGCAAGTGTTATATGGAGGATTGAAGACACGGGAAAGCTTGAGGATTGAAATCATGAAGGAGATTTGAGAAAAGGATGGATTTTTAGTGTTTGCAAGAGGTTTTTATATTAATCCTTATTTAACATATGCTTCAACCATATTTGTAGTTTTCCCTAAACCTTTTTTTAAATACTTGTGCTAGGAAAACATTGAAAAATTACATCAAATATTTAATTTTTCAAAACAATTCTTCCAATGTATGAAAATATCGTCATTAAATAAGCCTAGAAACTTAGGATATATGGCTATTTGCCTAAAAAAATAGTCATCCTCCATTTACATGCAATCTAAATCCATGTAGAACCCTGTTGATTGCTATGTACCTGAATCACTGTATGAAAGTCAAAATCAACTGCTTGTACGGCATTTCAAGGTTTAAAATCTGATTTTTGTCAAGTTGTACGACCTTCCAAACTTGAAACAGTTGTCATTGCATTTTGATGAGTTAATGATTGTTTTGATAAGTTTTTGGACTACTTCATTGCCTTAAATCTCATCCAAACTGACCTCCAAGATTTTTGAAAGCCTTGTTTGCTCTGTACGACTTGGAAATGCACTTGTACAGCCTCCCCAACCTGTAATAACATCCCATATGTTTCAGAACCAATCTGTATGCTTTGATTCTTTATCTAGTAGCCTAAAACCTGCAAAAAAATAAACAGGGGCGGCCTTATACGGCTTTTACCCATTATCTGTGAAATTTGTACAGATTTTTGAAGAGTTTTGAAGCAGATCCAACAGCATGGCATCCCTGGTAATGGCGTGAGAGCAGTTGAAAATAACATTTTGATCAATTATAAAGTTTAATAAAAGTTTGATCAATACTACGGTTTTAGAGGGCCCACCCAAAATTAAAGCAAAAGCAAGATTTATTTTTCATGAATTTTCACAAGTGAAAATAAATTACATGCAAGTCTTTTTTTTTTCTTCACACAAAAAAATCAAGCTTAAATAGCAAATCTTCTATTTATGACTTGTAAATGATTGTAGAGCAATTGATGAAACTTACTTTTGTAAGACCCTTGGCAAGTTGGAGAGGTCCAAGGTTTGAATCCCTTCAAAGCACTTTTTTATCACAATTCCTTTTGGTCAAAATTATTGGTATATTCTTTATAGAATATTCCATTTGGAATTTTCTTTTTGATACATGATTTCTCTTTTGTCGCATTTGTCATTATAAACATTGTATTGTGACAATTTTTGCGACTAGTCGCTATTTTGTGTAAAGGTGGTCGTGTGACCAGTCGAACTATAGGTTTTTGGACGTTCTGGATACATCAAAATGGTTAATTGTGCGATTTGAAACGTATTTATATGGTTTGAACAAAAAACGTATTGAAAAAGATGTATAAAGGTGCATTTTTGGTAGAAACTAACACCTTCAAAATGCAAATTTTCCTAATGTCACCTCATGTTTGTGCTATCGACGACCATCTTGTCCTTTATAGGTCCATCAGGATCCTTGTGATTGACAAAGTGTAAGTGTCACATTAGAGGTTGGAGGCTCCGTTGGAGGCTGGAGGACTATTCCCTTCTCCAGTTAGCTATTCACTCGAAGTTTGGGTCAAATGTTCAAATGGCAATTTTAGTAGCAACAGTATGCTTATTTCAATTTCGGTTTTGGTTTTCTTTACTCCATTGATATTCATGATGAGGACTAGACAGAGTAGTTTTGATTTGGTTTTTTGTTGCATGGCCTTCGATCGGTCGTTGGTGATCGTATGAGTTGATGGGGGTTGCTAGCACCTTCAATGTTGAGCAAAGGTCCTCAAAGTTTGTTGAACATCAGGGAGATGTGCCATACACAATACCGAATAGTCACTTGGATGGGTTTTTGTGTGAGACCTTATGTGGATCAATGTGGTCGAACAAACCTTGATCGTGTTCTACTACAGTATGGTACAATAATCACAGGAGATGAGCAGGCCTTAATCGTGTTCATCAGCGTTTATGCCACAATTCACGAGGCGGGCTTCTGTATGGAGCGGCATCGATTTTGGTCAATACTAGAACATACAACGTGCCAGTTGCAGATGCAGCAGATACTTTTGATGACTTCATAGTCATAGTTCCAGATCATCTTCTATACCCCTTGTTGGATCAAGGGGGATTTGTTGGATCCATTGATCCAAGCATATTTACATTATGTTTTTTTTTTTTTGGTTAGTTTAATTGTTAGAAATAAATAGTTGGTTCACAGGAATATTAGTTGGGTCCCATGACCACCCCATGAAAAGCTTATAAAGCTTTTCACCGTCTTTGTAAATAATAACCCAAATAATACAACTTTATATTTTTATGAAAGCCTTGTTTACAGTTTCTCAGTTATTTCTCTATTGTTCAATCTATCACTCTACATTTAAAGCATTTACCATGAATCCTCTTCCTCTACTTTATCCATTGGTCCTCTACCTTTGGTATGAGTTCCTCTGCCTCTTTGCGCACTAGTATCATTGTGCTAAGATGTACTAGCTTCTCCTTGTGCAAAATAACCTCTATTGTTGCTTCCTTGTCCTTGTACGCATGAAAACTTGCCTCTCCCTCGCACTACGCCTTGTTGTCTATGGGACAACAACTCCACAACCTTCAACACGCATTGATAAGCTTCTTCAATTCAATGCACGCAAATCATTCCAAACTCATCTTGAATGGAAATGCATGATCCAATCATATATCTTGATATCTTCTTGGTATCATCTTCAATGTGACCCACTTTAATAGTGAGTCTATAAAATTCTTTAGTACAATCCTTTACACTCATCTCTTTTTTCATAGATGTTTCAACTTCTTAAGTAAGCTTAGCTGGTAATCCCAAGTCTTGATCTTTTCTTTACCTCTATGGACTATTTCCGTTTGCATATGTTCCCACCACAAGGATGCATGACTCTTTAACTTGGTGCATGCGGATTTGACTTTCTTGGGATCTTCTATACTCTCATACTCAATATTTCTCTAACTCACTAATCCAATCAATGAGTTCTTCACGATTCAAACTCCTTGAGTAGCTACAATTGTCCAGCTTTGGCTTACTATTCATTTTCGCACCTGCATGCAAAAATTTGTCTTCAAGTTCATCGACCTCTTCTTCCGCCTGGTTCTCAAGTGCATCTTCCGTGACTTCATTATCGCTTTCATCATTCATCACAACACCCTTGCATTACACGGTCTCCATAGCCTCTAAACGGAATTACATTCCTCTCATCAACTCTGCCAAGTCTACAAGTCTCGATGCTCTAGCCGCATTGGGCACTCTTACAACAAAACCTCCACAGTGTGCCATTTCCTCAAAATATAAGAACAATCTGCCACCTTCTACCCAACACTCATGCTAGAAGATGTCTTCAATACTTTTTACCCACAATAAAAAATGTAGAAAATAAACTACACACACGCACTTACCCGCAAAGAAGAAACTTGCTCTGATACCAAATGATGCAGTCGCAGTTAGGGGTCTCAATGAAGAGAAGCCTTAGACCATGCAGCCCACCAATTCCTACAAACATTAATCTGACTCGCAATTCTCAATATGTTTGGTGTGTGCATGAAAGCCAGGATTCTTCCCTAACTTCAATATACCTAGCTTATCACAAAAAAGTGAAGTAGGTGTAGATGAAGTTGCAAATCATCTAGAATCTGATGCAGCCAAACTGCTTCACAACTGGCATACATTGTTGCCTTGCATTCTGTTTCAGTGCAAGAGATAGCTATAACATGTTGAAGCTTACTCTACCATGAAACAACTCCTGAACCGAAGGAAAACATAAACCCAGTGGTAGACCTCTGAGTATTCACTGATTCTCCCCAATCAGAGTCTGTATAACCTATCAATCTGACATCTTCTAATCTCTAATATAAGATGCCACAATCACAAGTTCCTTTGACATGTCTCAAAACATGTTTTTCTATTGTTCAATGAATGAGCTTCGGTTGAGACAAAAACCAAGAAAGATAGTTAACAGCAAAACATAGATATGGTCGTGTCGACATAAGATATATCAAGCTTCCCACCAATTATCTGTAGAGTGATTCATTGACCAATAATGAATCATCGCGAGCTGCCAACTTCAGCCTGACCTCCATAGGTGTAGAAGCAGGATTAGATTTTGTCACTCCAAACTTCTTCAAAAGAGTTGTGGCATACTTGATCTGAGCTATGAAAATGACATGGTCATCTTACCAGAATTCTATGCCTATGGAATAGTGTAGGAGGCCTAGATCAGTCATATAAAAAGCAACACACAAATCTGACTTCACTCACAAAATTGCAGTGGCCTCACTATCTGTAATGGCAAGATCATTAACATAGACAAAAGTATCACAATGTCATCACCATTGCTTTTGACATAAAGATTTAGATCAGAAAGACTTTTTTTTAATCCAAAATCTTGTAGATGCTAATCAATTTTGATATTCCAGGTTCCCATATCAAGGCATCATATTCTGATTGCATGGCAGTCTCCTATTTAGGTTTCCCTTGTGCTTCAGAATGCTTTTGTGGTTCTAATATTGTGAATGTCATATCCCCATGATTGCCAAGGCTGAACCATACCAAGAATCAGATAATATGGGTGGATGTGCGCATTATCGATTTGTTTGACTAGTTACATGACCAACCATCGCATGTGAGTATGGGATAGAATACATTGTTAAATTGTTGAGTGTGATAAAGAAGGTATTGCACTTAATAATGTAAGTTTACATTGCATTCCTTGTGTTTGCATATGCACCATAATGTGCTAGCATGAAGTTGTGATCGTCTTGCTGATGATTGATACAACACCTTAAAACCTTGATCTTGACTTACTTGGTTATACAAGGTCGAAAGTTGATAGAGTGGCATTAAAGCACATAAGGTGCTAGCAATATGTTTAGAACCCATATTTAAATGAGTTATCAATTTTTTTCCAGATATAGCACATAAAGTGCCAAGCTTATAAAAGTGCTTAGGGGATCACCCAATACCATGCATTGGCTTGGAATGTTAACTGATTAAGGTGATTATTACTTTCAAAAAGGTTTAATGATTAAACAAATCTTTGTTAAATGGGCTAATCATATCAAGCCCTAATTGGACATTTGAATTGTTTTGGAAAACGTAAACTCAAACAGCAAGCAAGGAGTTTGAAGAATAATGAGCAATGAAAGAAATTGGGGCAGAACCCTATGGCACCGCTTGCGGAGGCCATTACATGCCGAGAGATTTTAGGGAGCCACTATGGGCATTAATAACCCACTACATAGTAGTTCCTTACCTCGTGGATTCTGTAAATATAAAGGAAGCATGGTAAAGCCGATGCTTGGAGCAAAGCAACCGAGGAAGAAGAAAGGAGCAGGGAAAAAGAGGATGAGTTTCATCTTTGGTCTATCAGGCATGTATTCTCTTCTAACTCTAAATCCCAAACTTCTATGAGTATTATCCTGCTTAGGTCTGTATAGTTCCTTCTGGGTTTTGTTTTTGGCACCTTCAGGTCTGCTATATACATGCGTGAACATATGTATTTGCATACATATATGGGTTTATATGCATAAAAATTGTAGGTCCAAGGATTCCATTAAGGCAACTTCTATTCTTCCCCATTGGGGCAGTCAAGTACCATCTTGCATCCCAGTGAAAGTAGTTTCGATTGAAGTTATACCATTGCTTTTCAGATGAATAATGTCCTTATTTGCTTTGGTATAGATGCACAGTAAATAGAGGATGTGTGTAGAAACACCTGTTTCCCCCTGAATTCTAGAACTGTGTGTTTTTGGACTGTTTTCTGTGTGTTTTGATTTTTTTGGTGTTTTTGCATGAATAGGGAATGAATGCGATTTTTGCAAGAAATTTATATAAATTCAAATAAACGAATATAGAGCAGCATACTCCTCTAACTGGCTAATCTACGATCTTATTATTCATTTCAAATGATTAAAATAGAAGATCTCTGGCATACATACAAAATAATATAAAAATATTGTTTCAAAAACCTGATTTGTTGCAAGCTGTAAATGACCTAGGTCTGGTACGGCTGCAATAAATAACCCTTTCTCCCTCCTTCTGATGATCCAAAATGATGCCAGGTGTATAGGCGCCCCACTTGGAATCGGCAGATTGGTCAAAGGGAAGGCGTTTTGCTCCCAGTAAAAATTTCGCCCCTTTTTGGATGGTACAGCCTGGTACATAACTGTACGGCCTCTGTAACAGCAGTAGTTAAAACAATACGGCCTGTAAACTAAGCGCTAGATATTAAATAAGTTGCGCCTATATTGAAGATCTCCTTCTAGATGGTTTCCAGACCAAAACCCTGATGATATAAATCACTATGAAGCTCTATGATAACCTCTGTATAAAGTTATCTCTCTCCCTGGCAATAGATCAACTGATATTTCACAACCTCTGAATTGCACACTGAAAATTGCACGTTCTCCAATGCAAATTGAATACTAGAACTCTTGGCTCTGTCTTCAAAGAAAATACTCAGCACAAAAAATTGACTTCAATCATGAATGGCTTGATTCCCAATGAAAAACCCTTATATTCTTCAAAAGTGCGATTTCCCCTAATTAGGGTTTCATTAATAAAAATTCGGACTTCTTTTTAATTCTTTTTCCATAGTTAAAAAAAATCACATTTTTAATTATAACAATATAATTAAAAACGGCCCCATTACAATGATGGTCGCCCCCTTGAGTCAACCCTTAAGTTATAATATTAAATATTATAACTTTATAATATAGCTCCAAATAATTAATATTTAATTAAATCAATTAAATATTAATATCTCCCTCAAAACATATTCGATTCTCGAACCATCTGAAGCTGGCGAACACAGGGGTGATTCCGCACATGACCAGACCATAGCAGGGGTGCTCCGCTGAGTGCCAAATACCCCTAAAAAATAGCAACTCAGGCAAACGGTGTCCGAAAAAGCCCGAACGAAAGCCAACTAGAAAAATTCTGACAGTCGAAGCCAAGCCAAGCTCCATCAAGACCCTCTATCCATCCTATCAGCGTACGAGGGTCGCATAATAGGCTAATCATCAGCTCTGAGAGATGTCAACTGGAAGGGGACATGACAGTCCGCCCCTTCTGAAATTGCTTGTCCTCAAGCAATCTCAACTCAAGATGCTGCAAAATATCCTCGCTCTCTCATGTAGCATCCTCCACTGGCAAATCTCTCCATTTTACCAAGTATTGCCTAATAATCCTCCTACGCAACTATCTCTCTGTACTCCAGGATAGACTCAGGTACTAAAATCAACTTTCCCTCATCATCTAAGGGAGGTAGAATTGCAGAAGGTACCACACGGTGTCCCAATGCCTTCTTGAGGCGTGACACATGAAAAACATTGTGTATCCTGCTCTCTGCCGGAAGCTCTAGCTCATAAGCCACCTCTCCAATATCATGGCTTAAGCTTTTTTGAACCACTCTTCCTAAGAGTAGATTGATGGTAGGGCTGCAGCATAAGATAAACCATGTCACCCACATCAAAAGACCTCTCTATCCTCTTCTGATCTGCGTACTGCTTTTGCTGATTTTGTGCCTTGGCAATATTCTCCTTGAAAGCCCTCATAGTATCCTGACTCTCCTGCAACAAGTCTCCAGCACTCGGCACTCTAGTGTCACTCAATAGTAAATCCAGAAAACTCGACGCCTCATACCCGTACAACGCGATAAAAGGGGACATCTGAATGGTCATATGGAAGGTCGTATTATAGCAATACTCGCACAAATGAATCCACTTGACCCATGCCTTTTGCTGCCCTGCAATATAGTTCCTGAGGTAACCTTCCACCCATTTATTCACTATCTCTGTCTGTCCATCAGTGTGCGGGTGGTAACTAGTGCTCGGTGTAAGCTCGGTCCCACAGAGTATGAACACCTCCTGCCAAAAATGACTCAAGAACCGACTATGCATGTCACTCACTATGCTCCGAGGCAACCCATGCAGTTTGAATACCTCTCGGAAGACCTCTGCTACCTGTGTAGCTGTGTAAGTGGTGGTAATCGGAAAGAAGTGAGCATACTTCGTTAACCGATCCACGACTACATATATGCAATCCCGTCCTTGGGCTTTAGGCAAGCCCGTAATGAAATCCATCGACAGGCATTCCCACGTCCTGTCCGGAATCGGAAGTGGCTGCAATAATCCTATCGGGTACATGTTCTCCTGCTTGTTCTGCTGACAAACAGGGAACTCATGCACATACTAAAAAACATCTGCCTTAAGTCCTTCCCATGTGAATCTCTCCCGAATCAGTCTATAGGTTTTGAAATACCTGAGATGCCCTGCAATAGGTACATCATGAAAGGCTCGCATGATAATGTTCTTCACCTCTAATCCTAGGATCAAATAAACCCTGTTCTTGTAAATGATCAGGCCATTCACAAGCGTATATCTGGTATCAATCGTCGATCCCTCAACAATGTTGGATGCCCATGAATCCTTGGCATACTCTGCCACAATCATATGTCTCCAATCCTCAGTAATGTGAACCATAGTGCTGAAATAAGACCTGCGTGAGAGGGCGTCGGCCACTACATTTTGGGTGCCCTTAATGAAATAAATGTCAAAGTCATATCCCTGCAATTTGCTCACCCACTTCTGCTGGCGATCATTGAGATCTCGCTGCCCCGAGAAATGCCTCAAGCTGTTGTGGTCAGTTTTGATGCAAAATTTGCTGCCAACAAGATATTGCCTAAATTTTGCCAAGGCATGCATTATAGCGAGCATCTCCTTATCGTAAATGCTGTAGAGCCTCTCTGGCCCTCTGAGTTTACGGCTCTCATACACAATAGGGTGCTTGTCCTGCATAAGCACCGCTCTAATGCCCTCACCTGAAGCATCACACTGAAGCTCAAAAGGCTTCGAAAAATCTGGTAGTGCCAACACTGGGCACGTAGTCATCAACTCCTTAAACCTCACGAAACACTCTTGTGCCTTAGGAGTCCAACAAAATGCACCTTTTTTCAACAAATCTGTCATAGGGGCTGCATGACGTGAATAACCATTCACGAATCTACGATAAAACCCACACAAACCTAGAAATCCCCACAGTTGTGTAAGATTCGTCGGAATAGGCCAGTCTATGATAGCGCGGATCTTCTCAGGATCCATCCGCACTCCCTCTGCACTGATAATATGACCTAAGTATAACAATTCGGTCATCCCCAAATCACATTTGGACTCCTTGGCGTACAAGGACTCTCTCTTCAAAATACTGAGCACGGTCTCCAGATGAGCCAAATGCTCCTGCCAAGTCCTGTTGTATATAAGAATGTCATCGAAGAAAACAAGTACAAATCTCCTCAGCAGTGAATGGAAGACTCTGTTCATGGTGGACTGAAATGTCGCTGGCGCATTAGTGAGCCCAAATGGCATCACCACAAACTCATAGTGTCCACAATGACAACGAAAAGCAGTCTTCTCAATGTCCTGCTCACGAACCCTGATCTAATGATATTCGGACCTTAAGTCTATCTTCGTGAAGTAGCATGCACCATGGAGCTCATCAATAAGCTCATTGATACGAGGTATTGGATATCTGTTTTTAATATTCCTCTTATTGAGGATTCTGTAGTCTATGCACATGCGTAGGGTGCCATCCTTCTTCACCAGAACAACTGAAGAAGCGAATGGTGATTTGCTAGGTCGAATGTGACCCATAGCAAGTAATTCCTTAATTGTTTTCTCGATCTCATCTTTCAACCGCTTAAGATGCCGATAAGGAGTATTCATAACGGGCTTAGCGCCCTCCTCAAGCTCAATAATGTGCTCAATGCCCCTGTCTGGAGGTCTCCCTGGTGGAATATCACTGAATACCTTATCATGCTTGACTCTCAACTGCTGAATGTCAGGATGATACTCAGTCTTCTACTGTCCCTCCTGTATTGGTGCCAATGTGCACTCGGCAGCCCACTCTACCATGTCGTGTCGCATGAGCCTCTCCATCCGATGAAAAGAAATAGTTTTGATGTTGTTGTCCCGTATTGCCTTCAGAATATGTGTCTTCCCATCAACATCAAAACGAATCTCCATGTCCTTGAGACGAAAAGTGACTTCCTCAAGGGAATGAAGCCACTTCATGCCCAAGACTAAATTTATATCCCCCATGTTCACATAATAATCAGCTTTGAACTCATAGTTGTTCAAGCGCAAGGGGAGATCTCGAATCATCCGTTCACACCTAAGAGTGTAACCGTCGGCCACCTTAACTCTAATGCCCTCGAACTCCTCGGTAATCAGTCCACGCTTCTCCACAAATCTAGCATCGATAAAATTATGTGTGGCTCCTGTGTCAAGAAGGGTTATGACCCTTTGTCCTACCAAAACTCCACGGAGTCTGAATGAACCCTCCTGCTGAATGCTAGATAGGCGTGCCTCCTGAATCTGAAGCTCTGACTCTGCCTCTGCCTTAGGCTCTGAAGCCTCTGACTCTAAATCCTCAGAACTCTCCTGCTGTTCGGAATTTTCAGATTCCGAATCCTCGTAATAAGCCCACATCACTCGATTTGCCTTGCCCTTAGGCCTCAAGGGACAATCGTGATTTGCATCATAGGGACCTTTGCAGTAGAAGCAAAGTTTCTTCCTGCATAGATCGTTAAGAGCCTCTCGATCCAAAGGTGGTGTTGTTAGTTTGCCCTTTGAATCATTCTTAAAATCTGATTTGTCTTTGTTAAAATCTGATTTCTCTCTATTTCTGTTGAAGCCCTTATTGTCCATGTATGAAGAAGTACCTCTGGAGTTGAATTTACTGAATGGGGCAGCCAACTCCATACTACGCACCTTCTTCATAGCTTCCTGTAACGAAGGAGGATCAAAGGCTTTGATCCAACCTCTCAATGGTTCGGATAGGCCCTCAATGAAAAGAACTATCAATCTACGCTCTGCAATGTTTGGCACCATGACTGCCAACCACTGAAATTCCCCAATGAAGGACTTCAAGTTGCCTGTCTGTTTCAACTGTGTCAAATCTCTAAAGTAAACCTCTGGATCTTTCTTGTCAAACCTCTCAACCAACTTATCCACGAAGTCCTGGTACTCTGTCACCTGATCAAGTTGAAGTGTTACCATACCATGGTACCACCAATCATGTGCTACTCCCTCCAAGTGCAAAGTGGCGTATTTGATAGCTTCTATCTCTGTCATTGGCCTCAATGCCAAAAATGTGTCAAGCTTATGAATCCAAGCTTGAGCTGTCATCTTACCACTACCGTCAAAAGTAGTCAAAGAAAGCTTGCCCGTAGCTTTTTTCAGCTCACTGGTTTGACCTCTAGGCCTCATGCCCTGTCTATGTGACCTGTAATGCTCTCTCCTCTGATTTACAAAACGATCAAAAGATATCCTCTCCCGAACTTGAGGAGCTAATAATTCCCACTCATCATTTGCAGCCATGAGTGCATCTGCAAATAGGGGGTCTCCTACCGCCTCCTCTGCTGGAACTTCTTCTGGTTCCTCCTGAACAAACATAGGACGTGTAGGGCTATCAACTGTTCTGAAAAGGGTCCGCTGTGGTCTCTGATTAACTGTAGCACTCCTATTATCTTCTTGTTCCCCATTCTGTCTAACAGGTGGGTTCATCCTCTCTACCATAGTAGTAAGTGCCCGTAATACCTGCGCCATCTGCTGCTGTCCTGCAACCATAGCACGGAAGAAGTCTCTGGTATCCTGATCATCATTATTCATGAGGTCCCTAGGTGGGCTACCCTCACGCCTGTCTCCCATGATGACCGGCTGTTGTTCTAAACCCTGGTCGCCTTCAAGCAAGGCTCTCCTGCGTGTGTAATACCTGTGTGACCCAAACTCTTGTGGCTGCATAAGATTGCTAAACCCTCAGGATGACAGGGTTTAGCTCTAATACCACTGTAGAAACCCCTGTTTCCCCCTGAATTTTGGAACTATGTGTTTTTGGACTGTTTTTTGTGTGTTTTGATTTTTTTGGTGTTTTTGCATGAATAGGGAATGAATGCGATTTTTGCAAAAAATTTATATAAATTCAAATAAACGAATATAGAGCAGCATACTCCTCTAACTGGCTAATCTACGATCTTATTATTCATTTCAAATGATTAAAATAGAAGATCTCTGGCATACATACAAAATAATATAAAAATATTGTTTCAAAAACCTGATTTGTTGCACGCTGTAAATGACCTAGGTCTGGTACGGCTGCAATAAATAACCCTTTCTCCCACCTGATGATCCAAAATGATGCCAGGTGTATAGGTGCCCCACTTGGAATCGGCAGACTGGTCAAAGGAAAGGCGTTTTGCTCCCAGTAGAAATTCCGCCCCTTTTTGGATGGTACGGCCTGGTATAGAAGTGTACGACCTCTGTAACAACAGCAGTTAAAACAATACGGCCTGTAAACTGAGCGCCAGATATTAAATAAGTAGCGCCTATATTGAAGATCTCCTTCTGGATGGTTTCCAGACCAAAACCCTGATGATATAAACCTCTGTGAAGCTCTGTGATAACCTCTGTATAAAGTTATCTCTCTCTGGCAATAGATCAGCTGATATTTCACAACCTCTGAATTGCACACACTGAAGATTGCATGTTCTCCAATGCAAATTGAATACTGGAACTCTTGGCTCTGTCTTTAAAGAAAATACTCAGCACAAAAAATTGACTTCAATCATGAATGGCTTGATTCCCAATGAAAAACCCTTATATTCTTCAAAAGTGCGATTTCCCCTAATTAGGGTTTCATTAATAAAAATTCGGACTTCTTTTTAATTCTTTTTCCATAGTTAAAAAAAATCACATTTTTAATCATAACAATATAATTAAAAACGCCCCCATTACAATGATGGTCGCCCCCTTGAGTCAACCCTTAAGTTATAATATTAAATATTATAACTTTATAATATAGCTCCAAATAATTAATATTTAATTAAATCAATTAAATATTAATATCTCCCTCAAAATATATCCGATTCTCGAACCGTTTGAAGCTGGCGAACAAAGGGGTGATTCCGCACATGACCAAACCATAGTAGGGGTGCTTCGCTGAGTGCCAAATACCCCTAAAAAATAGCAACTCAAGCAAACGGTGTCCGAAAGAGCCCAAACGAAAGCCAACTGAAAAAATTCTGACAGTCGAAGCCAAGCCAAGCTCCATCAAGACCCTCTATCCATCCTATCAGCATACGAGGGTCGCATAATAGGCTACTCATCAGCTCTCAGAGATGTCAACTGGAAGAGGACATGACAATGTGATTGTTAAAGGCAGATGCTTATAATAACTCGATATGTGCATCATGTTTTTCTTGTTGGGGATTCATTACAAGGCGTTACACTTTATTATGCCAAAACCTAACCCTAATCTGGAAGGATTGTTATGAGTTTGTTGTATGTCTTATTAGTCCTGCTGAGTGGACACTGCTAGGTTGAATGGTATGTCAAAGACCAAAATCTGCATGTATTCGTGTTTACTGGTTAATTCTGAACTGACTTTTTATTCTAGCACCTTCCGATGGAAACATCACTGGAAAGTTGAGCTGCTTTTGTATCGAATCATGACTTTGCCTAGTTAGGTATATGTTTCTATACATATACTCAGGTATGTGTACAGCAGCCTATACCTACCTGGAAACCATAAATTATTTGCATACCTTGTTTCATTGTTGGCATTTACATTATTGGACTTTTTGCGATGTTTCCTGCTGTTATGGAATATTATGTCTGTGGAATTATAAATGGTTTCTCTGCGAGGATTTTATAGTGCCTGTTGATTGTGAGCTTTATGCTGAAGGGTTGTGATGATCCCCTTGTCTTGGATATTAATCAGAAACCATTCTGTTTTATTGTTTCCAGAGTTAGCCATAATTTTTAGCTGTTGTATCCTATCTCATCTAAGTATTATTGATTAATTGATGATTGCAATGAGAGGTAATGATATAATCCTAAAGGAGGTATCTTGCACAGTTTTACATAATGTGCCACATTGTGCTTATCTCGTTCACAGTTGTTTAGTTATGAAGATTTTTCATGGATCTAACGCGCCTAAGTTCTTATACTCTTTTAGATAGTTGATCTTGTAGCTTAGAGGAGAATACATTGCTAGCTTATGCTGACTTAGCCTTGCTTGATGAAATGATTGCAGAAGTTTCTCAAAGATTTACCCTTGTTGGGAAGCCATCATTACTGCTCTGATTTAGATCTTAAATTGATTTACTGATTTACTGGGTTAGATTCATATAAGAAGCTGTAGTGTTACAGAATGCAATACAGTTATATTTTTCTCTCTGATTGTATAAGAGTTGGTTTAGATTTAAAGGTGCCGATGAATAATTGAAGCACCAGACATTACATTTGGCTGTGATTGTGTAAACCCTATAACTATTGTTCTAGGGTTGCATTAATATTTTTTGTACTATCCACTTCTTGTGATAAATTGTAAAACCCTAGTTTTAGTCTTTTGATGAAGAATGTTGCAAAGAATATATAACACACTTAAATTGAGACTCGGTTGCTCTTGGTATGCATGAATTATATTGCTCACATGTTGTATTACCATTTTGGAGAATAAAGAGATTCAAAGGCAGTTATGCCCTGTTCTATCTGATTTTGGGTATTAAGAGTTAAAACCTAGCTTCGTGTTTATTTGTAAGTATGATTAGTGGTGGTTAAACTCTGTTTTCATTAGAATCTCTTAGTTGAATCCATTTGCTCTCTTGCATTGCAAGAAAGAGCAATTTCTTTATGCTTATATAGAACTCTCTTAAGGTTGTTTATAGTTAGAAGGAATTCTGCGTTTATAATCAAGGAATTAGGAATGTATGTGGTAATGATCCCTTTTATTATCCTGATGAGATTTTCAGTTGAACCAATATTGCATTTAGGAAGTAGTATTGAAAGTGTGTATTGGTGTTTTATGGCTTTGTATACGCTGTGTATTTGAAAAATAAATAGTACGGGTATTGTGAGTAACTTGAGATGGCTCCATCAGTTGTTATATGCTTTCGGACATGCTTAGGTATGGGGAACTAAAATGTGCTTGATTATTGTTTAATTGTTAAAGAGTCAAAGACAATCATTGTATGATATGTTAAAATGTGAAAGAACTGAGAATGATTTTTGCCAGAATGATTATCGGAAATGCGTATAAAGATAAATATGCTAATGCTTGTACCTTATCATGCTAGTTTATAATCATTGAAACTGAGCATGATCATCACGTGATTGACTCATCTTTGTAAACCTCTGTCAGTGCCTTGTAGGTGATTTTTCTGAGTTTGTAATGGAAACCTAGAGATTGATAGACTCATTCTTATGCATGGAAATTCAAGGAAAAGTTGTTATCTGAGTTGTCACTGTTAAACCCCAGGGAATTATCATTTGCGTTTTACTTTCAAGATGAAGCACTACTGTAACTGTGCATTATGTTTAGATGTCTTATTCTGCTCTTGCTAATGGAAATGAACTTGTTCTTAGCAGAGAAGTAAGGTTTTGCATTCATTTTATCTTGTTTAAAAGAAATGAATCCATCTTCTTACTTATGAACTTTGTTCCTTTCCCACTATTCACAGAAGATCTGCATTGGATTGTACTATACACAGTACATATATTTATGAAGTCATTAATGTGAATTGGTTGTTTTGTTTGTCCAATTTTCATGAGGATTATGTGAACAAACCTTGCACAAGGGAAAATCTTTGAGAAACTTTTGCAATCATTGCATAAAGCAAGGCTAAGTCAGCATAAGTGGAAATCCATCTAGAAAACCTTTTAACACAATCTCAACAAATTCTTCACTTCAAGTGGAATTTCACTCATCTCTTTTGCAATCACAACTTGCATAGGTTTGGCGATGAAAGCAAAACATGCCTTCTCCTTCCGTCTCCAAAAATTGTTTACCAAAAACTAACAATTCCTTAGGACTGTTGACCACCTCTTCCCCTTTTTGCTTCAATGGGCTCAATTTGAACCTCTTACCATCCTTCACAAGTGTGTAGGTGTTTTCTCTACCATAATACACAACATTTCTATCAAACAACCATGGTCTTCCGAACAACACATGGCATACATCCATGTGCATGATATCAAACAAAACTTCATCTTTGTAAGACCAAATATGAAAATTCACCATACATTGCTTACTCACCAAATCTAATGTCCCTTTTGCAACCAAGACACCTTATATGGATTGGGATGTACTAATCATTTCAGCCGAAGCTTCTCTACAGTGTCATTGGAAACTAAGTTATATGTGCTATCACTATCAACAATAACCCTATAATGCTTACATCTAGATGTGCATATGGTCTAGGAAAGATTTCTTTTTTGCACCAATTTTTTCTCCTCCTTGGCTGGTTTCAACAACACTCGTCAACCACCATAAGGGCCTCTTTGTGCTCTAATTCCTCCAAATGATTTGAGAATACACCACACCCTTCATCCGCTTGTCCAATGTGATGCATGCCTCATTTCTTCTACTATAGTTTTGAAACTTCTTTGGGCATTCAAAAGTTTTATGCCCAACATCTCCACACCTATCAAATGTGCCCATCAATCCTCTACCTCCTCTACCAAAGCATTCTCTTCCTCTTGAAGAATGCCCTCTTCCTCCTTGTGTTTAATACTGATTTCGAGAAGTGCTAGCTTCACCTTCATCAGCATGTTGTCCTCTACTCATGTATGCTTGTCTTCTTCCTCTTGAGAACCTTCCTCTACCTCTATTTTGTTGCCTTCTTGACAACTTCTCTTCTACCTTCAATGCACACCAATAGGCTTCTACTATTGATTTCAACTTGAACATTCCAAACTCATCTTGTATGGAAATACAAAGTTCATTCACATACCTTGAGATCTTCTCTTGATCATCTTCAACATGACCAGCTCTAATGGTGAGCATGTAGAACTCCTCCATGTAATTCTTTATAATCATTCCTCTGTCTCAAATTCTGTAATTTTTTAAACAAACTCAGCTGATAATCAAAAGATAAAAACTTACCTTCCAATTATGCAACCATCCTATCCCAAGTCTTGATCCTATATTTGATTTTTAACTCCCTTTCCATTTGTACATGATCCTACCACAAGGATACATGTCCCTTTAGCTTGGTGTAGGAAAACTTCACTCTCTTGGGATCCTCCATTGACTCATAGTCAAAATACTTCTCTAATTTTGTGATCTAATCAATGAGATCCTCAGGGCATAAACTTCCTAACTAGATGTGTCCAACTTACGCTTGCTGCCCATCTTAGCAATGGCCTTCAAAAACTTTAACCTCAAGTTCATCCACTATCTCTTCAACCTGAATCTTTTGTGCTCCTTCTTCATCATCACGTACATCTGCAACAGTAGTTCCTCTCTTCTTCACAGTCTCTATAGCATCTAAACTTGGATTCCTCTCAACATCTTTGCCAAATCTACAACTCTAGGTGCTCTTCCTCCTCTTGCACGGGGTGCTGCTCTACGTGCCATTTCTATCCTCACAACTCTCAACAAATAAATATGTTGGATTCTTTTTCAAAACCTACAGCTGACTCAACTAGAGCCTCACACACTCAACACAACAAGGCACAACCTTGCCCTGATACCAATTGATGCACACAAGAACGAGGGAGCCAAACTAATGGCCGCCTAGGCACACTTTACTCTCAAATGGGCAAACAAACTACCTAACCCAAACAAACCACTTTTAATGATGAATGACAAATATTACAGAGATTTCATTACATACACTTGCTTTCCTATTGAACAATGAAGAAGACAACACAATCTCAATCTCTCATAGACTAGTCACACTCTTCGCTCTAGACATACATCACCCTAGCAAGCTCTACAAGTCTTCTCTCTTCTCTCTCACTCTCTCAAACCTTGGAAGCCAAACCAACTCAACCCTCCCTTCCTGACTAACTCCCAATTCTTTGCAAGTTGGGTTTGATTCTCTCCTGACAGACCTAACAACCTACAATGATTCATCCAATTCCCTTGCCTTTGGAAAACAATCCGCACATCATGTTTTCTATTTATGGATAGTGACTTTTATTGTCCTTCCTCCACATGAGAAATCGCCAATTAATGCAAACAGGCTTGTTTTGCAACATCCTCCTGCATTAAGCAACAGTTTTGTCATCTGACCAGAAGGGGCCAATTCGACCTCTGGGAGATGGCTGAAACGTGTCTCCTCTAATGTTCTCGAAGTGTAGTCTTTGATGATGTTCCTTGGAATGTTGTTGATCATGTTCAACGTGCACAACGTTGTTGACATTGCCGACAAATCACATGAACACGCACAGACCCGCACAAATGCACACAAACCTCGACCCATATTTTTGGTTGATGCACGATTGTTTGTTGACTTGGATGCTCCTGCATCAGTTCATCTTCACCAAATGAATGTCAAATGGGCCTCAACTCAGTAATGCGTTTTGTGCACACTAGCCATTGCCATTTGATTTGCCGCTTGAACTCTAGAAAAGAAAACTAAGTTGATTATAAGAAATAGTGAAGAAAATCTCCATTAAACCAAACACATACCAGCGATGTCTCAAATTGCTTCTTCATTGTCTATATGAGGACTTCCATTTGTAGGCTCGTGTCTAAATAATGTGAACTTCATAGATTGACTATCAATGGCTTTAGCAGGATTAATCTTTGCAGCCACCTCCATATTTTTCTTTGCAATACCCTAACAAAAAGCTTCATTTTCTTGTGTCTTCACCTGCTCGACCTCTTCTAATTGTCATATTCATCTTGCACAAATACAAATCTAGGCATTTCTTTTGAACTATGCTTATCTCAAGGAATAGTGTTGGGTGATCCAATAGCATTTTCCTCTTCTGATCCAGATTTTAATTTGAATCCATTGGACAACACACTAATTTGCAGAATTCAATGTGTCATAAAAATAATGAACCAAATCAAGCAAATGAAAGCAACAAATAGCAATAAACTGCAACATAAATGAAGCTTTATTGATGCCAAGAGTAGTATACAATAAGGGTAGCAATCTCTGAGAAGAGATGCAAAGCCAAAATAAGCAGCAATCTGTAAGAAGAGATGCGAAGCTAAAATATTCTGATTTTTACATCCGGATGCCAATTCCTTTATATCTATTTTTCGCAGGAAATGAAGAGCCTAAAAATAGAAAATGAAGCGATTTGACTTGGAATCTGAAAGGCCATGTGACAAGTGTTTCCCCAAAAAGTTAAGAGGTTTTTTCATGACCCGAAACTCAATAAAAATATTTTTTTATTAAGTATTTCTGTACGTTTTTGCATTTTGCATTTTATAGGCCCTTCAGAGCATTTTTTGACCCTACACTTTAGTCAGATGCATTATATAGTTGCAGCAGGCTTGCATTTAGTGCATCTAAGCTAGTTCGCCTGATGAGCTTTCCAACGCATATCAAGGTTTCAAATTCCAATCAAGGTGACGTACTAGTGATATTCTAGTTTTTTCTGTATTCTACCAAAAAGTGTATCCCAAACTACCACCTGGATCATCTTCCTTATCATTCCCAAGTCAAAAAAAATTCAAGGATTTTTGTATTTTTCTTTCCCTATCACAGGTTCAAGATTCTTTTTGTAACCTTTAGCTTTTGCCAAATCATCCCATGAAGGGTATATCCACTATTCCTCCTCATCGCAGGCTATATGAACCAATGACCAAGCTTTCTTCTTTTCAATCTCTTGGTAGAATTACCATTGGTATCGTATGGTCTCACCTATAACTCAATAAACTTGTAGTCATCATTTCTCTTCACACATATGGCCAATACTTTATTTAAGAAATTTATCACACCAAAAGCAACCACATAAACAATAGCAACCTTCAATTGTGATATCATCAGATTATCAGCATAGAACAATTTTAAATAATATTCTAGGGCAAATAATCAGTCATCAACAAATTTGGAAACTGTACAGGTTGAAGCTGACCATAATAAACCCTAATGTAATTAAACTCTTTCTCCATGTACAGTCACCTTCAAAACACAACATTGCCACCTTTGAAAATCACGTTGCCTCTTCACAATTGCAATAAAGAGAACCCTACTTGCAGACTTATCAGTTAAAAAAGCATTATTCCGTGGTTGGTGGATACTAGAGGTTTTTACGCCAACAATGCATTGGCAGAATCTTCTCAACTTTTATAAAAAAACCTGTGAGCTTATTAACATTTTGGTAAATGTACAAATAGAATAGCAGAGAGTGATACCTGAATTTACTGGTTTCACCAAAAGATTTCAATTGATAATACACGTTGTTGCCTGGAAGTGAAGCCCAATAATAAACAGGTGTATCCTTTGCATATAAAATGGCTGATATTGCTGGAACCATATGCCATTCTAACCAAGAGCCGTTTGGCAAACCAATCACTTGTGACATAATTTCTATTATCTCCAAACAAAGGCTGGAATTTGATAACTATATATGGAAGAAGATCACATGGATGCTTTCCCTCATTCCAATACATTCCCAAAAATTAATTTTGTAGTGCTCCATATCATCGAGATAGACCTTAAAGGCCTTCTCCTTGACCAATGAAATTTGACCCCTTGGTAAACACATCATTATTATAATAGAATCTGGATTAAAACTCAAAATGATCTCCCATTTATCATTCTTAATAATTTTGGTGAACCTCTCGTAGCTGCATTGAACGATCTCTGGTACCCAATGTGCTTTTGAAATTGTTGCCTCTGCAAGACCACCCCACCATTAATTTGGGGCTGGGAGCTAGTCATTTCTCTTGTTCCAATATTTTAAGTGTGGACTCACATTTTCTATCTCAAGCAGTTTCCCAAGTATCTACGAAATCATCTTTCAGGTTAGCATTGTCATTGATGCCCTGCTTCCTGGATGACTTTTGTCCATTTTGGGTTTCCCATTTTTTTCTTGTGCAAGTTTGTTTTGCTTACAATTGGAGATCTCTTCATAATGTTTAAGCAAATCACTTTGAACTGTTAAGTAGATATTACCTCGCAAGTTCCTTTCTTATAACTTGTGCTTGTACCCTGCTTTAATGCAAAAGGGCTGAAGTAAATGCAGTAGCAATTTTGATTTGATGTTCACTTGACGCAAAATAATTGCCATTCATTATTTGAAATGGCTATAGAATTAATGTTGTTTATTTTATATTTAGACTCTTGTGCCAACTAAGTAGGTCCCCCTACCGAGTGTTGTTTCTTGGGCACATAGCTTATATCCAAAACATCCATCCATCGCTTCTATACCCACACATTTTTTTGATCAGCGATCGGCTCATCGCTTGCCATAGAGGGACTAATCATATGAGAGCCAATGAGCCAATGAGTAATGATAATTATACCAATAAGGAATCTTACTATGAGAACATGGAAATTGATTTTAAAATGTTTTTTAAGACCAACGATTATACTAGAATGCTATATAAAAAGACCATCACAACCCTAAGAGTTTGACACATTATTTTGGACTTGTAAATTTTACTTAAATATAAACATGAATAAAATTTTGATATCAGTTTTAAAATTATAACAATAAAAAGGGTGACAACTATGGCTATAAAGTGTATTGACTGTTACGAGTTTAACTCCAATGTAATTTATCTTGAATTTTCTTTATGATAATGTAATTTATCTTTCTTTTTCTTTATTCTAGTTTATATGTTAGTTCTTCTAAATGTAATAATGATGAATAAGTATAGGCAAAATAATGATTTTTTTTTTGTCTAATGTTGTGTTTCAATGATGAATAATGTTATCATTCAATGATATCTATTATTAGAATTTCATTGTGTGATGTTGTGTTTCAGTGATGGATAATGTTGTCATTCAATGATGTCTATTATTAGTTATGATAATAGGTTATGTGTTATAGAGGGGAAGATATCATAACCATAAACAATTTATTAAGTGAGAGGGAGAGGGAGAGGGAGAGTCCACAATCTTTTAATAGGTTTTGTCGACCTTGCTTGATGTATAGGGCAATAGTAAGTGGTGAATACCCTCACATTTCTGGACTCAATACGCTTTTGTTAGTTTTAGGCATTAGAGACATCTCTGGTACATGTGTCTGGTTTAATGGAGCCCCGCTTCTCTATCTCTTATAATCAATCTCAATTTTCTTCTTTTAGAGTTGAGGTGACAAGTCAAATGGCAATGGCTACTGTGCACAAAACACATCACTTAGCTGAAGCCCATTTGGTGAAGATGGAACTCAAGAAGGTGGTGGGAAAAGGCTTGTCTTAATAAATAATAATTGCCACTAGTTTTCAAAGAGAGAATGAAGCTCAAAACAATGCAAGGCTAAGGCCAATGATGTAGAAAAGGGATTACAGAAATTAATAGATCCAGTCACATATTTTGTCACTGCTAGGATTTCAAATCGATTGAGCTACGGTGAAGTTTGAAAACAAAATAAGAAATGACCAAGGAGATAGAGGGTATGTTCAGTCAAGGCAGTAAGAAGATCAAAGACCAAAAGATAACCACTGCAGATTATTGATTGAATTGATTTCCACGAGATCTATCCTTAACTCCAAGCTGAGAAAGGTTCTTAAAGTGGCATGCAATGAAAAAGAACACTTCATTTGAAGAAGTGAGTTTGGACTTCACTGGAATGAAAGAAATTTGAATGCTAACGTGACATGAGTGGACCCACAAATCACACAAGATTTCACTCCTTAGGACGATCTGGCAATGATTTTTATGTTTTAAAAAAAACTTTCGGATAAGTAAAAGCACCGCTGACCTTTTGTGAAGATTCTCCCTGTTTTTAGAAGGAAGCAACTTCAAGATTGGAAATTCACATGCAATGAAATGCAGCAGCTCTTTTTGCATGAAGGAAGCACGAAAAAATTTATTAAAAGGCAAAAATCAACAAATATTGGACCATGTAGGCCAGTAACATTTCTAACAAATTCTCTTGCTTAACTAATTGTCTTCCCTTGGCCATGTGTGTCCATCCTCTTATACAGGTCTTATTCCACTTTCAGGTTTTGAATGTAAAGTAGTCAGGAGCTAAGTAGCTGATCCTGGTACTAGTATGGGTACGGATACGGGAGTCAAGTACGCCGATATGGCAATGTTTTATTGGCTTGGATACGTTTTTGGATACGGCCGTACAAAAATGTATATTTAATATTAAAAATATAGCCAAATAAGCAAAATTAATCATATAGTATGTGTAGAGTAAACAAAGTAAGTTAAACAAGTTAATAACCACCAAACATACTGATAATTCAATGCCAAATGTCATGATATTCAGTGGTCGAACTTAGATTAGTCTTAGAACAACTACATAGTGCAAATGTTAAAATGTATGGACAAACATTAAGACAAATCAACATATTCGTTATATTTGTATTGGTCCTCAATGTCTTCATCAAGAGCATCATCATGTGGTTCATTAGAATCACAAGCACTAGCAATGCCACTCCTAATAACTCCGCTATGCAGGGCATGTGAAGAACACATTAGCTCCATGTCGAGCAATGAATGGTAGGCAATGGAAGCATCCAAGTCGGTAGTCTTTGGGTCTACATCCCAACACTTTTTCCCCCTTGCTTGTACTCATCTTGCTTGTGTGTTAGAAGACACAAGTTGGAATGCATATAGACCAAAATCCTTCGCCTTTTTCTCTGCCAACTTGTTGCACTTAACTAAGTGGATAAAGGTTTTTGTACCCCAATTCTGCTCAACTAAAGAGGAACTCACAACCTATTGAGGCAAGCCACAAAGTCAATTAAAATTTATAAAAGTTAAACATTTAAAACAAAACGTCGAAAAGAAAGGTAGAGAGTTTTAAAAATTCAAAATCTTATTTGTGATAGAATTTTTATTGCAAGTGGTTGGAGGTGGGTAGATGCTTGCCCATGGAGGTATCACCATATATGAGTATCCATCTTGTATTTGTCACAAAGAGTGCCAAGGGAGTGACGTGTGGAGGTTACAAAATGCCCAAACTCTCCCAAAGTCAATTAAAATTTAAAAAAGTTATAACAAAACGTCGAAAATAAAGGTAGAGAGTTTTAAAAAATCAAAATCTTAGTTGTGATATAATTTTTATGGCAAGTGATTGGAGGTGGGTAGATGCTTGCCCATAGAGGTACCACCATCTATGAGCGTCCTTATTGTATTTGTCACAAAGAGTGCCAAGGAAGTGATGTGTAGAGGTTATAAAATGCCCAAACTCTCCCATAACTATGTATTCTACTTCTGGATCGGGGAAGAGTTTAGAGAATGCTACCTTATATCCCTCACTAATCTCAACATCCCTATATAGTGGAAGTTGGAACCTTACTGGACAAAGAAAGGATCTTTGACTTGTAGTATTTGGAGTCAAGGCAAAAAAACAAGAAGATGCAATGGGATCGTCATTTTGTTCCACCTATTAATGAGATACGATTGTGCTTCCTTAAAGAACCTCTCCATAGGATCTTGTTGTTTTGCATTTATGATGGACTTAATCTTCTCAGTCACTAAGTCAATTGCATCATAAATATCACCCAATCATGGATAATCTAAACTAACAAATCTCAACGTGCTCACAATGGGCTTGGTAAAGTTGAGAAAATATTCCACATCTTCCCACCACCCATCATCGAGGATCAACCCTTTCACCTTTGTAGCCCTCTTAGTGTTTGACTACCCCATACACCCCAAAGGTGGTTGATAACCATGTCCAATGCCTCGTGCACCTTGACATGTCGGCTCAAGACGAGTGTGTGTGAGGCAAAATGAGTCTCAACAACTTAATATGAAATTAAAACAAATAAAAATTTTAAAATAAATGTCCAAAAATAAAAATCCTACAAATTACAAACTTACAAAGTTAAATTAGAATCGTACATGATTCATGAATGATTAATGACAAAAGTTAAAAAAATAGTTACCTTTAACAGCTACAACTTCAAGGAGGACTTGAAGATGCCTAGGGACATGTGATGGTTGCTTATGAACATTTAGATCTTGCTCGCCTCCCCACAAACTTCTTTGATCCAGTTAATTTTGATGCCCAATTTTTGCAATGTAAGGTTGAGGGAATGAATGGCACAAGGTGTCCAAAATATGTGTCCATACCTTGCCTCAACCAACATGCCCACAACTTTGCAATTTTTTGTGTTATCCATTATAACTTGGATAATATTTTGAGACCCCACCGCCACAATGGATTCTATCAAGATGTCGACAATGAATCATGCATCCTTCACTTGCCCCTCACAATCAACAACCCTCAAAAACATTTCCCCTTTAGAGCATACTGCAACCAGATTAATCAATAGCCTATTTGTTGTATCTTTCCATCCATCGAAAATGATGGACACTCTTGTTTTGATTCACTAATCTCTGATAAGCTACAATGCATCTTCAACATGTTTTATATCTTTTGCCAACAAAGCGGTCACACTTTTTCATACCCCGACCGGTGAACCTTTTAGAGGCTTCATTGATAAATATCATCATATCCCGCCAATATGGTGATCTAACATCATTAAATGGCAACCCACATGCATAAACACAATGTCCATTGTTTTTCTTTGCTATGTCCTTGGATTCATTCTAGAATGCCCTTTCCAATGGACCTGCACCATTTGTTCTCTTACGACTAAGAGGTGAATCCTCTTGCTTTGCAGCCGTATCAGATGTAGCAAGAAAAGAGTGTGATGGAGTCATGACATTAGCATGAGATGGAGCAACAAGTGGCTCGATATATTTAGATCTTTTAGTTGTTAAAGCATGCTTCTATCCTAAGGCAATAGAGGCATTTATTTTTTCTATCTTTGATGTATGTGAGAATTTTTGCAAGTGGCAAGAACTTTCCTAGCTTTCCATTTATCTTTCACCCAAGACAAGCTCTAATTCCAAGGTTAGGAATCGCACACAAATGGGCTTTCACCTGACTATACAAGCTCTTATATTTAACCTTACACTCTAAGCAAACCCAAATGTAACACTTGTATGTAATCAAAAATGCATTATGTTTATAAATCAATCATAACTCGGAGAAGATAGATCATACTTACACTTCCGATTGGGGATACATTACATAATCGAGAACATGACCAATATGGGGATCCACTAGAGCCAATTAGGGAATCTCTTATCACAATAAACCATGCTAAGGAGGGTTCCAAAGCCTCCAATCAAACACAATCACGCAACAACCCTAACTAAACCCTATTTTTATACTCACTAAACTAATAACAAGTAAAGTAAAGTCTAATCTAGTGCTCACCAAAGCTTGTGGCACAAAGTGGGAATAAGAAAACAAACAAACATGCATAGGAGAATCTCATTTAAGCTATGTGTGAGTAAGACCCTAATACATAAAGAAGAAGAGTAATATTATTCGAAGCCAATACTTATGCTACTTCTATCTACTAAAGAGAGGAGCAAAGTTAGAGAATATTTCCCTAAAAGACGAACTTGTTGAGACTCAATCTCTCTCTTGGCCAAAGGGGCTTCACAAGAGGTTGTTGTGGTTTGTAAAGATCACTAAGAAAGGCCAAAGCATCCAAGACTTCTCCACAAAACTAGATTCTCCAAGTCGAAACCCTAAGCTAAGACTCCTCAAGTAGAATGGTGAAAGCCCAGATTGTAAAGAAACGTAAGCGAATAATAACTCTTGTTCATTGTTCTAAATAATGACGAAATGATCTTGTATATATAAGCGGATTTAACCGTAAGCCCTTCCGAAAATTTCAGCCAACAGGGTCGACCCAATGGACCTAATACAATTATGGACAAAAATTCACTAGGTCATGGGCTAGGTCAGCCAAGAGCAGACGTAGACCCTGAATGAATTTTACCCAAAATAGTACAGGGTCGACCTAGTACAGCAAACTGTCAAAAGGGGCTTGAGGTGAGGAAAAGAGGGATGGAAAGTAGGAAACGACTGGAGTATGCAAAGGAGGAGTAATAGCTTAAGGAATGGTTTTAGGAACTGGTTGGATTGGTAGTAAGTGGCAATAAGGGACAACAATCCTATGAAGCACCAATGGTCTGCCCACCCCTTTCCCGATGCACCCTTTAAAGCGTGTACTCGGAGAAATAGAGTCTCAATGGGTTCCTGCAAGATGTAAAGCATCAATATTTGATAAAAGTTGAAAATATTATGTGTATACAACACCCTCCACCTGGTACCTACTCTCACATCATCGCATACTTCCAAAGGGGCGAGGAAGGACAGTTTTGAAAGTTGTCCCTTGGCCCAACGAAACTAGCACTTGTAGAGCAAGACATTCTATCAAATCTCTATAGTCCCCGCTTTTAAAAAAATAATGTTACTATCAAAATTTAATGCATTTGGCATTTGTTCAAAGAATGTTTTAAAAAATAATAATAATAATAAAACTAGTTACAAATATTTTTAAGTTTGTAACTAAAAAAAACTACAAAACTTTATTCAAATCAACAATACTCTTAGCTATGAGCTCCTTAAACTCCTTGGTGCCAAATGAGTAGTTGTAATGTCGTAGAATTAGCAAAAGAAAGGAGTTTCAATCCTAAGCAATTGAAAAAATGAAGGTGAGAAAGCAAATGTGCAGTGAGAGGTAAATGTGTTGTTTTATTTTGATAAAATGAGTGTGAAAGTTGCTTTTAGGGTTGTTGTTTTTTGAATTCCATAGTTGACTTATTGTCAAGTGTAAACCAAAAAAAAACGTTTTTTGCCATGGATACAACCAGGTGGCGTCTACCTGACTGTGAATACACCCTGGTTTGTCCCAGACGTATCCACAGTCAGGCAAATGTTTCCTGGCCTTATCCAGGCCATATCAGACCCGGATCAATACCCAGGGCATACCATATTGGTACCTGCAACCCTGGGTAGCAGTATTCGGTAATGTAGGCCAGGAGCAAAAAGATCTGCATCTATTTTTATCTTTTGTAATAGTGAATAATGTAGGAAGTTTGTTTCAAAGTCTCACACAGGCCTCCTTGTAACCTGAGGACCTGGTACTCTGGTTATTAATCAGAATTCTGTAAAACTTTGATACACCTCTAAATTCATATATTGAGTCAATTTTAATTGAATTACCTTGATATCATAGTTGGATGATTGTAGATGAGATTCAGTTATAAGCCTTTGATGCTTTCTCTATTGTTCCAGTTAGTTTCATTCAGTAGGATTCAGTGATAAAGTGCCCTCTTGAAATTCCTCGTCTCAATTGTTAAAGTGGGATAGAATCTCTTTTAGTATCAGTAGTGCTATTCTCCTCGTCTTCCTTTCATTTTTTCATATTTTACACCTTAATTTAGTAGCTGCCCAATGGAAAAGAAACCGGTCAAGTGTGATTAAATTGGTATTTTTTCTAAAAATCATTTTCAAACAATTTTAACCAAACCATCTGAAGAGCTTCATTGAAAGTCTTAAGAGAGAAAGAGGTCTTCGTTTCTATTCAAAATTTATAGAAAGATCTTTGAGGGACAGCCCCCTCAGGTTTTATGTAACCTGTACTGACAGAGATCTGTAGATCTCTTAACTGCCACTTGGGAAATCTTCTAGAATATTAATTTAGCAATTATGCTAGGAGGTAGTTCAGGAGTTAACACGAGCAGATGGTCATCCCGGGTATTGTTGTAGACCAAGATGTCCTCTTGATAAATGACAATGAATTTTCCAAGATGGAGCCCGAACACATAGTTTATGATGTGCGTGAATGTGGAGAGATCTTTTGATGCTTTTAAGGTTTGGGATAGATTAGCTAGAATTTCAGTTAGGTATATTGGCATAAAGAAGCTTTTCCCTATCGATAGGAAACATTGGTGGAAGGCTTGTTGTATCTTAGTTTCCATGGAAATCCCGGTTTGGAGACTTCATCTCGAATTAAAATGAACCATGGCAGAGTTTAATACTATTTAGATTGTGCAGATGGATTTAGTTACTATACAAACAGGCTAAATTGAGCAATCGAAAGGCTACTGTCAACAAAATGGAAAACATAGAGCCATTGAAATGAATTTTGCTAGGAATTAGAACACCAAGATCACAAAACAATGTAGACCTGGATTGATAGAAAATTTGGAGATATTCTAAATGACTCACCACTTCAGCAATCTTCCGTATTACCAAAGCTGGACTTGAACTCAGGCCCTTCACTAATGCTACGGTAAGCTCCTTCAACTTTGCAAGTTTAATGTCCTTTTCTGAATCCACAAGAATAGCATCGGCTCTCACAACTTCTGGACCCAGTGCAGATAATTCTTCAAGAGTTGGAATGGTATCAAACTGTTCCTTCAAGGTTTTACTCTGCAAATTAAGTTTGAATCATTATGGTATAAGCCCTTGACTGTTCAATACTAGTCATATAAACAAATAACATCAACACAACTTATCTTTTAAATAAAATACTATGCCTTAACCTAAACACAAAATATGGATCTACTTAAATAGATATGGCTTACACGAACTGCCATTTTACTAATCTACTAAAATAGCAATCAAATAGAATACCGTGCACATTATGCTGGCTATAGTAAAATATAGGAAGCTCCTTAGCTGACTTCAACTCTCTTCTTAAGAAAATTAGTTGTAACTTGTAGCTTATGTCAATTCAAGACTTGGAGATTGTGTAGGTTGAAGGATTCCACGCAAATGCATGTCAGTGACAAAGTTTAAGAATTCCCAAGATAACAAAATCAATCTTCTTATTTCATTTTTGACAAGTTTTCAAGAATTAAGTGATTTAACTCACATTGTGCAATGATTAAAGGGATAAGCACTGACTTATGAGATATTTCTAGGAACTCCTATTTATTGTTTTACTTTGCTCATGATTTAATAATCCAATGACATAGCAGTTTCCTTTAAGGGTTATGTCACCTATATATGCCTAGGTAACACCACCTAAAAAATCTGTAAAAAATGCAACAGGATGAAAAAAATTGTATTTTCTCACTTGGAATAATCATTCTAGGAATGATAGAGAAACTTCTGGAATCATTATGTTAACATGATGATTCCAGAAGTTTCTCTCTCAAACCTACAACATCAAGGAAGTATGCAGAATATCATTCTACGAATACCTGATACGTTCAGAAGTTAAGACACTCACTTAAGAAATACCTGTTTAACACGTAATATACTAAATTCTAATGGAAGACTATAGTGTAGTGTCAAGTAGGATTGAGGTTTAAATATCGAGTGATTTAATAATTCCAAAAATGGAGGGTGAAAGTCTATAGTTTATACATGTGCGTCAGATACATTAAATAAAGCGGCTATAAATTACCAATGGATTATCTCTATGAGGCAATGGACAGAGTCAAAGCGGCAATTGAGCATTATCATGGGAGATATAAAAGAAAATATGAACCCATTTGGCATATAATTGATTGAGGATGGAACAAGCAGCTCCATCATCCAATACATGTAATAGGGTACTACTTGACGCCAAAAACAAACCTTGAAAGTGCTTTGAACGATAGAGTTGTGCTAAGCTATGTTGGAGTTATTTTAAATAAAAAGCAATCTTTTATCATAAATGCATTGATGCTTGTTATTATACATGGAAAAGAGAAGTACAGTGTTTCAATTATGAACTTCGGTCCAACCATTGGTTTGACGATGAAATTTTCCTAACATGGTAAGTTTTTCGTCCATGAAGAACCAAATCATCTTTGAGAACATGTTGAGGAAATGTAAATCTCTATTTTTTATGATTGTTGCAAGAATTCCATAGTATATCCAGGCGCACACAAAAAAGAGTTTGGTTGTATCTTACATTGAGATAGTCTTTTGGCATGGCATGGTTATAGCTGTCTTTGACAATCAATCAACCATCACAAAGAGAATCATGATTTTTCTTAGTAGTCAATAGATAGGAAAGAAATTCCACGGAATTGGTTTCCATGGTCATTGTTACACATGCACAAGGTGTACAAAACTTTCTTCTTGTTTGGCATCTTAGCAATAGGACACGTTGAACAAGTGCATATGCACTCGGAAAACTCGACACAAAGATTAGTCCAATGCAAGTACTTCCACAAAACAAGAAGAATATTGTGGACACCAAAATGATCTACAACTTTATTATGCTTCCAAAATCAACTTCTTATCTTGATGATCTAGGTGGCAGCTCAACACAGGGTCTTTTCTACGTGCCTAGCCCCCAACCAAGCCTTCTTTTACACAAGAATGGAGAAGACTGAGTCGAAGGGTCATGACTCCCATGGGATGCAAGGCAGTGCCCCACAGACAGTATAAACAAGTAGGCACATTGGCACTAGCGCCAACAATTACTACATTGAACCACCTCTTTGGTAAATGCTGGAAGATAAACCGTTTGGTCTTCCTGTTGATGTCCATTCAATTCCTATCCCCCATGGTTTCAAAAAGATAGATTTACAGTTCCATATCTCTTCTCAGAAATTTACTTTGTACAAAGCTTTCATATGAATAAAATTTTGTTTCAGTTCTTATATAGAATTCTGTTCTTTCTATGTATGTGAATGGTCTCACAATCTCATTTTGCACTTTAATTATTATTCACGAGTTCACATTTGTTTATAGCACATTAGGTATTTCAATTTATCGTGTAATCACCCGAATTGTTCCTCAAATCTAGATAAGTTGTATCAAAACATATTATGTGTTTGTATGTCCTGACAAACAAGGTCAGGCTCTAGGAAATACAGTCTCGAGACATCTGATCCTTCAAATTACCTTACATGCCATTTTAAATGATCTCAGATGGAAAATCACACAGGAATAGAAGATACTTTTTGAGAACTGCTCAAGGAAGCACTTCAAAAAGAAAGGAACGATGTCCAGTTCTCCCAAAATTTTCACATGTCACACCCACGACTCAATCTCTTTAAAAAAGCAAACACTTTTGGGGCCTGACACATTTCAAGTCACAAGTTAGTTAGGATATCCCTCATTTTGACAGTAATTAATGTCGATGCACTCAATGATGGGCTCAACCAAGTAGAATCATATTTCTCTATGAACGAATTTCTCTGATATTGAAATGATAACATTTGCACTTTTAAAATTCACTTCCCATGTATAAGATTCATACCAAAGCTAACAAAGGGAATGAAATGATTGAATATAGGGGCTTCCACGTTTTGATACTTAGATATTTGCATGAAGTAAAACCACAAGAAGTATGTTATCAACCTAGAGGTTTATAACTCGAAGAATTTCCAATAATCACATAATTGGACACAAATATTATATAGTGAAGATTATGATGATGATACAAAGTATAACTCTAAAAGTAAAAGGTGGAAGCGCAGCTTCCTACAAAATAATTACCTATCAAGATAGCTCCTTGAGGGAATCAAGTATCCCAGTGGGGATCAAAAATAAGATAAATCCACAATGATGATGATGACTCGTTGGGTAAGATGTCTTCAATATAAAGTATTTTTTGTTGTTAATGAGTCATAACAACCCTTGGGTCCTCATGATTAAGTAGGGAAAGCCCTTAGCCCCACATGAATAAGCAGGCTTGTTCCTAGACCAGATAATTATTCTTACTAACATGTTATGTTAGTTGCATAAAATACCCTCCAGTTCATAATGATTCCTTCTCAAAGCATTTGATGAGACCAATTTTTTAGATGTCCTTTAGTTGTCACATTGTTTGATCATATTCCCATTGAGTAAGCCCAAACCTTGGGCCAACATAATTGAGCAAGTCCAACTATGGCCAACATATAGTACTGATCTTACTGACATGGTATGTTAGGTGCATGACAAAGTATGAGAAAAATGCATGTGTTATTTTCCTAAATGCTTTGCTATGCCATGCTATTCCATTTTTCACAATCATTTTCCAAAAAAAACAAGTTCCGTTGGCTCGATCTAAGATGTATGGGGCAAAGTTTGCATTTAAGGTTAGGTAGCAACCCTTATTCTATGCTAGGTGCAATATGGAAGTAGGCATATCCACCAAATTCATATGTCAAATGCTTAGGTTAAACTTACTCTAACACAAGCACTAGTAATGTTTTAAAACTAGTGGAGATATCCTATTTATATTTATCTAAAAAAATTCATGAGATATCATTTTTGCAGCCCTTGTCTTGGATTTGTCATATACGACACCAATTAACGAATCCATTATGTAATGTCCCCTTTTTAGCGTGATCCTGTTTTATGATGGTTTAGCCTATCACTGGCCCTCATAGGTTAACTCAAATGGTTAGAGGGTCTTTTGTGACAGAAACCTAGTTAGTGGATGGTTTATTTCTTCTTCAGAGTTCAGTAAGTTTCAGGGTTGGCCTTTGCAAGGGTTTCAGGACTCTTTCTCTCATACTTACTATTTATAGTAATTCATTCAGTCAGGGTTACTATTTATAGCAGGGTGCCTGAATGGGATATTTCAGCAGTGTTGATTGCGGTATTTAGTTGGCTTGGAGAAATAAGGTGTTTGGCCTAAGTTATGATGTTTAATTATTATTAAAGGTCACTTTAATAATAATTAATATTTTAACGTTATATTTGCACTTTATTACTTGAGGGGTCATGTGACATAAAAAGGGGGCCATTTCAATTTATTATTTATAAAGTCATATTTTAATATTATTAAAAGTGCAACTAAAATATTATAAGGAAGCTTCTAGATGGGCCGACTGGATGAGGGAAAAAAAAAAGTATATTAAGAGGGTCACCCAAGCTTCATATCATCCAAGAACTGATATTTGATTTTGAGATTGTTGGTGATGAGACCAGCTAGGGTTTCTACCATTACTTCAGCCATTGGGAACAAAGACTCTCAATTGGTAATGCGATTTTGAGGTTGTGAAATATCTTCCGAATTATTGCTTCATTGTGGGCTTCATCCAGGAGTCCAATCTGTGCTTAAATTGGAGAATACATTAAGTTTCACAAGGGTTCCAAAGGTTAATCATTTACAGATCTGAAAATTGTTGATGACATGAATAGTGGCGTGAATAGTGTCACGCTACAGTACCCGCTACAGTGCACGTGAACAGTGATCGCTACAGTGCACATGAACAGTGCATGTTATTGCTGCTAAACAATCTTCAACACAGCCACGTGGACGTTAAGGAAATTGATCATCATTCTCAGGTTGTATTGTTGTCTTGGCTGGGCATGTAAAGTCTAGGGCAGAAACGCCTTTCTTTGGCATCTTCACTTCATTACTAAGGGACGGCTAGACTTTATAAAGGCTTCTTTGGGGTTTTTATGGTGGAGACAACATTCCTTGCAGTAGTTCGAATAATACAAGGGTTTACAATCCGCTGTCAAGATTTCCAGGTTCATTTCCATTTTAGTTTGCATATAGCTAACTCAGTTAAATCAATGTTGAAGCAGCCTTGTAATTGTTTCATTGAATAATCTTGCATTGTAATCAATCTTGCCTTCGTATGCTGAGTCTTGGCAATCCAATTGTAATCAGGTTTACTGAGTTTAGTATGCAAGACAACTATTTGTCCTAATACATCATTGTTGCAACAGCTTATGGGTATTAGTTCTAGTCATAATAAGTTTGCATGCCAACCATTTGTCATAATGCCTATACATTGCCAGTCAATATAATCAATCACAAGGCTGCAATAAAGGAGTTTTGGAGTTGTACTGAATTGTTTGCAAAATACCTTCTTGTTGTAGGTGTTTATTTGCTTTGGTAGGTTGCTTGCCTAGTGTTTGCATTAATGCCCTTGGCTGTAGTTGCACATCAGCTATAGAGTTGCATTATATATATATATATATATATATATATATATATATATATATATATATATATATATATATATATATATATATATAACTTGCATTACATCCTCATTTCATTTCAGTCCTTTGAATATGTTCTTTGGAGCCTATTGAATGCATATTACCATCTTTTAAAATACCAAAAGAATCATCAATCAACAAGTTCAGACTTCGCAAGACAAGTGTTTGACGGAATTCCTAAGAGCCCGAAACTGAAAATTAAAGGCCAATTCAGCAGGGGTCTTTACATTGGTATCAGAGCTGTTGTCTTGCCATCCTGTCGGGTAGATTGGACATTGAATCGGCTGATTAATCATGGTTACTTCAAGTACTCTAAAGCAGTGGGACAAGAATATGGAGAAGCTTAAACAAAGTTTGAATAAGTTGGATGAAAACCAGAGGAGGATGAATGAATTGCTTTCACACCCTGCAACCAAAGACAAATTAGCACAGTATATGGCATCCATTTTTAAGGGCTCTACATCACAAAACGAAAAGGAGGAGAAACAAGAGGTATCTATAGGAGAAATATCTAAGAATATCTACAATGAATTTTCAATAGTTAGTGACCAGCATACAGCTAATCCTATGGAGAGCAAATATCAGACTTACATAGAGAAAGAAGTTGAGCACAAAACAATTCATGATGACTTCAAGAGTGAAGAAGAGCAAGTGATGGGCAAAGACAAACCGGTTACATTAGAGAAGCTACATGAAGATAAGGTTTCTGGTGATGCTTCATTAGGTGAGTCTAGCATTGCTTCATCCTATCATGGCAAAGAATCAAATGGTGCTTCCATGAATGTTATTCATACATATAAAAGTCCATTGAAGGTCCAAGACATTAAGGTGGATGTGAAAGTTGATCCTTTGCTTAGTGGAACAGCCACTAGTGTTTTGAATACACATGATGAAGGAGACATTTTACAATGGCATGATGTCATCACTGATTTGTTTGAGGACAGCAGCATTATGTCCCATCATTCTCATGGGATAGGAGCTTGTGATCATGAGAAGGCCAATGATATGATATCACCCATTGATGGCAGCCCTACACCAATTGGTAGACATGAAGATATTAAGCATAAGAGAACTGATTTTGTATATTTTGGCATCCAAGAGGTAAAGAAGTTCGAAAAGATGAACGAAGAATGGTTGCAAAAAGCCAAAGAGGGTAGATCAGTGGCTGCCAATGCAAGACAACATCTTCAAAAAGTGAAAGAAAAGATCAATCTCATCAACATAGCAAGACAAAAAAGGACAGATAACATTAGAAGACTCTTTATTCAAAGAGAGGATGAATCTGAAAATGCACTTTGTTCTAATGATGATGATGAGGTTGATACATTTGGTCAATTGAAGGACTTGATAAAGATTCCCAACATGAGGAAACAAGAACAGATTGAGGTTTCTTCATGTGAGGCGGAAGTGGTTCATAGCTTGGAGACTTAGTTGACAGTAAAGGAGGATGAGATTATTGCAGCATTATCTCATCATGATAGGTTGCACAAATGGATTGAGGATCATCTTTGGGTGGTTCAGTTAGACAGAAGACAAAAGGGAATTGGAGCAGAATCTTCTCATGATGACTTGCAGGGACAGCAGTCAGTTATCCATTGTGCTATTATGTATCCGACAAGGTTTGCTACTTCTATGTCACATAGATTTCACACGAATACATGGTTACAGGGTGATTATGGGGGCAGTAGGTATGATGGCTTGGTTAGTCAGCACGTCCATAGGAATTGGGCAGATGATAGAGGTTGTGCTTTCATGCTTGCTAGGCAATTGTATGGTGCACTCGTGAGGGAAGAGGCACAGATATCCACTTCTGTTGATGCTGAGAGGGATCAACCCTCCACAGTTGCATTGATTAGTGCAACTGGCTTTATGAGTTGGTGTTAGGAGCACTCTTCTTCCAGCCTTGGCAGTAGGAGTATTGTGGGGACAGCAACATTTGCAGATGAGTTAGGAGATACTCATCTTTTCTGGCAGTCGTTTGGGTCCATAACCCACAGGGCTCAGTATCAGGGAGCAGCCTCTTGGCAGATTAGTGATCTAGTTGCAGACAGTATGGTGCAGCAGGTGCCACCAGTTGTCATTGGAAGTGGATTGTTGATTCTGTTTTGGGATCTTGGTGGTGACGTGTTTGATTCGTCACTCTATTTTGGTCCTGATGAGGTGTTCCACCACTCTTGGTGCGATGTCAGTGGTTTATGTAGAATGGTACAGTGGAAGTCAACAGGTGCGCATTGTGACGTACTTCCAATTTGGCATTGGGACCCAGGGATTGACATCAACAGTGATATGTTTATTTCAGCTGCAGAATTGCACAATATGCTAAGTTTTAGCAGGTTCTATGGCTGCAGCTGTTTTCAGCAAGATTCTGATGCAATTCCTTACAGATTCATTTGGGATCCAGGCATTAGTTTTGGGATACTCCCCAGTATGTTGAGGAATCCTTTGTGTGCATCAGGGATCACTGTTGAGTTTTGCAGCGTGTATATGATGGTGATTACTTGCAGTTGCACTTTTGATCTTTATGTACATGATCTGTTTCAGACGCATAGCTCAGTTGCACATATGCTAGACAGTATGTATAATAGCTTAGCTTGCGCAGTTATGGGAAGCAAACATTGTCGGTATTCAGAGTTGCTTCCACTTAATGCTTATGCTCCTGCGACACCTGGTGTTGGGGTTGATTTGATTCGACAAGATCTATCAATTGTACTTGTGATGGTGTTACAGGAGTTGATTTGTGAGATGAGGGACATTACACAACACTTTTCTTGGGATTCGGGTGGAGTGGTGTTAACTTTGTTGAGATTGCTTGGGGACAAGCAATTTCAGGGAGGGCGGACTGTAATGTCCCCTTTTTAGCGTGATCCTGTTTTATGATGGTTTAGCCTATCACTGGCCCTCATAGGTTAACTCAGATGGTTAGAGGGTCTTTTGTGACGGAAACCTAGTTAGTGGATGGTTTATTTCTTCTTCAGAGTTCAATAAGTTTCAGGGTTGGCCTTTGCAAGGGTTTTAGGACTCTTTCTCTCATACTTACTATTTATAGTAATTCATTCAGTCAGGGTTACTATTTATAGCAGGGTGCCTGAATGGGATATTTCAGCAGTGTTGATTTCGGTATTCAGTTGGCTTGGAGAAATAAGGTGTTTGGCCTAAGTTATGATGTTTAATTATTAAAGGTCACTTTAATAATAATTAATATTTTAACTTTATATTTGCACTTTATGACTTGAGGGGTCATGTGGCATAAAAAGGGGGCCATTTCAATTTATTATTTATAAAGTCATATTTTAATATTATTAAAAGTGCAACTAAAATATTATAAGGAAGCTTCTAGATGGGCCGACTGGATGAGGGAGAAAAAAAGTATATTAAGAGGGTCACCCAAGCTTCATATCATCCAAGAACTGATATTTGATTTTGCAATTGTTGGTGATGAGACCAGCTAGGATTTCTACCATTACTTCAGCCATTGGGAACAAAGACTCTCAATTGGTAATGCGATTTTGAGGTTGTGGAATATCTTCCGAATTATTGCTTCATTGTGGGCTTCATCCAGGAGTCCAATCTGTGCTTAAATTGGAGAATACATTAAGTTTCACAAGGGTTCCAAAGGTTAATCATTTGCAGATCTGAAAATTGTTGATGACATGAATAGTGGCGTGAATAGTGTCATGCTACAGTACCCGCTACAGTGCACGTGAACAGTGAACGCTGCAGTGCACATGAACAGTGCACGTTATTGCTGCTAAACAATCTTCAACACAGCCACGTGGAAGTTAAGGAAATTGATCATCATTCTCAGACTGTATTGTTCTCTTGGTTGGGCATGTAAAGTCTAGGGCAGAAACGCCTTTCTTTGGCATCTTCACTTCATTACTAAGGGACGACTAGACTTTATAAAGGCTTCTTTGGGGTTTTTATGGTGGAGACAACATTCCTTGCAGCAGTTCGAATAATACAAGGGTTTACAATCCGCTGTCAAGATTTCCAGATTCATTTCCATTTTAGTTTGCATATAGCTAACTCAGTTAAATCAATGTTGAAGCAGCCTTGTAATTGTTTCATTGAATAATCTTGCATCGTAATCAATCTTGCCTTGGTATGCTAAGTCTTGGCAATCCAATTGTAATCAAGTTTACTGAGTTTAGTATGCAAGACAACTATTTTTCCTAATACATCATTGTTGCAACAGCTTATGGGTATTAGTTCTAGTCATAATAAGTTTGCATGCCAACCACTTGTAATAATGCCTATGCATTGCCAGTCAATATAATCAGTCACAAGGCTGCAATAAAGGAGTTTTGGAGTTGCACTGAATTGTTTGCAAAATATCTTCTTGCTGTAGGTGTTTATTTGCTTTGGTAGGTTGCTTGCCAAGTGTTTGCATTAATGCCCTTGGCTGTAGTTGCACATCAGCTATAGAGTTGCATTATATATATATATATATATATATATATATATATATATAACTTGCATTACATCCTCATTTCATTTCAGTCCTTTGAATATGTTCTTTGGAGCCTATTGAATGCATATTACCATCTTCTTTTAAAATACCAAAAGAATCATAAATCAACAAGTTCAGACTTCGCAAGACAAGTGTTTGACGGAATTCCTAAGAGCCCGAAACTGAAAATTAAAGGCCAATTCAGCAGGGGTCTTTACACATTACCTTCTCAAATTTCCTGCTGACTGGTGAAAGAGGGCCTCAATCTAGCTGTGCCACCATGTCAAGCTTAAAAAAATACTTCCGGAATACAAAACAGGTTCCAAACTCCACCATATGCCTCACAATGCAATTTTTTTATCACCTTCTCCAACCAAGAAGAAAAACTCCCACATGATTGTTGGAAGCACAACCACTGAGAGGGGGGGTTAAATCAGTGAGCTCTTAAAACTTTCTTCTGATTCTTAAGTTCGTTTGTCAAGCATCAATACAAAATCAATAAAGCAATCAAACCACAGCAAAGAACATAAGGGCATAACACATGATATAGGTGGGAAACCCTTAAAGGAAAGAAAACCCACAATGATCACTGCATGGACTACATGTCCTAAATCAGATATGCAATGAGTCAACAAGATTGTTGAGCACCAACTCAGCGTGAGGCACCAACCCCAAACAGTGAAGCACCAATGTGACAAAAAGATTCAACAAGCACCTACTTGCTAAGAAGCACCAACTCCTTGATTTGTAGACTCCAATCTATAGGAGGCTTCAACCCCCTTTGCCAAGCACCAACTCAATTGCTTTAGATCATCCACCTTTCTCAGTTGCTTCTGTAAACAAATGATGGTACAGTTTTGCTCTCTTTGCTTATCGATCTCAGATTCATTATGTTATTTTTCTGCTCATCACTCTTAGATTCATTGTTTTTATGCTCTCTTTCTCTGCTCAATCAAATAGACACATTAGGTTCTCTTTCTCTGCTTTTTATTTCCAAAGACTTTGTCCTCTCTGCCTCCTCTACTCATCTCTTTTAGCTGATTTTGTATACTCTAGGGTTCATCTTCATATGAATCATTCGATGATTTCATACTCACACCTCTTTGGCCATCTGTTCCTCAACGAACCCCTACTTTGCTCCTTAGCGAATTATAAGTCTCTATTTTTCATTACTCAAAAAGACAATTTGATCTTGCTTATATGCAAGACGTTGATCAACAACCTCTTGAAAGTCGGCCAAACAAAACTCTGTAGTCAGTTGTCTAATGATTTATTCTCTTTTTAAAACATAATTCACATTAGCTTATATAAAAGCTCACTCACTTAGGTAGCCCTGAGTGAAACAAAGCTGGGATAGACCAAGCAATCATTAGAATACATTTAGTGTCGGCCTGATGAAGTCTGTAGTACTCTGGATGCAGTTTGTAGCATCTTTGATGCAATTCATAACACCCTTGATGCAGTCTGTAGCAAATTTGATACAGTCTGTAGCAAACCTGATGCAGTCCGTAGTTAACCTGATGCAGTCCATAGCTAACTCGATGTAGTCTGTAGCAAACCTGATGAAGTCCGTGGCATACCTGATATAGTCCGTAACTGCTCGCAGAAATTCCTTGACATCAATGACCATAATCTTTACTGAATAGCAAACCCTTCGACATCAAAGTCAACATCTCAACAAACTCCCCGTTTGTCTTTGATGGCAAACCTTTACAAGCTGATGACCCAAGTAGATTTTATCATCCAATGAACATACCTTTTCCCCTATCATTTCTTCACCAAAGACAACTCGATAGCAATTACACAACTTGTTATTTCTCTCCCTTATACAGCTATCTCTATTGTTGCATTATTTCTCCCTGAATTCTCCCCCTTTGACATCAATGGCAAAAGGTTGCACACCCTGAAGTCTATTTGATCCCAAACAAAGTGCTACTTCTTCAAAACTGATAATATCCATCTTCATTTCCCTGATGAGAATTTCATAAACTTCTCCTTAGAAAACTGCAAGATACTACTCACAGCCACTTGAACATCTTTTGACTGTCAAAGACTCTTGTCTCTTGATCCTCGGTGCTCAAAGATACCCAAAGGTTAGCTCCCCCTCTGTCCATACTTTTCTTAGTGAATGACAGAAGAAGGAATTACTCCCAATTCATGCCTTATGAACTCAAATGTTGCCCTTGAAGCAGGTTTTTAAGAATGTCTGCAACTTGTTCTTTTGTGGTTACATACTCTAGTTTGACAATCTGATCAGTTCCCTGCTCCCTTAGAAAATGATACTTGATTGTAATATGCTGAGTCCTGGAATGCATGATTGGATTCTTAGAGATGTTAATGGCACTGGTATTGTCACAAAATATAGAAATTGGACTGTCATTCTTAATCTTAAAGTCACTCAAGGTCTGTTTCATCCATAAAACCTATGTGCAACATGATGTTGTTATGTACTCAGCTTTAGCTGTGGACAAGGAAATTGATAGTTGTTTCTTACTCAACCGTGACACAAAACTTTTTCTAAGAAAGAATGCACCACCACTTGTGCTCTTTCTGTCATCAATGCTATCTGCCCAATTTGCATCAGTATATGTTGTTAAAGTGAAATCCTTACCTTTTGAGTACCACAAACGAAAGTCCATGGTACCTTTGAGATATCTAAATATCCTCTTGAATACTTGTGTCTCTTTTGGTTTTGCCTAAAATCTGGCCACTAGACCTACTGTCTGCATGATATCAAGTATTGATGCAGTAGTATACAATAGACTTCCAATCATAGATCTATACAAGGTATGATTGAATTCTGATGACTTATCTTCTTGACTCAACTTGCAACTTATTGTCATGGGAGTACTTACTGATTTACAGTCTTCCATATCAAACTTCTTCAACATTTCCTTAATGTACTTAGCTTAAGAGATGAAGATTCTCTTGTCTGACTGAACTACTTGCAATCCATGAAAAAATGACAGTTCTCACATAGAAATCTTAAATTCTTGTTGCATTACTTCTGCGAACTCCTTAGACATCTTGTCATAATCACTACCAAAATTAATATCATCAACATATACAACTATAATTAATTGATGTTCACCTTCTGTTTTGATGTAAAGATTTCTATCAGCAACACCTCTCTTGAAACCTTGATCAAGCAAGTAGTTGTCATGTCTTGCATACCAAGCTCTAGGGGCTTGCTTTAGTCCATATAATGTTTTCTTCAGTCTATAGACATAGTCCTTATTTCCTGACAAAGAAAAACCTTCAAGTAGTTCTATATACACTTCTTCTAAATTTCCATTGAGAAATGCAAACTTTACATCCATCTAATATATCTTAAAATTCTTGAAACCAGCATATGCCAAAAACAGTCTTATGGCTTCCAGTCTTGCCACAGAGGAAAAAAATTCTTCAAAGTCAACACCTACTTGAGCATAGCCTTTACATACTAACCTTGCTTTGTTTATCTCATGGCTTGACCATCTTCATTCAATTTGTTTCTAAAAACCCATTTGGTTCCAATGAAGTTCTTGTCCTTAGGTCTGGGAATAAGTTCCCAAATCTCATTTTTTTCAATCTAATTGAGCTCTTCCTCCATAGCATTCACCCAATGCTTATCACTTTTGGCTTCTAAAAAAAAATTGGTTCTATCTTTGAAAATAGAGAGAAGTTTACATTTTTTTATGTATTCATAAGCATTCTCCTCGTTTGCACTCCAGCATCAATATCACCAATGATTTGACTTTCTGCATGATTTTTCTGAACGAATCTACAAGGTGCCCTTGTATCTTCTCGTTCTTCTTCATCTTGACTTTCTTCTACTACTTCTTTGATGTTCTTTCTTCTTCCTTGAGGTCAAGTTCCTCTACATAAACTCTCGGTTGTGTACTAACCTTCTTAGATCTGGTTTCATCCACTCTCACATGTGTACTCTCCAAAATCTTATGTAGTCTCTTGTTGTAGCATATATATGCAGAACTAACTGAAGAATATCCAAGGAAGATGCCTTCATCAACCCTTGAATCAAATTATCCTAGATCCTCTTCATCCCTCTTGATGAAACACATGCTTCCAAACACTCTAAAGTGTTCCACTGAAGCTAGTCTACCTTTCCAAAGTTCATAGGGGTTCTTATTGTTGTTTATTATGATTTGACCTTTGTTTAGAATGTATATTGTTGTGTTTACAGCCTCTCTCCAAAATCTATCAGACAATTTGAACTCATTTAACATTGTCCTGGCCATTTCCTAAATAGTCTTGTTCTTCCTTTTTGCTACACCATTCTGTTGTGGTGTCCTTACAGTCGAAAATTGTCCCTTGATTCCATGTTCCTTACAAAAGTCATCAAACTCATTTGACCAGAATTCTCCTCTTCTATCCGATCTTAGACACTTGATTTTTAAGTCCATCTCATTCTCAACTAGAACCTTGAACGCCTTGAACTTATCTAGAGCCTTAGATTTCTCCTTCAAGAAAGCAACTCACATCATTCTAGTGTAATCATCAATAAGAAGCATGAAGTAACTTTCACTTTGAATACTTTGAGTTCTAGTTGGACCACATAGATCTGTATGAATCAACTCTAACGGTTTTGTAGTTGAATATTCTTTTGTCTTGAACCTTCTTCTTGTCTATTTTCCATGTTGGCATGCCTTACACAGAGTGTTTGCATGCTTAGTGATCTTAGGCATGTTCCTAACTGACTTCTCAGTACTTATCTTTACTAAGTTGTCAAAGTTTATATGTCCCATTCCTCTATGCCAAAGCCAGCTCTCATCCACTTGACTCATAAAACACTTGTCCTTCTTGATCTCATTCAACACATACAAATTATTTGCAGCCCTATTAGCATCTGCTACCAATCTTTCTGAACTTGTTTTTCTTATTTCACATCCTTTAACATGAAAAGTCAGAGTATCTCATTAATTGCACATTTGACTAACACTTAACAAATTATGCTTTAGTCCTTTTACATAAAACACATTCTCAGTTTTAGTTTTCCCATTGTCAAGACTTAGTATTTCCTTGCCAACAATATTAGTTGTATTGTCTCCAAACTTGACTGTACCTTCAATGGTCTTCTTCAAAGATATAAATTTATTCTTGTCACATGTCATATGGCGTGAACAACCATTGTCAATGTACCATTTCAAACTCTCATCTTGAATGTGAAAAACAGCTTGTGTTAACATGGATTCTTCTTCCTTTGGACCATCATTTTCTTGCTCCTTTTTTAGTATTTTCAAAGGTTTTGACTTCTTATCAATTTGAACATACACCTTCATGTTTTGACTAGGGGGCTTTGCATAACCCAATCTATAGTATCTTGCAATATGTCCAATTCTATTACAGTTGTAACAAAGCACACTGTTTCTATTGATATATGACCCTTGGACAAATGAATTCAAGAATCTTTTTGGAAATCCATGACTATTCATATCACTTCTCCGTGCATGATTGTTTCTAGCAATTGATCTACAACTCTATGTCCAAACTGATTACAAGAAAAGCAGTAGCCATAGAAGAAATTCATGTACCTTATTCCATTTGGTTGCCTGATAGGAAATGATCTCTGAAGATTTTTGAAAGGCATATTGACTTTTTTGTTATCTCTGAGAGGAGCGATAATCTTCTTGACCTGTCCTGACCTCTGACTATCATTCACAATGTCGAATTTCTTTAGAGCATCATCTTATGTCTTTGGCTTACTGATATTCTGCTCTTCCTTGCTACTCTTTTGGTCATCCATGTATCCAAGGCTTGTTTTGATGAGAGGTGACCTTTGACTATTCAATATGTCATCAAGAATTCCATTGCTCTTTTCAACCTTTTGACAATTTTTAAATTTGACTGTGAACTGTTCCAAATCTGACTTCAATGAACCTATCTCAAATTTGTACTCATTGCACTCTACTTCCTTGGACTTCAGAATTGCATTTGCTTCTTCTAACTGAGCATTGAGATTGTTGATGACCTCCTCAGCTTCCTTGGCACTCTTAGTTATCTTAGTTTCCAAGATACATATTTGTTCTTCATGACTTTTGACTAGAGATTTCAACTTTTGGTTTTTCTTTCTTTGACTCTTCAATTCATTCAAAACACTGATAAGTTCTCCCTCAAGATCAACCTCGGCTTCTTCTTCATCCATGAAGACTTGTTCTTTTGAACTATTCCCATCTTCAACTTCAATGGCCATGAACAATGCTTCATCACTTTTAGGGTCTGAACTGCAATCATCACTATCTGAGGTATCTTTATCACTGACTTCAGAAGAGTTGTTGTCTTCTTTAGAATATGGACTCATTTTGTTATTGAAGAACTTTTTCTTACAGTCACCTTGCTTGAAATTTTTCTTGCTCTTGTCATACTTGTTAGACTTTTTATTCTCTTCACCATGTTCTTCATCATGATCATGTTTTTCCTTTTGAGGACACTTGGCAGCAAAATGACCAAAACTGCCACAATTGAAACATTTGAATGGTAGCATGCCTTTAAACCTCCCTGAACCTTTTCTCAGTTTCCTCACAAATAAGGCTTCGACTTTGTCTTCATCAACATCAGTGTCCCTGTCAATTTCAAACTTTTTGATTTGTGTTTTCTTCGCAACTTCGAATGTTGCTTCCCTTTTGGAAGATCTTCCATCATCAGTCCTCATCTCATAGGCAGTAAGTATTCAATGAAGCTCATCCATTTGTAACTTGTCTAAGTCTTTTACTTCAACTGATGACACCTTTGAGTCAAATCTTAGGTTCAAGGATCTTAGAACCTTTTGAACAACAGTTGACTCGTTAACCTTTTCTCCAAGACCTCTGATTATGTTGACTACTTCATCAACTCTAAGAAGATATGCTGCAATATTCTCTTCTTCCTTCATCTTTAGACCTTCAAACTATCTTTTATAGGTCTGAAGCTTTGCCAATTTTACCTTGGTGTCACCTTCATAGATGAGCTGTAACTTGTCCCAAATTGCCTTAGCTAATTCACATTGCATCACCTTGACAAACTCAGATTTTGCCAATCCACACGATATAGCATTCATAGCCTTTGAATTATTCTCACTTGCTTTCTTTCCTGCAACGTCAGTTGGAAGAGTTTGAGGGATGGTATACCCATTTACAATTGATTGTCAAATGTCAAACATAAGAGCCATCAAATGGGTCTTCATTCTAATGCTCCAAAAGGCATAATTGGTTCCAGTGAACAAAGGGGCCTTGTTTGTTGAAAACCCTTCTTGTACCTAATGACTAAGCATTGTGCTTCTTCGAATCTACCTTCCAGCTGTCAAGCCTGACCTTGAAGGACCTGCTCTGATACCAATTGTTGGAAGCACAGCCACTGAGAGGGGGGGTGAATCAATGAGCTCTTAAAAAAAAATTCTAATTCTTAAGTTCATTAGTCAAGCGTCAATATAGAATCCATAGAGCAATCAAACCACAACAAAGAACATAAGGACATAACACATGATATAGGTGGGAAACCCTTAAAGGGAAAACTCACAGTGATCACTGCATGGACTACATGTCCTAAATCAGATATGCAATGAGTCAACAAAATTGTTGAGCACCAACTCAGCTTGAAGCACCAACCCTAAATAGTCAAGCACCAACTTGACGAAAAGATTCAGCAAGCACCCACTTGCTAAGAAGCATCAACTCCTTGATTTGTAAACTCCAATCTACAGAAGGCTTCAACCCCCTTTGCCAAGCACCAACTTAGCTGCTTCAGATCATCCACCTTTCTCAGTTGCTTCTGTCAACAAATGATGGTACAATTCTGCTCTCTGCTTATCGATCTCAGATTCATTCTGTGTTTTTATGTTCATCACTCTCAAATTCATTTTGTTATTTTTCTGTTCTCTTTCTCTGCTCAATCAAATAGACACATTAGGGTCTCTTTCTTTGCTTTTTATTTCAAAAGACTTTGTCCTCTCTGCCTCCTCTACTCATCTCTTTTAGCTGATTCTGTATACTCACTCGATTATGTCATACTCACGCCTCTCTAGCCATTCGTTCCTCAACGGACCTCTACTCTGCTCCTTAGCAAATTATAATTCTCTAGTTTTCATTACTCAAAAAGACAATTTGATCTTGCTTATATATAAGACGTTGATCAACAACCTCTTGAAAGTTGGCCAAACAAAACTCTATAGTCGGCTGTCTAATGATTTATTCTCTTTTGAAAACATAATTCACATTAGCTTATAAAAGCTCACTCACATAGGTCGGCCTAAGTGAAACAAAGCTGGGATAGACCAAGCAATCATTTGAATACATTTAGTGTCAGCCTAATGAAGTCTATAGTAGTCTGCATGCCGTCCATGGCAACCTGATGCAGTCCATGGCAAACCTGATGCAGTCCATGGCAAACCTGATGCAATCCGTCGCTGCTCGCAAATTTTCCTTGACATCAATGACCATAATCTTTACTGAATAGCAAATCTTTTGACATCAATGACAACATCTCAACAATGACATTCAAACGGATGCCAAATTTAACTTCGACCAATTTTATTGACACTTCACACTATTACACTCCACCACCACCCCCAGCTGCCATTGTAGGTTACGCCTATCACCATAGTTATTATATGGTAATTAAAACCTATTCTTCTTGATTTATAATGAACACAATGCTTCCTTTCTATGTAATTGGTGTTTTCTCATATATTATACTCTAGTTGTTTGATGAACTTTCAATGTATATCTTCAGTTTCTTATGAATGTCTTTGGGTTTATCCCTCCCCCCCCTTGTTTATTTCGAGTGCTCTAGTTATTTTTTATTTAGTTAGTATTTGATGTATTCTCAAGTCCCATTGACCTAGTTTTGGTCATTCATGGACATTAATATAATCTTTTTCTTCTTTATTTCTTTCTTTCCTTTTACGAAATTGATGGTCAGTTATAGTTTTATGATTTTATCTATTGATTAAAACAAGGCAAGACTTTATTGAAATATTGTTAGACAACACCAGGTTACCGATTCAAGTTCGGTTAGGTTTCAGGTTCGACAAACCGGGTTCGCTACTACGGCGGTTTTTTTTTGCTTTGGGTACAGCCGTACAAAAAATATATAAAAAAAATAAAAACTATAGAATTTCTAGCCTAATAAGCAATAAACTTGCAATGGAAGGTAAGTATACAATGAGAAAAATGAGAGCTAAGTGTTTTCTTTCTGTGTTTTTCTTTTATCATTCGTGTTCTTTTATCTTATGTTTTAGTATTTTACTTAACTTTTAAGGTTTGCAATGTGTTTGTTATTATTTATAATCATTGCTTTATGAATAATTTTGAGAAAAATTAAGGAAAAAAAAATTAAAATGTTTTTGCATCGAGTTCTGCTTCGGTTCTGCTCGGATTCATCCTAGGCAACCCAGGTTCGCCCGGGTTCTTCTGCAGAAGAACCCAAATGAATCCGGGTCATCTAGGGAAAAACCCATGCTGTTTCCCAGCAGAACCGGACCCATACCTGGACTGGGTACATACCGGGGCAGAGTTCTGCCTATTTGGACGAATTGGTATCTTAGAGACAACATAGGAACATAACAATATTGCATTGTTTTCTAGTACCACCCAAACTATCAGTCTTCCACAGATCACAAGATACTAGGTTTGAAGATTTCTGCTTTGGAGTTTGTTCCTTTGATATGTAAAGGAAACTATTTCAGTGCTCCAAGAAACTTTTACCCATTGAATTGCAGACACCTTCACTACTTACACTATCTTTGTTCATGTTACTGCCGCAGTCCTTATCTATGTTCCCTAGTTTGTAACAGCTACACTTTTAAAGGCTATGGGCATTCCACTTCACATAGACGAGAACATAGGAATTTCCATATATCCTAGAATCAGCCTATCAGGAGTGGAAACCTCAACAACCACATAATGAATAGGAATTTTTTTCACTTGTGTTCCTCTAAGTGCCTAATAAGTGTAGTTGAAGAATGTCCTTAATGGTCTTAATGGGTTTACAGTATATTTTGTTGAATCTTAGAGAAAGGTATGCAAGCACAGAAAGTAAAAGAAATCACCAATGCATAAAGATGGGAAAAGAATATTTTACTGGGATAACTGAGTAAAATCCATTAGGAATTTTACTATCATATGTTCCAGTTTTCCACAGTATCTCTGAAGCAATTTGTGCTGATAGATCCACATCTTGTAAACTATCCTTGTGGAATCCCACACTGGAAGACTCTCCGTGTGAATGCAAAACAATAGATTTCATTTTTGAAACCAACTGTGATGAACACCGATTGCCAGAAGTATCCGTCTCTGATGGACCCAGGCCTCCAGCCACTACCTTTATCTTTTTAGCTTGATCCCTTATATGTACCTAATATATAAAAAACATGATTACCATTATTAGATGAAATGCAGAAATAAATGGTAAATAATAATGGAAAGTAGCTAACACTACATATGAACTGCAATAGAGTTTAATCAAAATGAACATCATTGATTTTGTGCTGATGCATAAATCAAATAGCATTCAATCATTTCCCAACCGTTTAAAACAACCGCTAGTGTAAACTCCATAACTACCAAGTTAAAAGAGCATTCTATTTAGCACCTTATAAGCTTATTAGAAAATCTGTTTCTTCTAGGGAAAATTGAACTTTGGTTATGCCTATACAATTTCAAAATAACAGCGAGAATACTGTTTCTAAAATCGATGGATGTATCCATTGTCTTCTCAGTAAACAAAACTATAGCTATATCCAATGTCTTCTCCATACTAATAAAACCTGATTCTCACTCACAACAAAGCTTTAGCCACAAAGAAGGATAAATTCTCACATAAAACCAATATGGAAAGCAATGAATATGGATACCATACTTATTCTAAGATTTGATTGGGTAGAAGGGTCAAATGATAGTGAAAGGCGCAAAAAAAGACAAGGTAAGCCAAAATTAAGATGAAGAAATCATAGCATACGGCATGGTTTTAAAACTAGGACTTGGCAACCCAAAATTCTGACTTGCACTCGAGACTCGACAAATTATAAATATATAAAAATTCATAAAATGAATTTAAATAACATACAAAATGCTCTTAAAAAGCTTAAGAAATGAATTTAGAGAGCGCACAGTACGAAAAATTATTGAAAAATCCTTCAAATTCATAGACATGAAAAAAAAATTGTTGACTGGGAGTTTTCTGCATGAACTCACGAGTACTCTGCAGAAAGTCGCCATGCGAGTCATGGGAGAGTTCCTCGCCTTGCAATTTGACTCACGAGAGAGTTACTCGCCCTGCAATTTGACTCACAGGAGAGTTACTCACCCTGAAATTTGACTCATGAGTTTGGCAAGTTTTCATGTGTAACCTGTGAGTTTTGTATCTATGGTATAGGGCAATGAAGCAATCTGGTATACATGCACCATCTCCCAGAAACAAGAATCGGCACATAAATCATGATTGAACATATAAATTTAACAGCTAATTGATTTTAAAAGAATTTATATACATCTTCAAAATCTTTTTGTTCTCATAATTGTTTTATGAAACTTGTAAAGTTGTTAAAGACAAGCAATAAGTACACAATAGTTTTATAGATCAGACTTTGAATGTTATTTCTTCATTAAAATTTTAAAAAATGCATATAATATAATGACATTGGCTATTGTGAGTTGATCCAGAAGTTGAACATGAAAGTGTGAACATGACAAATTTATTGAGAGAACTACAGAATATATTTGTTGTTCAGTATTCAGTGCCTTTGATATAAACTAAAGAGCTATAACCCAGCCCAGTGCTGCTTGTTTCTTTGTTTGTCATATTTTACCCTGGATGGATTTATTTGTGGTTCCTAGATACAAGTGTGATATTATATAAACCCTGTTTCAAGCACTAACACTCAGCATCTCCCATCTCCAGGCCGCAATACCAATCAGCAAACTCACCCCACAGCATCTCCCAGTACTCTCTTGCTGCTGATTCCACAGATCGTTTGGCTAAACTGACAACTCACGACATCCAGGCCCTCTTTAGCTCTCAAATTTCTCAGCACGTTCAACTGATAACCCTCAGTACCAAACAGTATGATCAGCTTGTGACTCAAAACCAACAGATTGTCAACTTGTTTGAACAGATTCTAGTGGCTCAGGATCAACCCGACAAGTCTGTTGACTCCAAAGGGAAAAGCCCTTTAGATCCTTCCTCTCTGTTACTGGGCTTGACTCTTACTCCCACTGAAATAGTATAAGACATCAGATTCGGTAGCAGGGCTACCTTCTGAGAACCACACGGGACTTATCGTGAATATCAAAAAAGAAGCTGCTGATTCTCCTCCTCCTGACTTGCACCACAGTGAAGGAATTCCTGCAGAGGGCCTGGAAGCGGATCCGTATTACACTATCCATCAACAGGAATGATCCCTGCTGTAGAGTTTCCTACCTTGTATAGTGAATCTCTGCGTCTTAATCTTTTACTTCTTTTCTTGACTTTGCTCAATGTAAGGTCCTTCTAGACCTTTTTTTCTAGTTTTGTAAGCTGAACACCTATGTTTTCAGCTGTTATGTAATGCTCCTACACGAAGTACCTTTTATTTACTAATTCAAAATCTTTTTTCTTATCAAAAAATAGATGTAGTAAGGAAACGGGGTATGTTATTATACGGATACCCTCTAGAAGGCTAAATTGGTAGTATGTGCAAGGGCATTTTTTACGTTATTTAACTAGTTTTGTCATATCTGACTTCCCAAAAGTCCCAAAAATGCATCGACGTCATTATTTATTTCTTCCAATGAATGTGTAGGAATGAATTATTGCTCTTGTGGCATGGTATAGTGCACATGCAGAGATTGCACTGTAGAAGTGTGCCTACAACTAGGTATTGATGAGGACGTGCTCTAAACAAAAATGTATTTTTGTAACTTTCTACTGTGAAGTCTATGAGCACTAGATATGACGTTCGAACATGTGAATATGATTCATATACTAGAAAGAAAAATAAGACTTTATATAAGCATACTGTCCACAGTGAATCTTTTGCTATGGAACACTTTCCATGTACCTGCAAACAATGATCCAGGTTGCAGTTTGGGGCACCTACCCTTAAAACAGGCACCTCCCCTTAAGACAGGCACCTTGTTATGGTAACAATTTCTTTACCAATGTTTGGAATCTGAAAATAAAAGATGCATCGGAAAGCTTAGGATTTTCTCTAAGCTATTTCTCTTCACTTCAATTTATCATATTTTCCAAAAAATACTCTGAAGGACCCTGAAAATACAAAATATAAAAATGTATCAAAAATTCCGAAATTTTCGAAAACTGAATTATTGTGTTTCAATGAGTTCCACTTCACAACAGATCCTCTTCACTTCTTGGTGTGACACTTGTTATGTAGTTTTTTCGATCATCAAGACATGTTCTTCAACAATGACTCTTTGGATTCTACATACAAATTGCTTCATCTACTCTTCCCCACACAGCTACACATAAAGATGCAAATGGCAGAGAGTAGAGCAGAGCATAGATGAAGGTCTATGATTATCCCCTGCAAGAAGGAATCAAAGCGAGCAGTGTTGTAGCTTTAGATCTCTTCTCAGAGATTGCTACCTTTTTATAAATTTCTCTAATCTTCAATAAAGGTATCATTTACATTGCAGTATCATTTGTGTTTATTGGGTTCATTTCCCTTTGCTCCAATTCATCGCTTTCATAACACACAAGTTTCCACAATTTAGTGCATTGTCCAACAGATTTCCATTCATATCCGAATCAAATACACACATGTAAGACACTGCTACAAGTGTTGACTAGGATAGCTTCTCCCTTGTAGTCAGGACATGTAGATGATGAAGAGATTTGTGCTTGCACTAAGAGATTGCATTGCACAACACTTTGAATTTGAGCACTTAGTGTACTTGTGAAAGTCACACTATTTCCCCGTTTGGTGATGTAACTTCTCTTATACCGTTGTTTTGGTGCTGAGAAGTTCTGTTGCTGACGTTAGTGAGAATAGTTGATTTGGAATTGAGATTTTCCAAAATCAGATTTGGCGCCAACAAATGCTGCTGTTGACGTTGGCAAGACACTAGTTGATTTGTGATTGAGACTAGAACTGTTAGTCTTTGCACTGCTTTCCTGGCTTCACATCGCTGTTAGCAAACTTCTCCTAGACTGTTGCTAAAGCATTCTTAAAAGTGTTCATAGGAAGTAATTCCAGCATTGTCTGGATACAAGACCCAAGCCTCAAGGCTATTGCAGTAGTTAAAGATCTTCAAATGCTCAGGGTCGCAGATTTCGGAGTTCATCATCCATGGTATGAAACTTGTTTGTATTGTCTTGTATAGACTACTCTTGCCTTTAGCACAATTGATGGCACTTGATATACTCATTGTCTAGGTGCTAATAAATATAATAGAACTCTAAACAAAGTGCATCTCTGAGCTGATTCCATATTTTGACTCAACAGTTTGATTGGTTCGTCCATATCTTTGCAAATCTTCTTATACGTCTCCCACCAAGACATGGCAGTTGGAAGAGCTTGAGCTCTGCAAATTTTTTATTTTTGGCATTTAAGGACTTAATGGAGTAATACGACAAGTTTCTAAATCTAGGCATATCAAAAGGATCCATATCTATCTTAACTTCAAATTCTGGAATATACAGGTTCACCTGAACCTTGAAAGGACTGCACAATAGCTTGCTTGAGTTGGATGTTTCTGCACGAGACATAACTCACTGTTATATCTCGGCAAAGTGATCATACAAGACTTGTTTTCACATATGTAATGTGGTCTCAATCATCTCATACACATCATGGAGCATAAATTTATCTGGTGAAGATGTATAGAACTGTGTAGAGAGGGTAGGATGGTAAACAAAGAGATTGGGAGTAGGAATCTCCCATTTCCTATACTCTAATCTCATTGGCATCCAATAGCAATCAGATCTTTGATAGCATTGATCTAGATCCTCGGATGTATCTAGGGGACAACATATTAATTGCAGAGTCAATATGTTATAGTGTTGACATAAGATGCATGATGCAGAAGAACGTGTGTGAAACAATCTAAAAAACCTCCATTGTTTGAAAACGGAAATGTTTTCGAAACACGGAAACGCAGATTTTCAAAAACCCTTGATTTGGAAACACCATGGATACGTCCATACAATATATTATAAAAATATAAATATATGTATATATAAACAATGCATAATACTCATTTTTAGTCTATAAAAGATAAGAGTACTTAGTAAAACACTTAAAATTTTACTTAGTAATAATTTTGAAAGGAGGCAAGGATTAACAATGGCTGGCCACAGTTCAGATCAAAATACATATCTGCAGAAGATATTGAAAGCATTGTTCACATGCAACTAGCTGCCACTCATAGCAATGATCCATATGCAGATGATTATTATCATCAGGTTGTGCAAGCCAAGAAAGCCTCTAATTTATCATAGCGTATTCTAGAAGATGAGGTTTTTTTTTTTTTTTTTATGTTTTAGCTGGTTTTTTTTTACTTAGTCAATGATTTTTCCACCCGAAATGCCCCAGGAACTGCCTGAAAATGCCCAGAAACTTTTCCGACGTTTCCATCAAATTTCCGGGCATTTCCAAGACATTTCCATACCGGAAACATTTCCAAGCAGAAACAGGGTGGCTGGGACATTTCCATGCAACGTAGTAAAATACCACTAATCCAATTAATAACAGATTGGTGCTTATTAGAAGAGATAGAGGACACTAGAATTTAAGAGTTGTAATTCATTATTGTGAAAGAAAAAAATTGTACACGAGTCTACAAATAAGTAAAACTGAGTTCTGAAAATACATGATGTTGATAGCTAAGGAGGATTACCAGTAACTATTTCCAATCTAAAATGAAATACAGCCCATTGCATCTATAAATAGTACAACAGTTACAAACTAAGAAAGGTGGTTATATGGGAACTTGAAGTGGTTCAACTTCCAATCGGTTCTGCAACAAGTGTGACAGCCATTGGTGCATGCAAGTTGGTGCGAGTATGATTTGCAAAAATCTGCCATAGGTTGGCACTAAAAGATGAATTGGAAATTTGGTGAAGGATAGCCTTTTGCAAAAGGCTGTATATTGTAGCTAGTAGGGTGGTTAACTATTGACGTTGAAATTGCTAAATTGACGATGGGGCCCTAATGTAAATATATAGCAGTGACATTTGGTGCCACTAACGTTGGCACAAAGCTAAGCTTGGCACTAGGTTGGCTTTGGTGAAAAGGAGGAAGTTTGGCACAAGAATAAGATTTGGTGCATGATGCTAATGGGGCACAACCATAATTTTGCAAAGGAAAAGGGCATCCCAATTGGTGAAGGCATCACCACCAATGTGGAACCCACATTTTGGTGTAGGCATGTGTCATGCCAAAAGTGAAGTCAAGTTTGGTGAGGATCCTAGCACAACCAAAGAACCCCAAAACAGGGAAAACTATGAGAAATGATTTGTTGTCATTGTGAACTTAGCTAAATTTGCAGGTGAGTGTTGATCACCACCGTAGACAGGGAATCAAATCCTAAATGAGACCACACTGTGAACCTGCAACAGTACGCCTCTAACAAGGACTCTCATATACTCCAAAATGAATGGTTGGGATCTCCTTCACACCACCTGTAAAGTCCCTTCAACGTTGATGGTATAACATGTTTCTCATAACTCCCCCTCCCTTTTCCATCATCTCGTCTCTTTTCCCCGGCCTTTTTAATCTTAACTTCATCACACACTTTTTTATTTTTATTCTTGCTTGAGATCCTTTGGAAGGGTAGATTATATTTGTTTGCTGCTCCTTATCCAAAAAAAGCCTCAATTCAACTAGACACATTTTCCACTACTCAAGCATCATCTCCCATTTAGAATTGTGAACTTAGCTAAATTTGCAGGTGAATGTTGATCACCACCGTAGACAGGGAATCAAATCTTAAATGGGACCACACTATGAAACTGCAACAGTACGCCTCTAACAAGGACTCTCATATACTCCAAAATGAATGGTTGGGATCTCCTTCACACCGCCTGTAAAGTCCCTTCAATGTTGACATGGTATAACATGTTTCTCGTAACTCCCCCTCCCTTTTCCATCGTCTTGTCTCTCTTCACCGGCCTTATTATTCTTAACTTCATCACATGCTTTTTTATTTTTATTCTTGCTAGAGATCCTTTGGAAGGGTAGCTTATATTTGGTTGCTGCTCCTTATCCAAAAAAAGCCTCCATTCAACTAGATACATTTTCCACTACTCAAGCATCATCTTGCTTTTACTCAATATTTGCAATAAGCATCCCACTCTGCATCTGCTTCATTGTTTTTACCATCTTCTTATACCCTTTTGTTCTTTTTACACACACCGATAAAATTCTACTCTATCAATGTAGTTGCAGTTCATGCAGCCATTATTTTGCAAAACAAGGTCACCATTGTCTGCAATGCAGTGTCTCTTAGATGAGGTAACCACATTTTTAAAAAAATCTTTCTGACTCCTTCCATCGACAGCATTACACAATATTAAGCTGCAAAAGTTCCCTGCTCCGGAAGAAGTGTCAGCCTACCTCACCCAACAGTATTTAAAATTAACATTCAGCGACAATTCTGCAGCCAACATGCCCTTCAATTTAAATTTTCAAATATTCTCCCCAATGGCATTCAAACTACTAATAAGTTTGCAAAGCAGAGATGTGAAGAGACATTGCCCTTGATTCAAAAGTTGTACTAAGTGCCAACATTGACTTGCTCCATGTGTTGTGTAGTTGAAAGGCAATGCCATGATTTCCACTCCGAAGTGCCAACATACCAATTGAAGACCTACCCCCAGCTTTGCAGCTCCTAACAGGGCAGTGGTCTAAACCCCCACATCTCTCTGGCATAAGCATGCCACAGCCAGCACGAAGCCAGCAATTCCCTCTGCCAAGCGCCCTGTCATCTGTTCCTCAGACAATGCTCCCACGTGACTTCATGGATCCATCTTCAACCTTTGAATCGGCAATTGTTCCATGTCAAGCGACTCCTGCTTCGCAACAGTACCTTTCTCACATTCCTTAATGGAAACAAGTCTGCAACCCTCTATTCAAGCTGCCCAAAACTCAAGGCAGCAAACCACACTTTCAAGCAATTGCCAAACACATGCTAAGCAAAGTCCACTCCCGAAGTTTAAACTCTTCATGAAAGTTACTTTGGAGGAGGTTCAAATTGCAATCTCTCTTTATGCTTCTTCTTCTCCTTCCAGTCCTGTTGATGCCGGTATAGACAATGCCCATATGAATTTTGATGTTGAAGTTCAAAGTGGTTTTCAGAAACATAAATTTGTTCAAGGCATCAACCTGCATCTGGATATCTATCCTCCATTGCCTGTCTTTGTGACTGCATTATTAGAATGTGACCCACCCAATCTCTGACCTTCTGCCAGCCGTTCTATATTCTTTCTTTCACCATCCTTTCATCTATGCCCTTAATTTCCATCCTGCACTCACTTACAAAGCATGGCACCTTTCCTCCAAAGAAATCCACTTTCCTGGCAATCTTCTGCATTGGCTGTAGGATTTTAGTTTAATCTGCTGCATTTTAAATCCAGTTGTGCTAGCTTTGGCACCAAATCCAGTTTTTCACCTCGACCTGCAGCCCCTTATATTATTCAACCAGGTGATCAGCCACTCTGTCATCTTGGCTTCCGTGCCATATCAGACTGTTTCAAATGTTACAAAACCTATAAGGTTTGTTACTATTCCACAATCCCACAATCCGCCTCTTTGAAGAAAAGATATAGTGCCTTGAACAGGAGAACATAAGCCTGCAGGTTAGTCTTGCAGTAGAATCTTGTCAGTTTTGTGAAAGCTGCTTAATACATTATGTCTTGATCCAGTTGTTTATCCACCTCCCAACACCTTCATTAATCCTACCCAAAAAATTGACCTCATTGCTCTAACATTTAATTTTTTTGCTCCAACAAGGTGCATTCTTAATAAGTTCATATGTGCGAAGGTCATGCATTATAGATTGCTAAAAATTTCAAGCAAGATATTTATAATACATAAGGAAGCAAAACAGTACATCATAACAGAAGATGCTAGGAACCAGACAACATGAAAAATTTGCCACTGGTACTACCCTGGAATGTCAAGTGGTAAAGTCCCAAGCATGTAGAAGACCTGTAGGTTAACGAGGACAGCATCCTTAATCTCTGAAATGGCTTGCAAATATACGATGAAACAATTTCCAAGATTGCAGTTATAACATGTAGAATTCAAGTATTTTGACCTGTAGAAAGAAAGAATGAATGAAAGGAATAATATTAACGTCTACAAATGACCAACATAGGTTAATGGGACATAAAATTACAGCAAGTTACAAGGAAAAATAAAGAATGCTCAAATAACTCTAAAGGCCAAAAACCTAAAAAAAAAAACTATAACTAGACCTAAGAAGCAAAGGAACCTAAGAAAGAGGAGACGCCAAATAGGTAAACTACCAAACCCTGGACAACTTAATATATACAAAACCATGTGATACAAATTAATCCTGTGAAAAGAAAATCCCATTTTAAGAAAGAGCCACCAATAGAGCCAGAGCAAGAGCGCCAAGTGGGAACAAGACCCTAGTCTACCTCACCTAACACCCCAGTTTGGTGTTTTGGTGTGGATTTACATTTATAAGTAAGTTGATCTAGTCAAGAGTAGTGAAGTTGTAATTAGGTGCCTAACCAAGAACCTACTTAGCCGCTCAGTATAATCTACAAGAAACCTATTTGTCTTCAATCCTTTCCCTGATTATGGGTCGTGTAGAGAGACCCAGAACAACAGACCAAATTATTTCAATGCAGTTGTTTCCAGAAGACTCTCACACTGCTACTCGCTGTGAACTATCACTCAAAAAAAAATCTACAACATGTGTGTGTATTCTTGTCTGTTAAAATGTGCCTTCAACTTCAGAATTTCCACTAGATGTTAAATTTTTTTTCCCTTAGCTGTTTTTTTCCCTCATCTGACTGTAAGGCTTCCTTTCGATTGTCTAGCAGCCCTCTTTTGCGTACTCTTGGTGAAAGCGGATCGAAAAGGTCACAAGTCCGGATTTACTCTCGCACAAAATGTGAGCAATATACACGAGGTAAAGTAAAAAGTCCCCTTGTTCCCGCAGGGTATATCCTATACCAAATTGAAGTGCTGGCTAAGCCAAGACCTAAAAAACTTACAAATATAAAATGATCACCAAAATAATGCAGAAAACATGATTTTTTAAGTTGTGAATACAACCATAGATTTGAATTTTCCAATGAAATCAGTTTTGTCTTCTCGCTTCTATTCTAAGTTGAATCTTCAATGTTTACTGTTTGAAGCTGTAAATTTACAGAGATCAGATCATGAATTCACAACCCCAATTGATTGAGACCGCAGTCAACTCCTCACCTGTTGATTCTTCTATTTTTTTTAACCTTTTTTATAAGCATCCGTATCAGGAGCACAGATAACTATTCTGCTAAAGTCACCCAGGATTCCAACTACTTATAGTGCCAGACCTTTGCACTCAAGAGAATTAGTCCCTAGTAGGCTCTTTGTGAGCAAGCAACTTCACCCATAAAACAACACACTTTTGATTTTTACTCTATCAATTTAATGAAAATATTATCATATTCTTTGCTTCCTCTCTACAATCCACATATCCAGCTAAAATGGTGCAACCTTAATTGCAAATAATCTGTATAATTCCCCACCATAACAGCATTTTCTTGTTAAATCACCTTACATTGTAAACAGGCTTAATTTGTGTGTGCGAGATCCATGACTCGATGGGGTTTCAAACCGCGACCACGACTGATTTATAGTAAAACAAAACTCAGAGCATTCGATCAAACTGACCGCGTAACGACAATGCAGTATATTCTGAAGCAGAAAAGAATGCCTTTAGGAAAACATAAGTTAGATTTGTAGGACTTACGCGTCCGGTTGAACTTCTGATCTAATGCTGTAGAAAGTCAAAAAGGCCGCAAACTTAAAAAAATGGCGCCTCTGAAATAGAGTCTTCGACGCCTACATTGTTTTGTTTTGTTATGGAAAAAATATAGCGCCCAGATCCCGCGACGTGAGACGAAAGAAAAAAGGGGGCTGAGTGACTTAGGCTGTGTGACACAAGCACATTGACTCTGTTGCCGCCGACACATTACTAGTACATACATTTTAAATATATTTATCTCACATGAATGAATGACGTTCACGAGGCCAAGCAGCCTAAGGACCCTGGGAAGAAACCCTTAAGATATTTTCAACTTCTCTTTGACATCAGAGCTTCTGCGATGAATCTTGACTAGTAAACTAGTTGTTTTGAGGAATCAAGGTTTTTTGAATAACTCACTGAGGTTGTTCACATTCCAGTTGTTATCAAACTGATCATGAATATCTGCATATGCAGCACACTCGGTGATGTAATGCCATTCTATTTCAACCACTCCTTTGTCACCAAAAATGCATGATCTTTCGACGCACTCTTCTTTGGGAATTGTCCACCTACTCATCTCACATCTAAGATGATGGGACCCGGTCCTTAACTAAGCCATTAAAATTCTCGTTTTTCCCTTGAGAGCAACGCACATATATTCTTTTTCACCGTGCTCCTTCGAAGGATTGAACTCTCTAATATAAAGCTCTTTTTTTCTGTTAATCTGATTTAACCACATGGCAGTCCCAAATTTATCTAATACAAACTTTTTATTTCTTCCTTATTGTTAGGACAATCAAGCAAGCTATCGTCCCACTTATCCATCCACTTCTTGTTTTGCTTCATCCACGTCTTTTTCCTACGGTCAAGTCTCTCCCCCAACACCATTTTGGGCCAGCGATGCTCATCCATATTTTCCACCTTTTTAAGTAACTTAAAAGTCTTATAATTGTCGATGCCTCTAGCAGGGACAAACCCACTTCCGCTAAAAGAATCTCATAGGGGACCGTCGATTTGACTTTAAAATTGCTAGTAATAAGGTGTTTTTGAATTCTTTCAAGTTGTTTCCACTTGTGGTTTGACATGTTGCTCCCCCAAACCTCACACCCATACAAGACGACCGATGTGACCAACAGCGCAAAAAGGGTTTTCTTGGTTTTCTAATCCCAAAGTTCAAATTTCCTGCACCTATTCTGGAACAAGTAAGATGCTCTCCACCCACCTAGAATCCCGCTTGCCCTACAAGACTCCCAGCTGAGCCTATTGTGAAAAACAATTGCCAAGTACTTGTACTCTTCCACTATTTCCAACGTGTTCCCTTCAAAAATGAAATTAAACTGTTGCTTCTTTCTTTTCAACGAAAAAATCATGATCTTGGTTTTGTTGGTATTCCCCTGCATCCCAATCTCTTGGCAAAAGAGCTCAAGAGCCTTCAAATGAGCGATCAAACCATTCACAGATTTTGCCATTAGAATAAGATCATTTGCATACAAAATGAGCTTCACCACGTAACAGGACAACTGAATGCCTTCTCCGTCGATTTTGTTTAACCACTCTTCAAGTTTATCAATATATAAACCAAAGAAAGTGGGGGATAAATGACACCCTTGCTTGACCCCAATGTCAGTGCCAAAGCATTCAAACAAACCCTCTCTAGTTCTGATTTTAGACTTGACCTACTCATAAAGCTTATGCACAGCGGTCTGATACTCCTATAGAATCCCAAGTTCCTCCATCCTACTCCAAAGTTTGTCCCTAGGCACTATATCAAAAAAAAAAATTAAATCAACAAAGCAATAGAAAGCTTCCCCACCTTGGGTGTCCCAAACCTTCTCGATAAAGTGCCTAAGAGTCATGCAATGATCGATAGTCGAGTGTTTAGACCTGAAACTAGCCTGCCCTTTAGGAATGAATGAAAGAAAGATTTTAATAACATCCATGGGATCGATCACTTTATGGGAACAATAATTGTAAGGAAATTGTTTTGTATTAATACAACTTCTTGATATGAGAGTTGTTCTTTTGATCATGTAAAAATTCAAACCTTTTTTTTATGCTAACTCTTTTAGTATGAATCTTGATAAGAAAACTCGTTGTACTATCTAGTCTTTCCTTTGTAAACAAATCAGTGAGGTTGTCGACCCTTTAGTTGTTTTTGTACTTAGAGCGGATATCATTATAGGTTGTGCATTCCATAATAAAGTGTCATTTTGTCTCTACTACCCCTTTGTCACAAAATAGACATATTCTTATTTCCCATTCGTCCTTGAGTATTGTTCACCTCCTTGTTTCACACCTAAGATGATGCAAGCTAGTCCTCAATTGTGCAATCAACATTCTTGCTTTTCATTTAATTTATGCCCCTATGTATGTTATTTCTATATGCTTCCACATGGAATTAAACTCTTCGATGTAGTATTCTTTCTTCCGTCCAAACTGTTTTGTCCACATGGCTGCCCTAAATTTCTCTGTCACATTTATTTATTTCATCCTTGATATTTGGACATTTTTGCATGTTGATGTCCCATTTATTCATCCATTTGTTATTTTATTTTTTCCACATGTTCTTCCTTGTGTTTAGCTCTTCTTCAATTACCATTTTGGGCCATCGATGGTTCTCCATATTTTGCATCTTTTTTAGGTAACTTAGTGTCTAAGTCATTGATAAAGCTTCCAATGGAAATGTACCTATTTCAAATAATAGGATATCATATGGAATTGAAGCTTTGACTTTGAGGTTGCTTGTGATTAAATGTTTTTGGATTCTCTCTATCTATTTCCATTTTAGATCGGACACATTATTGCTCCAAACGTCACACTTATTCAAATCGGGGTACCCCTGGTATGTCACTCTGTTAGGGTCTCATAATATGTTTAGTGAAAATTAGAATCCATTATGTTTTAATCATCATATTATTTTTATAAATAGGTTGGATAGTTAAGGTGATTTATTTCAAGAAGGGAAGTTGAGGTAGAGCATCAAGTAGGGTTTCAGAGGCTTTTGACAAGGAACACGGGAAAAAAGTTCCATAATAGAAAGGTTTCATAGCTCAAGGGGGTATCAAAGAACATAAGTAGGGTTTCAAAGAAGTACTGGTAGGGAACATAAGAGAAAGGTATTAAAACATAAGTACATAGGTTATCAATGCTTAAATGGTTTTCTCCCAATGGAGGAAGCTCTCCCATTGGAGAAGCACATGCCAAAGATGAAGAAATTGTTATAGTTAGAGCTCAAATAACCGTAAGTCCTACTTTATAGGTATATTGCTGAGTTAGAGATATTTATAATACGAAAGAGCATAGCAGAACACCAGTTGGTCCATGTATATGCACACACAAACCATATCATCAGAGGGAATATTGGGGCATGTGGGTTAACGAAACACAGACTTTTGTACATGCGCAAATTATTGGGCTCCCACATAATATGAACTCATAATCATAATGAATTGTAACATCCCCATAAGTGATCTAAAAAATAATATACGTCAGTGCAAAACAATATTGGGGGATACTACGCATCAACAAACTTGAACAAGGGTAGTGGTTATAAAGAAACATAAACAGAGGTTAACAACAAAGGAGATACAACCACATAAGCAAATGCAAGTTGATATTAAAGAAAAACCAATGGCCCTGCCTATTTTGGAATAGAAATCTCAACCAAAACCATGTGTGGGTCAAGGGAAAGAAGAAAAAGAGGATCGATTTTGACCAATAACAACAAAGAACATGAGAGAAAAACCATGCAATGATAAAAAAAACCTTTAGGGGCAACAAGAAAACACATAACACTATGAGTAGAGGTCACCAAGAGGAGATTCAAGATGGTGTGGAAACATACAACCCCACAACAACTCCATTCATTTGGTCACCGTAGATCTATGTGCAAGTGCTGATGAGTTTGAAAGAGAGATTGTAAAGTATGCAAGCAAGGGAGAAAATAAAATATATTAACATAAAAGAGGTGATAAACACCAAGTAAAGGATAGAAGATGGCAATAACATGCTCAAAGAACAAGTGGCAAAAATAAAAAATCTTATGAATGTGGGACAACACAAATGGCATGCCATCAAATAAGCCATCCACTCTCCAACAAATGCCAAGGTAGGGGATGAAAAGATAAGTGCAATGAAAATAAAAGAATTACAAGAAGTGCTTCATGATAAGAAATGAGACAAAATGAGCTATGAAATAAATTGGAAGAGGCTGAGACATGGGCACAAGTAGTAAAAGAACCACTGGGAAAGTAGAAGGAGTTGATAGAGAGGCAAGTCAAGAGTCAAATGATACAATAAAGAGAATGACATAAAAAGTTACCAAATATAATCATCAAAGGGCTAAAAGACTGTGGAGAAGGGGAGGATATAACAACTTAACAAGGGACTTCCTTTCAAACCAGTTATGATGGAAAAGTCATATCATACAAACAAATAGAATTGGTAAGTGGAGATAGGGAGGAAGAGATAAACATATTCGGGTCACAATGGTGAAATTTGAGGATGAAACAAGTTTACTACAAAATAAAGGCATGTTGAACGGTTCACACTATTACCCAGTGAAGACTCAACCTTTTTGGAGCTAGAAGAGAGAAACAATGAGTGGGAAAAGGTGAAGGTAGGAAGGAAAGGAGCGAGATGGGCATACCTGAACAATGGGAGAGCCTATATCACAACTCGACAAACCTAAATCAAATAGGGAGTATGACCCACTCAAGAACATCTTGTAATGGTAAGCTAGAATTTATAGATACTAATATTTGGTATTAAGTACTTGACAATGGTAAGCTTAGCATACCTTTACCACTCATGACTTGCACACATAAGCACAAATCTACCCTGCCATTCTCAAACACTTACATGTTACCTTATGATTTTGACCATCTATGTTTATTTTCAAACACCTATACGAACCTCATTATCTATTTCAAACCTACATATTATCCTACATAGACATGCCCAGATGCTCAGTTCAGTCCTTTCATGCATGGGTCAAGGTTAGTTTCACCAATTGATACTAACATGTACCTGACAATAGTGACCCTCTCTTAGTAATGACTACTTTTTAAAATCAAATCTTTCCTCAGGGCAACCCATTTGCCTAGTGTGTTAGTGCATGAGAGATTTTCCTATTGAACTCATATATATACAAATCAAGGCCTCGCTTGATAGGGGACTTGACACTTATTTGGTACACATCTATACATTATTGCACGCTAAGCCAATCTTCTTTATTTCTTCTAATTTTTAAATCAATCACTAGGAACAGCCACGAGCTAACTCTTAATCATATCAAAGTTAATTCAAAGCAAGCATTGCCAAGTATCAAAGCCAAATCATTAGCTGCATTCATATAGCAAAGGAACACAATTACACAGTCACACTAGGTGGGAGAGCTACTTGTGGCTTGATTTCCACCCTTGGAGTATCAAATTTGTAAGTAGTGGTTAATCATTAGCAGGGGTGATCAAGGTCATCTCAACCCATTACACTTTCTTGATTGTTTTAGGTTTCTACCAGTCATAATCACACATAGGGTTTTAAGGTGAAGGAGGTTGATTTACAGAGTTGTGCACATCACACATATAGAGCTTTCACAGACACATGAAGGTGATCGTACAGTCACAAACTATATTTTTTGCACAAGTCACTATCGACCATTACAGGGCAATATCAATAGTCGATATTGACCCAAATCTGACATATTTGATCTTACATAAATAGAAACATAGTTCCAGATCTGGACAAATCACATGACTATTTCATTATGATTTCCACAAATAAAACACAATCATAGTCATAAATACAGTTATAAAAGCTATGAAATTATCCCTTTGTTGTACTTATTGTATTTAACATATACCACTTGTCAAATCTTTGTAATCTATTTCAAGCTTTTATATTCATATTCATGGTAGATTGTCGTATTTAGTTATATGAATTCACATACTAGTTTCTATCATATTAGGGTTTATAAAACAAAATTATAGAGGCTACCCTTGGAAAAGAGGACCCAAGTTAGCGCCCATTGCCAAAGAAGAGATATAATCATTTTGACTGAAACCTATAGGCATGATCGATGCAAGACACCAGATTTTAAAGGATAAGAGAAGGCAACAATGTGGAATAAAGTAGTAGATAATGGCAAGGGGCATGGAAATATAACAATGTCAATAAAGGAACCATGGGGTAGAATTATCAAACTAGAAAAACAAATAAAAATAAATAGTACATTTGAATAAGAATCATAGAAAATGATACAAATATTAGCATATACGCATGTTATTTTGCTCCCAAGAATTCCAAAATTTATAAGAAGCGTGATTTAGATTGCGAAGACCCATACTCGTCCCTAAAAAGGGACATGTCAATCTATAGTAAAATCAAAGATAATTTTTTAATAGGGGATTTTAATGCAAGGACAACAAATAAACATGTCAATGTTATAGGAAGTAATGAGGATCAAGATATGAATCCTCTTTATATGGCATAGGAAGAAAATCTATAATGGATCAGGGCTTCAAACAACGTGCATGCGGCTATCACACACTTTGGATAAGATTTATTAGGATTATACAACATACACAACTTGGTTATATGTAATGGTATGATTAAATGGAAAAAACTAGGAAAATATATGTGTAAGACTTACAATGAGTAAAACACAATCAACTAATTTATATGCTCACAAAACTGTACACCTAAAACAAAAGAACTAGGAGCAGAAGATTCTCCCGTGGAACTTAAATCATATCACAACCCATTTTTTATAAAACTCCAATTATAAGGAGACAAACAACATGATGAGTAGACTGGGGTCAACCAAAGTAAACCACCATTCAAAGGAAATATCCTCTTGATAGAGGAAAATCAATTAGGCTTTACAGTGGCATTGAATAACAAGTTACAAGAAGGGGAAAGTAAGGGAGGGCCTAACATTGGTATGGAGTACACTAAGAGCGAGAGGCTAATGCACACCATTCAATAATTCCTAAAACACATGCAAGAAAGCTAAACCTAAAAAGAAGGAAAGAAATAACTTCCTAACAAACCCATAGTACGATGAAGAATTTAAGGTAGTGTGGAGACCACTAAATGAACCAATAGGTAGAATAAAAGAAACAAAAAATATATATGAACAATTGGTAAGGACAAAAGAAGAAGAATATACAAGAATTAGAAGGAAGACGCGTATTCACTTAGGGAAACATGAACCAAAGAGATTTTAGAGGGATCTCTGCAAGGAAAAAAATGTAGACAAATAATAATATAACATCAAATCGGTGGCTGGAGTATGCAAGATAGTTGTAAGCATGAAAATGAACAAGATTCACTGACCATAATCATTGTTAATGAATAAATTTTCATAATTGAAGAAGTCATACAAGGGATTAAAAAGATAACAATGGTTAAAGCTTGAGACATAGACAACTTACAAGTGGAACATCTTAAATGGGGAGCATAAATCCTATCACCTCAAATCAAATAAATTTTCAATGAGGTCATCCAAAATGGCTTCTCAATGTAATGGACAACTAGACTAGCCATACCTTTGTCTAAAAGTGAAGATGTAAATAATCCCTCAAATTATCAAACTATTATGGTCAATCCTCTTTATGCAAAGTTGTTTGGGAGTATTATAGAACATAAGATTAGCAATTGGGTGGAGGATAAAGGAAAGAGAGCAAGGAAGAAAGTAGATTTTATACCCAAATATTCAGCTATTGATCATTATGTCATGCTTAGACACCTAGTTGAAAAGGTTTGGGATAAAAAAGGAAATGAATATTTTTGATTTGTAGAATTCAAAAAGATATTTGACACAGTGCCAAAGATAAAATTATGGATCAAAATGGAGGAATTAAGGGTCTTAATGCACTACAAGGTAGCAGTTCACAAATTGTATGAGGAAGTCTAGACTAAAATCAAAATGGAAACACGGTTGTTTGAGTGTTTGAGAATTATATAGGCATCAAACAAGGTTTCCCTCTATCCCCAACTCTATTTATGATCTACATTGGCAAGCTATAAGATTGGATAACCAAGTTTCATGGGGAAGGGCTCTACTTGGCTAAATATGTAGTAAAACTCGTGTTTTGAGCTGATGACCTGATTCTAATGGTAGAGACAACCTAAGAGCTAAGAAACTGCATACGAGCTTTGTATCTCTCTTTTAAAGGAATAGGGATGTAGGCGAACATAAAAAAACAAGTTTATGATTTTCTCAGTGAAAAGGAAGAAGTAACATCTTGAATTTTAGTTTCCAAGAAAGTCTCTTGAAGTGGTGTCAGAATATAAGTATCTCGAGCTCAACTTTCAAAACAAGCTTAGTTAGGATACATGTAGGATGAAAAATAATAAAAAGAGGTTGGAGAGCTATTTATGCACTTCAAAATAGTTGCAAGCATGCCAAGTTATGGGATTGGAAGACCACCGAGGTCCTATTTGGGCTACTTGTCACACTAATGGTGTTGTATGGATGTGAGGTATGGGCTAGTGTAACAATGAGATTGAAATGGAGACAAATATAAAGGATCCAAAAGTGTTTGATCACAAATAATTTCATAATTAAGACTTTAGCCACTTTGAGATATATATTATAGTGGACATACAAAGGCAAATGTGCAGTTTAACATTACAACAAGAAACCTCTAAGGCTCACATTAAAAACAACAAATAGTGTAAATCCTATCCAAAAATACATATTAGACATGTCTCTTTCACGTGACTTGATCATTTCAAAATTCTAGTTATTTGATGGACATGGAGATCCTCGAAAGCACTTATTGTCAATCAGACTTGCACCCCTATAAAGGTAGTTTTAGGCCTTCACAGTCTATTGAAACATGGAAACAATCCTAGGTTGTGGGTGACCTAATCAATGGATTGAATCTCTAGATTATAAGGGCTAGCTCCCTTTGGTGTATCAATTAGGATCTTTGGTCTACACTACAAACTACCAAGAAAAGAGAGAGAAACTTGGACAGAAATCCTATCTAATGATGGTGATACACCTATATTTTTTTATTGATCCACTCAATTTGAGATCCTAAGAACACTGATCTACATAAGAAAAAGGTTGAACTTTCAACTCCAATTGACCAATATGCATAGGTATTTCATGAAAAGGCTTTATCTGGTGATCCAAACTCGAGGGAAATGAAAGAATAGGCCTGATTTAAGGCACTAACCAGCCACTTATATCCACTATAAACTCAGCCAAGAGACATCAAACTATTGATGCAGTGGATTGCACCCTGTGAAGGGAGGCTCAGCTCTCTTCATCCATGTGACACAATGGAGACATCCCTCTTGTTGTGGGTGGCAAATGTGAGGGATGAATCTCTAGATTAGGGGCTAGCTCCCCTTGATGCACTTTTAGGCCCTGGATTTTCTACTGCTAACAATGAGGGGAGATGAAAAGGGAGAGAAAATACTAAAAATGGGACCCAAGCTAAGAGGTGATGCACCAAAACAATTGGTCTGCTCAGCTTTAGCATACACTTTGAACCATGGATAGCAAGCATACACTTCATTCAGGTGAGAAAATTTTCCTTGCATCAATATTTCAGTAGGGGGTCCTATGAAGATACAGGGAGGAAGAAACTAGCACAAGAGGTGTTATGAGACACATTGTTGCGTAGCCTATTCACTTGCCTATACTTCTTCAAACACTTCCTGTGACCTAAAAGAGAAGAAAATCACTATGCACTAGATATGCTAGAATAAATTTATGAAAGCATGAAAATAAAATGACTTAACACAAGATAAAACCATAGACATATACAAAAATGCAAGCTCAAATGGAGGTAAAATGCTCTTTCTGATTCAAGGTGAAATTCCACCAGGGCTTTGCCATATAAGTTGAGAGATCTTTTCTCAAATGAGAAGTCACAAATATAAAGAGAATTGGAAACAAGATAGCTGACAAATCAAGTAATGGAAACCCATGCTAAGTCAAACGCTTCTATAGAGACCCAAAAGACCATGTTATCATCACTTTCTTCAAAATGCCCATGGGAGCCATGTTATAGGCTATCCAAACCACCATTTATACTATCCTTGGGCTATAAAAGCATGGGAGACCATTCCCAACAACTGACAAGGTCATTCTAAGTGTTATGACTGACTATGCTTTCTTCAATACTTGGATGCGACTTGGATGCACATTAATGGTGAAGCGTGAAAACATAGGATGTTGGTCACTATAGTTCAAAAACCAATCTATTTTATTGGTTTTTGGTAGATATATTCTACATAAATGTATTAACTCCCTTTGTTGAGTTGTTCATGCCACCTGTCTTGATCTGAGTGGTCATTGATTCTACCCTTTGTCTTTGTCAGTAGTTGGAACTGTTATGAGTTTTATCTTTTTTCACTTTATCTTTGTCCATGTTTTGTCTCCTTCGTTCAACTTCTCCTTTGCCTTGGCCTTTTATTTGCTTGCTCTTTGACTTATTGGACCTTCTTTGTCTCTAGCTTTTTGTCATGTTTTCTTTCGAACAAAATGTCTGAAGAAATTCATTCAGACATTTTGTCTGAAGGAATTATTTCTTTTGATTGCTTCTTTTCCCGAAGGGCACGTGCCCCTCAGTCCTTTTGTCTTTGTTCTTCACTTTCTCAAGGTGCCCTCTACAAGGGCACATATCCTTCAGACTTTTTGCAAACATCCTTCAAAAAAGTGAAGAAGTCCTCTTCTTTTCCCAAGTGCCCTCTGAAAATACACTTACCCTTCAGACATTTTGCAAATGTCCTTCAAGCCATCAAAATGCCATTCAAAGGAAATCCATTGCCTTTTGTGAACTGCTTTAGACCATTTCGAGTTCTTCAATCGTTTCTACTTATAAAAGTAGACAAGTAATGCACCTACACAAACCCGATTTGCCCTTGGCAAAGCAAAACGAGGGAAACACCTAGATTTTTCATGAGAAAGGTCTAACAAAGAACATTTTTGCACAAGGCAGCAAATGGATGATCTAGTCAAAACATGGATTGGATGACTTTTACAAAGAAAAAGGAGGGGGTGCCCAATTTTGGCTTGCAGGACCAAAAATTGGTCAACACAAACACAAAACATGACCTGCATAAACTGATCAATTATGTTGCTAGGTAAGAATCAAGACTTGACAAGGAAGAGAAACTCTATCACTTACACAAATCATTGACATGTATAAATTATACCAACATTCCAAAAAATAAAAAAATAGTCCTATCAAATTGAAAAAAAGGTTACAAACTCAGTCTTTGGCAGAATTTGATCTTGCCAAAAGAGAGATATAATTCAAGGCTAAAAAACCAACTTATATAGAAAAGTATACAATAGCCCAGAGATTGGCACTAAAAATATAAAAGAAGTCAACTCAAATTTAACTTGTGTTGTCTAAAGACCTAAAAAATAAATCCCTTTGTCTTGTGCTTGCATGAAAACTCCTTTTGGCATTAAAAATGGACGGTGAGTTAATCTTTTTCATGCATGAATAACATGTCAAATCTTCAAAGAGAACTCTACTTGATTCATTGGAATTTGTGTTGAAATGAAAAAAAATCTTCTCTGCATGGAATGCTATGCCAAAACTGAAATTAGAACTTGACTCAAACTGTTGGAATGTTGAAAGCCTTCAACAAGCTAAACAAACGTGCATGCATGACTTGTCAACCAGTCAATCATAGTGCAAGCCTAGTCAACTACAGAACTAAAATGTGCCTAAAATTCTATGTTAGCATAGAAGGGATGAGGTGGACCCAAGTTTGACAAGTAAAAATCTTGCATTGAAAGCCATGCCACATCTCGAACTAAGAACTCCACTTGAAGTTGAGTTGGACCTTTGGATGCATGAGAGTGACTAGTAGATAACCATGAATACAATAAATAGTCAACTGAAACTTAGCCCAACCAACTCTAAATGACCTTCCACATGCATGAAATTCCATGTTGATTATGTCTCTTGTTCTTGTGCACATATTTCTTCAGGCCATTTGCTTATGGTTTTCATCTTTGGCTATTTGTTTGTCTATGGCTTTAGTTTCTATTTATTTATCTCTTAAGACAAGTTGTTCATGGCTCTCTTCTTTATTTATTTTCCTGTGGCAAGCTCTTTTGGCTTGTCTTTCCATTTGCTTAGCCTTAGGACTTTTCTTGCTCATTTCTTCCAGAGTTATTGAGTCGGGCATTTGCTCTTCGACCTTTTTGCTGAGTCATTTTTTTGTGGGAATTGTCTTAGGCCTCTGGGTTTTCCTCGAACCATTTATTCAAACAAAAAATTTGAAGGAATTAGGTCTTCAAGATTTTCTCTCAGACATTCATATTTGGACAAATTGTCCAAAACTTATTCTCTGTGTTCTCTCCTTTCTTTTAAGCAAATTTCCTGAAAGAATTATTTTGGCTTTTTTGCCTATCACCTTCCTGCAGACAAATTATCCATGGGAATTCATCTCGAGTGACCCTTCGGAACTTAAAGAAAATGCCCTTCGAACATCTGTAAATGGTCCATTTCCTTGTAAAGAACCTTCTCGAAGGGACCATACCCTTTGGAAGAAATGAAAGTGACCCTTGGGAGATGCACATGGACTTTTCTTTCCTTTGGTTTTCATCATTTCTTTCTTTGGATAGCTCTTTTCTGAAATAATTCCTTCGAAAAAAATGTCTGAAAGAATTCTTTTAGATTGTTGTCTGGCCCCTTCCCTTTTTTCAAACCATTCCTTCAAATTGCCCTTTAAGATTTTTTCATAGGGCACATACCCTTCGACATTGTTGCTAGTGACCGCTCGGGTTTATGAACTACCCCTTGGACTTTTGACAGTGGTCCTTTTCCTTTTAAACTTCCTTCAGATTGCCCTTCGGGATTTTTCCATATGGAACATACCCTTTGGGATTCTTGCCAATGTCCTTTGGAAATTTCCAAGTAAACCTTTTCCAAAGGAATTCTACCCTTTGAACTTTTTCAAGTTACCCTTCAACAAAAATGAATTGTCCATTTGCCCTTTAGATTTTTGTCAATTGCCCTTCCTTCAGACAATTTGAAACTATCCTTTCAAGATTTTTTATAATGACTTTGCCAAAGGGAAAGAGACCCTTCGAGCTTCCTGTATATCCCTTCTGAATTTTTGCAAGCATCTTCTTTCAAAGGATAATTACCCCTCGGCATTTGAAATAACCCTTTGGGATTGTGTAAAAGAACCCTTTCAAAGAGAAATAGACCTTCACATTATGCAAATTGACTTTTCCAAAAGGAAAAGAACCCCTTTGGAAAATCTGAACAAGACCAATCTCTGACATTCGGATAAAGAAACATGTTGTGGAAAGTTTAGAATGGTAAAGGTGATAATTTGACTTGTGAGGTCAAAATTGTAAATATTTTGGTGACTCTTCTAGGGAGCATGCCTGCTATGCTTGAGAAATCAAACCATAAACATGATATTGAACTCACAAAACAATGGTAAACTTGGTCCATGACTGCAAATCTGCTTTGACTAGATAAGAAGTAACCTTCATCCTCCAAAATAGAAGGGAAACACAAAACAAGAAAGCTAACTAACAAAGCAAATGTGCAAACAAGCACTTATTAGGACAAAATAAAATAAAACTACTGTGTTTGAATAACACTTGGAGGAAAGCAAAATAAACTATGTACAAGGAGTTTTGCTCTTCAATAGCAATGTTTCAGATATATCCCATTGACTAGGATTAGAAGCTCATAACCATCCACCTTTGCAAGTTGGAAGGCATTGTGGGATTTTGCAACTAGAGATTGTATATGGGACACTCCAAGGGAGTCAAACTTTGTGTGTCTTCTTGGTTTAACTCTATCCTCATCCCACTTGAGGACCAAATCTCCTTCCTTGAAACTTTGTGAAGAAGCTCCTTTGTCAAAAGTTCTCTTCACTTGTGCTTGATGAATCTCCATGGCTAGCATGGACTAGTTTCTTATCTCTTCCAGCTCCATAAGCTTAGCATACCTAATTTCCATAGGCTCATTCTCCAATAACTCAAGCTGATGCATTAGTTCCAAAGTGGAAAATTCAAGTGAAATGGGTAACCTTGCTTCCTTACCATATACTAGCTTGTATGGAGAGTTGGCTATTGATATTTTGTAGGTGATCGTATCAACCCATAGAGCTGACTTCAACTCGAGATGTCATGACCTGTGATTGTGTTAGGTATGTGGAGCTAAAAGCTTCACCAAGGAGCATAGACAAACAAGTTCGGGTCTACACAGACGCCGGCGTCGGTCAGGAGCGACCGACGTCGGTCAGTTGCAGTTCAGAGGCGCCGACGTCGGCAGTATGGTCGGCCGGCGACGGTCACAGGTGAACAGACAGGAACCGACGTCGGTTACCTGCGTGTCCAGAGAGCTATTTCCGAGGACAGAAGCGAGTGTTTGCATGATGAGTTTGAGTTGTAGACTCATGCTCGCGTCTCTATTGTTAGCAATGTTATCTTTAGAGCCCTTGTTGAAGAGGCTTAACTGTTTGTTGTAAGAGCATGCTCAAGTCTCCTATTTCTATATGTAGGAGAGATCTTCTAAGCTATTAAAAAGATGATGAAGTGTATGAGAGTGTAATTGAGTACTAGTAGAACATTGTGAATGTTTGAAGGACTGTACTTTAGAGAAAGCTCTTGAGGAATAGAGATCTAGTGAGAGATCTTGTGTGCATCTGAGAGAGGTGTGGAAGAACAAAGTTCTTCATTTGTATTCCTATTGTAAAGAGTTTTTAATACAAGTTTTCAGGGTGTTTTCTTGTATATCTTGTTCTGTGCTATTTATCATTTCAGTTACTTATCTATCTGATTTATTTCCGCATTGATTGCTTTCATAAGTGTAATCCATTGTTGGTTGATCCCCAACAAGTGGTATCAGAGCTCAGGTTCACTAACAGGTGGTTCAGATCTGTGTAGTGTGTTCGGATTACAGGTTGCTCACAGGGATTTCTGTTTGAGTGGGAGAAGCAATGGCAGAGGAAAGTAAGTTGAGAATGGAAAAGTTTAATGGCAAGAACTATCAGCACTAGAGAATGCAGATAGAGGACTATCTGTATCAGAAGGATCTTTACTTACCGTTAGGTGGGATAGCAAAGAAGCCCAAGGACATGGAGGATGAAGAATGGGAAGTTCTTGACAGAAAGGCTCTTGGTTCTATAAGACTGAGTCTGGCCTCCACTGTGATATCCAATTTGTCACAGGCAAAAACTACGGTAGAGTTAATGACCACGTTAGCTAATTTGTATGAAAAACCCTCCACTTCAAATAAGGTATATTTAATGAAGCAGTTGTTTAATTTGCATATGCAAGAAGGTGGATCTGTTTCTAATCACCTGAATGATTTCCATGGTATTGTTAATCAGTTAAGTTCTGTTAATATTTCATTTGAAGATGAAATAAAGGCTCTTTTAATTTTATGTTCTTTGCCTGAAAGCTGGCATGGCTTGGTAATGGCAGTTTCTAATACTGCTTCTGCTTCGAATATTTTAAAAGTAGAGGATGTGGTTAGTGTTATTTTGAATGAGGAAATACGCAGGAAAAGCACAGAAGAGACTTCTGGGACATCCGGGAACGCTTTAAATTTTGAGAGCAGAGGAAGGCAAAAAGAAAGGAGCAAGAGGAGATCAAGATCTAAGTCTAAGGGAAGAGGCAGATCCAAATCCAGGAATGGCAGAAGGCCACAATGCTGGAACTGTGGAAAGTTGGGGCACATAAGCAGAGATTGCTGGTCAAAGCCTAAGGAGGACAATCAGCACGAAGGAAAGGAAGAGACAAAGGTTGCAGGTATTGCACAGGATGCTCTTATTTTCTCTTTGCATAATAACATAGAATCTTGGGTATTAGATTCTGGTGCGTCTTTCCATGCTACCCCTAACAGAGAATATTTCAGTGACTATGTCCATGGAGATTTTGGAATAGTATACTTGGGGGATGATGAGCCTTGTAAGATAATTGGCAAAGGTAAAGTGCAGCTAAAGATGCAGAATGGCAACACATGGGTGTTGAGGGATGTGATGCATGTTCCTAGTTTGAAGAGAAATCTGATTTCTGCAGGTAAGCTTGGTGATGAGGGTTGTACAGTAACTCTCACAGCAGATTCTTGGAAAGTGACCAAGGGTGCACTTGTTATGGCCAGAGGTAAGAGAGAAGGTACTCTCTATTTGTGTAATTGTATTACTAACAAATCTCCTTCAGTTTTATCTACTTCAGATGTGGATGCTAAATTGTGGCACTCAAGGCTTGGCCACATGAGTGAGAAGGGGATGTCTATCCTGAAGTCTAAAGGTATGCTTTCAGATTTGAAAAGTATGGATCTAGAATTTTGTGAGCATTGTGTGTTTGGAAAACAGAAAAGGGTTAGTTTTCTAAAGACTGGATCTACTAAGAAAAGGCAAAAGTTGCAGCTTGTTCACACAGACGTGTGGGGACCGGCTCACGTAGCCTCTATTGGCGGATCACAGTACTATGTTACATTCATAGATGACGCCACAAGAAAGGTATGGATCTACTGTATTAAAAAGAAATCTGATGTTTTTGAGACTTTTAAGATATGGAAAGCCATGGTTGAGAATGAAACAGGCAAAAGATTAAAGTGCTTGAGATCCGATAATGGTGGTGAGTTCTGCAGTCTTAAGTTCAAATTGTATTGTTATATGAATGGGATCCGTAGACAAAGGACGGTTCCAAGGACACCTCAGCAGAATGGTATTGCTGAAAGGATGAACAGGACTATTATGGAGCGTGCAAGATGTATGAGATTGCATGCAGGGTTGCCCTTAGAGTTTTGGGCAGAAGCAGTTGACACCGCAGTGTACCTGATCAACAGAGGACCCTCTACAGCTCTGGATGGTGGAATTCCAGAAGAGGCATGGACAGGTAAAAAGGTTGATCTTTCATATCTCAAAGTTTTTGGTTGTGAAGCCTTTGTGCACATAGATAAGGAAAATAGAAAGAAGCTTGATGCTAAGTCTATGAGGTGCACGTTTATAGGCTATGGCTCAGATGATTTTGGTTTCAGATTTTGGAATCTAGGAACTAACAAGGTAATCAGGAGCCGTGATGTTGTTTTCAACGAAAGGGTGATGTACAGTGATCAGACAAGGAAGCTAGATCAAGTTGGGCAGAGCAATAATGAGTTGGACGAAGTTATGGTCCAAAATGAGCTCGCGGGAAAAAGAAATAATCACTTACAGGAAAACACAGAGACCGACGTCGGCAGGTTTGGCACCGGCGTCGGCAGTATAGAAACCGATGTCGGTCATACAGAGACCGACGTCGGCAGACCAGGCACCGGCGTCGGCCAGTAACAGGTCTACAGGTGGCCGAGGTCGGTCACTGTCAGAAAATTTGGGTGGACAGATTGTGGAAAACGAGTCCAAGACACCAATCAGGAGGTCTGAAAGAGTAAGTAAGCCTCCAATTAGATACTCTCCTTCTTTATATTATTTATTGCTAACCGATGGTGGAGAACCAGAAAGTTTTGAAGAAGCTTTACAGGTGGAGTCCAGGAGTAAGTGGGAGCATGGCATGATTGAGGAGATGGAGTCCTTAAGAGAGAACCAAACATGGGATTTGGTTGAATTGTCGGCTGGTAAGAGAACACTGAAGAACAGGTGGACTTACAGGTTGAAGGAAGGTGAGGATGGTCAGATGAGATACAAGGCCAGATTGGTTGTAAAAGGGTTTGCACAAAAGCCAGGTATTGACTTTGGCGAAATTTTTTCTCCAGTTGTTAAGATGACTTCTATAAGGGTTGTACTATCTTTGGTTGCTTTTGAGGATTTGCATCTCGAGCAGCTAGATGTTAAAACAGCATTTCTTCATGGAGATTTAGATGAGGAAATTTACATGGAACAGCCAGAAGGTTTCGAGGTCAAGGGTAAGGAGAAACTAGTGTGCAGGTTAAAGAAAAGCTTGTATGGCCTCAAGCAAGCTCCAAGGCAATGGTACTTGAAATTTGACAGGTTTATGACTGAGCATGGTTTCAGTAGGTGTCAATCAGACCATTGTGTATACTTTAAGAGATTTGATAACAGTAGATACATTATTCTACTGTTGTATGTAGATGACATGCTGGTTGCAGGGTCTCACATGCAGGACATCTCAGAGCTTAAGGAGAAGTTAGCTCAAACGTTTGCCATGAAGGATTTGGGAGCAGCTAAGAAAATCCTTGGCATGAGCATTAAGAGAGACAGAGAAAATCACAGGTTGATATTGTCTCAAGAAGATTATGTGGACAAGGTGTTGAAACGGTTCAACATGCAGGATGCGAAACCGGTAAGCACACCTTTGGCAGGACATTTCAAGTTAAGTAAAGAACAATGTCCCAATTCACATGATGAGGTAGAGTACATGAATAAAGTTCCATATTCTTCCGCGGTAGGAAGTTTGATGTATGCAATGGTGTGTACTAGACCAGATATTGCCCAAGCAGTGGGAGTAGTAAGCAGGTATATGGCCAATCCAGGAAAGGAACATTGGAAAGCAGTACAATGGATCCTTAGATATCTGAGAGGAACCAGCAGCAGACACTTATGCTATGGAGGTTCAGATACATCTCTACATGGCTATGTAGATTCAGATATGGCAGGGGATTTGGATGGCAGGAGGAGCACCACAGGTTATGTTTTTACTGTAGGTGGAACGGCAGTTAGTTGGATTTCTAAGTTGCAGAAGGTTGTAGCCTTATCAACTACAGAAGTAGAATATATTGCAGCTACAGAAGCTAGCAAGGAAATGATATGGATGACACGGTTCATGGAAGAGCTTGGAAGGGAGCATGGGAGTTGCAGATTGCATAGTGACAGTCAAAGCGCAATCCACTTGGCTAAGAACTCAGCTTTCCATTCTAGAACCAAGCACATACAGCTAAGGTACCACTTCATACGGCAGGTATTGGAAGATGGTGAGTTGAAGCTGGAGAAGATCCATACAGACATGAATCCTGCGGATATGCTAACAAAGCCGGTTACTAAGGAGAAGTTGAATCTTCATTCAACTTCTGTTGGTCTTCACGATTGAGTTGAAGATGGAGGAGCTAGAAGATCTTGCTGTACAGGTATTGGTGCAGCTGGTTTATCTCCAAGTGGGAGATTGTTAGGTATGTGGAGCTAAAAGCTTCACCAAGGAGCATAGACAAACAAGTTCGGGTCTACACAGACGCCGGCGTCGGTCAGTTGCAGTTCAGAGGCGCCGACGTCGGCAGTATGGTCGGCCGGCGACGGTCACAGGCGAACAGACAGGAACCGACGTCGGTTACCTGCGTGTCCAGAGAGCTATTTTCGAGGACAGAAGCGAGTGTTTGCATGATGAGTTTGAGTTGTAGACTCATGCTCGCGTCTCTATTGTTAGCAATGTTATCTTTAGAGCCCTTGTTGAAGAGGCTTAACTGTTTGTTGTAAGAGCATGCTCAAGTCTCCTATTTCTATATGTAGGAGAGATCTTCTAAGCTATTAAAAAGATGATGAAGTGTATGAGAGTGTAATTGAGTACTAGTAGAACATTGTGAATGTTTGAAGGACTGTACTTTAGAGAAAGCTCTTGAGGAATAGAGATCTAGTGAGAGATCTTGTGTGCATCTGAGAGAGGTGTGGAAGAACAAAGTTCTTCATTTGTATTCCTATTGTAAAGAGTTTTTAATACAAGTTTTCAGGGTGTTTTCTTGTATATCTTGTTCTGTGCTATTTATCATTTCAGTTACTTATCTATCTGATTTATTTCCGCATTGATTGCTTTCATAAGTGTAATCCATTGTTGGTTGATCCCCAACAAGTAAATGGCATGTTGTTAAGATGTGTAAAACCAAGCCAAACTCAGAGATTGCTTGAAGAATTCCATGATGGACATGGTGGAGGATATTTTTCTACAATAACGACAACACTTAAAATCATGAGAGACAGGTACTATTGGCCTAGTATATTTGGTGATTGCCATGCATGGGTTAGAAAGTGCAAACAATGTGTTATATTTGTAGGAAAAGTGAAACTTGTAGCCTTACCTCTTCAACCAATTGTGGTGGATCAACCCTTTATCTAATGGGGATTAGAATTTATTGGTCTCATAAATCCTCCTTCAAGTTCAGGGCATAAATAGATTTTCATTGCTACAGATTACACGTTAGACACAAGTAGTAGCATTGAAAGAAGCAAATGAAATCAATTTTCTAGATTTCTATGAAGGTTTGTTTACTAGATTTAGAGTTTCTTCAACTGTTATTTCTGCTAATGTATTCTCCAATAACTCAAGCTGATGCATTAGTTCCAAAGTGGAAAATTCAAGTGAAATGGGTAACCTTGCTTCCTTACCATATACTAGCTTGTATGGAGAGTTGGCTATTGATATTTTGTAGGTGATCGTATCAACCCATAGAGCTGACTTCAACTCGAGATGTCATGACCTGTGATTGTCTTCAATAGTCCTTATGATCCTCAATAGGTTCTTATTCATAGATTCAACAAGGCCATTACCATGTGGATAATAGTTAGATGAAGTGTTGAGGTAAATTCTATGTTGGATAGCCCATTGACTGATCCTAGCTCCCTAAAAAACTATTACATTAGCAGAAATAACAGTTGAAGAAACTCTAAATCTAGTAAACAAACCTTCATAGAAATCTAGAAAATTGATTTCATTTGCTTCTTTCAATGCTACTACTTGTGTCTAACGTGTAATCTGTAGCAATGAAAATCTATTTATGCCCTGAACTTGAAGGAGGATTTATGAGACCAATAAATTCTAATCCCCATTAGATAAAGGGTTGATCCACCACAATTGGTTGAAGAGGTAAGGCTACAAGTTTCACTTTTCCTACAAATATAACACATTGTTTGCACTTTCTAACCCATGCATGGCAATCACCAAATATACTAGGCCAATAGTACCTGTCTCTCATGATTTTAAGTGTTGTCGTTATTGTAGAAAAATATCCTCCACCATGTCCATCATGGAATTCTTCAAGCAATCTCTGAGTTTGGCTTGGTTTTACACATCTTAACAACATGCCATTTATATCTTTCTTTAACAAAACACCATCAATAAGCAAAAATGGAATTGATTGCAATCTGAAATATCTTCTTTTTGAAGCACTTATATGAGAGGGATAAATACCATCTTGGAGATAACTTACCAAGTCATGAAACCAATTGGAAGGTGAGGGATGACCTACTGCAACATCATCATCATTTGACGTCAAAATAACTTCATTAGTCTCTTGCAACTCTTCAGCTAGATGCTCACAAAGTCCTTTGTCTCTAATTAGCTTCATGACCTTAATTTCTACATCATACTCCATTACCTCAGTTATCCTAGCATCTCTCTTCTCATTTATATCCTTGTTCAAGAGAAACTCTTTGATGCTTGGATGAGAAACCATTAGATGTATCTTATGATTAGACAAGTGTCTAAACTTCTTAAGAGATCATATAACTGAAAGGACACACTTTTCAACAAAAGAATACCTTGTTTCATACTCTTCCAAGACTTGGCTGAAGAAAGCTACCGGCTGCTCCAAAGCCTCGTGATTTTGTTGCATAAGAATCCCTGAAATGGTGTCCATGTTAGCATACGAATACAAAGTAAAATCCTTTGTAAAATCTGGATTTATAAGCATAGGATCATTAGTTATGGCCCTCTTAATATCTTTAAAACTATTTACTCCATCTTTAGGCCAGGTGAAGCCCTAATCCTTTTTTAACATGGTTGTAAGTGGCTTTGCTAAAATAGTAAAATCTGAAATATATCTCCTTATGAAATTGATTTTCCCAAAGAAGATTTGCATAGCCTTTTTGTGCTTAGGCAAGAAAAGTGCAAAAATGGAGTCAATCCTTTCAAAATCTATGCTTAAACCATGCTTTGAAAAAACATGTCCAAGGAGCTTACCTTCCTGAATCGAGAAGACACACTTTTTGGGATTTAGAGATGCTCCAAATTACCTACACCTTTCGAACACTTACTTGAGATGAACCATGTGATCACCTGCATTCTTTGAAAATACTATTATATCATCCAAATAAATAAGTACAAATTTGTTAAGAAGTCCCTAGAATGCCATATTCATGGCTCTCTGAAAGGTTCCTCTAGAAATAGATAAACTGAATGGCATCTATCTATATGCAAATGCCTCCCACTTAGTTGTGAAGTCTGTCTTAAATTGGTCTTCTTCCTTGACCAAAATCTGATTGTAGCCATTGTATCCATCCATCAAAGAAAACCTCTCTGAACTTGCAACAAGCTATAAAATTTGTTCCATTGATGGCAATGGATAGTGATATTTAAGCGAAGCCTTGTTCAAATCACGAGAATCAACACATAAATGAATCTCACCATTCTTCTTTTGTACTGGAGCAAGATTAGCCACCCAAGTTGAGTGCTTGATTGGAAATATAATAGCTGATTCTATGAGTTTATGAAACTCATCTTTCATCAAAGGCTCAAGCTTAGGATTGATTGGCCTTTATCTTTGTCTTATTGGTTTAGTTTCCTCCTCTAACTCAATGGTGTGTTGAACCAAACTTGGATCAAATCCTTTGAGATCACTATATTGCCATGCAAATATATCAGCAAAACTTATGCATAACTCAATGAAAGCTTTCTTTTGTGAAGGAGTGCATACCTTACCCAACTTTGAAATCTTACTAGCTGAAATCTCTATATTGGTATAGTGTTCTTCTTTTGTTGACAAGTATGACTTCTCCTTCTTTAGCTCATCATCACCACTAAAAATGTTCTCAAGTGTGACCAATCACTTTGGCAATTTATTCATTTTTAGTTGCACAATTTGATCACCATACTGCTGTAAGTGCTTTGATTGGTTTATTGAAAAAAACTTAGCCTCCTCTTGCAAGAATCTCACGATTTGATTGTCATCTTCGAAAACCTGCCAATTCTCATGATTAAAATCACCTTTATATGTGACCGAATTTTCTCACTTTTTATATCAGTTTGGATACTGAATTGTAACCCAATGGTAGCCAACTTGTCAGCATGTTTATTCTCACCTCTTGATATTGCCTGAATGTTAAAATATTGGAAATATTCAAGTAAGTCCCATACTCTATGCCTGTAAGACTTAAGCAATAAATTTTTGCATACATTTAAACCTCTTACTTGGTGAACTATAAGTTCACTATCACCAAAAACTTGCAAGGAATTGACTTTCATCTTCCTAGCCTAGTACAAACCGTGAACTAGTGCCTCATATTCTGAAACATTATTTGAACAGAGAAATACATTTGTTTTGTTGGAGAAACCAACATCATTCCAACTTTGGTTCCATGCTTATTCCTTGATCCATCAAAGTACAATTGCCACAAACCTTCATTAGACTCATCTTCTTTGACCATGGCTGGAATCAGTGCATCATTCTCATGAAGGCAATACACACCAAGTCCTTCTTCAATTAGCTTATGAGGATCATGCTCATATAAGGTATAAGCACACTCATCAAGGAATAAATTTGGAGCTCCATACAAAGGTCATTCACTTTATACTTCACTAGCTTCTAGTACTTCATCCAAGATGATGTAGTTAGTAGTCATAACACTTGGCATATATGACTCGATATGAAAATGTGCAATAGGTTTAGAATGAATTGTTACCTTGGTGCCAGACATGGTTCTAAACATTAAATAAGTCCAATCAGCTGATAGATATCCCCCAATCTTTGAGGTGAAGTCTCTTGAAAGGCACATATCAAAGTAAGGAGGCAAGTCTACCACAACAACATCCTACTAAATTGTAACATTGGGACAAATATGTAATTTTAATTTCATATATTTGATGATGCCTACCCTCTTTGTTGGTGACCCATCCAAATTCTATACTCCTTTAGTGTTTGGCTCATAAATAAGTCCAATTTTGTCTGCAATCTATTTAGGCATGACTGTACTACTATCTCCACTATCCACCATACAATTATGAACCAAAGTATCACCTACTATCAAATAAAAGTAAAAAGGAGGAGTTTTCTTTGATTTTACCTTGATTTTTTCCACCTTTTCCATCTTATTTACTTGTACCTATTGCTTTGTTAGTTGATCTGAATTAGTTAAGACAACACCTATTTCAACTGGTTTTGGAGATAATTTGAGAGCTGAAAGCTCTTAGATGAGCATATATTTTTGTCTTGGAATGGAAAGAGAATCCCACATGTTAATGTTGATGTTAGACTTCTTCATCTAGTCTATTATACTGAAATGAGATCCACTAACCTTTAGTTGTACCTTCTAAAGTACTAGTTGTTCACAAACTAGAAGTAGTTGGTGAACCTTACCAGCCTCTATATTCTAATTTTTTTATGTTTTAGGGATATCAAGCTGCTCTTTTGTAATTTTAGAAACAACCCTAGGAGTACTTGGATCATTTGTTACCTCTTGAGCCTCTTCAATGTCCATTATTTTAGCTCTAATTACAGCTGCAACTTGACCACTTGAACTATTAGTTTCAACACCCGGAGTAAAAGCAACATGATCATCTACTTGCCAATTTACATTAATGGCATCAGGTTTCCCTTGAACTTGTTGAGTCTCTCCTTGTGATGCCAAATATGTATCTTGGTACTGACCTCCTTGAAAAAAAAACTCTTCTTGTGTCATTTGTGGCATAGTGAAGTTTTATGATACTAAGGCTTGGTTTTGAGCATCACTAAAATTTGAGGTCTGTCAACTTGAATCTTGCATCATGTTGTTTTGATTTGGGGTGGGAACAATGGCCTTTGAAGTGGAAAGAGCATTAGGATCAGGGGAAACATATGGCTTAGCTGGAGTTATGGTTCCTTGTGCTTGATAAGGTGGTCTATTCTCTTTGAAATCCTGATAAGAAGGCCTTTGATCTTTGAAGGGCTGATAGGTGTTTTGATTTTTTTGTTTATAAGGCCTATTAGATTGAAATTTTTGCCTTTTGAGATATACAATTGCATTCCCAAAATACTGTATCAAGCTTTTCAACTCTCCTATCTCACTAGCTTGACTAGTAAGGGCTATAATTTGAGCTTGAGGTGCTAGAATATGAGCTAAAAATGGAATTTGAGAAATTTGGGGGGCTGATGTAAGTTTATTTCTGGAAATATATGCATTGGAGGTCTTGGAGAAAGCTTACTAGCTTGTATCAAACTATTTTCTACCCTTATTGCAACCTCATAAGCATTTGACAAGGTAGTACCACCCATGAACTGTTTCATCACACTAATGTCATAAATAAGGGATTTCAAATAGTACAAAAATGCATATTTAATGGATGGCCTTATCAACATAGGTATTTTAGTCCATGTATTTTGGTGTTTGAGGTTAAAATCAGACATGAAATCATGAGGAGCCCTTGTTATGGCGGTCAATTGTTCAACTAAAGATAGATGATCAAATTTATCCTCAAATTGCTTGACTAAGGCTGCACCCAATTCATCCCAAGTAGAAATGGAGTTTAATGGAAGGTTTCTATACCATTGCAATGCTTTTCCTTTGAAGGAGGCAATAAGATATCTAATAACAACACTATTCTCAACAACATTATGGACTGAACAAGGATTAGCCACATCTTGGATATGCTCAATAGGGGTTATTTGATTTTCTTTTGAGAATAATGGGATGTTCTTTAGGGTAGACACTGAAATGTCATCAAACTGGGCTAAATTCAGTGGGCTACCTCTATTGAATAGAGTAAACACTTGATTTCTAATGGCCATTTAGGTAGTGGGGGTTGTAGTGATTAGAACAGTAGGATGACCAGGAGGCAAATACTATTTTTGAGAATATGGTTTTGCAAGACATCAAACACAGAACATGACCTGCATAAACTGATCAAATATGCTACTAGGTAAGAATCAAGACTTGATGAGGAAGTGAAATTCTATCACTTATGCAAATCCCTGACATGAATACACTTTACCAACATTATGTAAAATAAAAAGTCTTTCTATTAATCTAAAAAAAGGTTATAAACGTAGTCCTTGGTAGAATTTGATCTTGCCAAAAGAGGGATATAATTCAAGGCTGAAAAGCCAACTTATATAGAAAAGTATACAACAGCCAAGAGATTGGTGTTGAAAATAGATGAAGAGGTCAACTCAGTCCAACTTGTGTTATTTCAACCTTCAAATAAAATCTATTTTTGTCTTATGCTTTGCATGAAAGCTCTTTAGCATTGAAAATGGATGGTGGGCTCAAGCTTAGACTAATCTGCCTAAATGTATGATGCTACGCCAATCTCCAAATATGGAACTCCTCTTGAGTTGCTAGAATGTTTGAAAGGTTTTCCTTTGTATGAAATCAATGCGAAAATTGAATTTAGAACTCCGCATGAATTTTTGGAAATGTTTGAAAAGATCAAATGAATGAGACAAACAAGAGTGCATGCATGAAATTTTATGTTAAGCTCTCCAACGTTAAAACCCTTGAATTATTCATGCAAACGAGTCTCTATTTTAGAACTAAAAGAGTCATGTTTGAAATGGCTACATGTCTTATACATGTCTAATCCTTTTTATGGGCCACTTTGCATGTTGTATAATGTGTTAATCTATTTATTGGTTGTTGAAATCTCTTGCATTTTGGTTTCTGGCTCTTCATTTTTGTGCATGTATTTTTCCATCATTTATTTATTTTGTCCCTTTATAATTGTCTTGAGCTTACTCCTTCCTACTCATTTCCTTTAGACTTCTTTCTTGTAGCTTATTTCTTTCCTTTGGTTTGAACAACTCCCTCAGACAAAAAGTTTGAAGGAATCATATCTTCGAGCTTTTTATCTTTTGTCACTTTATCATTTTCCCATGGTTAAATTGTCTGTGGGAATTGTCTCTTCACCTCCTTCAGCTATTCTGTTAAGTCCATTCCCTTCGGACAAATTTTTTGAAGGAAATCTATCTTTCAAGCTTATGACAATGGTCATTTTCTTTGTAAACTTCCTTCGGATAAAAAGTTTGAAGGAATTCCTTCTTTCGAATTGCCCTTCGAGATTTTTGAAACATCCTTTTCCAAAGGGCTAAATGACCCTTCAAATTTCCAAGTGGACCTTCAGCCTTTGTGCTAAGTCCTTTTTGGAAGGGCTAATAACCCTTTAGATTTATTTTTTTAAACTTTCCTGAAGGGCATATACCCTTTGGGATTTTTGTAATCGATCCTTTTTTGAAGGGATTCTACCCTTCATAATTCCTTGCAAAGTGACTTTCTTGAAAGAATGAATTATTCAATCAGCTCGTAAAAAAAAAGCCAAAGTCTTCTTATTTTAGAACCTAAAGTCTTTTTCCTGCATAACTTCTAATGGTAGGGGTTACAATTTGACCTATGGGGTCAAAATTGTCAACAGGACCTATGGGTTGGGTGTCATAAGCCATACTCAAGTTACCAACTTTCACGTTTTATATTACTACATTTACTCCCCCATATTAGAGTGATGCAACAAAATGAAATACTAGGATAAAGGAAAAATAGAAAGCGTACCTAAACTTACCTACAAGGGTGAAGCTCATGAAGTTATGTGATGTTGGGTGTGCATAGAGAGAGCACATCGTGAAGTGTAAATTTGTAAAAGAAAACAAAGAGTAGATCAATTCTTACTATATATGTTATTTATAAAATAATAACGTACAAAGTTGGGTAAGATAGAGAGGAAGAGAAATGAATGAATATACCTCACCAGGCACATGAACCAATATAAAACTTGTTGTGATGCTGAGTGATGTTGAGTAATGATGGATGATGTTGTATCAAAATTAACATCATGAATAGAGTTGAGTGCTCAATTCCTCAAAAGTGGCTGAAGAATGCAAAGGTTAGCCTTTTGGCTCCATCATCACCCATTAAGTGAATCTATGTGATCATGCATGTGTTAATCAATGTTTGGACTATGTGTCCAATCCCTCTAAGTAGGTGGCTCAAGAATACAAAGGCTAGCTAGTCCTTTGGTTCCATCGTTGCCCCGTGAAGTGAAGCTATGAACTAATATCAGTATGAAATGTGTGTTTTATGAGATGGCTCATGAATCCCATGAATGCTCTATAATATGACAATGTGGCATGGATATTTGAATGCATGTTGGAAACTAGGCCACTCTTGTCCACTCCAAAATGGTGGAGATTAGGCTTGTATGAAAGCCACTCCAAAACTAGGCACTAGGCTTTTATGAAAGCCATTCTAAAGTGTGGAGGTTAGGCTTGTATGAAAGCCACTCCAAAATTATGCCAACCACCCGCAGATGGAATAAGGCACGTAATTGCTAAGAATACCTGGGTAATGTATTGAACTTATAAAGAAAAGAAGACAAATGCCATGCACATTACCTCCAATCACTGGTGTCTGAAACATGGGTTCTGATCTAAAAGTTATACCAACTATCGTATCTAAAATTAGAAGCGAGAGCTATCATGTCATGCATGATGCCTCCTATATATGTATTCATTGAGCAAAAGTGTATTGAAAACTATTGATTTTAAACTAGTTTGAATGTGCAAAACTATAGCTAAATCTACTTTTCTACCTGCTTTTGAAAAGTCTAATTTTTTTGTTGTTTAGATAGGAGCACCAAAAGTGGACACTAGAGTGTCCAGTGCTATAGTCTAATCTTGGCACTATTGTTATGGGCTAATTTTGATGACTATTTTATAATTGTCACTATCTACCTGGTCTGTTCTACCTGGTTTGAAGTCTGGTTGTTGTTTTAGGTCTTTTAAATACTAATTTTTTGACTGATAGAAGCTCTAATCTCTATGACAAAGACCCCTATTTGTTGCCCCCTCTTTTGAAGGTAGGAATGAAGATCTTAATATGACTACCCTCAGAATAAAGAGCCCTTCAAGTGTGTTATTCTGCAAAGATACATGATATAACAATGATAATTGATAAGATATCTCAAGATATAACATGGTTTGTAATGAGAGATTGTTAGATCAATAGAGATATGCCTAGATAGATATAATAATGTAATAGCATGTGTAATGTACTGAATTAGAAATGAAAGTCTGATTAATTATTATTTGTTAGGTGTTATGGAGGGATGGAGCATGATGTCCATCATGGTATCCAAGAAAGCAAGATAATGCATGATGTGGATCATGGCATTGCAAACAATCAAAAAGAAATCAAGCAACAAACATACAAGGCAAGAAGCACACAAGAGTGGCCAAGGTGCCAAACAAATAAGGGACATGGGCACATATCAATTAAACTGGAAAGTAAGCATACAAGGCATGTTCAAATGCCACATACACATACAATTGAAACACGTAAGGTTTGTGTGAAAGCCATAATCACATAGAAGAGTACATGCAAAGGACATTGGCAAATATCCTAAGGCAAACACATGAATAAAAACAAAGGATATTGGTAGATGTCCTAAGGCACCTACAGGAACCAAAGTAGGAACTAAGAAATGCAAACAATCTAGGTACATTAAGCAAGAAGGAAAGCATGTAAATACCAAAAATACAATCACATATAACTAATCAAAGCAAGAAGTGAAAGTATCCAAGACATGTGGTACAATACTAGGTATATGCTAAGAAACACACAAGTGCTATATACTATTGAAATGTTGATAAAGTAATATATGTAAGCTAGCAAGTATTATGCATCAACATGATAACTAGAGTGTGCAATGTAGGAATGACATAACTTGGATGGTGTATTCATGTAGAAGATGCCCCCAGTGGGTATGTATATCGATGTGTGTCTCGAATGTAGAAGTAGGATGCCCCCTCAATGGGTAGAGTGAAGTAATCAAAGATCTGGATGTCACTACAAACACTCAAACAAGATCAAGTGAAGCATGGTAATGTAGATAAATTGATAAACAATAACATAGAGCAACAAATGTAAGTCTAAAATGATAGTATAAATGTAAATCATTGATAATGCATACAATCGAAATGTTTTTGAATTTTTAAATATTTGAATGTTTTTGTATTTGGAAATGTTATATTCTTTTTGTATTTTGAAATATTAGAATGTTTTTATATTTTGAATATTTTTGGATTTTGAGTTAAGCTATGTATAAGCAAGAAAATAGAAACTATGTATAAGAAATTGAAAAGAAGCTATGTATAAGTAAGCTGGGAAGGAATGATACTAATCAATGAGTCTCATGGGAGACTCCCTATCATGATGTCTTGCATCAAGGAAAGGAATTGTGCATGATTGTGAATCATGATGGAAGGGCTAAGACTATAACTCTGAAAGCTGTATATGTTGTAAATGCTTTAAAATATCCGAAGTAGAGACTGACTATAGGTCCTCCTAGAACTCTAAGAAGTGGATGCAATTTTAGGGCTCGTACAGACCCATCTGGTAGTAGGAGAAGCTTTTTGAACATGTGTTATATGTGTAGAGGCGTGAGACCTCAATGATACTACCCTGGGTGTGAACACCGTAGTTAAAAGTTATCTAGAATTTTGAAACTATGGCTGCTCTAAAATAGAGCTCTTTTAAAGTGTATAATCTCTCTATGTTAGCGATAGAGGCCTTAACTATGTCTGAATCTAAAATAGAGGAAGAACTAAAACTGGTGGCTAAACTAAAACTAGTGACTGCAAAGTAGAAGATGGCTTTGAAGTGGGGAGTGGTAACTCATATGGAACACTAATTGCACCAACCTGATTAGCATGAATGAATTTCATGTATTTGTGAACTATATAAGGTACTACTCAAAGATTATGAATCCATGGTCTACCAAGTAACATTTCAAAAAATCCTACATTGGGAACAATATTAAATGGTATGCCCATGTGTGTTGGACCAACCTATTGAGGAAGTACTATCTCCTCCAATAAACTCTTTATGCACCCACTGAATCCACTGATAATTGTGTTTGTTGGGGTAATATCCTGATCTAAATATCCCAAATGCTGTAGTAATGTCATAGTGCACATGTTCACACTATATCCATTGTATATGAGAACACTATGAATAGGATGATTATGAATGTAAGCTCTGATAAAGAGTGCATGATAATTTGAATCATCCTCGACTATCTCTTACTTTTAGAAGGAGATGTAAGGTCTAACTAAAACTCTAGAATTATATACACCAATCATGTTGATCAAAGGATATAACTCAATTGAAGGTGCCCTATATGTATTTGGTGGAGGATGTGCATGATATGCATGGTAAACACTTGATGTATCCCCTATCTCTTATTTAGAATCTTGTGAAAAATGATCTGAGAATATTTTCAAAGCTTTATCCTATGTTTGATTTGCTTGAGGAGGCTCAACTGAAGTGCCCAGGTCAATAACATTGTCATCTATCAAGTCCTGTATCTCGTGTCTCAAACTGATGCATCTATTTGTTGTATGGCCTGGTGCCTTGTGAAAATCTCAAAATGCATTATGATCATATCCCTATGGAAGAGGCTTTGTTGGATCAACTTCCTGAATATGAAGGAGAGATATGATATTACATTCCAATAGTTTTTGTAGAACTTTGGCTGGAGGAACTGGTAGATTAGTAAATATTCACTGAGGAGGTGTTGATAAAACCACACACTGAGGGGGATCTGAAGCTGCATTGACTATAGGTTGATTCTGACTCTTGCTATCATTGACCTTGACTTTGAATGGGACTTTGTTGTTACTCTTTTTTTTAATTTTTGATATACTTGTGTACTTGAGTTTGCCCATTGAAATTAGTTTAACTTCCCTTTCCTTTAGTGTGTGACACAATTTAGCGAAGAAAGATAAACTTTTAAACATTATTGATTCATGCAAAGCTAGTAGAAGACTCTATTTGAAGAGATCTTGTAACTCTTGATCAGCAATGGGGTTAGTCATCTTGGCCAAAATAGTCTTATATCAAACAACTTAATTTGTGAGATGCTCATTTAACCTTTGTTTCTATTGTGCAACTTGGGCATAGGAAACCTTATCACCAATGTTAATGCTGAAATGAGCTAGGAACATGTCAACTAAAGGATTGAATGCATTGGATGACTGATTTAGTAGACTATAGAACCATTGTAAAGCATAATCCTTTAAACTCTTTAGAATTAGCTTGGTAAGTAGCCAGTCATTTGGCACATAGTCCAAGCATGTTGCATGAAAAGCTCTCAAATGTGTCTTTGGATCACACTTGCCATCATATCGAGTAAGCTTAGGTTGAGAAAAACCTTATGGTAAGGGTGTAGAAGCAATGTGATGTGCCAATGGTGTATGCAGTAGAGCAAAAGAATCCAAAGCTTGCGTAGGTCTAGAGGCACCTTGCTCAATATGTAGCAACTTGGATTGAAGAGATCTTATCTCTTGCATAAGGGCTACCACATCAAGAGACAAAGATGTACTAGGTGTAGCTAGTGGCATAGAGGCAAGTTGGGCTGCTATAAGGGTTGTTGAGACATAATTGCCCCTATAGTGTCATGTACAACTGGTTGCTCCGTGGTTTTAGAAGATTAACCATTGTTCACTTTTTGTTATTCCTCTTGTAGTATTTTAAGCATGTCATCTTGTATGTCAGGGTGTTTAGTTAAGAGTTCTTAAAGTTCCCTTATATCGGTTTCATCAAAACTAGTGTATTGGGCTATTGTTAAAGTAAGAAAACAAATTAAAAATTGATTGATTTTTTTTCAATAATTTGTAATAAGCAATGTACTCTGGAAGGAAAGTACTGAATATAGGAAATGTAAAATCCTATAAATAACAAATTGGAAAGTGCATAAAAAGGATACGAAGCTCACAAACATGTAAGGTGATATCTCAAGAAGCAAATAGGAGCTAGTATATGCAGCTAAGGTTTTGAATGAAATTTATAAAATTTACTATGAAATTTTAAAATTTATTGTAAATTTCTAATTTAAATGTGTAAGTAAAAAATTAGAAAAATAAAGGAAAAATACTGGGAAAAAATTGGGACGTAGTATGGGCAACTAGGGTTTGAAAAAAAATTATTTTAAAATTACTAAAGAGTTTTAAAATTTAATGCTATTTTTTAATTTTATTATGCAGGTAAAAAATCAGTAGGAAATTTACCCTAGGGTTTATAGGGTTTTTATGTGTAAATGAACTAAGTCGGGTTCACCAAATGATGTGATAGTTTTGGGAATATTGGTGTATTATTCATAATTTAGTTAAAGGTCTGTAATAGGAAATCAGTAAATAAATATGCAATAATTAAGGTACTCATTTGTATAATTTGACTATAATTTGAATCTTTCTAAAAATAGTAATAAGGGAGCAAAAATAAGACTTAGTTGGAAATTGACTAAGATGACTGTTGTAGGGTTTAAAATTCACTATGTAAGACTAGGACACTATCACAAATCATGATCTAGCTTTCGTTTATTGATTAGATAGGAGCATCAAAATAAGATACCCTGGGGTCTCGGGCTATAGTCCTCTTCTACCGCTATTGTTCAGGAGATTTGAGGTTTCTGGGTTTTGTTTGTTATGTATATGTGAGCCTACCTGTGAAGTTTTGACTACTGAATGTCCATGAAACTCTCTATAGAGTTGATTTAGTCTTCAAACCCTAGACTCCATTATGCTTTGATAAACTTTAGGAAAGAGGGGGGTTAGTGTGTGTAAGATGCACTAAACATGTATCCACACCCCTTGTATGGGCATGTTGCCTACATACCAATACTTCGAAGAGGGATCAAACCATATGTAGTTCTCCCACTTGATATGCTTTGTGGAATTATGTGTATGAAGATGTAAAATGCTAGAACTGGGTGTGCTTGAGGTGGCTAAGGACTGGTGTAAGGATATAAATAAGATTGTAGTAGTATTGGCTAGCTGTATGCAGAGAATAGGGAAGATTATCTTAGTAGTCTTGCTTGTATTCTTGATTGCTTTGTGATATTTACCAACCCCTTCTAAATAACCTTTGAATGGGTTTTTATAGGGATTTTTTGGTCATGGGTCGAATGTATTCACATTAGGCCGAAAAGAAGGAGGATAAGAACCTGAAGAAAATGATTGTTGATGGTAAAAATGCACTTGGATAGAAGCACCAAAAATGGACACCCTAGGGTCTGGTGTTATAGTCCAAGATGGGCACTATAGCCCTGAGGCTATGGGACCCAGGGGATGGAATCATCATTGGAAATGTTGTCTAAAGGAGGTGGAATCACTATCTGGAAGTCTACAGATGATTGGGAATCAGTGAAAAGATGCCTATGAAGGTCATGACAGTAAGCAAGAGGGACCTATGGGTTGGGTGTCATAAGCCACACTCAAGTTACCAAATTTCACATTTTTTATGACTACACCAATTACCATTCTAATATTATGTTATAGTGTGATTTGGTAAAGATCCAATATACCATGACATTTCAAAATAGGTGTCAATATTTCCTCCATGTCCTCATCAAGGTCAAAGGTGGGGAGAAGGATGGGTATGATGCTTTGGTTAAGGGGATGGACTAGAATGTCAACGATGAATGGATGGAATGGATATTTACTAGAGTGTAAGGTACTTGAAGACAATGACTTTACACATGATGCTAGAAACTAGTTTTCATCATAGTACTTATCCAAGGCACCATGAGAATCGTTTTCAATTGTGGATGATTTTAAACTTTATATTTTATTTTATTTTTTTAAATTAATTTTTTTAATTTTGCAACAACATATGAACCTTCAATTATGTGCTCTAGATATATCTCAGGAAGTTCATTGATTGTTGAGTTAGCTTCATCTTATCTTAACATTATACTACTGTAGCCCCTATAATAGAGGGTGTTGCCAAGGAAGATAAAGTGAGATATGCATTAGAATAAGTATTTTATTTGATTTTGTGAAGGATTTAGAGGGATGGTATGATCATGGAGGTAAGTGTAATGTTTGGATACAAAAGGGGATTAGGACCAACAATATCACACACCCTTTCTTATTTTGTGCACACTCAGATATTAGTTGGTTTCTTACTGACATGAACAATGTTGGATATATGTTCCTGGGGACTAAGAGCTGCTACAAGTTCAATGATTTATAGATTCTTATTTATTTTGATAATGTCTTCAATAGGTGATGTGGATCCACCTTACAATTATGTTGATGCAAGGTAAAGGTTGAGTTCCTCATCCATTAGTGCTTTAGAAAGGGTTTCACCAATAGACACATCTTTATTTTCTTGATTTTGACATTTGTTGTCCTATAACGCCTCAAAGAGGTTTTCACTAGGGGATTTTTTTAATTATTTATTTATTTTGACTAAGGAACTCTTTCAGCTCCCCAAAGTAGGTTGATGTGTCGAGATTGATTTTAAATCCCTTTTTGTGATGTTGTGATTATATGTCATCTTGGAGTCCCTTGAATTCTATTATAGCTTCATAATTTTTAAAGAGGTCTAATACTACATAATCTTGTTGGTCTCAGTTGATGAGTTTAGGATAGTGGAGGTCAAGATGGATGAGAAGGCTAGTGGTATCATCAAAAGGATTGGTGGCAGTAAAATCATCATAGAGGCTATGAATAGAACATGTTTCAATGTCAAAAAAAGCTTGCTAAAAAATCTTGGAAGTGTCACTAACATTCTTATATTGATTACCAGGGGATTTATAGCCAATTTCATGAGATGAGTTGTTAGTGCATGTGTGGATAGGTTCTAGGATCACTTGTTCATGTAGGTTGAGTCCGCATCCTTTATAGTTCATGATTTTTCACATTCGTTTTGCTATAGGATACTTCTCACTTTTAAAATTAGATGTGAAGGCATCATTGTACAACTAGGAATCATTAGATATTTTGATTTTATCGTCTATAATAAGACCAAATTTGATGACAAAGATTTTGCCACTATTATTAGGAGAGATAGGGATTATAGTCGCATGAAAGGCATTTTAAATTTTATTGTCTACAAGTATCTTCTTAACTTTAGGCTTGGTGTTGGAGGCCTCACTATGTTAGTAGAGATTGTGCAGCTGGTCAAAGGTAGGTTGCTCAAAGGTGGGCTACTCAAAGATGGGTTGATGACTTGAGCACAAGTGGCCCACAAGTTATTAGAATTGGAAGATATGATTTGTTAGGGTGTTTTGACCTTGATTTACCTATAGAGGAGCTTCTTCCTGCTTTCAAAGTGGATCTTGGTATATCCCTAATTATTGATTTCTAGATGTGGATGCACTTGAGTCTTTAGTAAAAGTCATAACTTGGAGTGGTGATGATAGGATATAGTTGCATTGTTATGGCTCAAGGCCCTGATCGATGTTGGATTGTTGGTGGTTTGATTATTGTGGCTCATGGCCCTAATTGGTAGGGGATTGATTAAGTGATTTTTGATCACATGATCATTGATTGGGTTGTGGTTGATTTTGGGCTTTTTGATTATAGGATTGTTGCTCATCAAAATTTTACCAAAGTTAGGGTAAGTGTAGTTTTTGTGAATCATGAGTCAGACTATTATGGAATGGTTGTTGGTTAGATCATGAAGTGCTAGGATTTTAGTCATTGGATTTATTTAATAAGCATAATATGGAGTTGCCTTTATATAACTAAAAGGCCTAATGGGTGTTGGATCTTTGATTGGGTTGATTTTTGTGCGATTTATTGGGTGATGAAGGTCTTTATGTTGAAGGATAGATATGGGATGCTAGGGTCTCCAAATGTTGACTTATCTATTGGATTTGGTATAGTATGATTTTGTTGGGTTTTTATTCTTTAATCATGTTTTCAAGCGTTGAAGTGTAGCCCCAATGAGCTAGTGTGTTGGCCCTTCATGCAAGATTATGGTCTTGCATGCTCACCCAAAGCACACAGTAAGAGATTGATTCTCATGGGTTATGTTGCACAGTAACATACTAGTCATATTCTTGAGTTTTGAAATTATATCTAATTAGAAGTTACACAAAAAATAAATACACTACTTTGGTCCTTTTCTCATTAAGCTCAACAACCATAATTACGATGATAAATGCCATGGAGTTCAAAGATTGTTACACAAATTTGTAAAGTATAAGTTGTATAAATATCATAATTAGTTACAACTACAAGTTACTCAATACAAACCCACTGTCAAATGCATAATTATCAAATATCTACAACATTAATGTCAAAACTGATTATAATATCCATAATTCTGTATTATATTTCAATAAAATGATATCTAGTATTAGTCACTTTAGAATGATTTCATACAGGGGTATTTATACTTATTTTTCCTTGACTAAGTAGTTACATAATAAATGACCTGAGTAATTGGCCAATGAACTCTTGGTGGACTGAGAGTCATGGTAGTCTATAAATTGTTTTCTCTTAAGCACTTGGGCCTTTGCACCCCCTATATTCTTTTCTATATTAGATCCTTGTTACCATGTTTCTTTCTCTTCATAGGCTAGTGTGAAACTCATGATGGTTAAAGTCTATATGGCCCTTTAGAATCACTCCTCAACCATCTCCCACTTCCCATGCACTCCTCAAATCTCTCATTGTTATTATGAGTCCTATGCTGTTGAGTTCTTCATAGTTATATTATATCTTTGACTGGGTCTTCTTGTGCTCATGCTTCCACACCCTTATCCTTTAATGCCTTAATGGCTCTGCACCATGGTCTTTATGTGCCAGGTTAGTTCCATGTCATAGTCTTTTTGTGTTATGCTCGTCTCACATCGTACCAGTTTCATGCTAAAATACCAAAATACTTAGTCAAAATTTGGGGTCCAACAGATTTGATTTGGGAATTGGGATGCTACAATTAGTTTCCCTTAACAATTAACATGGGGGATATCATGATTGTGATTGTAACTAGTGGATGGGAGATTTACTTAGTATATGCTAGCATTGTCAATGTAATAAGATGGATTATGATTAAAAGGGTTATGATTGTTAATACATTCATTCAATTTGGTTTGAAACCTCATGTTGAATGCCATTGGTATAGATGGGGTTTGGTTTGAATTTAGATTTAGATGGGTTTTTCATAAAGGGGGATGCAATTCAAACACACACACAAGCACACATTATGCTAGTCAAGTGGGATTGCAACTAAATAATTACCCATAGATATACTACAAAAGGCATAGTTTGGGTGGTCTTAGGGAATGTTGTGTTCTTGGCACAACTATTATTCTACAACTAAAATTATCTTATGTTAGGTTTGACTGGATGTCTAGGGGAGTCCTAGATATACCTCACAATATGCGAGGCCCAACTTCATGATGCAAGGGTGTTTTTGGGGCCTAGGTATTGGTGGATAATCACCTCACTTCATAGAAATTATGTAAAACTAAATTTTTACTTAGCCAATAATGATAACTCCTCCTTGAATATTTAGAGTATGTCATAACAAGGACTTTATCTAATGTTTGGTGATGAAAACCAAGATGTTAGACCCTAGAAAAGAAAAATAAAAGAGCATGAAACATTTTTGATTTCCAAGATTGCCTTATGGCATGACGAAAGAGCATACATAGTCGTCCTTGAGAGACACAAATGACCTAGACAATTTCTGATTTCTAAGGTTACCTTATGGCACAAGGAAAGAGCATGCATGATCATAAGTTGAGCACACACAATTAAAATTGAAAAATAAGACAAAAATATTATTTGATTAAGATTAAATGATTAAATATATGATTAGTTTGATTTTAAGTCTTCATCAGGAGAACCTGTAAGATGAGTGTTATTAATTTAATTGGTTTAGGTATTTAACATACGTGATCACCTACAAGTTATAAAACCTAGAAACAGACATGATAATAAACATAATGCATATGCCAAAGATTAGAATGCAAACACCAAACCTCAGAACACAGACACCAAACTTTAAAATGTAGATGCTAAAACACAATGCACAGGTGTTGAAGATCAAAATATAGGTGCCAAACCTCAAAACATTGACGCTAAAATACCATGCATAAATGTCAAAGATCAGAACACATACAATGACATACATAAACATAGATACTAAAATATAGTGTGTAGATGTTGATGATCAAAACACAAATGCTAAATCATAGTGTATAGATGTCGAAGATCAAAATGCATATGCTAAAACATAGTGCACAAATGCTAAAGATTAGGAGATATATGTTAAATTATCAAAAGATACTATGACTAACATAGTGAACACAGATGCTTAAATACATTGTACAAATGTTGAAGATCTGGACATAGATGTTAAAGTATAAAAATAGGCTAGGCTTAACATGATGAACATAAATGCTAAATTATTTGATGTAGATGTTGTTCTCGAGGATAAAAATATCGATACATAGGATGCATATACCAATGTTTAGAATACGAACTTAGAATCCTAATAATGATAAATCTTATACAAATTTAATGCTAATAGGACTCCAAAGTGCAACCAGCTAGTAAAACAGCTAATAAGCAAGATAAGTAAAATATAATTGGATAAGTCCCATCAGGGGTGCCAAGAATGTAATCATGCAAAACTTAGAGCTATGTAATAGAAACAAGTAATTAAACCAATTCTTACTCTAAATTAAGTATAAATACCTCTGATTTTCTCACTTTGATTATAGTTGTTTAATGGATTTTGTGCAAGAATTTTGGCAGCATGTCCCTATGATTGATGATTACTTGATTGGATGATAGGATGCTTGGATGATATCAAGGCTCATGGCTTTTGGCTTGCTCACACAATGGGCATGACCTCCTTAGGCTGTCCAAGCTTGTTCACTCAATGGACATGGTCTCCTTAGGCTATCTAAGCTTGTTAAAAGTGAAGGAGAAGGGCTCAATTTATAGATTTTGAATGGTGGAAATGGATGTTAGATTTGATTAGATTTGGATGGCTAACATTGAATCAACATTTCCATTAAATGAGAGGATTATTGAATGAGGGAGGTTGAAGAAGTATGGGCCTTACTTTGGTGAGGGATGGGTTTGATTGATTTGCTTTTTGACTTAGGATTAAAGTGTTTTGATTTGAGATTTGATGATTTCATTTATTGATTTTATTTTATTTTTGTTGTGCATGGATTTTGTTATTAGTGTTAATCAACTAACTAATAGTGATTAATTAGTTGATTAGTCTGAGAGGTGATTTAAGTGGGATTAGGTAAGGGCATGATAGGATTAAGATAATGTGATTAATTGATCGGGAGTTATGATGTGATACAGGGGGATTGGCTAGGGATGTGTTTATGATGGGAAAAGGGTGGATTAGGTATGAATATAGATGATTAGGGATGATTAAGGATAACTAGGGATGGTTAAGGGAGATTAAGGATGGTTAGGGATGATTAAGGGTGATTAGGGATGAATAAATATGGTTAGGGATGAATAATGATGATTAGGGGTGATTAAGGGTTGATTAGGGATGAAAAAGGATGATTGGGGTGTTGAAAGCGGGGTGTCAAAAGTTGAGAAAGTGGAGAAAGTAGGGTGTCAAAAGTGGACTGTCTACACAATTGAAAAAGAATATGAACATATGAACAATTGCAACAACAAGATGATTCCATATCAATATACAAGATGATGGAACTATATATACAAGATATACTTTATGTATTCATTCATTATATATAATGTATATACATTTATAAATTTAACTTTTCAAGGGCAATACAAATATGTATTTATGTGGTATTCTTAAATATCTTTAACAATATAATAGGACATTTAAGAAGATTTAGATTTTTGCAGGGTTATTTTCAAAATATATCTAACAACTGTAAATTAGGGATATTGTACAATTTGATTTACATTGGGATGGATAATAGTATATATATTGTATTCAAATGTAAAGATACTATACTTGAGGCCTTCATGCGAGAGAATGTGACAAAGATAGTCTTTGTATATAAACCCAAATACAACTATAAATAAACCGAATTGCATCAATGAGAATAAAAATAAAAGCCATCAAATACATGCAACAAAATAATTATGACACAAATTTATCCTCAAAATATATTCTTTTTTCAATAATAACGAGCCAAATCCTCAAATACAAATATTTTACATCGAAAAACAAAGTTTATTTTCTCCTTTTTTTTTTAAAATTTTTTATCTTCAACAAACTTGTGACTCCATAATTTTTTTTCAATTTTTGTTCTTCTTAATTCTTGATCTTTAATGAAAGTTTTGACTCGTGACAAACATCTCAACAACTCGTTGAAGACAAAAGACACTTAATCTTTTCAAACTTTTTGTTTTTCAAGTCTCCTTTCATTCCCACGAGACATTTTGTGTCAATCTTTTAATGAAAGATTCACGTGTTATTTCCACCGTAATGCTAGATAAGGCGAGTATTAGTCCATGTCTTACGTGAGACAAAAGTAATGCACTGAAATGACTCTCATGAGAATCACGTCTGAATGTAAAAAGAAAATGACGCGAGAGATCTAAATCAAACAAAAAAGTACGTACTTATTGCATTAAAAGACAAGGACGTGGCCTCCTTCCCTTTTCCAAAAATGAAACCTTCGGTGATTATTTAGAAATTTGTCAGTTTATGGGCCACCGATCACATGTTCCTATACTCTGTCACAAGCTAGGATATATGTTTCATTAAGATTTTAGGTGAGTGTTTTTATAGATGGATTGTGAATTGCGAAGAGACTAATTTTCAAATATAATAAGAGGTATTGAAAGGGTTGTAGTTTGATTCGTAAGGATGATGGTTGTTTATATATTCAGTCATCAGAGTACAAATCTCTCTGTGTATTTGATATGGAGAGTCAAGCGGTTAAGCCCAGGGTCATAAACTGGATGATTTTGATAGCATGGATGTCTCTTATTCATCGTTGTTTAATTGAAGGAGCTCACTGATTTAGATATATGCTTACTCAATATTGTAAGTCCATTATATATTTATTTATAAAATATAAGCAGAGATGTCGACATTTTATATAATTCAATGATTCTATGTAATGTTTTTAAACATACAATAAAAAAAAAATACGATAAAAAGTTAACGACTCGATTCGTACACTTGATATTAACAAAATGTTTATCTTTCAAAAAAAAATATGACGGAAACTCTCCAAACCTTTTTTTTAATAAAAGTAGAATCTCTCTTCATAAAAAAACTTATGATAATTCCACATCCAATTTAAAAAATTGAGAGTAAAATTTCATTTAAATTTTCCTAATCCAACGAATAATTACATAAAATAAGATACGATAATACAATTAATATTACAAAAGGTCAAAATTGGTCTATGAAACCAGTAAAGCAATTTAAAAAATATTATTATAAATAAGAAAATCAATTAATTTTTTATAAAGAGACTCATTCTCGCATTTTCTATTTTGGTGTCACTCTACTAATATCGTTGGCAATATTCGCCTCACCTTACACGTGCCCTCTCTTTGTCTTGCTTTTGTTTTTGTTTTTGTTTTCTTCTTATAACTTCTAATAATATATATTTTTGTCACAGCCTTATTTGTCTTGTTAGACATATGGTACACCTTCAATTCTTTGATGTTTTTTTTTTTTAATTGTATATAATGTATAATAATATTCGGGAGGTGGTTTTGACGGGGAGCAGGGGGTTCGAACCTGGGGTGGTAAGGTGTAGGTCCCTGGCCTTACCATTACACTTTGAGCCATGGTCTAATTCTTTGATGGTTTTTGATAGAGCACGTCACATGTTTGAATAAATCTATAGAGGATAAGGTTGTATACCTCCTTAAACAATTTATAAGGTAAATAGAAATACAATCCTTTCATGAACCTTTGTTAAGAGTCTTGTAGATTAAACTCGTGTCTCGTTTGGTAATGACTTAAATTTACTTTTGTATTAATGGTGTCATTTTCTCTCATTTTAATTTTGTGTTTTTGTTGCATTTCAAGTGGCATCATCCTCTCAATAACAAGGATTTTGTTGAAAACATTATCACCCTTTTCTTTCCCACACTATTCTATGTTTGATGTATTGTATCCCATCATTATTGTGATAGTTCCTCTTGGTGTGTTGATCTATCAATTTTACTTCTTTTTGTTGTCTTTGTGTGAAAAGATGTATCATTTTGGCCACATTTTCTTCCTTCCTTCTGCTGTGGCTTGCACTAGGTTAAGAGCCCAACGTGTGAGGCAAGTATCCTCAATGGCTAGTTCGTTCAACCATGCTTCTTGTATGCCTCAACACACATCATTTCCTTGGGAAGGTGTGTGATTAACACCATCATTATTTTATATATGAAACAATTCCTAATTCATGTAATTGAACTAGCCACATCCCCATGACCCCCATACAACAAATTGTAGAAATTCCTTGGCTTGTCATGTACAAACCATCACTATAGTAATCAAATTATTTGTAGGTAATGGCCTTAGGTTGACAGTTGATGATTTACATTGTATATAAATAGTGTTGTTGGATGAATGTAAAGTATTAGAAATAAGCAAACCTATGAAAAACCCTTTCTTTATTAAGGCCTAGAAATATGTTACCATGTGCTAGGTATTATGGGTGAAAAGCCCATTCCCCCATCCTATCTCTCCTAGACTAATCACTGGCAACGACCCTGCATTCATCTACATTGATGGTGCCCATCACCCATAGATGAACATACCTAGAACTAAGAACATGTGTAGTCACCTTCTTGCCATAGAAGTGATGGAATTCATCTTCTGAAACACTACACACCTTAATAGTTCCTAAGTGAACAACGCATAGAGGAGTTGATAAAGCTTATCATAGTTATGGTAGATAATCATAATACCATGTTTCCAGTATAGAAATATTTATTTGACACACAACACAATCGGTCCTTCTCCTCAATTAAGCAAGAATGTCTTGTTAGGATTGAAAAACTTATCCATGAAAATCATATATGAATTTTTAACTTGGTTTACATTTATTCTTTCTATAAAGTATGCCATCCTTATGAATAATGATAATACTAAACTCAATGCCCTAACAAGGCATTTTGAAAGGATTAAAATTATCGCAAGGATTTGTGCAAGACTTCTTACGTTACATGACTGAATATGGATTTATTACCTATTTTGCACCTTTATTTTTTTAAGATAAGAACTTTCCTTATTTATCCTCTTGTCATATTTTGGGTGTTTCTTCATTGGTATAATTAGAGGTTTCACAGAGATAATTGGATTCTTGCTAGTAGGGATGTGGTCTCGTGTCTTTAAAATTTATTTTATTGCCATAAATGTTTCTATATGTTGTCTTAATCGCAACAAGCTATTTAAGTACTTTCATACCTTCACTTATAATTTTCATAGGGAGGGGGCATTTATAGCCTTTTGTAGACACTAAAAAACTACACACAATGGTTCTAACTATTGAACTAACCCCTTGGACCCCCTTAGGACTATCCCACAACCTTTTGACCACAAACTTTAGTCAAGTTAGATGACTAGTTAAACTGACTAACTAACCTACCCTTGACCAAACTTAACCTTCACCCTTGACCATTGGCGATCACCTTGACTGTCAATGGTTAGGCTCAACCACCGATGGTCAGGTTTTCATCCCCTGAACACTTAAACTCCAACTCAACTACAACTTGCTTTTGTATTTTTAGTTATTTACTCTACGTGCATATCAATCTATGCTAGTGCTAAAAATAAATAACCACTTTGAACCTTTTATTGAATTGATTATTTCACCTCCCCTTTCTTCCTATAAAAAGAGAGGAGGAAGAGGTGAAAGGGATTTGGATTAGCAATCATCATCAAAACTTCTTGGGCAAGAGATTAGAGCTTCTTGTGCACGTATTCTTCTAGCTTCCAGCATCCCAACTCTAGGACTTCTTCAAGCCATCAACTATCAACTGCAAGCTAAATATTTTGTTCTAGGTTTAAGTTTCAATTATTTAGTTTCAATAGTTCTGCAACTCTATATATTACCTCTTCCACCAAAACAACCTCTGACCATTCTCAACCACCTAAGTACCAAACCTTTACCCTTGATACCTTTGAGGCTCTCTCTTATCCTCATGACCATTAACCAACCTCCAACAACCTACAAAACCTTTCTATAACCAACCCATAACCTATTTTATTCAGAACCAATAACCTATCCAAACCCATAGTAACTGTTGACAGTCAGTCTGACCGTCGATGGTCATCCTGATCACCGACGATCACCCTCACCACTGCTGGTCACATCCAACCATTGACAATCACTGTGTAGATCACTCCTACCCAAAACAACAAGCTCATATCACCTCTCAACCTCAACCAAAACCCTATTTTTTTAACTTTTGTCACTACACAGACCATAAATAATACCCTGACCACACCTGAACCTACTTTTGACAGTTTAACATTTATTTTAATGTTATTTTTAAAAAATAAACATTGTTTTTGAAAAGTATTTTTTTCTTTTATTTAAGTACTTTCATTTTTGTTATGCAACCTCTCTTATCAGCAACTTTATCAACATTAACTTGTTTTAAAAGGTATATTGATAACCTCTAAAGAAGTCTCGTACTTCTTGGATCTAGCTTGATAGGCAATCCACCCACCTATCTAACTAATCAAACCATTTCTTTGAGTGTTTTCTTATTTGTAGTTCATTCCTCCAAAGCCAAAGAGGAGTATCTACAACTGTCTCGATCAATGTGCCCACAATATATCAAGTTTTTCTACCATACCCTTCTTGAGTTTCTTTTCTCTTCCTTCCAAAGAACATAAAAAAATTCTCTGAAACATTCTAGCATGCCTAATGGGACCTAGTTACATCTAGGTGCTTTTTCTTCTTGTTTTATGCTCACTTAAATGAAATCAAAATTTCTTTTGGGCTTAAACTTAACCTTTCATACATTTTTTGCTTACATAATTAGCTCACATAACTTGATAAAGTAAATAAAACATATCCTCACTTCTTTGTACGCACAGACCAAACTACTTACACCAAATCAAACATCATAACACTTGAGATAAGGCCCGATTAGGGCTTCATCTCCCAACTGTAACCTTCACCCATTAGCTATCCCACTTGGATGTCATTACCAAGGGGAGAAACCAAAACTCAACTCTCTAGTTGAGTATAATCTCTAGCAATCGGTGTATCTTGGTTAAGCACCCAACACCCTTATCACTGTAATGTGTGAAGTGAGGGGGTGGGCCCTAGTATCAAGCCACAAAATTATTTCTAATATAGAGCCCTTTCTGAGCCTAAACACAACCTGAGACTAGCCATAGACTTCTTTTCGAGTACTCGCTCTATAAACCATGTGGGCTCACATATTCTTTCTAACTTAAGGCATAAGCCATAAACAAGACAAAAAAACATTAGGATTTAATGTGCTCTAGTGTGTGTTTTATCTTTTTTTACTTTTTTCTTTTCTTCTCTTTGTTTGAGTTGTGAGAAATCTAGCCCCTTAGAAAAACCTTCTACCATCTTGCCTTCACCCACCTCATCTCCATTGCCTTGTTCAATGGGGATCACTCCTATATTTTCCCTCAGAGATCTTAACTTTGTTAAACTCTTAGAAGACAACCCTCTTGCCTTAGAGCGTTACCTTACATCAAGAGCCACTTGTGTTCCCAACCTTACCTACAATCAACCCAACCTCATATATAATCAACCCAACCTCAACTATAACCAACCCAACCTTGCCTACAATCAATCCAACCTCATCTACAACCAACCAATAAACTCTCAACAACCATTTGATCATCATCGTAACCAACCAACAATCTTTCAACACCTATTTGACCATTGTCATGACCCACCTCAACCTCAACCATCTCAACCTCACCAATCTTTAGGCTACATATCTCAACCATCATATCAACCACCTCAACCTTATCAAAATTTTGATTATCTGCCCCAACCATATTATCAATTGTTTAAACCCCCTTTGTGACAACCCTCTTTATCTCAAAATCAATACTTGGTTAATCCCTACAACCATCAACCAAACTTTTTAAACTAACCTACTTTACCTACCTTATCAAATCCAACCAACAACTATCAACCCAACTTATCAACCTTACCCAACCTCAAACCAACCTACCTTATCAACCTTACCCACCTTATCAACCTTATCAACCTCCCCAAATCAAACCAACAACTACCAACCAAACCTTTCAAAACCACCAATTTTATCAGACCTCCTCAACCTATCAAATCCATCAACCATGTCAAACCAACCAACTTTATCAAACCAATCAATTAGCTCACAACCCTAAGAGCCATGGGTGCACCCTCTTCCTAGCTAATATACCCCACTATGGGAATCATATGCATCAATCCTTAACAAACTCTTGGAGGCTTCTGTCATTAGACTTCCTCTAATTAAATCTTTTAATCATTCTCTTCTAAATCTTATTTGGTTTATAGAGAATAAGTTTTGTTCTTATCATCGCACAAATGGACATGTGGTAGACATATGTGGGTCTTTTAAGATGTTTATCCAAAATATTTTTGATGAAAAGGAGGTTTCAAAGGATATTCTCTATGTTCTCCCTGACCTAGCCTTGAATGTTGTCAGGCAATCCATCATTGAACCTCTTTCTACACCCATTGTTGTGCAAGCATGTAAACAAAGCCTTCAACACAATGAGGTCCCTTCATTAGATTTGGTCCTTACTGAACCTCTAACTAACAAAACCATAATCAAAACCCTAACCAATCCATTTGTTGACCAAGCAGAACCTTCTCAACTTTCCTTTAAAATCAAAATTAAGGAAATCAACCCACCTCTTTGGCTTCCACTTTTAGTGGTGTAAACCTCAAACCAACCCAACCAACCTGTTTTACCTCCCCTTTTTGTAGAGCCAATCCAAAACACCTCACCTATAACTAATCCAGCCTTACCTCAAACCAACCCAACCCCAACATTAACTAAACTCAAACCCATTCAATTGCTGTATAATCTACTCTTTTTCATCTATTTAATGACATTATCTTTGATTCCATTCCCTTATGAATAGGGTCAAATCTTTGTCACCTTACCTTACCAAACAAACCAAATAAAGAAGCAAACCCAATCAACAAACCAAATCAACCACCCATCCTATCTCCCCCAACTAATCAAACCAACCTCTAAACCAACTCAATCAACCATGATCAACCCAAATTTTTATCCAACTATAACCAACATATTTATCACCCCAAACCAACATCAAACCTTCATTCAAGATTTCTTGAATCTCAACTACCCTTTTATCCAAACTACCCATACCTCACCTAAGCTCCCTCATTGGGACAATCTGACACTCTTTTTCAACCGACCTTTATTCCAAGATGATGTTTCCAACATCATTTTTAGACTGCAACCCTACCTAAATCTGACCTAACAATGTTTCCCTCACCATAGCACCATAAGGGAGATCCCACCTGAACCACCACCTACAACTTGAATTCCATACTAACAACTAAAAACTAAAACCCTTTGAGATGAAAATGAAGTCATCTTCATCCTTCCCAAACCCTCTTTACTAACCAATGCCTTAACCTGGGAATTTTTTCCCACCTCAACATTCATGGAAAGACCATCTACGTGAATTCTCCCTCCAAATCTTCAACCAAGCAATAACCCAAACATTAACCAATAACCAAACTAAACCTTAACCTTTTGCTTACGAACTTTAACCAATGACCAAACCAACCCTTGGCACTTATGCCTCAACCTACACCTAGCCTAACACCAAACCAATCTTAAACTTAACCAAACCTTGACCATGACCAACCTTTTATCAATAACTCGAACTAACTTAAACCATAACCAACCACCATTAAGCCTAAAATCTAAATCAAAGCCTAACTATCATCACCTCACCAACCTTGCCTCTTGCTTTGTCAACTATCCATCGAAAGAGCAAACGGAGGGAGTTCTCCCTCTATCAAGCTCTGTCCATTTATCAACTCAAAACCTCACCTTAAGAAAATGACCAAACCAACCCTTGGTATTTTCTCACCTCAACCTACACCTACACCTAACCTTGACATTAACCCAACCTTTTACCTCCAACCTAAGCAAACCTTCAACTTCAACCATTCCATTTAGGCCTCTTTTGGTCTTTAAACGTCACAACCCTACCTTTTCACCCAACTTCCCTATCAACCTAGCAACCTGACCTACCTAACCAAAGCAAAACTAATCAACATTGCAATCCAACTAATGCATAACAACTATCACCTAACCAACCTTATCTTTGACCATTCTCAATTTAGTATTCTCTTTTCTAAGTCTAATCTAGCGTCAAAAAGTATGGATCTAGGGCATATTAGAACCAAAACCCATAAATGCTTTGCATTTACGCCACGTTCTTTTGTTAAACCAAGTTGTTAGTCATATTGTGTTTAACTTAAGGTCATCCCTTATTTTCAACCACCTTCATATCATTATTTTAAAGACAACCAATTAAAATAAGATCATGTGATTATCTGTCATAACCTTAGCCTAATTCTAAGCATGGGTACCATGGTTTTACCTATGGCACTATTTTCATGGTACTTTTTGACCTTTATAGGATGGATCCCCATGGTCGTTGTCACTTAAACTTATTTTACCCATCATCAACCTTCTTATGCTATGGTTTTGCCTCCGTAAAGGAAAGCCTTCAAGCCTATATAGACTTGTCTATGTCTAAACCAACATAAAATTAATTTGGGATACCAAATATCACTTGGGTCAAAAATCTCTAGCATTGCAGACTGCTCCCCTAAAGGACATCTGCCCAAGACTAATGAAAATTGCTTAAAAGGTAGACTGCTCCCTTGAGGGACATCTATCATACTGAAACAAACTAAAGCTTAGACCACTCCCTTGAAGGATGGCTAAACCAAACATTTGTCAAGCAAGCAATCACTTGAAAGCTCCCCCATCGATCAACTTCCAAAAACCCATCAAATAAAATCAATCAACATACCTCAAGTTAAAAGTCAAAAACAAATCCATCCCAAAGAAAGCTTTTATCAGCTTTCACACATCATTCATAGACTTCCTACATTGATCAGTCTACATGAAACTTAAAACATGGACTTGTCTATAATGGTTCTTAGGTCACCTATATAAGGGATAAATCGTCCCCACAAGGTTGCACTACCATCCATTCACCTATTTCATTCATCTTCCCATTTTACCCTCTACAAATCAAGGGATTTTGAGTTTACTTGACATTACATGATCAAGTTAATTCTTTTAACCAATGAACTAACACCAATGCAATGCACAAAATGGGATTATGTTCTTAAGCCCACCCATCTTGCCATTTTGGTCTTTACCAACTAGAGTATTTTGACATCTTTCTACTTTCATGACCACTTGAGAAGACGTGTCTTCCATCTTTGAGTCATTAAAATCCCAACCACCTAATTTACACCCTTCCTCCAAATTAGGCAACCTATTTGAACACCAACCAACTTACTGACCTACCAACCATGCACCTTTTGGAGAGTACCTTATTTTTCACCACCCAACTAAACCAATTAACTTCAACTTGGTCATCTTGACCCACCTTCATACTTTTTGTGACCTAACTTTGCCTTGCTCATTTTGATCCATCATTTACTTTGCCATTCTTGACAAACTTGCACTAATTTTATGTACCAACCATTTAGGTTGTTCAAAGCATGACCCTTTATAGTCTCGACACTTGTAACCATTTTTGTCTTCTTAGGATAACATTCTACCTTGGATACCTACAAATACATCAACCTTATTTAGGAGACTTGAGTTTATAAGTGTAACCCATATCAGTTATGCCTAACATTATGGCCTAGTTACCCTATCACTTATCCTTCTAGTACCAACCTTGTTTTACTACCTCACCCCAATCCCCCAACCATTAGAGATTACCCTTCTCTATCGACAACCATAACCAACCACATTACCTCATCATGAGTCCTTCATGCTCGACTAGTGCATATTTTGTGATGACCTTGTTTTGGTCATTTTGACCGCACTGACTGTATTACCAAGTTAAACATTTTGAACTTGCACTACCTTGCACACATTTGACCAATTTGTTTCATCATGGGAGCACTTCCTACCTTGGATACCCAGGAAAACACTGACCTTGTTTAGGAGACTTAAGTTTAATAGTGTAACCCAACTATCACAGACAGTCACATGGTCCACTTATACTTGTCCTTCTTGTACTAACCTTATTTTTACCAATAATGGCAACATAGTCAATGCAATTATCTTGGCTATCACAGTTAGTCATACTTTGTGTGTTTTTTGCACTTTAGTGCCTAACCTACTACCCACTTTATTACTAACTTACCCACTTATCAAACTCACACTTGATTTTATTTCACCTCATCAATTTATAATTTGAGGGGGAACACCTCCTCCTATACTCAGGTCAACTTAACCTCTAACCTGCAATCTATTTTTGTTTTATAGCTTACTGATACAAATTTTATAACAAAAGGGGCAAAATGTAGACACTATAAAACCATACATGATAGTTCTAGTTGTCAAACTAACCCTTTGGACGCCCTCGAGACTATCCCACAATCTTTTGGTCATAAATTTTATTCAAGTTAGCTGACTAGCTAATCTAACTAACCTACCCTTGATCAAACATAACCTTCACCCTCGACTGTCGATGGTCACCCTAATCATCAATGGTTAGGCTCGACCGTTGATGGTCAAGTTTTCACCACCTGAACACTGACAAAAGAGAAAATAAAAAAGAAGTTAAAATACAAAGGATATTTCAAACAAAAAAAGTTGGAAAGAATAGAGCTACAAAAGACAATCAGGTCAGAGATACACAAACATATCCTATTTTCATGGTTACTATTTTTATTGTAATGGATATGGTCATAAAAAAATAGAATGTCAAAAAAGGGCTAACAATTTGAAAAATAAAGAGAAAAAAAGTCATGCAGAGTCAAGCAGAAGCCATAACTCTTGTGCTCCTCTATAAGGATTTAAATGAAGAGGCCATGATATGTTACAAGTGAAATAAATTTAAACACATAGCTCAGTATTGTAAAAGCGTGTTCGAGTTAGTCAAGAAGGACCAGAGTTTCAAGGCTTCATTTATCAAGAAAAAAGTTCAGATAGGTTCATGGTAGAAGAAACAACTTGAAAAATTTATGTTAGCGCAAGCAAATTTGCATGTAAATAATGAAAAAAACCATGGTTCATTGACAGTGGATTTTCAAGGCACATGACATAAGACAAGATCAAGTTCATAACCTTGAAGAAGATCAATGGTGGCATAGTGAAATTCGAAGACAATACTACTACTAGAATTGCTGAAAAAGGTTCACTAAGTTTGGATAATGGTAGAACTAAAACTAAAAATATTTTGTATGTAGAAGGTCTTAAGAATAATATTTTGAGTGTAAGTAAAATGTGTGATCATGGGCACACATTAAAGTTTTATGTAGAAGGTTGTGAAATTAGAAGAAAAGATTAAGATGTGTTGGTTGCAGATGCTCAGAAAATAGACAATAATTTGTATATATTATCAGACATCAAAAGTCAAAGATGTTGTTTGAGTTAGATTAAAGAAAGATGGATATGGAATAAGAGAATGGGGCATGTAAATTTTGATAATATTTTCAACATCAACAAGAATCAAGCAATTAGAAATCTTCCAAAGATTACAAAGCCATCTGACACGCTTTGTGAACCTTGTCAGCATGGGAAGTAAGCTAGAAGGTGGTTCAAAATAAAAGAGTACTCGACCACTCAGATGCTAGAGCTTGTTCACACTGATCTATGTGGACCTATGAGAACTCAAAGTACTCAAGGTGAAAAATATTTCATGTTGCTTATTGATAATTTTTCACGTATGACTTGGATAATGTTTTTAAAGAAAAAATCAAAAGCTTTCAAACATTTCAAAGCATTCAAAGCTTTAGTTAAAAATGAAACCAATTTGAAGATTAAGTGTCTAAGATCATATCAAGGAGGATAATTTATGTCAGATCAATTTATTGAGTTTTGTGAAGACCATGGAAGAAATAGACATTATACAATAGCCATAACTCTACATCAAAATAGAGTGGTTGAATAAAAAAATAGAACAGTTCAGGAGATGGCAAGGACAATGCTAAATGAATCCAAAATAGCAAATAAATATTAGAGAGAGGAAGTTGCTACAATAGTGTATATCAGAATAGAACATTATTGAGAGTCAATAGTGACAAGACTCTTTATGAGCTATGAAAAGACAAACAAACAACATTTGATTATTTCAGAGTTTTCGGTAGCAGATGCTTCATAAAGAGAATCAATCAAAAACTTGGTAAGTTTGAATCTAAAGCAAATGAAGGTATATTTTTTGGTTATTATTTCAAATGTAAAGCTTGTAAATGTTATAACAAAAGAACCAAGAAAATTGTTGAAAGTGTCAATCCCAAGATAGAAGAAGATGGAACACAAAGAATTAGTGATCCAGTAGACATTCCTAAAATAATTGAAGAGAAAGATTTTGAAAAATCAGATGAAGATGAGAAGAAGGAGAAAAAGGACACCAAAAATCCACCCAAACATGTTCAAATAAATCATAATTAAAGTGACATCATCAGGGACATATATGAAGGAATTTACACTAGAAGAATAATGATAAGTGAATCTGAGCAAGGTAATTTTTCTTTGTTATCCAAAATTTAGCCTAAATTTTTTTCAGAAGCTAGACATGATAATCATTAGGTTGGCAATGGATGAAGAATTAAATCAGATAGAAAAGAATGATACTTGGGAATTAGTGCCTAGACCAAAAGATCATAATGTGATAAGAACAAAGTGGATTTACAAAAATAAATTGAATGAAAATAGAGAAGTGATCAAGAATAAAACAAGATTAGTATGTAAAGGATATGCTCATATTGAGAGAATATATTTTGAAGAAACTTTTGCACCGATAGCAAGGCTAGAGGCTTTTAGAGTGTTTTTTGCATATGTAGTGTTTAAAATTTTTAAAGTGTTTTAGATGGATGTCAAATCTGCCTTCCTAAATGGGAATCTAGAAGAAGAGGTCTACATTGAGTAGCTTGAGGGATTTATTATCTCAAATATTAGTAGCCATGTATGCAGATTGAAGAAATCATTGTATGGATTGAAATAAGCTCCTAGAGCTTGGTATGCAAGAATTGATAAGTACCTGTAGGATCAAGGTTTCAAGAGAGGATTTACTGATAGTAATCTCTACATCAAAATAGAAGGTGAGCATCAATTGATTGTTGTGGTATATGTTGATGACATCATTTTTAGAGGAAATATTGAAAAGATGACAATTTTTTTTCTGATAATATGCAAAAAGAATTTGAGATGTCTATGCTTAAAGAATTGTCATTTTTCTTAGGATTGCAAATATTTCAATCAGATAAAAGAATTTTCATATCTCAAAGTAGATATGCCAAGGAAATGTTGAATAAATTTGGTTATGAGTATTATGCACCAGTTGGCACACCAATGTATACAGGAAATAAGGTGAGCAAGGATAAAGATTCATCTATTACAAATCAATATTTATATAGATCTATGATTGGTAGTATTTTATATTTGACAACATCGAAGCCAGACATCATGCATGTAGTAGGTATGGTTGAAAGATATCAATCATCTTCAAAAGATAGTCATGTTCAGTTGGTGAAGAGAATATTTAGATATATCAAGGGGACATTAGATTATGGTTTGTGGTTTCCCACTAGTAGAGATTTTACTTTGGTTGTTTATATAGATTTAGATTGGGTAGGGTGCTTGGATGACAGAAAGGGTACAAGTGGAGGAGCTTTCTTCCTTGGTGATAGCTTAGTATCATGGCTAAGCAAGAAGCAAAATTTAGTATCACTTTCTACAGCTGAAGCAAAACATATTGTAGTGGTATTGTGTTGTACTCAAGTGATTTAGATGAAGCAAACTTTGGAATATATCAAGATAAAGTATGATGAACCTATTTCTATTTTTTGTGATAACACAAGTGTTATTAATATTTCAAAAAATCTAATAATGCATTCAAGAATAAAACATATTCCTATTAGATATCACTTTTTGAGAGAGCAGGTTGCAAATCAACAGGTTAAGATGGAGTATATCAGTACTACAGAGCAGATTGTAGATATTTTCACAAAAATACTACCAAAAGACACATTTGAGTATCTACAAGAGAAGTTGGGAGTAATTTATTTTACTTTCTGCCTTTGGCATTGATGTCAAAGGGGGAGAATAATAGGTACATGTACAAGTATAAGTACATGTACAAGTATAAGTACATGTGCACAAATAGATACAAGGAATAGGTACAGGTTGTTATAGTAAGAGGGAGTTACTGTATGGTTTTTAGATGATAGTATGTACATTTTTTAAGATGTGGCAATTTTAGTTTGAGGTTGACATCAATGACAAGGGGGGAGATTATTGGAAATGTTGTCATTGATGTCAAAGGTCTAGCGTTATTGGTGATAAAGGCCCCATTGCATTTAATGGTGTTTTTAATTTTCATATCTTGGCTAATGTGTGTTAATATTTATTTAATATTAATGAATATATTTTTGGTTGCATATAAGTCAAAAGAGGGCCCATGGAGAAATCAAAGAGTCATAGGGTAAAAGATGAAAGAGGAATGGGATGCATTTTCTCATGAAGAGTCATCTTGAAGAATTCTAAGAGTCAACATGTGAAGACAAAAGAGGGTATGGCACATTTTTCCATGAAGAGACACTTTGAGGAATACCAAAAGTTGCAAGATAAAGACAAAAGAGGAAAGGGTGATTTTGATTATGAAGGGTCACCGTATGACTTTTCAAATGTAAGGGTACAAAGGGTCATGCAAGTTTGGTGCCATTTTCTATGAGGATTGAAGGGTCACAAAGGGTGAATGTCAAAGGTCATTTGAAAAGCTATAAATAAAGGCTTGAGAAGCCATTTGTATATGCAAGAGAGTGCATGGTTTGTATTTGTTTTCAAAGAGAGAAAAGTAAGAGATATTGTAGTGTTCTATCATTTATTGAGTAAGCAACATTGAGAGATAGTTATGTTTTATATATAAGATGGGTTGGTGCTCCACTGGGTTGGTGCTCACAAATATTTGCAAGGAGTTGGTGCTCCTATGGGTTGGTACTCACAAATAGTTGTTGTGTTGGTGCTCGATAAAGGGGTTGGTGCTCCTGCAAGTTGGTGCTTGCAAACTTTGTGATTTGAGTTGGCACTTATTCATATACTTGAGATTGTTCTCCATAGTTTTTCCCACTGTGGGTTTCCTTATAAAAATCTGGTCTCTCTCTCTCTCTCTTGTGTGGTGCATATTATTGTTTCAATTTTATTGTATATCTTGAATGTGTGGTTAAGTGGTTAAAGAAAAGGAATTTGATTAAGAAATAAGATATATAATATACTAATTCCCCCCGCGCCCCCCCTCTTAGTATATTTCGTGCTTAACACCATTTCTTGTTTCAATTCCAAAAAGGAAGGTTTCTTGAAAAACATAAAGAAAGGAAACATTTCAAGAAGGATGCAATTAATTTGAACTGTAAATTGACTTGAGTTCACATCCACTTGACCTTGTCATATTATTTCAATGCCAATCTCGCGGCCTTTTGTATAATTTTCTATAAAATGACTTTTTGGAAGTCATTAAAAAAAAAGATTATTGATATTCAATAATAGATTTTTGGAAGCTAGACAAAGGAGATTGATTCTGAGTTATATAATTTTTTGGGTTATGGATGTGGATTCTATATAGTGTATATTTGATTGCATGCCAGTACTAAGTGGGATTACATCCCATTTTGGCAGGTCCCTTCCCCACCTATTACTTTTGATCTCATTTCACCTCTCTTCCCTTGCAGGTCATTTGAAGATGCAGAGCCCTTCATCTTAAATGTTTATGCAAGGGTAATATAAAACTCCATTTTCATTTTGATTAACAGTACCTAGTGAATCTCACAACATCCAGGTGCATCACCCCATTAAAATAAGTTTTCCCTTCTGATTTCCCCTTTAATTTCCCTTGACCCTTTTCATCTAAGAAGACGAAAATAATCAAATTTAATAGATAAGGGAACCAACCATCTTTAGAGGTTCTTATCAACACAGAGGCACCCACCCTCTAAGAAGATCCCATTGTTTCAATTAGAATGACGGTTTGTTGCTTTTGCACATCTTCAATCAGGGTGCAAGTTTAGGTTGACAATAGTTTTTGGCACACTCGATGAGACCAAAAAGAAATATTTTGCATATCTGAAGAAGTTTGAATCTGAAGAAGTTTTTGTAGCAGAAGATATCCATCATCATGAAAAGTTGGTTAAGCAGTCCAAGTGCACAAACAAAAAGAAATCAAAAAGTTTTAGTATGTATCAATATTCATTTGATCAATATTATTCTAATGAGCCCCTCTATCAGTTTCATCAAGCTTATGTTGTTCATAGAATCGCCTCAAGTAGTCCTCCTAATTGTTTTTCTCCTAATCAATCTAAGAGTGTTAGGGAGATAAGTTTGGAATTTGAGAGGCAAATGGAAGAGTGTGATAGGTTGGATGAGTTCAATAGGTATCAAGAGGAGCTTCAATATCAATCCTTTATTCACCAAGAATAGTTGAAATACAAAGAAGAATGTTTGGCCAAACAATCCCAAGACATCAAACTTATGGAGGAAGGACTAGTGAGTTGGAAGAATCAAGCTACTCATTGCAACCAACCTTGTGTACCCTCTCCCATCTCCAATCAACTTATTCCCATGTAAATCCAACCCTCTTTTGTTCCAAATCTCTTACAAATGGCAGTCCAAGATCGAAGGAGGATAGAAGAATCCTCTAGTGAGCCCATTCATTCTAATATTCCAAATTGGAAGCCTTCCTTACTCCAATAGCAGCCTATACCTCCTAAAAATAAATATGTGCATCCTCAATCAACCCCTCCTATGCTTATGCAAGTTGTACCTAAAACTTCTCAATCTAGCATCAAAGTTAGAGAACTCCTCATCATGAGCCAACTCAAAACCTTGTGAAGATCAAGGAGTTTGTTACTCATCATGAAGAAAAGGAAGAGATAATTCTTGAAGAACTTACAGTTGTTGAAATCCTTAAAGGTGAACGTACTCATGAAGATACTTGGCATCAATTGTACCATGTATTTCAAGATGAGATAGACAAGTTTAACATGTCAACATTGGATGATAAATAATGCAAGTATGATGATCTCCCTCTCACTTTATTTGATGAACTTCCTTTTTGTCTTGAGGAAGATTGTGATCAATCCATGGATTATGAGTTGAATGAGTTTCAAGAACCTATTGTTGGGTAGCCAGAGACTCCTGTGTTTGATCAAGAAAGTGATGATTTTTGGGATAAATTAGAAGATTATTGTCTCAACTCCAACATAATAACAACCACCCTTCCTCAATTAAGTCATGATGAAGCTAAAGATCAGTTTGTCAAGCTCCTTGATGAGATAGAGTAGTTAGAGAACAACCAAGAGCCATGCCTACAAGAACATGAGCAAAATCAACCTTTCAAGAATGAAGACTAGCAAGGGATATGTCTTGAAGATCATAGTGAGTATGTGTACATTGGGAACTTATTTGATGATGATACATTTAGATCTTCTCCAAGCATAGTAGCAAGCAAAAAGGATGATTCACTAAGTTTTAAATTCAAAAAACCACTTGTATGGCATCATGAGGTTTCTCATCATGGAAGAGACCTAAGGAATGTCCCTTTTGATCCAGGATGGAGAGGAAAGTACCAGGTCAAATTTGCATATTAGTTTATCTTTCAGTTGTTGTTTTCCTCTAAGTGCATCTTACACATGTTTTAGCCTTATTTTCCCTTTCCAAGTTGTTTATACTTTCCTCCAAGTGCTTGTGCACATGTTTTAGCCTTGTTTGTGTCAGTTATGTTTGTGTCTATGGTTTCCCATTACAATTTTGTCCAATTTTTTCTAGAGATTTTGAATTCTTTTTTGGTCAACCCCAAAAAGTCACCAAAATGTTAGTAATTTTGTCCTGCCAAGGCCAAATTACTACCCTACCATCTGAAACTTTCCCAAAATGGTCAATTAGCCTTTGAAGCTAGTCAAAATGGTCATATATGGTCAAAAATGTCAAAATCATAAAAAATGGTTTCAAAGGTCATTAAATTGTCTCAAGGAGCTTTAAATATGTTAAAAAAGGTGATTTTATCCTAAGTTTAAAAATTCAAATTATAAAAAGGTCATTTGATATGCCAAATAGCCCCAAATTAGCTCCCACATGACATATTTCATATTATTAATAATATCCATATATTTTAAAATTAAAAAAAAATGTTATTTCATGCAAAAAAAAGTTTTTAATGCCAAAATAGAATTCTTGCAAAAAATAAGAAAATTAAAAGATTCTTTAAAAATATTATAATAACTTTAAAAAAATTAATTTGATTTCAAGATAAGTCCCACTTCAAGAAGGAGAAGCATGCAAGTGGAGTTAGTTAAGGTTGACTTGTCAAAGTGTGTTTCTTAATTTCCATGCAAGGGGAATATTTTCTTGTTACAACTCAACTTGTAAGAAACTCAAGTGAAGTTCTCCTTGGAAATATGGCATAGTATTTTTGGAAAGGATATTAAGTTTTATCAAACTTGGGCCCACCATTCTTTTCAATGCCAAGATTTGGAGCCCATCATGCAATTTTTATGGAATTAAGGATTTAATGAATAAATTATTGTAAAAAGGAGTTAGTCTTGAGTTGAGTCAACCAAGACTAACCCTTATCTCCTCCCATTTGTTGTTTCAATTCCAAAAAGGAAGGTTTCTTGAAAAACATAAAAAAAGGAAATATTTCAAGAAGGTTATAATTAATTTGAACTCAAAATTGACTTGAGTTCACATCCACTTGACCTTCTCATATTCTTTCAATGCCAATCTCTTGGCCTTTTGTATAATTTTCTATAAAATGACCCTTTTGAAGTCATTAAAAAAAAAAGGATTATTGATATTCAATAATAGATTCCTCGAATCTGGATAGAGGAAATTGATTCTATATAGTGTGTATTTAATTGTGTACCAATACTAAGTGGGATTACATCCCCTTTGGGTAGGTCTCTTCCCCACCTATTACTTCCCATCTCATTTCACCTCTCTTCCCTTGCAGGTCATTTGAAGAGGCAAATCCCTTCATCTTAAATGTTTATGCAAGGGTAATATAGAAATCCATTTTCATTTTGATTAACAGTACCTAGTGAATATCACAACATTCAGGTGCATCACCTTGTTAAAATAAGTTTTCCCTTCTGATATCCCCTTTAATTTCCCCTACCTCTTTTCATTTGAGAATAACAAAATAATCATATTTAATAGATAAATCTTAAGGGAACCAACCCTCTCTGGAGGTTCTTCTCAACATAGAGGCACCCACCCTCTGAGAAGATCCCATTATTTCAACTGGAGCAAGGGTTTGCTACTTTTGCACATCTTCAATCAAGGTGCAACTCCAAGTTGACAACATAAACCTCTAAGAGAGGGTTACATCCTTATAATGACTAATGGAACATCGATATATAGATATATGTACATAATCAAAGAATCGAATAAACATTATTCAAATAATTATTAACAAGCATAATGTAAGAGTGGAGGGAATTGTAAGAAAAAATGTATCTCAAATAAATGGTGAAAACTCCAAAGAAAAAATAAAGGTTAGAAGTGTGTGGTGTTTTGTTAGGGTTTCTTGGTTTGGGGTGTGTCTTGATTATGTGTATGTCACATAGTTTTTATGCAACACAACTAATAAATATATCATGTTCTTGTTACATTTTTACTCGAATCCTTGTATGAACTTCTACACTTTAGACAACAAGTCTATTTGTTTAATGGCCACTCCACATATGCATGTACCCACTAATTTTACAATAGTTTTCTAAGGAGATAAAAATAATGGCACCCCATAAGTTTATCTCAAAGTTGTTTGACAAGGTAATGAACAACTCCTTAAGGAAAATTCTTGTGATAATGTGCATTAATTTGAAATTTGATAATGATTGTAAAACTATTATAGGGCATTTATTTAGTCATATCTATTTAGATGGTATGCTTAAGAAATAGGTTTAAACTTCTTGCCAGCCTTATGTAATTAAGCATGAAGTAGGGGAAATTATATATTCCAAGGTTTTTTTTCAAATTTTTTTCTCAAACCTTGAGCATTGCATGATTATTACTGAACATGACCCTTTGTAGGTGTGTGTATATATGTGTGTGTGTGTGCATGTGCATGCGTTCATGTGTGAGTGGTGTGTATGTGTGTGTACCTATATCTACACACACACACACACACACACACACACACACACACACACACACACACACACACACACATCAATTTGTTGTTTTTGATAGGGTTAGATTTAAAATCTATATATGTAAAATTGCATGGTTTACCACTTTTATTTATACCTTTATCAAATGTTGTAGATAATTAATTTTGGTAAAAGACTATTTCCCATTAGGTGTTTTTTTCATTTTTTATCACACTTAGTGTATGTGCACCCATTTGGCTATTTTTGGTACACTTTCCCCATGTGTTAAGCCTTGTATCATCATCCCTTAACTTAGGCCCTCATAATTTGAATTTATTTCAATTCTAGCCAATGATAATGTATTTATTCAATTGAATATATCTACAAACCTGTAGATCGACTATTTATTTCCTTTGTATGATATTTGATGCTCCATGAATGTCCAAAACACTATTTCAGGGTCTTTTCCTTGGTCTTAGTCATCCCAAAAAATTATCTCCTTGACTTTCAGATATTTTGTGCCTTGATTTTCCACTTTTACTATCTTCTATGTTCAATCTATGTGTTGGTATACTCTTGATGATCCTATATATCCAAGTTTACCCTTAGTCATTTGATGATTCATGCCTCTCATAAAAGTCTCTTATAAGTTGAGTCCATGCATATTTTATCAAGTCTTATCAAGAGGTATTCACATCTTATCAAGGAATTTACACATTGATTTAATTTTTTCATCATCCATCTTGTGTCAATATCATATATCAAAAGAAGGTTATAATGGGAGCATGTAGTTGCATTTGATTCTCTAGGAGAGAAGATGAAGTTTTATGTCTCACATGGATTTGGATTACAATAATAAGCACTATAACTACATTGGCTAAGCGTGTGTAATATGTAGCTACAACTCCTAGAGAGGTTTCCTGAGCTAGCTAACTTGCACACACTCATTTGATTGTAACATTATTGATAATCAGGTCAAGATCAAAGGAGAAGCTAAACAAATAAATATGCACATCAATTTTATAAAACAAATCCATGTTATAGTTTGTCATAAGTGTGTGAAGTGACCCCATAAATTTTAGAACTTAAAATTGTGTGTGGTACATAATTAATTATTTGGTATAAAATTGATAGTAATAGTGGGTCAAAATTGATAGTATGTCAATTTTGTCTTGTTCATAATTGATACATTATAGTTTATGTCCCTTTCACAATCAACAATCAGATTTACATAATGACAACACAAACAAATCTAGATTGAAAATTTAGTCTCAAATTCTAGAAATACAAACCAAGTATTTTTGTTTTCATCTATCTTTGTTTTTTTATCATTTTTATTTCTTGCTCAATTGTTATAATAATTTTAGATACTATTAGAGATATGGTTAATATTTTATTTAAATTTATTTTTTTATCAAATATATTTATTGTGCCTTGGTTTTAATTGTTTACACATGTGTTATTTATCCCTTGAATCATAAATGGTTAAAAACAATGCCTAACACAACCATTAGGGTGTTTTATTTTCCATTAGTAATATAAGTTTTACATATCTCAACCTTAGAAGTGAGTCTGTGTCAATATTGACACGTCCAAAGATATTAAGGAGTTTATTGTCATAAAAATTGGTGAATAACACTCTAATTAGCATGTTTTAGATATACCAACCTTCCCAATATGTGACTTCAATGCCAATCCCAATAGCATAAAATATGGGATCTTCTGTTGATATCTAACATAGGGAAAATGTCAACCACCTAACTCAAAATTGAGATCAACAAGGCTAAAAATAATTCCTAGGACAGATGGACTACTATTAATATCAAAAAATCTAGCTAGAAAAACAAATTTACCAATCTTTTAGTCAAACTATAAAACCTTAACTTTGGTTGTCCATATAAAACCCTCTCCGACACCACAAACATCTCTCTATCAAATTTTACAGGTCCTGAAACTATTGCTTTTATCACAAGCTCTTAGAGGACCATAGTAGAATCACATCGTTAATTTGAGTAATTTATATAATCCTCTGAGCTGAAGGATATTCACCTTGAAGGGATTCACCATGTTGTTCATATAATCCCTTGTTTTGTTTTTGGGAGAGTGAGTATGTGTAACAAAAAAATTGCCCTTTTAATTCTATGAAAATTTAAATGATAACTAAAAATAATTTTTACATAATAGGCATGCAACCCTTAAGGGGCTTGAGGGTGATGAAAATATGAAACTTGATCATAATCAATGAATATTTATTTTTGGATATGACATTTAATTTACATTGCCTATTAAAATCTAGTAATGGATAGTAATAAGAAGTTTAAGATTATTGATGTATTATATTCACACGTTGTTACAATCATAGGCTTTATACTTCAAACATATGTCAAAACTTTTTGATGTGCCATCATCACTTTGATTTCTCTAAAGTTAATGATTAATATTATTGATTGGAGCGTTTACCCCACCAATCAGGATTTATCATAGATGATTTTAATTTTAACTAGTGGTCTTTGATTTGTATGTTTCCAATGACACCATGGAAAGAGTGTCACACTGCAAATGAATATTTAATGATCTCCCAGATTCAAATCTGGTAATGTGTGGAGACTTTAACAAGGTCAAGTCCATGAAAGATAAATAAGGATTATCACCTATGCAATAGTGCGATGGAGATAGAATCATTGTATTTTATGTGAAATAAGTAGGCTTTTTTACCACAACCATCATGACAATAATGTTCACCAACCAAGTGGAATATACAAGGTTGAATTTGAAGTAAGGATGTGATTTTTTTTTGAAATTCCTTAACCATGGTATGTTGGGCAATTGGTATCTTTTATCCTTTGCCAAATTCTTTGATAGGGTAGTTAACATCATATATGGAGTTATTTTTTCTAATCACCATTCCATTAAATTAAATATTATCTAGGATAATGTGAATAATAAAATATTGAATAAGCAATATTTTTTGAAACATGTGAGAATCTTGTCTCACGTTCTCTATGTTTGGAACATATTTACTCTAGAGATTATATATGGATTAAATAATGGATGGAAGCCATCTCTCTTACCTCCATCTTATTGCACACATTTTAAAAATAGTTACCAAGTCTTAAGATGAGGTCCCACGTGGCTATTCCATAGGGCTTGATAAACAAGTCACTTTTGATGATGATATACATGTATTGGAAACACACCATGTTACACAACTCATCTTTGGTGACAAATTATCCAAGGATTTCTTTCAATACCTATGATCCCACCACTCTTATGAGAAGATTAATGTTCTAAAAGGCATTATCCAAAGGCTTGCACATTTTTTTGACATTATAAAAGTGTTCATAGCTTAATATTATAATTTTTTACTACATTGGAATCCAGACTAACAATAATCCAAGGCCTTTAAACATGTTTAGGTGATGTGCCATAAAAACTCTTTGAATCCCAAAGAGTTGCTTATGTTGGACCAATTGTGAGATCTTTAATGTCTTTCACTAGATAACTAATAATAAATCCCTTGGGGTCGATGGATTTGATAATGAATTCTACAAAACCCATTGGGATACTCTTGCTCACATATTCACAGAGTTTACCCTAAATCATAAAAGTTTAAATCCATAAGGAAGCTTATTAACAAGGAAAACATAAAATTCAATCCTAGCTCTTAAGGATCTAGTGACCCATCATTGTATTGAATGTTTTTTTTAAATTTATTTCCAAGTTCCTAAAATTGAGGCTTTCAATTTTGTTCCTCTTATTATTTTACTGAAACACAATATTTTCATCTCTAAAAGGTATATTCTAGACAAAAAAATTGAATTGATGACTGAGGGTTAAAGGGGTCCCTCACCCATAGATTAGATAACAACATAAAAACATAGATAAATGCATACCATGAGCCATAAGGTTAAGAACTTAGGGAAAGCATGATCCTAAGATGATGAGTGAAAAACCACTACAACAAATAGAACCAACAAAGAGGTGACACCTCACACCAAAAAGCCTTAGAGAGAGATAATAGGGAAAACATCAAAAAGATTAAACAATTGACATAAAGAAATTATGTGAAGGGAAATGTAGAATGCAACTAAGCTAAGATAACAATTATAAAATGAAATGTAATCTAAACTCAATCAACCTTAGGATAGAGGTACATATGAAAGGAAACAAGAAACACAAACTTGCACAATTGAAGTACCGTGAGCCTCCTCCATTGCAATTAAAATTGGATTTTCTTTCTAAATGTGGTTGCTCAATATTATCCAATACAAGGGGAATTGGGTAGTGTTTTGGTATGCAAATTATATTTGGATGGCTTGGATTTGCTTTAGAATTCAATAGCACTTCATTTGCACAAGTAAGGATGATGAAAGTGATGGCTTGCATGTCTATTTAAAGGTTTATGTGAGGTTAATCTAATGGTGGAGGATTATTTGAATATTTCCAATTAATCAAATGATCAATGATGGAGAATTAGTCCTCATCCACAAGGATGATGACCAATTTAACTAGTTGAGAAGAAGGGGAGTTGGTTGAGTGAGTCATCAATAACAGGTCAAATTGGTTGAAAAGTCAAGCGCTGATTCACAAGGTGGTTGAGAAAGTTAAGGAAGGTGTTGGATGAGTCAACTTGTGAGGGAGATAAACATGGAGGATGTTTTGATGAGGTGAAAAATCTATATTTATTAATTAAATTTGGATAAAAAGGCATATAGAATTGATTAAGAATTATTTAATTATTCTAAATTTGGAGGGAAATGATGTTAATTTGAATTAAAATTTGAGAAAGAAGATGGGTTAGCATGTCAATGTTAAATTCAAAACTAAATTTTGAAATTTAGGTGTCTACATTTGGCCCTCTTTGAAATGGTGTTACGAAGCAATACCGTTTCAAAGAATAGTAAACAAAGTAGAGCATTGAGGATTGAGAAGAAAAAGATTTCCCCAGGTGAATGAAAATGATCGAGATGATTCCCCCTTGAGTGTTCAAGTGAGAAATTGGATGAATAGATGAATTGATTAAATGGAAAATGATGAAATGACTATAATGGATACCAATAATAAATAGAAGTAATAAAAATTGATGCCATATTTTAAAGATTAAAACATGTGTAAAATTATTTGCCTCTAGTTTTTAAAAACTAGAGAAGACATTAGAAAAAGTATATTTCTCATTTTAAAGACTACACGCTTTAATGCAGCCCAGGACTTAGGGGTCACATGAGTGGATGTGAGAATGATATATCCAAGAGATGGTAAGCTATGTGTCATAAAATGAAAAATATAGTTTTTCCCATTTGGATAAAAGTTTTCAAGATTAATATTTTCAAGTAACGATAACGAGTTGAGCACGTTGATTAATTTGTGGTTTGAATTTTTGGGAAAATTGTTTGGAAAATGTGAAAAGTATAAGATGGAGGGAAAAATATTTGAATGGGGGGTAGGCGATAAATAGAGTGGGGTGAATTTGAAAATCATTTTTTCAAATTGATTTTTTGTGTGACTTATGAATAGATATATGTTGAGTGAATTTGCTCTAAGGTTTTTGGAGGAAAATGGATCGAATTCCCATGCACTAACATCATAGTGAGTGAGTGAGGAGATACCAGAGACAAGAGGGAAGCAAGTATCTGGTGAGCACATTTTTGAGTTTTTCATATTTGATTTTGGTTCATTTATTATGGTCTCAATTCTATCAGTGAATACATTGACGCATTCATTGAAGGGAACTATAAAATTGGCTATAGCTATAGTGAAATTATTAAACTGGGTAGTGAAATCATTAGGGAGAAAATAAAAAGGGATTAGTGAATTCGCTAATTGAATTGGTGAAATTGTGCATATCGGTAGCAAAATCATCAATTGTAATAAATAAATTTCTAGGGTTGAATGAAAAATGGGGGATTTACAAAATTGAAGATGTTTGCAGTAAAATCATCAAATGTGGTGGCAAATTCACTAGGGTAGATGATGGGGCTAGTTAGTTAGAAAATAGACATACATTGATAATAGATGGATAAATGATAGAGCTAGTAGATGAATATAACAAGTGTTTTATGAGGGATTGGATAAATTTATTTGATTTTAGAATTAACATTATGATATTATGCTTTTTGTGTAGGAGGTATGACCAGTGTGGGCAATACGGGAGTGTAGATCATGAGCACTGACATAGATCATGAGATTTATGGAGTATAAATTTAGGGTGATAAAGTGTATTAAACTATCTTACATTGTGAAGATGCCTAAGATTAGATTGGATAGGGCACTGTTGACTGCATTAGCAAAGAGATGGCATAGGGAGACCAACACATTTCACCTATTGACAGGTGAGATGACAATTACATTAGAGGATGTATGGGGGATCTTGAGGATCCCTATACGGGCTAGGGTGGGATAGGTTTATTGGGGGTAGGGATCATAGGTAGTTGGTTGTTAGAGGTGGTGTGGACATTGACACATGTATCGATTTGGAAATAGATGCTTTGATTATGGTACTTATGGCTATTTTTAGTGGCATTATACTACCTGATAAGAGTGGGACTTTTCCCTCTTAAACTCTTAGATGTGATAGGTGATATGATGGAGATGAGGGAGATATTTACGTGGGGTATGTGTGTTTTAACACACCTGTATAGAGACTTTCACCATGTGGTATATTCAAATGGGATAGAGATAGGACATTATACATTATTACATGTATGGTTATGGGAGCACATTGTGATGGAGTGTCCCATGGGATACATGAGTGTGAGATCAATGGAGGATCCTATTGTATATGCATGGCATGTGATTATTTGTGTGTAAATATCTCATTTATGGGATTTGTAGTGGTATAAGAGAGCATTGGTTGAGTTTGGAGTTGACCAAATCACTGTTAGGTTATGGAGCTAAAAGCTTCACATGGATGCAGACATGGAGGAGGATGCTATTTTCACAGTCGTCAACGTCGATCAGGCCAACCAACGTCGGTAGGGTACAAACAGGAAGCAACCAATGACGGTCAAAAGTCAGTCAACGTTGATCACATCCAGGCAAACAAGGACCGACGTCGATCACCTGTGCGGTTTGAATTGCAAGTTTTATAGACAGTTCGTTAATGAACCAGGTGTTTCCATGAAGAAGGCTAATTATAATCTTGAGCTATGGATCTAATTATTGTATTTAGGTGTCTAATTATTATTTGCATGAGATCTATTTAAGAGACTCATAGGTTGTATTGTAAAGGTGTTCTAGTTTGAGTTGAGCAAAGTTAGCTCCTTCTATGTGTGAAGTGAACAAGGGTGTTCCTCCTAGTTCCACAGCAGTGCCAAGTGTGGGTGCTAGTTTTGGAGAATCAAAAGGGTTCTTCATGTATGTAGGATCTTGGTCAGTAGGTGTGCAAGGCCACATTTGGAGATCTACATGGTAAGTAAGACCATTGATCTGCAGGTGTATATGTGTGCAGGACCCAGGTTTGCAGGTGTGCAGAACCAGATTGATTTGTAGGTGTGCAAGATCAGGGAGGACAGCAACACAATAGGTAGTAAGATCAAGAGAGATCTACTTGGAGTACAGTGTGTACTCGATTATTGAGCAAAGAGGAAGGCAAGGTAGATCCTTCCATAAGTAAGGTATGTTGAGTTGCAGGTTGTTGCAAGTTCAAGGGAGATCTACTTGAAGTACATTTGTGTACTTGGAGTGTGTGGAGCACGTGTGGAGTGCATGGAGTACTGGTGTACTAGCAGTAGTGGATACTGACTAGTTGGAGGTGAACACCAACTTTGTGTTTGAGTTGTGTGTTGGGACCGTAAGAGAGAGAGCTTTGAGGAAAGAAGTACTATACACTTGAGGTGTGGGAAGCCTCTAAGAGGTGTGAAGAAGAAGTGGCATCTTCTTTATTGTATTCTTTTCTGGATGAGTATTAATATAAGTTGTGTATTGTCTCTCATATTCTGTGTTATTTCTGAATTCTAGTTACTTGTGATTATAGTTTAATTCTACATGTTAGTTGCTTGTATATGGTAATCAATTGTGCTTCTGTATTTCCCAACAAGTGGTATCAGAGCTAAGGTTGTAGGGAGTAGGTTTTGTGTTTGATTACAGGTCACTCTCAGGTGTTTTTGATTGAGTAGGAGTATAGCAATGGCAGAATAAAGTAAGCTAAGAATGGAGGAATTGAAAAGCATGAATGGTCAATTACGGTCCTATGGAAAGAAAAAGCAGGAAAAGAAAGATTGCTGATTGGTAGTAGATCAGCATGAAGGAACTGAAGATGCAGATGTTGCAGGTGTTGTTGCATAGAATGCTCTGGGAGGTTTCTTGGATAAAGTAGAATCTTGTTTTATAGATTCTATTGCCTCTTTCCATGTAGTCTGAAATAGAGTATTTTTCCATGTTAAGGTCTTTGGAGACTTTGGAAAGATTTATTTAGGGGTTGGTGTGCCTTGCCAAAGAATTGGCAAAGGGGAAGTGAAGCTGAAATTGCAGGTGGCCAACACATGGGTGTTAAAGGAGGTCATGCAGGTCTCAGTCTTGAAGTTGTGGCTAATTTCTTCAGGGAAGTTGGGTGATGAGAGATGCACAATAACTCTCATAGTGGATGCACTTGAATTAGCTGGTGGTAAGAAAGTAGGTATCCTTTATCTATCTACTTATATTACTAATTCTTTTTCTATTTCAGAGACGTGGCTTTGTAGGCTTTGTCACATGAGCAAGAAGGAGATGCATGTTCTTAACACGAAGTCAGATGTCTTTGACAGACTTAAGAACTGGAAAGCCTTGGTGTTTCTTGAGGAGATCGCAGACAGAGATCAGTGGAGAAGGCTGAGTAACTCTGAGCAGAGCAGTTTGGACAGGGATTTGATTCAAAGAAAGCTTGTAGGTAAAAATTCATCACTCACGGGTGAACACAGGTACCGACGTCGGTCAAGGAGAACTGGCATTGAACAAATAGGTGCCGATGTCGGTCATGTGCAGACCAAAGCTGGTGGTGTCAGGCAAGGTAAGACCGACGTCGGTCAGGAGGACCGACATCGGTGATAGTAAGACCAACGTCAGTCAGGAGGACCAACATTGACAACAGGTAGACATTGACGTCGGTGGGGTTAGTAGTCAGGACAGGCGCATGGAATCGACGTCGATCAGATGCAGACTGTGTGGTGATCGAGGTCGGTCATTGTAACGGATTTTGGGTAGACAACAAGCTGTCAAGGAGTCTCAAATGCCCATATGGAGGACTGAAGGGGTAATTAAGCCTCAAATTTGTTATTCCTCTTCTTTATACTCGTTGCTCACTGCAGAGCAGGAAGGATCCAAGAAACAGTGGGAGCATGGCAGGAATATGATGCAGAACCAAATAGGAGATTTGGTAGGGTTGCCAGCCAGGATAAAAGCACTGAGAGATGAATGGATACCTTAGTTAAAGAATAGAGAGAATGGATATGTGAGACGGAAGGCCAGGTCATATGGTCTTGAAGAAGCTGCATGACAATGGTACAGGTTTTGATAGGTGGATGAAAAAGCAGGGCTTTAGTCAATGTCAATGTAACCATTGTGTTTGTCTTACCAGGTTGGATAATGATTGCAACATTATCTTGTTACTGTATGTGGATGGTATGCTAGCTATCAGGTTCAGACATACAGGGTTTTGCTGAGCTAAGGGTAAGGTTAGTTCAGTGGCATGTCATGAGGAATTTAGAGCAGTGAAATTATTTGGCATGAGAGACATGGAAGATCATAGGTTGATTTTGTCTCCAGTGGGAGCTGATGTGAATCAAGTGTTGGTGAGGTTCAATATGCAAGATGCAAAACCAGAGCACACCAAGGGCTGGACAGTTCAGTGTCTGAAATCACATGAGGTCTGGTATAGACCTAAGTTTTTCCCAGCAGTGGGAGCTGTCAGAGAGTTAGGAGCCAATTCAGGGAAGTGGGTTCTCAGGTATTTGAGAGGGACCAGCAGCAGGGATTCATGCTATGCAGGGTCAAGACTTCACTACATGGGTTTATAGGTTTAGATGTGGTAGGTTACTCGGATGACAGGAGGTGCACCACAGGTTGTGTGGTGGTTGGTTTTCAAGGTTGAGCTTGAAGAGGGATACAAGCCAGGATACAGATTAGATGGGGTATAGGTACAGGCACAGTGTAGCTATTTATCTCCAAGTGGGAGATTGTTAGGTTGTGGAGCTAAAAGCTTCACATGGATGCAGGCAGTAGTCACATAATGGGTTATACATGGATTATATTATGACATAATGCTATATCATGGGTGTGCATGATTATATTATTGAGTGATACATTCCAAATAGGGTGTTGTGATAGTTTGGTGTTAGATAACATATCCTAATAAGTCCACATGTATTTAAGTGGTTAGTGAGAGAAAGAGAGAGAGCTTAGTGGGGATTAGTTATTGACTTGAGGATTACAGAACATAGCTAGACTCATCTGTAGATAATTACTTGGGTAGGTAGGAGGGATGTGATTGATGCAAGAGTAGTAGATGGATGTGCTAATTGGTAGGCCAAATAGTGACTGAATAAATTGATTGTTCCATATACTCCTCCATGGACTTGGAGACAGAGATTGGTAGTGAGTTTGGATAGGCATCCATGCAGGACATGTATGGGTGCTAGGATTAGGAGAGTTGTCACAGGATAGAGAGGAGGTAGACATGGACCATCTGGGGGCTAGGAAAGTGATGGTCAAAGGAAACTGAGTGAAGCTAAGACAAAATTAGAGGATGTGGAGGTTAGTGTAAGACATGAGTGGATTTGGGAGAGGATATAGTGATGAGAGCAACTATAGAGAATCATGTGGGAGGAGGGGAGACTCCTTTAATAGTTATTAATAGTGATGAGGGTGGAGGTAGAGAGGATACATAGATGCATCCTATGATAGAGATCCATGTAGATGGGGGATATGGAGTGGGGTCATCTAGATGATGAGAGGATTATAGACAGTTGGATAGGTTACATGAGGATATCATGGTGTGGGATGTGGATATAGGAGGATTATAGATACAATTTGCCAGACTGTAAGGAGAGGTAAATGGTTGGGATTCTTAGTTGGGTTTGATAGTTGTAAAGATTTGATGATTACATAAACCTACATAAGAATTGAACATCAAGCATAATAGGGGATTCAAAATTGACCTCCATGTTAGTGTCATCTAGTAAGTTAGTTGAGACACCACAATGTTTCCCACCCCAAACATGCACATAATCTCAAAATCTAGGCCCAAAGTTGCAACCAACCCCTGTTAAGGGACTAAAGATTCAACACCACCTAATTGCTTCTTGATGTGAATGAAAGTGCCTCCCAAACTTGTGTTATGGATAATTAAATCCAAACATTCTTGCATAAGAATAGAAGAGGCCCTGAAACACAACCCAAGAGGGGCCTTCACCTAGCTGGGGGAGAACACAACTGCTTTACTATCCACTTAAAACAATAATTTAGTTGGTACCATTTTAACCAAGGAATGCCTTGTATGCAAAAGGGCCTCTAGATATAGAATAAGATTCTTGACTACTTCTAAGGGAGGAGATGAAAGGAGATGCTCAACCTATGATAAAGTGTCCTTCTAAGCCTCTGTAACTTGTTCTAGAAAGTTGAAGAGTGTAACAAATCTTCCTTCCAACTCCCTGAACACTGTTAAAGGAACAAAGACCACTTCATCCCTTAAAAATAAAATGGTAGATATATACAATTTCCTCGATAAAACAAAAAATCCTTGGCCACACCCATTATATGAATAGGCTTCATAAATAATTCCACCAAATCTATCTCCTGTTGCTTATCATTGAAAATTAAAATTAGATTAGAAGTAAATAATGAGACCATGGAAGAGTTAATCTTGATGTTAGTGTGAGAATTAACAAAATCCTCTCCAATAATTGTCAAAATTATTTGTAGGATTCATGATGCCAACACTTGAAAAAACCCACTTCACTATGTTCTCTGTCACCTCCCCAAATAAGGCCACCTCTCACTTTTTCTTTGTGATGCAAAGCAATTAATCGAAAGTAGCCATCATCCATGGAAAGGCCATGCTAGCAAGGGGTAGAGAGAAATAATGGGCCATATAAAAAATTCCCAGACAACTAGTCATGTCAAAAATAAGAGCCAAGGTTGAATTTAGACATGTCGCACCCTTTGCATGCATCTGTCAGTACTCAAGGGAGATGAAACCAAAACTAAAATCCACCAAAATGAAATTCGATGATGACCAAAACACATTGGGATAAATAGTTTAAAAAATTTATTTTATTAATAGCAATAACACCACTAGATAGGTTAATCAAAAGTGATATCAAACAATCATGCCAAACACTTCCCAGGTTATCGATCACAGGATGGGTAGTTTTGTGTAATACCTTGTTTAGAAAGAAAATCAATAATAGAGTTGGTTTCCTCAAAGCAATGTTGAGCCTTCCATGAAGGTAAAGTATCAAACCAAGGCCAAATCTACTTTAAGATATTTTTGATCGACTAGGCTTTAACATCCTTCTTGTGAAGAGCGTAAATCATGACCATAGAATCCCCCTCAATGATTAACTTGTCTAGTCTATAATGCAAAGCCAACTCGATACCTAAAACTAGTGCCTATGCTTCAACCTCATTATTCATACTATGAGCTAGCTCAAGGGAACTTGCTCAGATTAGTGACCTACATCAATCATTGATAATGCAACATACACCTGGTGCCCCAAGGTTGCCCTATGAAGTATCATCAAAATTCATTTTGAACCATTGAGGAGGAGGTAGGATCCAGTTTGCATTGTCTTCCATTCTATGGCTAGACTTCAATACCAAAGACCTATTAACAGGAAGAATTTTCAAGAGATTCATTTAGCTTAAAATTTCAAATTTTAAGAGACAAATTTCCTTTTTGTCTACAAGCATGAGAAAAAATAACTTCTAAGATTAAAATCTATGTATTTTTCATAACTGCATGCAAAGGGATCTCCCAACCAACAAAAATCCTTTGATTCCTTTCCTTCAATATTGACCAGATCAAAATAGGACTTATAAAATTAAAATCTATGTATTTTTCATAACTACATGCAATGGGATCTCCCTACCAATAAAAATCCTTTGATTCCTTTCCTTCAATATTGACCAGATCAAAATAGAAAGACTGGCTTTCCATAGCCCATTAGAATTATCCTTATTATAACCCAATAACTAGGATGTGAAACCCTGTAGGAGAGAGGGAGGTATCACCTACAACTAGCCAAGCTTCTTATATAACCAATCCCAACACACTTTGGATAGGGTAAGAGAAAAACAAGTGTTCCACATATTCCTCTACTTCCTTGTAGAGACAACACCAAGATGGTCTAATAAAACTATTTTTTTGGAGATGATCCTAAATAAACAGTTTGATTTGGATGGATAACCAAGCAAAAACTCATGTTTTAGGGAGACCCACCTTGCTCTAGTAGAGGGAGATTACCTGGCCATTCATGGAATCTATATCCTCAGCCATTTAGTAGTCCAAGTGGATTAAATAACACCCATATTTTACCCTAATCTAATGCATAGAGTCTACCTTGGAGTAGATGAAGACTTTCCTTTTAAATAATAAAGAATCCAAATGTTCACATTAATTAGGTGGGATGGGGAGCTTTGCTATACTCTTCCATTTCTAGTTAACCATATCATGCATCAAATACTACTCTAAATAATCAATGACTTCTGACCCCTAATAGTTAGAGAGATAAAGGCAGGCTTCCTCAAGATTTAGATGACTCACCAAGGGACTATGTCCATTGAATAAATCCTCCTATTAAGTAGCCTATCTGTCATTATTGAATCATCTAAGAGATATGCTCCTTGATTAGAGGCCTACATTTAACAAGAAATTTTAGAGCTGGGAACCTTTAGGAGGGTTTTCTATTGAAATAATGCTTAGAGGATTCACATTGCTAGAGTATTTGTTGTAGATAAGTCTACTCCATAAATATTCTAGATTTGTTAGCATCCCCACACCAATTTTTCTCCCATTGCCAAATTATGGATGCTCAAACTTTTAATTCTAACTCCCGTACCTTCTTAATGAGACACACCTTATCCCATTTAACAAGGAATTTTTTGCTTATCCTCTACTTCTTACCACAAGAAGTGTTTCATAATTTTGTTTAAGTGATGTAACACCTTGCTAGGAGGATGAAGAAGTGATAACAATAACATAGGGATGGCATTGAGAACCGAGTTGATTAGAGTAAGTATGTCATTCATAATTAACCACTTGCCCTTTAAAGAAGACAATCTTGCTATGAAATTCCTAATAAATACATCCCATAAATTAGCCTTTCAAGCACTAGAGAAGAGCATCACTCTAAAACAGTTGAAAACTTGCATATTTTGACAAGAACATTAGTGATATCTAGATGGGACTAAAGATTGTGTTAAGGAAGAAGACCTTAAACTTTTTTTCATTGACACTTTGGCTTAACACTACTTCATAATTGAGAAGAATTTTTTAAAAAGTATTGACTTCCTAGATTTAGTCATACCCAAAAAGAAAGGCATCATCAATGAATTGATGATGCGTGAGGTTTTCCAATCAATTAGCCACCTTGAGTCCCCATGGGTCACTAAAAGCCTCTACCCTTTGAATGGCCCGACCCAATGCTTCAACCATTAAAATAAATATAAATGGATATAGTGGGTCTCCCTACTAGAGACCTTTAGTTGCTTCAAATAAACCTAAAGGATTGCCATTAACCAAGATAGAGAATATGGTACCATAAATATAGTTGTAAACCCAATCACACCAATCTTTTCATAAACCTGTTTTCTCCAAGACCTTGAAAAGAAAATGCCAATTCACCCTATCATAATCTTTGCTAATATCTAGATTGATTAACATCCTTTTTTTGTGATTTTTGGTTAGAGAGTGAAATTTTTCATGAGCAACAATTATCCCTTCCTAAATATTTCTACTTGGGATAAAGCCCCATTGTTCCTTAGAAATTAAAAGATCCAATATTTTGTTTCAAATGACCAACCATTACTTTGGAAATGACTTTATAGATCTTATTATAGAGGGAGACCATTTTATAATCCCTAATATTAACTTGATAATCCCCTTTAGGAAACAAATAAATTAGTGTGTAGTTCAAGTCAAGAGCTACACTCCTCTTACAGGATTATTCAACCATATCTATTACCTACAATCTAATAATGTCCTATAAGGCTCGAAAGAAAGCTTCTAGGAAGCCATCTGGACTAGGAGATTTATCCTTTTTCATTGAAAAAACTATAGACTTGATTTCATCAATAGAGAAAGGTGCCATGAGAGATTGGTTATGGTGATCCTCCACCAATTAGGGAATATGCTTCAGGCTACCTATTTGGGTAGACAACATCAATGCCTCAGGGAAATAACACAAGAACAAACACACCTGTTAGGAGGTGGAGGTAATCCAAGAACAAACACACCTATTCTAATTCCACCTATTAGGATCTTGCTCCTCAGAAAGAGCACAGTATGATTACCAAATATAAGCAATTGAATATGCGGAAATAACCAGAAACACAAGTAACTAGAATTCACCAATAGCACAGAATATGAGAGACAATACACTATCTTGTATTAACACTATACAGAAAAGAATACATCAAAGAGCCGCCACACTCTTTCACCTTACAGAGGTTCGCCACACCTCAAGTGTACAGTAATTCTTCTCACACACACTCTCCTACACAAAAAACGGTCCCAACAACCAACTCACACACAGAATTGGTGTTCACCTCACCAACCAGTCAGTAATAACCCTGCCGGTACACCAAGCACTCTATAGCACTTCAAGCTGATCTCTCATGAACCTGCAACCTACAATTCAAAGACCAAACTTACATGTAGATCCCCAATGAGCTTGCAACAACCTACAACTCACAGATCTTACAACTAGAAGGAACTCTTCCTTTCTATCTCATGCGTTAACAATACATGCCAATGGGTCTATAAATAGATCCATAACTCAAACAATAACTTAGACTCTTAATTTAGATAATTATCCTCGCAGCCCAAGACTCTAACTGGTCTCAACATGCAAACTCTTCGTTCACTTAACTAACTGTCCGTGAAACGAGCAGTTCTGGAACACACAGGCGATCGACGTCGGTCCCTGCTTGTCTGGTTCTGCCGACGTCGGCCGACTTCCTGCCGTCGCCGGTGGCCTTCTGCACTGGTCTCTACCGACGTCGGTCCTGCTGTCGACGCCGGTGCTCCTGGATCTCAGCAACCATTGTTCCTTCAGTTTGCAAAGGGTTGAAGCTTTTAGCTCCACAACCTAACAGGCTACCTATTTGGGTAGACAACATCAATGCCTCAGGGAAGGCCAAAAGGTTTCTTAAGAACTTGACAACTTCCTCTTTGACCTTAGAGATGAGAGTTAGCTCATGCCCCTCCATCGACACTATGATATAAATGCAATTGATATTCATTTTGGCCCCAATCGAGTGATTAAAAAAGGTAATATTTTGTCTCTTTATTTACACCACCCTTCTCTAGATTTCTACCTTCAATACAACTCCTCTATTATATGCAACTCCTCCATCTCTGCCAATAAACATTTTTATTTATGGTATGCTTCTACATCCATACTCATGTTGAAAACTATATCATTAAGGGCCACCAAATCAAATTCCACATGGGTGTTTTCCTGGAGAATGTTTTAAAAATGTTCTTTATTCCATTGTTTAAGACAAATCTTGATGTACTAAAGTTTCTTTACCATTTTAAATTTTTTAGAGCCAAACAAAGTGGGATCCATATCCCATCATTCCTTAATTAAGTCATGTAAATAAGGATCTCTTGGCCACATTAACTCAAATTTTAAATGGCACTTAATATTATTGGAATTAACCAAGATTTTGAGCTCAATTAGGCATGGTCTGATCTAAAAAAACATAGGATAAAACATTCCATCACCCAATTTGTTTCAAGCCAATAATGGGAAGCTAGAAAATGATCCAACATTTCAGCAGTATTATTGAATCCAACTCTTCTATTTTTACAATAGAAAGACCTATTCTTTGGCTCAATATCAAGGAGACAATTATCAAACACAAAATTGATGAAATTAGTTTGGTATTGGGAAATCCTCTAAATGCCACCCCTTTTTTTAGAATTATAAAGGATTTCATTAAAGTCCCCTCTAAGAAAAAACCTATATTCATTAAAATGGGGAATGAGAGTAGATTTTATATTCCATAGTTATTTTTTAGGAATATGAGAGACAGGACCATAAACATTGAGATTAAGAAAGCTTACATCAGAGCTGAAATCCAAGACTTGACATAGCTGCCAATTTGACTTAGAGTTAATGGGGACCACCTGAACTAAATCTAAGGACCAAATTACTACCAGGATACCGAAGGAAATATGGATTCAACAAAACATCTTTTCCACCTATTCCAACTCTTATTCATGAGAAAATTTGCTTCTAACTTATCCAACTTTGTTTTTTGTAGCATCAAAAGGTCTGAAGAAGAGGACGATAGTAGACATTTGACCAAACATCTCTTCTCACGGACATTCAGGGCCTTAACATTCCAAAATATTGTCTTCACGACTCTTGATATGGAAATTCCACCCCTCTCTCTTTATAGAAATAAAGAAATTATTTAAAGTGTTTTGCTTACCCTCTAAAAGTTCTCTTGTCACATGATCCTTTGTTGATTTTTAAAAATGTTTGGTAGGTGGACCCAAATTTTGTTGAGAGATCTTACACTTCATTTGAGAAATGGAAAGAAAGGATTTGGAATTAAGATACTCTTCAAAATCAATGTCCTCATTATCCACAAGTTCACCACCCAACTAAAGACAACTAAACCTTGTCTTTCTGTTAAAAACATTCATACCCTATTGTGAATGCCTTGGAGAGGAATATTAAAACATAAATTTGATTGTTTGAGTTTTTTTAAGATAAAATCACAACCATTGAACATGGATGAAGGAGATATATATTCTACCTTGTCTATATTATGCATGAGGGCTTCAATTTCTATTAATTTCAAACCTTGGGTGTGAGGACCTCTAGAAAACCCATGGTTCATAAATAAGTTGCCTTTATTTTTGAAAGAAAAGGCCTCTGTGGGGGGTAAGCTTAGCCTTTCTAGTTTGGATAAAATATGGGGAGTGATTTGAGGCTCAAACCCAAAGGAAATTTTTTTGAATGTGCCCCTGTATTCAACAACTAAAACACTGAAAGGTAATTTTTTTTGAGTCAAAAAATTGCAACCAAACCCTCCCATGCAACTTTATTAAAGTACTCTATGGTATTTAATTGTCCAAAATCCATAAATACACAAATCCTTACATAAGAGGCTAGGATACCATCTTCAGTATTGGGATCAAGTTAGATGAAGTCTCTTAGCAGACCACCTAGTAGCTCAAGACAAAGTAGACCTCCTAGCACCTCGAGACAATCCTACACCTAATAATCTATTGGTAGGCCATAGAATCTGACCCAAATAGGAAAACTACCTTTTTTATCCAAATGATAATCAAAATTAGGACACCACTACTAAATCCATAGATCGACACCTTCTGAGGAACAAAAGGGTTCATCCAAAATTTCTTTTTTTTAAAACATTTGGATAAAAATAATAAAAAAACCCTTGGATAGGAATTTAATAGAGATTTCATCCCCCCAAACCTTAGAAACCCAAGTTTTAATTGGACCAATTATTGACCATTTTCCAACAAATTTATTGATGAAATCTCTACTTTCCAGGTCTTAGATACTGAATTCAAAATACTTGGCCTCCCAAACTAGTTCTTTGGGTTTTCAAAAGAGAATACCATCTTGAGAGTGCTTGAGAGTTGGGACAAGACCATCCTCCTAGGAAAGAGATGCTTCAAGACCTAGGATGCAACCCTCAACTAGAGAAAGCCATTTCCCAAGGGGAATCTAATTTTCTCTTATATCCACCACCTTTAAATAAAAATCCTCCATCGCTAATAGAACACCTTCTTGAGCCATTCATGGCCAAATATTTTGGTTCTATCTAGTTGTGATGGCCAAAGGATCCTGTGCCCTGACCTATTGATCCTGCACTACATTGACCTCCACTAAATACTCCTCATAGTCAACCCAATCTCGTGCCTCTCTAGATTCCTCATTGACTCACCACTAGTAATACTTTCTTGAGTAATGTGAAAAATGATGATCTAGGGTTTATAAATCCCTTATCTTCTTTCCACGCACTCTCACCATTCTCAAAAATAATGCTCCAAAGGTATACCCCCTTTTATATTCTAGACAATATTATGGTTGTCTAAGAATCTAAGTTAGTGAGGCTTTAAAAATTCTTATTAGAGACTGTTGCCTCTAGTAGTCCCATAAAAGTTGGGCTTGAAGAGGTGTTGGCCTTCATACCTTCCCCATTGCCCTCATTACTATCAAAATGTATAACACATTTTTGTGAAGGGTGTTTGGAAAGCTTTAAACTCAATCAAACCCTAGATCATATGGGATGTTTTATTTTTCCAGATAGACTTGTATGCTAATACCTAATCCCTATAATTATCCCCCATTTTTAACTTTCATGTTTTCTCTTAGTTAATGTCCCTTGGATAAAGGCCATAGAAAAATATAAGAGAATAATCTTAACTATAAGTGAGATTTTTAGTTGGGAAACCCACTATTGGATTTGTTTGCCTAAATTTAAATCCATATAAAACACACTAATGAATAATTTAATACATATAATTAAATTAAATGATAGTTCTAAATGAACTTTAAGAGTTTAACATTAAACATCCTTTGTGCAATGATGAAGGGATTGAAAATGGTAGTGTGATTAAATACTTTAATATCATTCATGTAATGATGAAGGGATTGGAAATGGTAGTGTGACTAAGCACTTTTTATGATATAAGCCTTTTATCAATTATCATTGGTTGTTTTCCAAGCTAGTTTTATATGAAAACTCAACCACATGTGGAGCCTTAACTCTCATGCTCCTATTTGAAGTTGTAGATTTCAAATCATGTGGAATGTTATTTTTGAATCAAAGAAACCATTTTTTTGGTTTGGTTTATGTTATACCAAGGTTTATTGGTAGGGTAATTGTTCCCTCACTTTGGGCCATCCAAACACTCAATGCCTACCATGTAATAAACTAGAGTCTGTTAAACACCTTTTCTGGTTATGCACTAGTGATTCAAATGCTTAGCTCTTGATACACTCTTTTTTTCAAACCTTTTTAGCTAGAGGTTTTCACATGGAAGATGGTTTTTATTAAATATTATAATTTGGTTCTTACAAGTTATACAACTATACATTGCACTTTTTTTGTATTAATATTCTCTTCTAGTTATAGAAAAAATACAAATGTAACATTTTTAAAGAAATTTATAGATTTCAAATTTGGCTTGTAAAGATTTTGTGATATGTGATATCATTATGAAAATAGATGTGTAATATAAGAAAGTGGCTCTATAAGTTAACCACATTTATACTCCTATTAGGCATTATGGAAATTCCTCATAATTAATTGGTAGGGTTTTCCTTAGCTTTCCTCAACATATCATGTTGGGCCAAAGCTAAGGCTACTAAGACAAACAAAGATGCTCAAGATCTTTGAATTATTCTAGGGATAGGTCGGGGTTCTATCTTGGTCCTTCTATGAGGCCATATCCACAAAGGGGATACAATTACAAGATGATAATCTACCACACTTGGTTTTTTCCCTTTATCTAACACATTTTGACCAACAATTTAAAGAACAAGAACAATCACATAAACATAATGGCATTCAAACATTTTAGGAATCCTTACTTAATAATATGGGTCTTATCAGCAAGTGTGGTAGGTGAGCAAGTAATATTATCCTTTGCCACCTTCTACTATTGGCTTAGTTACCTCAATAGCTTGATGTTTAATTTTTATAGGTTTTTGTATCTTTTGATACTTTGGGCTTCATATAAGCAATTTTTTCAATTTATAAATTTCTTAGAAAATGTGTTTGATATAATTTCTCTTTTAGTATGATCCTTTTTAAAATTATTTTTTTAAAGTATAATTATAGACATTATATTTTGAAAATATTATTAAACTAAATTTCCAATTAAAAAAAAATTGACAAATCAAAACCACTCACCCCAACAATAATTTTCCACAATCTTATAAGACTCAAGCCATCCCCTCCATTTTTGTGTGGATGAATTTAAAAGGGAGAGTTTCATTTGACATCTTTATCTATTATTCTACTTTCATAAAACCATTCTAGGTAGGGCCCTCAAAGATTATTAACAAGAAAAATATGAATTCAATCCCAACATTTATGAATCAAAGATTATTCGTATCTAGCGACCCATCATTTTTTAAAAAGTTTTATTTATATTTATTTATAATGCTTTAACAACAAGGCTTTGGAATTTAATTAATATTATTATCTAACTAGAATAGATTAATTTAGTTTGTGGGTATATTTTAGAAAATATTATTGTTGTTTGAGAATTTAAAGCAAGGCTTACAAAATTATTCCCATACATTGAATTTCCTTTGGTATCCCTACGAAAGGTGGCCCTTAAAGGGTATTAATATTTAACATACCTTTCTCATTTCCTTAATGCCTATCAAAATCATTAGTACATTTGTTTTGAAATGCGTTTGGAAAGGTTTGGACTTAATCAAACCCTAACTCATATGAGATGGATAAAATTTCCACACAAACTTCTCTGTTAATGCCTAGACCTTATAGTTGTTCCCCATTCTTAGATTCCATGGTGTCCCTTTAAATAAGTCTCTTTGATAAAGGCCATGGAAAATTTTAAGAGAAAAAATTACACTATTAGTGTCCTTTTTAGTTTGGCAATTATTGGATTTGTTTGCCTAGATTTAAATTCAAATACAACTAATTAAGGAAGAATTTAAGATGTATAGTAAAAATAAATGAGAATGTTAAATGAAGTATAAGAGTTTGACATCAAAATTTATCTACAATAATGAAGGGATTATAAATGGTTGTGAAAGTATGACGTTTATTTATGATAAGCATTGTCTCGCCTATTATTGGTTGTTGCCCAAGCTTGTGTAGACACACAAACTAACATTCAATCTAAAATAGTGCACTTGTGACCACCTACTTGACACACTTAACTCATGATCTATTATAGGGCCCCTTAACCATTTTCATTTACTTGATGCATGTTAACTCATTCCTTTAAGCAACCCAAATCACTTCAGAATGTCTCTATCCAAACTACTGTGTAGCCTAAGCTCATTCTCAGACTGAACCACACCTTCAACATAGTGGTTTTTCCCTTTAGGACAATAGCTTCCTATTGGGATAATAACACACCCCACTATTTTCCACTTCTACTAGCATTGTCCTCGTGGCAACTAATGACTATTTCCAAAATTTAAAATTGTATAAGGGTTGGCCTCCAAGTTTGGCAAGCCTAATACGAATGAATACCAAAAATACCATTATAAAATCACATTTCAAACCATTTTGAAAATAAGAGGCTTTCACACTAAGAAGCACCAATATTCTAATTGTACATTGAGATTAAATTCTATATTTATCCCAATTATGATTTCATACAACCCTAGTAGCCTTGATATAAAGTTAAAATACACCTCCAAGGTCACATGTTATGGTTGAAGCACTTAATCACATGAAGATTGCACTAACATATAGGATTTTTCACCAGTTTCACACACACGACCATAGCATGGGAGAACTACATGGAGTTTGATCCCTCTTCATAGTATTAATATATATGCAATGTTCAACACAGGGGGTGTTGAGGTCAAGCACAACTTTAACCATTGACCTCTTTTAAATTTATGATTTCATTTTATCTTATTGTTTATTGAACTAGGGTTTTGAGCAAATAAAGAGTTACATAATGGTCCCCACACTAGATCAAAAGCTCTTGCATAGTATGTAAAATAAATAGGTGAAGGTGAACATAACCCAAAAATATCAGAGTCTTATTGTCTACCCAACAAGGCAACCCTATTCAAATAATATCATGCCCCACAATTGTCCAATTACAATGCTATTATCCAAGAATCTTGCCAAATCCTGTTTGGGTTTTTACTCAATCAACAAAGTATGTCAATCAATCTCAAATTTAGAAATAGTCCGCATCTCAGTTTTCCAGTCAAGTTTATATTTATCTTTTTCACTTTCTATATTTAGTATATTTCTAAATTTAGTAAGTTCCAAATGAACACGTGTCATTTATTGCATATCTGTAGTAGTCTGATTTTGCATAATATTTTTTCTATTTAGGTAATTTATTTCCTAGTTTGTCAAAATAGGATAAAAAGTATTGGTTAACACAATATTTGATTGAATATTGTAAGCCCTAGATTTCCCTAGGGTTTTTGCTTCTAAATTTTATGTTAGGGTTTCAAATTAAATTTTGATTTCCTTATCATATTGGAGTGTTTGATAGCATTCATAAATATCTCTACTCTTGTTCTCCTTTTAGTCTTTGGAGATTTTAAAATGGATAAAAATGAATATCAATGACTAAAAATGAATATCTTCCTCCTCCTAACCCTCAAGGGGGTGACAACTACTTTCCCTCTAACCAGGTCTGTGCTATCACTACTCCAAAGGGTAAGGTAGTGAATCTTATAGTTCTAAAAGAAGAAAACTAACATATCCTTCCTCAACACACTCCACTTCCCACATCTCCTCTTGATGGTGTGTATATGCATATTCAATCTGAAGTGGCTAGTGTTTGTACTTGTTAAGCCCTTAAAGATAAACTCATCAATATGGGAAGGATAATATAAGAGTTACAAAAGAAAAAATAGTATTTTAGTTCAAAGATCACATTGTTAAAAAATAATCTCACATATGCCAATAATCCAAAATGTGTTAGTGTTAATCATGCATTTGTATCTTCATTTGGTAATGTTATGTCTAAAGACTTCACATCAAGATTGGAAGCTAGAACATAATTCATTTACAATTAGTGATTAAAAAATTATGCAAAAGGCTAATAAGAGTTCAAGTGAGATTCTAAGGGAAATGATTATAAATAATTTGATCAAATTACTTCCTATTCATCCTCTAGGGAGATCAAAATAATGTTGTGCATATCATAGAATGCCTAAGAGATTAAAATACTATTATGCATGTCATACTGATAGTTGTTTAGATTTGAAGAATAAAATACAAAAGATAATTGATAGTGGTGATCTTATCCTTGATACATGAATCTAGCAATTCATTCACCTTATGAGTGCATCTTATACAACACAAGTGCAAAAGTAACAAGTATAGGTACACAAGGATAATTTAGAGTAAAAACAATTGTAAATGAAAAAATAAGAGAAAGAAAAGATTCAAAAGGAAAAATTAGAGCAATCAAGCTTACAAAAGGCATGAGATGAAAAAGATCAATTACAAAATGAACAATTTAAAAAGTAGAGGTTTTAGTTTATAAAAGTTACAGTAAAAAAAAGTGAAATGACTAAAATAGAAGTTACAAAATCAAATGCAAGATAAGAAAAAAAACATTCTTAAAAGAGGATTTATAATTAAAGAATTTTTAAAGTAATAAATGCCTACAAAAGCTAATGTTTCAAATATGGTTACAAAGGGATCAATAAAAATAATCTCCTCATTTCAAGAGCCTTTCACTATCATTGCTCATAAAGATGGCAAGCAATTTATCAATGTCAGGTTATGGACTATCAGGAAATCAATTTTTATTTTATGTCATTTCTTATATCTCTTAGAAATAATCATCAACTCTTGGATCAAATTAGTGCATCTACAACATGTATGGGATCAACTAAGTTAAGCATTTAATTTGATTCAAAAGAGTGTTGTCTTTTTTTTTTTCATGTATTTTTGAATCTAAGTGCATACAATTTTGTGCTTGTAGGATCATGGATAAAATCAATAGGAGTAATGATTGATAAAAATAAAGGTTGCATATCATTTGATCATAAAGGTAAGGTCACATCCTTTTTTGAAGATCAAACCTATTTAGAGAAAAATAATAGAAATAAAGCATATATTCAACTAACACACACATAAAAACAAGTCATGGCATATCCATAGAGGCACAAGACATAATACATATTGTAAAAGATAAATCATAAAATTCAATACCATAGTATGGGCAGTTGGTTTTCCATGTCCATATACAAAAGAAGATAAGAATGACATTCCATAAATTTAAAATCAAGATGATGATGATTATAATACTACACTGAAATGTAAAGGGGAAGTCACTCATAATTTCATCATGACCTTTTTTAAAATGTTGATTGCTTCCAAATGTATCTCTTGGTCTATTATTTGTAATGTATTTATCTAGAAAGAGTTTTTGTAAATGTCCCATTGAATCTAAGGAGCCATTAGAAAAATAATAGTACCAATGTAAGGCATCATAAACTAAAGTTTTAGGAAACAACTTAAGCATCATCAAAATATAATCATCACAATCACTTATAGAATTAAATGCTTTGTAAAGGTGTTGTTGACAATTTTGACCCAACAGGTCAAATTATCACCTTTATCATTATAAACTTTCCACAACATATTTCTTTATCCAAATGTCAGAGATTGGGCTTGCTCAAATTTTCCAAAGGGGTTCTTTTCCTTTCAAAAAAGTCAATTTGCATAATTCCAAAGGTCTTTTTCTCTTCAGAAGGGTTCTTTTACACAATCCCAAAGGGTTATTTCAAATGCTGAGGGGTATTTTTCCTTTAAAAAAAGATGCTTGTAAAAATCTAGAAGGGATATATAGGAAGTCTGAAGGGTCTCTTTATCTTCGAGAAAGTCATTATCAGAAACACTAAAAGGACAATTTCAAATTGTTCAAAGGAAGGGAAATTGACAAAAATCCAAAGGGCAAGTGGACAATTTATTTTTGTCGAAGGGTAACTTGAAAAATTCTAAAGGGTAGAATTCCTTTAGAAAAGGTTCACTTGGATATTTTCAAAGGACATTGGAAAGAATCCTGAAGGGTATGTGCCTTATGAAATAAGCCTGAAGGGTAATCTGAAGGAAGTTTACAAGGAAAAGGACCATTGTTAAAAGTCTAAGGGGTAGTTCATAAACCTGAGGGGTCACTAGAAATAATGCTGAAGGGTATGTGCCCTATGTAAATATCCCAAAGGGAAATATAAAAGAATGTTTCGAAGAAAGGGAAGGGGCCAAAAAAAAGTTTGAAATAATTCTTTTAGACATTTTGTCTGAAGGAATTCTTTTGAAAGAGAGCAGTCTGAAGAAAGAAATGATGAAAACTAAAGGAAAGAAAAGTCCATATGCATATTCAAAGGGTCACTTTCATTTATTCTAAATGGTATGTTCCCTTTCAAAAGGTTATTTACAAGGAAATGGACCATTTACAAAAGTTTGAAGGGCATTTTATTTAAGTTCCAAAGGGTCACTCGACATGAATTCCCATAGATAATTTGTCCGTGGGAAGGTGATAGGCAAAAAAGCCAAAATAATTCTTTCAAGTCATTTGCTTGAAAGAAAGGAGAGAACATAGAGAATAAGCTTTAGATAATTTGTCTGAAGATGAATGTCCAAGAGAAAATCTTGAAGATATAATTCCTTCAGACTTTTTATCTGAATGAATGGTTTGAGGAAAAGCCAGAGACCTAAAACAATTTCTATGGGAAAATGACTGAGCAAAAAGGTTGAAGAACAAATGACCGACTCAACAACTCTAGAGGAAATGAGAAAGAAAAATCCTAAGGCCAAGCGAAGGGAAAGACAAGCCAAAATAAATTTCCATAAGAAAATGAATAAAGAAGAGAGCCATGGATAATTTATTTGAAGAGATCAAGAAACAGAGACAAAAGCTGTAGACAAACAAATAGCCAAAGATGAAAACCATAAGCAAATTTCTCGAAGCAATACATGCACAAGAAAAAGAGATGGAGTCAACATGAAATTTCATGCAAGTGGAGGGTCATTTAAATTTTGTTGGGCTAAGTTTTAGTTGAATATTTGTTGTATTCATAATTATCTACTAGTCACTCTCATGCATCCAAAGGTTTAACTTAGATTCAAGTAGAGTTCTCAGCCTGAGATGTGGCATGGCTTTCGATGCAAGAGTTTGACTTATCAAACTTGGGTCCACCTCATCCCTTCTATGCCAACATAGAATTTTAGGTATGTTTCAGTGCTGGAGTTGACTAGCCTTGCACTATGGTTGACTGGTTGACAAGTCATGCATGCACATTTGTTTAGCTTGTTGAAGGATTTCAACATTCTAGTAGTTCGAGTGGATTTCTAATTTTAGTTTTGGCACAGCATTCCATGTAAAGAAGATTTTTATTTCATTTCAACATAACTTTTAATGAATCAAGTAGAGTTCTCTTTGACGATTTGACATTTTGTTCCTGCATGAAGAAGATTAGCTCACTGTCCATTTTCAATGCTAAAAGGAGTTTTCATGCAAACATAAGACAAAGGGATTTATTTTTATGTCTTTGAATAACACAAGTTAAATTTGAGTTTACTTTTCTTCTATTTTCAGTGCCAATCTCTTGGCTATTGTATAATTTTCTATATAAGTTCACTTTTCAGCTTTGAATTGTATCCTTCTTTTGGCAAGATCAAATTCTGCCAAAGATTGAGTTTGTAACCTTTTTTCAAATTAATAGAAAGACTATTTTTCTTATTTTATAGAATGCTAGTATAGTGTATTCATGTCAGTGATTTGCATAAGTGATAAAATTTCTCTTCCTTGTCAAGTCTTGATTCTTACCTAGCAGCATAGTTGATCAGTTTATGCATGTTATGTTCTATGTTTGATGTCTCTTGGCTAATTTTATAGTGGATATAAGTGGTTGTTAGTGATTTAAATTAGGCTTATTTTTTCATTTCCCTCAAGATTGGATCACCAAATAAAGATTTTTCATGAAATACTTGTGCATATTGGCCAATTGGAGTTGAAAGTTTAACCCTTTTCTTGTCTATATCAATGTTCTTAGGAGCTCAAATTGAGTGGATCAATAAAAAAATATGGGTGTATAACCATCATTAGATAGGATTTACATTTAAGTTTCTCTCTCTTTTCTTGGTAGTTTATAGCATAGAGCAAAGATCTTAATTGATACACCAAAGGGAGCTAGCCCTTACAATATAGATATTCAATCCACTAATTAGGTCACCCATAGCCTAGAATTGTTTCCATGTTTTCATAGACTATGAAGGCCTAACACTACCTTCACAAGGGTGCAAGTTTGATTGAAAATAGTTTTTAACATGTTTAAAGGGACCAACAAATAATTCTTCAGTAGATCCAAATAAATTTGAAGCTGAAGAAAAGTTTTATAGGAGACAAGAATATTCATCTTTATCACAAGCTAAAGATTCTTCAAATTTTAGAGTTTATAGCATCATTTAGGCAATTTTTTGCATGCCAAAAGTGACCACAAGGTCAACAAGTAAAGGTATTCCTTTTGAATTTATATCTTATAAGAGATCAAGGTTTAAGAGGGCAAAACCATATCCTTAAAAATAATATTTTCCTCCTAGTCAACCTATTATTCTAAGCATCAAAATCCCCACTATCCAAATGGTCATCATAAACTAGGTGTTTGCTCCATTCAATAGAGGCAGCCCACTGAATTTAGCCCAATTTGATGACATTATAGTGTTTTCCATCAAGAGCATTCCATTCTTCTCAGGAGAAAATCAAATAACCCCTATTGAGCATATCCAAGATGTGGCTAATCTCTGTTCAGTCTATAATATTGTTGAGGTTAATGTTGCTATTAGATTGCTTGTTACCTCTTTCAAAGGAAAATAATTTTAATGGTATAGAAACCTTCCACTAAACTCCATTTATACCTGGGATGAATTGGGTGCAACCTTAGTCAAGAAATTTGAGGACAAATCTGATCACCTATCTTTAGTTAAGTAATTGATCATGATAACAAGGGCTCCTCATGAGTTCATGTCTAATTTTAACCTCAAATTTTAGAAAACATGGACCAAAATACCTATGTTGATAAGGCCATCCCCTGAATATGCATTTATATACTATTTAAAATCCCTTAATTCTGACATTAGTGTGATGATATAATTAATGGGTTGTACTACTTTGCCAAATGCTTATGAAGTTTTAATAAGGGCAAAAAATAATTTGATAAAAGCTTGTAAGATTTCTCCAATACCTATAATGCCTATATTTATAGAATTAAATTCCATACTAGCCCCTCAAATTCCTCAAGCTCCATCCTTAGCTCCTATACCACCACCTCCAACTCAAATTGCAGCCCCTACTAGTCAAGCTAGTGAGATAGGAGAATTGAAAAGTTTGATACAATCATTTGGAAATGAAATAGTGCAATTGAAAAGGCAATAATTTAAATCTAATAGGCATTCTCAATATCAAAATAAAAACACCTATCAACTCTTCAAATATCAAAGGCCTCCTTATCAAGGTTTCAGAGAAAATAGACCACCTTATCAAGCATAGGGAGCCATAACTCCAGCTAGGCCATATGTTACCCTTGATCCTAATGTTCATTCCACTTCAAATTCTATTGTTCCCACCTCTTCTCAAAACAACTTGATGCAGGATTTAGGTTGGAAGCCCTCAAATCTCAATGATGCTCATAACCAAGCCTTGGTATCATAGAACATCACTATGACTCAAATGATATAAAAAGATTTTTATTTTCAAGGAGTTCAGTACAAAGATATAGGTTTGGCATCATAAGGAGAGACTCATCAAATTAAAAGGTATCTTGATGCTATTAATGTAAATTGGCAAGTAGATGATCATGTTGCTTTTACTCTAGGTGTTGAAACTAACAATTCAATTGGTCAAGTTGTAGTTATAACTAGAGATAAAAGAAGAGCCATTTAGAGGCTCAAGAGGTGAAAAATACTTCAATTAATCATAGGGTTATTTCAAAGAGTACAAAATATCAATTTTATATCCCTACAATTCAAAAAAATTAGAATATAGAGGTTGGTAAGGTTCATCAACTACCTCTAGTTCATGAATAACCAGTGCTTCAAAAGGTACAACAAAAGTTTAGTGGATCTAATTTTAGTATAGTAGATAAAATTAAGAATTATAACATCAACATTAGCATGTGGTATTCCATTTCCATTCTAAGACAAAAGTATAAGCTCATTCAAGAGCTTTCAGCTTTAGAATTGTCTCCAAAATAGGTTGAGAAAGAAGGTGTTGTCTTAACTAATTCAGATCAGCCAACAAAGAAATAGGTACAATAAGTAAATAAAATGGAAAAAATTGAAAAATATAAGGTAAAATCAAAGAAAAATCCTCCCTTTTACTTTTATTTTATAGTAGGTGATACTTTGGTTCATAATTGTATGGTGGATAGTGAAGCTAGTAGTACGATCATGCTTAAATAGATTGCAGACAAACTTGGACTTGTTTATGAGCCAAATGCTAAAAAAGTATTGTAATTGGATGGGTCACCAACAAAGATGGTAGGAATCATCAAAGATCTAAAACTAACATTACATGCTTGTCCCAATGTTACTATTTAGTAGGATGCTGTTGTGGTAGACTTGCCTCCTTACTTTGCTTTGTGCCTTTCAAGAGACTTCACCTCAAAGATTGGCGGATATTTATCAGCTGATTGAAATTATTTGATGTTTAAAACTAGGTATGTTACTAAGTTAACAATTCATTTTGAACCTATTGCACATTTTTATATACAGCCATATATGCCAGGTATTATGAATACTAACTGTATCATCTCAGATGAAGTTCTAGAGGCTAGTGAAGTAGAAAATGAATCACCTTTGGATGGAGTTCTAGATTTGTTCCTTGATGAGTGGGCTTATATCTTGAATGAGCATGATCCCTATAAGTTGATTCAAGAAGAAGGACTTGGTGTGTATTGGCTTCATGAGAACGATGCACTGATTTCAGCCATGGTCAAAGAAGATGAGTCTAATGAAGGTTTGTGGCAATTGTACTTTGATGGATCAAGGAATAATCATCTAACTAGAGATAAAATAATGTTGTTTTCTCATAAAAAATAAAGGTATTTATCTTTTATTAAATTTTACTTAGTTTGTTCAAATAATGTTGTTGAGTATGAAGCACTAGTTCACAGTTTGTAGTCGGCTAGGAAGTTGAAAGTCAACACCTTACAAGTTTTTGGTGATAGTGAACTTATAGTTCACCAAGTAAGAAGTTTAAATGCATGAAAAAATTCGTTGCTTAAGTCTTACAGGCATAGAGTATGGGACTTGATTGAAGATTTCCAAGCTTTTAACATTTAGGAAATACCAAGAGGTGAGAATAAACATGCTGACAGGTGGGCTGCCATTTGGTCACAATTCAGTATCCTAGCTGATATGAAAAGTGAAAAAATTAAATCACATATAAAGGTGGTTGTAAGGCCTTCTATTCTAGATAGTCATGAGAATTGGCAAGTGTTCGAAGATGGAAAAATGGCCCATAAATAATATTAGACATGTCCAAGACATGCATTCATTTCAAACATGACTCTTTTAGTTCTAAAATAGAGACTCATTTGCATGAAGATTTCAAGGAGTTTAATGTTGGAGAGCTTAACAAAAAATTTCATGCATGCACTTTTGTTTTTCTCATTAATCCAAACCTTTCAAACATTTCCAGCAGTTCAAGCAGAGTTCTAAATTCAATTTTGGTGTTGATTTTATGCAAAGGAAAGCCTTTCAAATGTTCTAGCAGCTCAAGAAGAGTTCCATATTTGGAGATTGGCATATCATCATGCATTTAGGTATATTAGTCCAAGCTTGTGCCCACCATCCATTTTCAATGCTAAAGAGATTTCCTGCAAGGCATAAGACAAAAATAGATTTTATTGGAAGGCTGAAATAACACAAGTTGGACTAAGTTGACCTCTTCTTCTATTTTGAGCACCAATCTCTTGGCTATTTTATACTTTTATATATAAGTTGGCTTTTTATCCTTGAATTGTATCCCTCTTTTGAAGAGATCAAATTCTACCAAGGACTGAGTTTGTAATCTTTTTTTAGATTAATAGGACTATTTTTATTTTCGAGAATGTTGATATAATGTATTTATGTTAGTGATTTGCATAAGTGATAGAATTTATCTTCCTTGTTAAGTTTTGATTCTTACCTAGCAACATAATTGATCAATTTATGCGGGTCATGTTCTATGTTTGACGTCTCTTGGCTAAGCTTACAGTGGATATAAGTGGCTGGTTAGTGCCTTAAATCAAGCTATTCTTTCATTTCCCTCAAGCTTGGATCACCAGATAAAACATTTTTGTGAAATACTTATGCATATTGGTCAATTGGATTTGAAAGTTTAGCCTTTTCCTTATCTAAATTAGTGTTCTTAGGATCTCAAATTGAGTGGATCAATCAAAAAATATAGGTGTATCACCATCATTAGATAGGATTTCCGTTTAAGTTTCTCTCTCTTTTCTCAGTAGTTTATAACATAGAGCAAAGATCTTAATTGATACACCAAAGGTAGATAGCCCTTAGAATCTAGAGATTCAATCCACTGATTATGGCACCCACATCCTAGGATTGTTTTCATGTTTTAGCATACTGTGAAGGTGTAAAACTACTTTCATAGGGTGCAAGTCTAATTGACAATAGGTCCCTTTTACTTGCTCTCATGACCCTCATAGGCATCTTTTCATTGATTCCTAGTCATCCATAGCCTTCTAGATAGTGATTGTTACTCCTCTAAGTAACATTTCCAGTGATGATTCCATCTCTTGGGTCCCATACCTTAGGACTATAATGCCCAAATTGGATTATATGACCGGACCCTAGGGTGTCCATTTCTGGTGCTCTTGTCCAAGTGCATTTTTACTACCAACAGTCATTTATTTTTAGTTCTTATCCTCCTTGTTAACCTAACATGAATACATTCGACCCATGACTAATAAATCCCTATAAAATCCCATTCAAAGGTCATTTAGAAGGGTTTGGAAAATATCACAAAGCAAACAAGAATACAAGCAAGACTACTAAGATAATCTTCCCTATTTTCTATATACAGTCAAACAATACTAATACATGCTTATTCAAATCCTTACACTAGTACCTATCCACCTCAAGCACACCCAATTCTAGCATTTTACATCTTCATACACACAATTGCACAAAGCACATCAAGTGGGAGAACTACATATGGATTGATCCCTCTTCATAGTATTGGTATATAGGTAGCATGCCCACACAAGGGGTGTGGATACACATTCAATGCATCTTACACACACTAACCCCACCTCTTTCCCAAAATTTGTCAAATCACAATGGAGTCTAGTGTTTCAAGACTAAATCAGCTCTATAGGGAGTTTTACAGACATTCAACAGTAAAAAATTCACAGGCAAGCTCACACAGACACAACGAATAAAACCCAAAAATATCAGATCTTCTAGATAATAGTGGTAGAAGAGGACTATTACATCGGATCGTAGGGTGTCCTATTTTAGCACTTCTATCCAATCAATAAACAAAGGCCAGATCTTAATTTGTGATAGTTCCCCAGTTCTGCATAGTGAATTTCAGACCCTGCAATAGCCGTCTTAGTTAGTTTCTAGCTAAGTCTTATTTTCTCTCCCTTATTACTATTTTTATATAGATTCTAATTATAGTCAAATTATACAAATCCATACCTTAATTATTTCATATTTATTTATTTTCTCTCCCTTATTACTATTTTTATATAGATTCTAATTATAGTCAAATTATACAAATCCATACCTTAATTATTGTAATCTAGTCCTTAGAGATCTTATCTTAAATTATTCCATCATTCCATCCACTATCACCACTATCACCATCTTGATGATATAATGGGTTTTCCATTTGCTCATCGCCCCATAAAATATCTAAAAAATCCAAAAATAGTAGAAAATCCAAAAAAACCAAAAATAATAGAACATCTAAAAAAACCAAAAAATATAAGAAAATTAAAAAAAAACTTAAAAATTACAAATAGCTAAAAACCACACAAAAATATGTTTTTCTTGTCCTTAGGATGGTTAAAACCCTTGATCATTTTTAAAACAAGTCATTACTAAATTTATCAAGATATATCATTCCCTATCTACCCCCTCGCATCTATCATTGTTTGGGGCAAAATAAAGCTATCATTATCATCGATAACCAAACATTATATTTTTATCTTGATAAGTGACACCACATCTAATTTTTTATTTTTATATGTGTTCTTGTTATTACTTATTTGTTTATATTTTTGTTATTTGTTGTGTTTGTATCAGTCCTACGACATATTTAAACAACATCATCATGTTTTTATATACCATGGTTCATCTTGTTGTATACTATAAATAAAATAAGGTTGCTCAAACTATTCAAGTTCTGTACAAGATTATCAACATATACCATCACATCATCAACATCAATTCTTAAACATACATTTATTCTAACTAGCTATCCATACCTAATTCTCAATCCTCACTGACTATGTGTGCATTAACAATAATGATAGCAATACTTATAATCTATCCATCCATCATATCATCACATAAAATTGCAACAACATATAAAATCCATGTTTTAGACCAACCTAGACATTCATTATCACATCATTAATCTATGAAATTGTTTAACTCCTTCAGTTATGCTTACACATCAATAAACAATCCATCAAATCAAAGCTCACAACTTTATTAGGAAATATCGTTCATAATCCAACCCCCTCACATATATCATTTCTTAGGGCACCTTAAAGCTCACAACTTAATCAAGATATATCATTCCTAATCCAACCCCATCACATATATTGTTGCTTGGGGCACATTAAAGCTCCCAAATTTATCATGATATATAATTCCCATTACAAGCCCCTCACATATATCATTCTTGGGGAAAAACCAGACCAAATCAAATCATAGAAGCCTTAGCTCAAGTGAGTTAATATCATCCACCTATAGAATCCATCTAAATATACATATCCATCACCATCTTACTATATAATCATCACATCTTGCTATGACCCAACTCCTCTTTGTTCACTACCACCCCTCCATTTTAGCCTCAATTATTTAATGTTAACCCCTTTTCTCATTTAAATAGCCCATTTGTGTCTTTTATCCCCACATACCCTATCGATGGGGCATCATATCTAACCAAATCATCACTCATTTTTATCCATCTCCCTAACCATCATGTCACTAGGGGCATCCTTGTGAACACATATTTATTCCTCTACATTCTTTGAAAAGTTTTTTATTCTTCAATTGCAACACCCTTTTAAAGAATTCAAAAATATATACACTCCACTTTTGACACCCTACTTTCTCCACTTTTGACATCCCACTTTACACACTTTTGGCACCACACTTTTGACACCCTAATCATCCTTATTCATCCATAATAACCTATTAATCACCCCTAATCATCCTTATTCATCCATAATCATCCATAATCATCCTTAATCTCCTTATTTATCCCTATTCACCCCTAATCATCCTTAATCATCTTTATTCATCCTTAATCATTCTTATTCATCCCTAATCATCCTTATTCACCCCTAATCCCCCCTGATCACCATTAATTATCCTTAATCATACCTAATAATCGCTAATTCACTCTAATCTCATCACAAACACATCCCTATCCAATCCACCTACATCACACCATCACCCTCAATCAAATAATCACACTATCCTATCCCTACCATGACGTTACCCAATGCCACTAAATCAGCTCTCAAATTAATCTACTAATTAATCACTATTAGTTAGTTGATTAACACTAATAATAAAATACATGCAAAACCAAAATAAAAAATAAAAACAAAATCAAATCAATGAATCAAATCATCAAATCTCAAATCAAATTACCTAAATCCCAAGTCAAAAAGTAAATCAATCAAACTCATCCTTCATCAAAGCAAAGACCCATACTTATTCAACTTCCCTCATTCAATAAGCCACCACCCTTATTTAATGAGAATGTTGACTTAATCTTAACCATGTAATTCTAGTAAAACCCAACCATCCATTTCCCTCATCTAAAATATAAAAAATTAGCCCTTCTCCTTCACTTTCAAAAAGCTTAGATAACCTAAGGAGACCATGTCCATTGAGTGAAAATTCTTTGATAACCTAAGTAGATCATATCCATTGTGTGAGCAAGCCATAAGCCTTGATATTATCCAAACATCCTATCACCCAATCAAGTAATCATCGATCATATGGACATGATGCCAAAATTATTGCATAGAATTTATTTAGCAATTACAATAAAAGTGAGCAAATCTACATAATAAGGAGGCATTCACGGTAAGTGAAAGTGTAGTCTTATTTCTAGCTCAATTACAAGGATTTTTACTTAATTTAGAGTAAGAATTAGTATAATTACTTGTTTCTATTACATAACTCTAGGTTTTGTATGATTAAAAGTTGAAACACAAATGAACCCAAATGCAACTATTCATATGCTTCTTATTTTATTTCCATATTTAATTCTAATAAACCCTTATGAAATCTTTCTTGTACATATGCAATAGTAGTAAACCCAAGTGATTTTGAATGCAACTGTTCATATGATCATATTATTTTTCAATTACCACACTACCAAACCTAAATGAAATTGTTCATTTAATTTGAATTATATTTTTTATCCATCTACTAAACCCTGATGAAACCCTTGTATGTATATAACAATGACAAACCCAAATGAAACTAATTGAAACTATTCATATGATCATATTTTTCATCATTTAAACATAATCAAACCTAAATGTAACTGTTCATATGCTTCTTATTATATTGTGATGCCCTCAATTTTTTAATGTGACATTTATAGAATACCCTTAGCCTATTTTATTCTTATAGGCTAAGTTGGGTGTTGTAAGGGATAAATTATGTGTCAAAAAACTATTCACTAGTTACTATTCACTAGCACTATTCACAAGTCACTATTTATAGTAACATGGCAGGTGATACAAGGGATGATGCAATCAATGAGGTGGCTTGGCCCATAAGAAAATATATTACACACACAATCTAGTGTATGTGAGCTCTGCTATGCTATTAAATATTCAAACTATCATGATCTTTACTTCTATCTTGATGTTAAACATTGATCTATTTATCCCATCTCATTACTTCATGAGTCTTTGCAATGATTGTACTCTATCAATATTACTTGATTTTTAACTTACCATTGTGTTGATAAAATTTGAGCACTTTATCCTATCGAGTCCACTTGCTCTATTGAATCTCCTTTGCATGATTACCTACTCACCATCAGATCTTCTGATAAGCTCAATCTTTATCTCTACTTAGCTCTCAAGAATGTGACACTTGAAATTAATATTTTCCTTCTACACATTACTATCAGTTACCACTATTGAGACACTTGAAAATCCCACATTTCTCATTGACTTTTTGACTTTAAAGTACTCCATTGATTTCTAGTGCAGGTTCCATGATTGTTACACTTGTCACTAATGCATTTACTCAGAGGCCGCTTCAACAATTTGACTTTGTTTCATTCATTGGATCTTTAGTGTATAATTAAGCACTAACCATTGATCAAGATGGGAAAAATATAAAGTCTAAGACTTATGAAATATTAAGTCCTTTGATCACTGCTCAAGCCGGTAATTGCTAGGTCGAAGGTGCTGGTTTTATAATGACAACAAAGGCTTAAGTTATAACTTAAGCTACTAGGTCCCAGTTGTATCCAATCAACATCAAAATAGAACATTCCTATCGATGCCATGACTTAAACCCTTAGGGTTTAATTGAGAAAACCTATATAGTCTAAGAGCAAATATAATTCAATTCTAAGTTCATTCCTTCTTATTTGAACTTGCTGACCATATATTCAAGATGCTCTTGAAAAACTCATAGTAGATATTCTATCTGTTTCCTTTGAAAATGTCCATAAATGGTCTTTGTAAAAGCATGACAAATTTGTAGGACCTTGTACAAATTTTTACCAAGTATGAGGACCATTTCAATATGCTAGGAAGATAAAGTTTGCACCTACATAACAGTTGTTGCACTTAGTCCTATGACCTATAATTTAGCACATAATATCCTCTTGCATAGGAGAATTCATCCATATTTCTTCTACTCCTGAAGTCTTCATACATGCAAGATATGACATCATAAAAATGACTTCCTAGTTTTTTCTTACAACTTGCAAATTTGATTGTGGGAGAACACTATCAAAATTAATAGGAGCCCAACTTTGCTCATACATATCTTTTGTTACACTATATCACATGACCTGAGATTCAATGCATAGAAACCAGGCAAAAAAAATGAATAAACCCATATGATCATTTTATCCTAACACCTCCATGTGTGCAAGTGCTGACGTCATCAATATGCTTACTTGGCTCTATTTATCCCTTTTGAAATTTTGGCTAAGTATAGAAACTTAGTGATTTTTGTCTGATTAGCAAACTTTGCATCCCTATATCTTATACTGCGCTTCATCGCATGACTTCAAATATGGTACATAACAACTAGGGACTAATGTGATCATAACCATATGACCATCTCCCCTAGAATCACCCACTCATGATAATGGTGACATCAACAAACTACTTTCTCAGATTTTCTTGTCATATACCCAAAATGTCTAGATGATTAATATGAAGAACCCTATTAATTTCATTCATGTACACAAGCATTCCAATCTTCCTTGACCTTTGATAGTATCCTTTTCACATCCTCAAATAATTGTACTCAATCTTAAACATCAACGACATGCTCATAATGTCCCTTTTGACATCATTGATAATTATATTTCCAACAATCTCCACCTTTGTCATTGATGGCAAACTAAATGCTCTAATCTTCTAATATTTTGATCTTTATTTGGCATTGCTTGCATTGGTTCTTGATGAGTATGAACTAAAGTTGTTCATACCAATCTTTATCCCCCTTAGGCAATGACACATTTGCCTAATACTCAACTTGGACACTTGTTCTACTTCTTTGGCATTTGCACTTTTTCTCCAAACTTTTATATAGAGCATTTTATCTTCTTCTCCCCCTTTGTCATCAATGGTAAAGGGACTCTCTCTAACTATTTCTCCAAGTGTTTCTTCCCTTTTATTAGATAAAGGAGTTTGTCTAAGAATCTATAATGATCAACTCATTTTAACATTACAAACGTATGCATACCTAAGTTTCTTTTTCTCTATTCCTCTAGGGATTAATAAATTTTTTATGAGACTCCCCCTGGACTCATGCCCTATCATTATGATCTAGTGATGTGATGTAGGAGCCACCACTCGTAGCTTCTATCTCAGATACTCAAATTGTTTTCTGGGAAGATTTTTGGTGAATATGTTTGCAATTTGATTCTTAGTTGGCATATATTCCATTGTGGCCTCTTGATCTCCAACATTCTTCCTTAAAAAGTGATACTTGATTGATATGTGCTTGGTTCTATAATGCACACTAGATTTTTTGATATATTAATAGAAATTGAATTATCACAAATAATAGATATAGGTGATTTATACTCTACCTTGATTTTTTTGAGCATTTGATTCATCTATAAGACTTGAGGACAACATGCCACTGCTGCCACATACTTTGCTTCTACTATAGAAAGAGTCACTGACTCTTGTTTTTTGCTCAACCATGAAACAAGTCTATTTCCAAGAAAAAATGCATCACCACTAGTGACTATTCTATCATCCACACTTCCTACCCAATTAACATCTATATAAGCTATCAAATTGAAATATTCACTTGTAGGATACCATAGGCCACAGTAAATTATGATCTTGATGTATCTAAATATCCTTTTAACTACATTGACATGTGATTATTTGGGATAATCTTAAAATCTAGCAACCATCCACACTGCTTTCATTATATCTGGTCTTGATGTAGTTAGGTATAACAAGCTACATATCATTGATCTATACATAGTTTGATTTCTGTCAAGAGACTCATCCTCTTTACTCAACTTACATCCAATTATCATGGGATTACTAACTGATATAATATCCTCCATTCCAAAATTTTTGAGCATTTCCTTTGCATACTTGGTTTGGGATATGAATATCCCTTCATTAGTTTGTGTTATTTGTAGACCAAGGAAGAAATAAAGTTCTCCAAGCATAGACATCTCAAACTCACTTTGAATTTGTGTAGAAAATTATTTGCACATTTTGTTATTGCTACCACCAAATATATTGTCATCTACATATACAATAATAATTAACATATGTTTAACTTCAGATTTGAAGTATATATTACTATCTACACAACCTTTGTTGAATCCTTATTGTTGCAAGTACTAGTCCAATCTTGAGTACCATGCTCTAGGTGTTTTCTTAAAACCATACAAAGCTTTCTTTAGTCTGAAAACAAAATCTTCTTCTTTTGATAGTTGAAAACCTTCAAGGTGTTATATATAGACTTCTTCTAGGTTTCCATTCAATAAAGCAAACTTAACATCCATTTGATAGACTTTGAATTTCTTATAAATAGAGAATGCTATAAACATTCTTATAGATTCCAATCTAGCAACTGGAGCAAATGTTTCCTCAAAATCTATGCCTTCAACTTATGTATATCCTTTGCACACCAATCTTGCTTTATTCCTTATAACAACTCCATCCTCATTGAGCTTGTTTCTAAACACCCACTTTGTACCTATCACATTCTTGTTTGAATGTCTTAGAACTAATTTCTGAGTTTAGTTCTTTTCGATTTGGCTCAATTCTTCTTCCATGGATTTTAGCCAATTATCATCCTTATTGGCTTCAACATATCTCTTAGGCTCAATTTTAGATATTAGAACAAAACTTACTTACTCCTTGTTCATGACAACTCTTCTTTTTGTTTGAGCTCCTTCATTGTTATTACCAATTATCTATTCTTTGGGATGATCCTTTTGAACAAATGTTGGAGGTGCCTTTTCATTCATTTCTTTAGCCTCTTCATTATCTGCTTCTTTTTCAAGATCTGATTCTTCAAAACTAATTTCCTTTTTAGGTTTAACATGCTTAAATCCTTATTCAACCTTGACATTTATGCTCTCCACAATCTTGAGCAACCTTTTATTATAACATACATAGGCTTTGATTTAAGTGGAATAACCAAGAAATATTCCTTCATCACATCTTGATTCAAATCTTCCCAATTTATTCTCTTTTGTCCTAATGTAGCATTTGCTTCTAAACACTCTAAATTACTTAACCGAGGCAGGATTTTCATACCATAGTTTTAAAGGAGTTTTGTTATTATTTACCCTTAGTTGAACTCTATCTAAGATGTATAATACTATTTGGACTACTCCTCTCCAATATCCATCAGGTAACTTGGCCTCTTTTAGCATTGTTCTAGCCATCTCCTTCACTATTTTGTTATTTCTCTCAACAACTCCATTCTGTTGTAGATTCCTTACTGTAGAGTAATGCCTTTTGATTCCATGATTATCAAAATACCTTATGAACTCATTTGAGGTGAATTATCCACCTTTATTAGATCTTAAGCATGTGATTTTCCATCCAATCTCATTCTCCACCATAGCCCTAAATATATTGATTCTCTCAAATCCCTGAGACTTGTCCTTCAAAAAGGTCACCCATGTCATTATTGTGTAGTCATCTACAAATAACGTTAAGTATTTCTATCCTTTAGATCCTCTTGTCCTATTAGGAGTAGAAAGATCAATATGAACTAATTCTAAAGGCTTTGTAGTTACATACTCCTTTGTCGAAAATTTGACCATTGTCTGCTTGTCTAGTTAACATTCCTTGCAAGTAGTGTTTGTAGGTTTGGTTATCTTGGGCATGTGTTTGACACACTTATTTGTGCTTAATTTAACTAGGTTATCAAAATTAATATGCCCATTCTTTTATGACATAACCAACTCTCATTAATCTTTCCTATCGGGCATCTATTACCAATCACTTCAACAAGATTATAGATATTGATTTCAGTCCTTTTCCCTTTTGTAACTAATCTTACAGATCTCATTAAATTTTAGCCTTCTACATAAAATATGACCTTATATCCATTGTCACACATTTGGATGACACTTAGCAGATTATGCTTCAATCCTTCAACATAAAGGACATCATGTGTAGGCAATTTTCCATCTATGTTTAAAGTTCCTTTACCTTTGATCTTTACTGCAGTGTTGTCTTCCAAGCTGATAGATGCTTCCTTACATTTGATCAATTTGATGAACTTGCTCTTATCACTATTCATATGTTTTGAGAAACCACTATTTATCACCCATAAATTCTTCTCCTTGGCATGAAGTGCAATTTGAGCAATGATAGATTGATTTTTCACTTTCCACACTTCTTTGGGTTTCTTATTTGACTTTTTTTTCTCTTTTTCAGAGACTTGTGACCGTTTGTTCACACTAGGAGGCATGCCTTTCTTTACATTGTGTATTTTTTATATTACAAAGCTAGTTCTACATTTTTTAGCTATATGACCAAAATTATTGCAATCATAACATATTACACTTGTATCTATTAAAGGAGAAAATGAATTTCTACTTACAAAATTTGTTCTCCTTTTAGGAACAACTCTAAAATCAATATCCCTATGACCAAACTAATTACAAGTATAATAATGACCATAGAAAGATGAGGAATACGTGACCATAACATTTCTCTGTGTTAGATGAGGAGGTCTTCTCAAGACTAGCTTCTCTAGGTCTCTCACCTTTATGTAACCATCTGTATCAGCTACCTTTAACTTCCGTATCTTCCTTGAGTTTGTAGAGATTGACTCATTATATATATTTTTTTATTTTGGCTTCTTTTTAGATTTCTTCTCATTAATAGTGCTTGTATCTTTCTTTTTATTTTTGCAAGCTTTCTCTTTATTTACTCTTGATTCTCATTTTACTTTGAAGTGGTCATATAGATTAGCAGATGTACTAGTTATGAAACTGTTTCCTTTTGCATAAATAAGACTTGATTTCTCTTTTTAAGGATTTTGAGAGTTGATCAATTCATTAAGAATGTCTGATCCTCCTATCAACTTCAAACTTTTGTCTAGTTATCCTTTAGCTTTCTCAAGCTCTCTTCTCAAAGCCACTATCTTTGCTTCTAGCTTCATACATTCATCATATTTGGATTGTAGTTAAATTTTGACTAGATATTTTATTATTTTAGTCTCTTCAACTTGTGTCTTAAGACTAACCACCATCTGATCAGATTTCTCAAGGCTTTTAGACATTTTTTCAATGTCTTTTTATCCAAGCTTCTTCTATTTTGAGATCTCTTTTCTTAGCTTGTCAATTTATTCTAAGGCATAAATGAGCTCACATTCTAAATCCACTTCTCCTCCTTATTTATTTGAGTCTTCAAATTCTTATTGATCCATAAAAGCTAATTCTATTGTCATGAATAGGACTTTATTTTCCTCATCCATAAAAGCATAGTCATGGTCATCATTAGAACTATCACTGTCATCTATTGAGTCATTGTCTTATTTTGTGTATAGGCCTTTCTTTCCTTTGAAAAAGTTATTCTTCTTAGGATAGTAGGGTTTCAACTTTTTATTAATCTCTACTTGCTCAGAGTTATCCTTTTTATTGTGAGGGCATTTAGCATCAAAATTTCCTACTTTACCATAGTTAAAGCTTTTAAAGGGTAACTTACCTCTATACTTTCTAGATGCTCTCTTTAATCCTTTGAAAAATTTTAACATCTTCTTCATTAGTCTCCTCAAATCTGAATGTAGGTTCTTTTGCCTGTACTGGTTTAGATGCTTTGAATGCAACTTGTCTCTTTAAGGTGTTTGATTCTTCCATTCTCATTTCATTGGTAATGAAGGTTCCATGCAACTCATCAATAATGAGTTTATCCAGATCTCTTACTTCCTCTATTATAGATTTTTTTGAGTCATAAATTGATGGTAGAGATCTTAGGACCTTCTTGACAATGACTGATTCTTTCATCTCTTCTCTAAGGCCTTTGATTGCATTGACTATTTCATCCACTCTGAGGAGATAGTCTATAATTTTCTCTTCCTCATTGATTTTAAGTCTTTCAAACTTGCCTTTATAGGTTTGTAGTTTGGCCTACTTTACCTTTTCATCTCCTTCATAGATTCTCTTCAGTATGTTCTAGATATCATCTGCATTCTGACAATGCATCACTTTGATAAACTCTAAATTAGATAATCCACATAGAATAACATTATTGGCCTTAACATTGTTTTTATATGAATTTTTGTAGCCTAAATAGTAGGAGTTGTAGCAAGGGTTGTATATCCATTTACCACAGAGATCCATACATCAAACCCTGATGAGGATAAATAAGCTTCCATTCTTATGCTCCAAAATGCATAGTTTGATCCATAAACAAAAGGTGCTTTTTTTGATGAAGATCCTTATTAACTAGCCATTTGTGTTCACCATTCTAAGATCTACCTGAGTTGATTAAGCTTCTTCTAAGGAACTTGGACTCTGATACCAATTGTTGGAACACAACTAGATACTAAAGAGGGGGTGAATCAATATATCAACTAAAACTAGTCTTTTAAATAATTTTAATGAAAATTAAAAGATATATGTAGATCAAATCAAATATGTAGAGATTACACACACACAAATACACATGACACCAAATGTATGCGTGGAAAACCCATTGGGAAACACCATGGTGAGAATAGCCGCTAGAATCTACTATTCTAATCCAACCTCACAATTAACCTCACTAGTTAAAAATTTAAGTGCACCAACCCTAAGGAGACACCAATCCCATAATTTAAGATATTTAACTCTAAGAAGTCATCCACTCCTTAATCTAAGCCCCAACTCAGCTTATCTAATGACAACTACCTATTATATTTTTCTATGGAGCTACAACTCCAAATTATAATGTTGATTCATAAAAAAATCCAACTCTAACTCTTTATTACAAGTCTAATATATAACTACTCATTCTCTTTACATTATCTCTGTGTGCCTTTCTTCCTCTCTACCTCCTAGTCTATGTGTCTAGATATATCTCAATTTACACACTTCATCTTTCTCTCTCACTTTGCTCCATTGTGTCTCTATTTTTTCTATTTGACACTATACCAACTATTTTTGCTTGTATCCTAGATGACATATATATAACCATTTGATCTAGGTCTTCGTATATTCTTTGTGTTCACACTTGTTCCTGTGTTAGTATGATCATAACTTTAAATATTAATCGATGATCTTAACTTTGGTGCCATGAACTAATGATCCACATTTAATTTTTTCATCTTTAAAATACATCTGTTCGATCAATCTCTGACAAGATTATGCACTCTATTGGATCCCTATACACTTATGGGCTTTAACTCTTCAAGTTTAAGATGTGTTCGTTAAATCATTTGATTTGAGATCCTATATGTGATTAGTTCTTCAAACTAGAATGATCTTTAGTTGCATCTTGATGTTAAACATCAAGCTCTTTATCCCATCTCATTGCTTCTTGAGTCTTTGGAATGATTGCACTCCATTAATCTTGCTTGATATTTAACTCACCATTGTGTTGATAAACCTTGAACACTTTATCCTATTGAGTCCACTCACTCCTTTGGATCTCCTTTGAATGATTACCCGCTCACCATCAGATCTTCTAATAAGCTTGATATTTTTCTCCTCTTAGCTCTCAAGAATGTGATACTTGGCACTAGTGCGTGCCTTATGCACATTGCTATTAGTTACCACTATTGAGATACTTGGAAATCTTGCATTTCTGATTGATATTTTGAATTTAAACTACTCCATTAATTTACTGTGTAGCCTCCATTATTATGACACTTTTCACTAGCTTGTTTACTCAGAGGTCCTTTTGAAAATTTGACTTTGCTTCACTTCATTAGATCTTTAATGTACAATTAAGTGCTAGATATTGATAAAGTTGGGACAAATATAAAGTCTAAGACTTAGGAGATATTAAGTCATTTGATCACTACTTGAGCCGATAATTGCTAGGTCAAAGGGGTCAATTTTATAATCATGACAAAGGATTAAGTTATAAATTAAGCTATTAGGTCCTGGTTATATCTAGTCAACATCAAAATATAACATGCCTATTGACACCATGACTTAAACCCTTAGGGTTTTATTGAGAAACCTTATACAGATTGATATCAAAGATAATTCAATTCTAAGCTCATATCTTCTTATTTGAACCTACTAACCATATATTCAAGATGCTGTTGAAAAACCCATAACAAATCTTCTATCTGTTTCCTTTGAAAATGTCAATAAATGGTCTTTGTAAAATCATGACAACTTTATAGGACCTTGTGCAAATTTTGACCAAGTATGGGGACCATTTCAATATCCCTGGAAGGTAAACTTTGCATCTCCATAACTCGTTTCACTTAGTCACATGACCTAAAATTTAGTGCATAAGATCCTATTGCATAGGATATTTCATCCATATGTTATCTGCTCTTGATGTCTTCATACGTGCAAGATATGACATCATAAAAAAGCTTTCTCAAATTTTTCTTGCAACCTGTAAATTTGATTAAGTGTGGGAAAACACTATCAAAATGCTTAGGAGCCAAAATTTTCTCATGCATATCTTTTGTCATGCTACATCACATGACCTAAGATTTAGTGCATAGAAACTAGGCACAAAAAATGAACAAACCCATATGATCATTTTGTCATAACACCCTCATATCTTCTACCATGCTCCATCACATGATTTCAAATTTGACACATAACAACTAGGGACTAATGTGATCACAACCATAATAACAACTCCCCCAAAATTGTACACTCATGGAAATGGTGACATCAACAAACAACTTTCTTAGATTTTCCTGTCATAGACCTAAAATGTCTAGATGATCAATATAAAGAACCATATGACTTCTGCTCATGTACACAAGCATTCCAATCATCCTTGAACTTTGATAGGATCCATTGCACATCCTAAAATCATAATAATCGGTCTTGAACATCAATGACATGTACATAATATCCATTTTGACATTAATGACAATTATATTTCCATCAATTGATGAAATTTTTAGGTGACAAGATCGATTACTTCAGATGATTGAAGCAGAAGAATTGTAGGCAAAGGCCTCAAAGAAGTTGGAGGAAAATAAAAATATTGTGAATGAATAAGATTCAAAAGAATTTTATTCAAGATAAGAAAAGAGTAGCAAAAATAAGCTTAGAAGAAATAACCTTTGCTTCACATCCATGGAGTCTTGGGAGCCAAGCCATAAATGCAAGAATAAAGAAGGGGATAAAATCAAAGACATTATTATGGAGGAGCATGAGATAGAAGAAAGAGTTGAACTTGATGCACTCCAAGCCATGGAGGTTGAAGGTAAAAATTCTTTGATAGTAGAGAATATATCATTGATTTCTAATGATTGCATGTATCAACAAAAAAGTGAAGAAGTCAAGGAGGGTTCCACTATCCAAAGGAAGATCCAGTACTACAAAAAATTAGCAAGAATCCCATGAAGGAACTTGACATATAATATTTAGGACACCAAGGTCCTAAATTTGATGAAGATAATGGCAAAGTTGATGTTCTCACATTGAGAGAAGAATTGCAGATGATGGAGGAGTTTTTTAGTCCATTTGAAGAACAACATGGGAGTTTTCCTAATTTTACAATGAATGAGGAGACCATGGAAGCAGAGTTACCAGTGTTTCACTATCTTTTTCATTTTATTTTCTAAGAAGAAAACAATAAGAAACTTTAGAGTGGTATGGTAGAAAAACCTAGTATTTTATGTGCATGTGAAGGCAGATGATTGTTGATAGTCCTCTTTATTTGGGGAAGATGACCTATAAATAAGAACACATTAGGAAAATAGTTGATTAGTGAGATAGTAAGGTGGACCACCTAGTGTGAGCTAGATCTAAGAAGCACAAGCTTCCTTTGAGGCTGTCAATCCACACTTTTAAAACACTTAAGTTTTGGTAAACTAAAAATAGATGCTTGTATGAAATAACAGAAGGTACTAAAATCAAATACAAGAAATGCGTGAAAAGAAACAAGTGATTTTGAATAAAAATAAAAATAAATGGTTAAATACTAATGCTAAATTCCTCAAACTTGATTAATAAAATAAGTCAAAACTCTATGATAAAATAGAAACTCCAAAAGTGGGATTTGGGTATGGACTGATGGGTCAAATCAGCTTGCTATTGTAAAAATAGATACACAGTGACCATCAATGGTTAGGTATGACCATCAGTGGTTATCCAAATATTAGTGGTTAGGTATAATCATCAATAGTTACTATGGAATTTTGTTTGGGAAAAGAAGTCTATTGGGGAGAGTTGTAGAGAGGTTCTGAAGGTGGTGTTTGGATTGAATGTTGGTTATGAGAGAAAAATCAATTATCAAAGGTATTCAGTTCAGAGATTGGGTGTAAGAATGATTTATGGGTGGTCTAGGGTAGAGGGTGAAGTGTCTATAGTTTCAAAATTCCAACATAAGGAATGAAGTGTAGAGAATGGGAATGCCACAAGTAATGAATCAAATAAAACCTAGTTACCGAATCTTGATGAAAACATACATACTTAGCTTTTAGGTGCTACTGGTTTGGGAGAATGTGAAAGTTTTTAAAAATCTATTATGGATCCTAGAGCAATTTCAATAAAGTAATGGTACATTGGATTTTGATAATGTGTTGTAGAAGTACCTTAAGTCTTTAGCCTGGCTCATGGTTCATTGGGAAGCTTTTGATTCATCTGGGAATAAGAATATCTTGAACAAGAATGATTACAAATTTTTGGCAAATGTTTTTGGCTAGGGTTATGTAATCACTAGGGGTCCTATTCAACCATCATCAGTCGAGGGATGACCATTGGTAGTTATGGGGAAATAGTCAAAATTAGCTAAAATTAGCCAATTTCACTAATGTTGGGTTGTTAAGAGGTTTAATATATAGTCTAAAGTTAATAAAGAGTTCATTGGGACACATGAAGAATAAGTCTTAGGTATTTAAGGCATTAAATGGTAAGGTAGAAATGGTCTTTAGGATAGGTGCAAATTAGTTAACCATTGGTTTGGGTAGGTGAGGTGTTGATTAACTAGCCATTGGTTGTAAATAGACATTATTTAATTAATTAACTTAATTATTTTAGACAAAGGGGTAAATTTGTAGGTTTAAGGATTTTAATAGGTAATCCTAACCCAAGGGGGCCAACGGCCTGAGGGGTGTGCAAAAATTGACTAGAACTGTGTTATACGATTTTCAAGCGTCTCCATTTTACCCCTTTTTATTTTGTAGTTTGCATCCTCAAACTATGAAACAAAAATAATGGGTGTAATGGAAAGTTGGATGGATGCCTTGAGTATAGGAGGAGGTGTTCCCCTCAAACTGAGATGTGATGAGGTGAAATGGAGCTAGGTGCAGTTTTGACAAGTGTAAATGGGTTGTAAAATGGGTAGGAGGGTATAAATAGGTCACTGTAAGGAGGATAAGTGACAAGTGAACTAGGCCACTGCATTTAGGTGTAGAAAATATGGGTGAACTAATAAATGCAAGTTCTTAGAGCAAAGGTCACCATGTTATCAGGGGTTTAAAAAGTGGGTGATCTTGAAAACATAGAAAAGGTTGTAGGTGCCAAATACACTCAATCGAGGGCAAATGCAAGTTCAAAATTTAAAAAGGGTCAAGGTTGAATGTAACAATATGAAATGTGGTAAGGGTCATGAAAATAATATAGAGGTTGATGATAATGAAAATATGGTGTTATCATTAAAGGATATGAAAAAGGTGTATGAATGGCCTAAAGGTGAGCTAGGTAGGTAAAGGGAAAGTGGGACTAGGTGGTCCTTGGGGAAAATATACCTAATCCCTTGGGGAAAAGATAGGGTGGGGTGGTAAAACCCTAAAATTAATGATCATCGATGGTCGGGGTCAACCATCAATGGGCGTATAGAGACAAATAATGGTCATAAAGAAGCCATAAAAAATGATCATAAAAGGTCACATTAGGTTTCATTTTGGTCATTTGTAATCCAACCCATGGTGTTTCCATATATTTTATGAGAAAATGATAACGAGCTGCTCTTGGTGAATTTATTGAGGTGGGTTTAACCAAGGTTGGACTGTGTGTTTGATTAGTGAGGTAGAGGTTGACTTGGGTGTAGAGGAGAGACATGGGCCAGAGTAGATGTGAAGATGCAACATGATAGAGGTAGAGCTTGAGGCCGAGTGGCGTTAGTGAAAAAAACAAGCTGAAAACACCTATTCACCTCAACCAAAAACTATGTTTATTAAACTCTGTCACTACACAAACTCGACAACAACAACCTAAACCACATCTTAACACTTTAGCATTTTTCTTTAATGTTATTTTGTTAAAACAAGCATTTATTTTGAAAAGTATTTATTTATTTTGATTAAGTAATTTCATTTGTGTTATGAAACCTTTCTTATTAGAATTTTTATAACATTAACTTGTCTAAAAAGTGGATTGACAACCTCCAAGGAAGTCATGTACTTCTTGGATCTAGCTCGTGCTAGGCAATCCACCTACCTATCTCACTAATCAACCATTATTCTAGTTATTTTCTTATTTATAGGTAATCCTCCCCAAAAAAAGAGGAGTATATAAAATCGATCGATTATGCACACACAATGAAACCTAATTCTTCTATCACACACTTCTTTTAAGTTTTACTCATCTTTTTTAAACAAGAAAACAAAACAAAAAAAATAGTGAAACATTTTGGCACACTCGATGGGACCCTTGAGTCTTTTCTTGGGTTTGTAGTTTGCATTTAGGTGCTTTTGTTCTTTTTTTATGCTCATTTAAATTAAATCAATAATTTATTTTAGGTATAAAATTAACCCTTCATACATTGTTTACTTGTTTAATTAGATCACATAGCTTAAATTAATCAAGTAAATTAACCGTAGCCTCACTTATTTGCACACACAAGACCAAACCACTTACACCAAATAAAACATCAAAAACTTGATATAAGACCCGACTATGATTTCTTCACTTAGTGTTAAACCTTTACCCATTAGCTTACTTACTTAGATGTCATTACCAAGAGGAGAAACCAAAACTCATTTCTTTGATTGAGTATAATTTTTGGTATTTGATATATCTTGGCTAAGCACTCGACACCCTTATCATTGTGGTGTGTGAAGTGAGAGGGTATGCCCCAGTATCAAACCACATATTGATGCCAATATAGATAATTTTGAGCACCTAAACTAATGAAACCATCTTTAGATTGCCTATCTAGTACCCTTTTCAAAACCAAAGTTGAGTCAAATTTTTGAAAACTTAAGGCATAGGCCACAAGAGAGACAAAAAAAATCTTAGTATTTAAATGCTTTAGTGTGTATTTTATCTTCTTTGACTTTTCTTGTATTCTCTTTGTTTGAGTTGAGAGGAATCTATCTCCCCTTGGAATTTTTCCCACCATCTTGTCTTCATCTACCTCATATCCCTTATTCAATGGGGAACACCCTTATATTTACTCTAGGAGATCCTATCTTTGTTAATATCTTAGAAGATGACCCTCTTGTCTTACAGTTTTACCTTGCATCACAAGCCACTTATGCTCCCATGACACCCTACAACCAATGCAGTCTCACCTATAATCAACCCAACCTCACCCATAATCAACCCAGCCTCACCTAAAATCAACCTAACCTTATCTATGGCCAACCCAACCTTGCCTATAACAAAACCAACCTCACCTATAACCAATCAAATCTCAACTACCACAAACCAACAACCTCTCAATATATATTTGAACATTGTCATAACCCACCTCAACTACAACTATCTCAACCTCACCAATACTTGGACTACCTATCTCAACCATCATACCAACTACCTCAACCTTATCAAAATTTTGATTACACACCCCAACCATCATATCAATTACCTAAACCTAGTTTGTGGAAACCCTCTTTATCTCAAAACCAAGACTTGGTCTATCCCATTAATCATCCAACAAACAACTATCAACCCACCTTATCAACATTACGCAACCTATCAAACCAACCCACCTTAACAACCTTACCAACCTTATCAAATCAAATCAACAACTATCAACCAAACTTTATAAGCTAATATATCCTATCAAACCTATTAAATCAACCTACCATAACAACCTTATCAACCTCATCAAATTAAATAGATAACTATCAACTAAATTTTTCAAACCCACCAACCCTAACAACCTTATCCACCTTACCCAACCAATCAAACCAACCCACTTTATCAACCTTACACAACCTATCAAACCAACCCACCTTAACAACCTTACCAACCTTATCAAATCAAACCAACAACTATCAACAAACTTTCTAAACCAAACATATACTATCAAACTTATAAAATCAACCTACCCTAACAACCTTATCAACCTCATAAAATCAAACCAAAAATTATCAACTAAAATTTTCAAACCCATCAAACTTAACAACCTTATCCACCTTACCCAACAAATCAAACCAACCCACCTTATCAAACTTACCTAGCCTATCAATCCAACCAATCTTATCAAACCTACCCGACCTATAAAATTAATTAAATTTATTTAACCAACCAACTTCATCAAACCAACCAATTAGCTTGCAACCTCAAGAGCCATTGGTGCACTCCCTTCCTAGGTAGTATACCTCACAAGGGGAATCATATGCCTTAATCCTTGAAAAACTCTTGGAGGCATCTATCATCAAAATTCCTCAAATCAAACCCATCAATCAGTCTCTTCCAAAACCAATTTGGTTTATAGAGAATTAGTTTTGTGCTTATCATTGCATAACCAGGCATGTGATAGATAGATGTCAATATTTTAAGATGTTTGTCCAAAAACTTATCGATCAAAAGGAGGTCCCAAAGGATCATCTCCATGTTCACCCTAACCTAGCATTGAATGTCTTCAAGCCATCCATCCTTGAAATTTTTCCTACACCCATTATTTTAGAAACCCATAATCAAATCCCTCAACACAAGGAGGTCCATGCATTAGATTTGGTCTTTAGTGAACGTATAACTAAAGAAACCATAATAAAACCCCCAAACAAACCACTTGTTGATCAAGTGCCACCTTTTCAACGTCTTTTTGAAATAATCACTAAGGAAGAATCAACCTTAACCCAATTACTTATTGACTAAGTGGAACCTTTTCAGCTTTCCTTCAAAACCACAATTAAGAAAACCAACCTGCCTCTTCCACTTCCTATTTTAGTGGATCAACCTCCAACCAACCTAGCCTTTCCACTTACTATTTTAGTGGATCAACCTCAAACCAACCCACCATTTCCACTTTCTCTTTTAATGGATCAACCTCCAACCAACCTACCTCTTCCACTTCCCCTTTTAATGGATCAACGTCAAACCAACCTACTAGTGGATCAACCTCCAACCTACCTACCTCTTCCACTTCCACTTTTAATGGATTAACCTCAAACTAACCTACCCTTTCTATTTATTATTTTAGTTGATCAACCTCAAACTAACCTACATTTTTCACTTCTTATTTTAGTGGATCAACCTCCAACCAACCTACATTTTTCACTTCCCTTTTTGGTAGATCAACCTACAACCAAATTACCCTTTCCACTTCCTATTTTAGTGAAGCAAACCTCAACCCAACCCAACATACCTCTTCCACCTACCCTTTTAGTGGAGTAAACCCAAACTCAAACTACCTTAACAAAAGATAACCCAACTTCACATAAAGCCAACCCAACCTCAACTACAACCAAGTCAATCCAATTCCTCTATAACCTACTAATTTTCATATACTTAATGCCATTGTCTTTGATTTGATTCCCTTAGAACAAGGTCAAATCTTTGTCATCTTACCTCACTAATCAAACCAAACAAACAAGAAAACCAAACTGATAAGCCAAATTAACCATCCAGATTATCTCCCTCAACTAATCAAACCAACATCTAAACTAAATCAATCAACCATGATCAACCCAACTTTTGATCTAACTCTAACCAACTCATCTATCAACCTGAACCAAAATCAACTCTCTATTCGAGATTTCTTAAATCTCAACCACCTTTTTATCCAAGCTATCCATACCTCAAATAAGCTCCCTCATCAGAACAATAATTTTTTTTTATCCTACTAATCTTTATTCCAAGATGGTGTTACTGCAATAATTGATAAACCACAAACCCACCTAAGTCTAATCCAACAACATTTTCATCACCCTAGTATCATAAGGGAAATCCTGCCTAAACCACCACCTTCAACTTGAAATCCATACCAACTAAAAACTAACAAACTAACAATCCTTGGGAGGTAAGTGAAGTCATCTTCATCCTTCATAAAACCTCTTTACTAACCAACATCTTCACCTCGAGCTTTTTTTTATCACCTCAAACGTACATGGAATAAACAACTGGGGGAAATCTCCCTCCTAAAAGATTTGACCATTTATCTTTTTCCAACCTCACCTTACCTACCTTAACACCAACCTAAAACAAAAACCAACCTTTGACACCTAACTTCAACCTAGCCAACTTTTTGCTAATCAACCTTTAACCAACCTAAGCAAAATCTTCAAATTGGAGCCATGCCTTTAGGCCTCTTCTACCCTTAAACCTCAATCAACACCAGTCTCTGGTGAATTGTCATCGATCAACCCATAACCGGTAATGATCACTATCATAACCAGAACCTAGCGTAAAGCTTTATCTTCTCACCCAACCAACCTAAACCAAATCCTATAAAAACCCAAACCAAAGTCTAACAAGTAAAACCATCAAGCCCAAAAGCCAACCTAAGCCTAACAACCATCACCTAACCAACCTTTCCTTTTGCCTTTATGAATCTAGAATATTTTCCATGTCTAATAAAGTGTCAGAAAGTAAATGGGGGATATCTTTACTCCTTATTAGAATTAACCATTTACGCATACATATGGATCTAAGGCATATCTGAACCTAAACCCCTCAATGCTTTGCACTCACGTCTATTTTTTTGTTATCCAAGTTCTTAGTCGTCTTGTGTCTAACTTAAGCTCACCCCTTATTTTCATCCACCTTAATTTTCTTATTTTAAAGATAACCAATTAAAATAAGATCATGTGATTATTTGTCACAACCTTAGCCTAATATTAAACATGTGTACCATGACTCTACTCGTGGCATGATTCTCATAGACACTTTCATCCCTTATAAGATGAATCCACATGGTCATTGTCACTTAAACCTCTCTTTCCCATAATTAACCTTCTTGTGCTATGGTTTTGCACTCCATAAAGGAATGCCTTAGGCCTATATAGACTAGTCCATGTTTACACAAACATAACATTAAATTTGGGATACCAATATATCACTTGGGTCATATCTAAAAATACAACATGTAGACTGCTCCCTTGAAGGACAACTACCCAAAACTATCAAAATGTTTAAAAAGGTAGACTACTCCCTTGAAGGATAGCTGTCAAAATAAACAAATCCAAATCTTAGATCACTCCCTTGAAGGATGGCTAAGTCAAACTTTTGTCAAGAAAGCAATCACTTGGAAAATTCCCACATCGATCAGCTTCCCACCCCAATTAAACAAAAGTATTAAAATACCCCAAATCAAATGTCAAAATTCAAAACAAAACAATCCCAAGAAAGCTTCAATCCACTTTCCACACCATTTGTAGACTTCTCACATATATCAGTCTACACTAAACTTAGAGCATGGAATTCTATATAATGGTTCCTAGGTCATGTACAAAAGGGATAAACCATCCCCATAAGAAGGTTACACTACCATCCATTCACCTATTTCATCCATCTCCCCTTTTACCCCCTCTATAAATTAAGGGATTTTGAGCTTACTTGACACTATATGATCAAACTACCTTTTTTAACTAATAAACTAACAATAATGCAAAACATGTCAGACATTTATGTTCATAAGCTCACTCATTTGGACCTTATGGTCTTTTCCAATTGGAGCATTTTTTCCTCCTCCTTTTACTTTCATGACCACTTGAGAAGGAATATGTCTTCCCATTTCAAGTCATTGAACCCTAACCACCTAATGTTCACCCTTTTAAAAGAAAATGGGTCCACTAAACCAAACTAAGTGGTACACCAAATTAGGGTAACCTATTTGAACACCACCCAACCAAACCTTTTTCAAACAACCATTGCCACAACCATGCACCCATCACAAAGCACCCTATTTTTCCCTAACCCACCAACCAAATAACCTTAACCTTGATCATGTTGGCCTACCTTTCACACTTTTTGTGACCAACCTTGCCTTGGTTATTTTGACTGCATTGACTACCTTGCCATACCTGACAACCTTTCAAATATGTGTTATTTTTGTGTGCCAACCATTTAGATGCCTCAAATCATGACCCAGTTGTGTTCTTGACACCTACGACCTATTCTATTTTTACAAGCTCACCTAACTTTTGGACCCCTAAGAATCCAGACACCTAGCCTAGAGAAATTGAGTTTATAGGAGTAACCCATATTAGTTATGCCAAGTATTGTGGCCTGGTTACCCTATCACTTGTCTATCTAGTGCTAACCCTATTTTACTAACTACCTCAACTATGGCAGCCTAGTCTATGCATGATCTATGCTATCATACTTAGTCACATTCTTTATGCTTGTTTGCACTTACATATCCAACTAACCAACCCTATCACCCACTTGTCCAACTCATCAAACCTGCACCTAATTCTATTTCACCTCATCGATTCTTAATTTTAGGGAAAACACATCCTCTAATACTTGGGGCATCCAACCTTCCACCAACCTTACATTTTTTATTTTACAGTTTGTTGACACAAACTGCAAAAATAAAAGGGGTATGTAGACACTAGAAATTCATACTCTACAGCTCTAGATGTCACATTATCCTTTAAATGACCCCTTGACCCCCTTTTAATTAAATTATTTATTAAACACCCTTTCACCCATTTACCCTTTTATATAATTTAATTATTTACTTAAATTATTTAATCATATTTCCACCTCACCTACCCAAACCCATGGCTAACCTATCGACACCTAGCCTAAAGACCATTTCTACCTTGGAATTTAATGACTTAACTCCTTTGAATTCTTCCTCACACATCCCAATTCTCCATTTAATGACCTTATACCATTTTTCAATGTCTTAACTACCAATTAATAGTATAAATTTATAATTTTAGCCATTTTGATCTTTTCTCCCTAACTGTCGATAGTCACCCTTCGACCGATGGTAGTTGACTAAGATCATCAACGATTACATAACATGTGGATGATGGAATGGAATTATTCAGAGTAAATGAATAATCACCCTTGGTGAACTAGAGCCAAACTAGAATCAGACAGGGACTTGGAAGGCACTTCAACATCTCCACACAAAGGATTTGAATACCTTCACTCTGCCCACATAGCTCTAAGATCCCAACTGGCTTATCACCTCCACTCCAGGACTTCTCTATGACATCAAACTACACAAAGATAAGTATATTGCACATACCTTGAGTTAATTTATTTATTTTCAATAAGTTTAGTGCTTATACCTACTTTCATGTCAACCAAAAACCCTATTTATTAACCTCTCCACCAAGCACCCTCTAACCACTCTCAACCATCTAGAGTACAAAATATTTAACTTGAGCATCTCTGAGGCTCCCTCTTATCTCCACAACCATTAACCCACCTCATGTAACCCATAAAACCATTCTCTAAGCTAACCTAAGTCCATTCTATCCAAAAACAACACTCTATCAAAACCCACAGTGACCTCCAACGGTCATATTTGATTATCAATGGTCACCTATCGACTGACAATGGTCAACCCTGACCACCAATGGTCATACGTTGATCGATGATAATCATTGTATAACTTATCTCACCCAAAATAGAAAGCTAAAAACACCTATTCACCTGAACCAAAAACCTTATTTATTAACCTCTATCCCTACACAAACTCAACAGTAACAACCTGAACCACACCTTAACAGTTTAGAATTTATCTTTAATGTTATTTTGTTAAAACAAGCATTTATTTTGAAAAGTATTTATTTCTTTTGATTAAATAATTTAATTTGTGTTATGAAACCTTTCTTATCAACATTTTTATGACATTATCTTATCTAAAAGGTGGATTGACAACCTCCAGGGAAGTCATGCACTTCTTGGATCTAGCTCACGCTAAGGAATCCACCCACCTATCTCATTAATCAACCATTTTTTTAGTTATTTTCTTATCTGCAGGTCATCCTCCCTAGACAAAGAAGAGTATCTATAATCGACTGATTACATGCGTATAATGAAAATAGGTTCTTCTATCACACCCTTCTTTTAAGTTTTATGCATCTTTCTTATATAAGAAAACAAAGCAAAAAAAAAAATTTAAACAACCAACATTAGACATGGAGGTTGTGCATGCAATTACACACAAGGAGATGACTATAGAGGATCATCCTCACATGAAATATGAAATCCAAGGTGTGTTAGAGAAGAAATATGCAATGGGTGTTGATAAAGAGACTCTTAAGAGTCATGGAGTGCATAGATTGCACATGACCAGGAAAGTTACAATGATCATGGCACATTACAAACATGAGTTAGAGCAACTGAGGTCATCTTCATCTGAAACACGTGATGCATATAGGAATGTTATAGTTGGGGTAGAGATAACGTTTACTATGGCATCCCTTGATACATGACTTTTAACCTTTGATAATAACAGAGTGGTGTAGTAGAAGCCACAGGTAGGATCAAGGATGGGGAATTGCCAGTTCCCATAGTTGGTTTGGGATCTTGGTATTTGGAACCAGGGAGTTAACTTGATTGCTTGAGGACAAGAAATATTTGGGAAGGGAGGATTTGTAATGTCCTCTTTTTCTCAAAATTGACATTTAAGGAATACCATTAGCCTGTTTAATTCCCATGGGCTTGTTTGGGTGTCGTATGGGAATTTTAGTGTGGGGTCACTATTCACAAGGTACTATTAATAGACACTATTCACATGTCATTATTCATTAGCACTATTCATAGTGGCATGGCAAGTGATGTGACAAGTGATGCAACAAAGGAGGTAACTTGTGAAGTGATGTGGCTTGGGCCACATGAGGATATATTATATTATCAAGTGCATGTGAATATGTTTTTGTCTTTTATGACTCTTATGCTTAAATATGATAGGGATGAATAGTTGGGGTGCAAATCTAGGAGGGAATCTCATTTTTGAATGTGAAGTCATTTTGAATAGGTCAAAAGGTGTTGGGAGAGCACATGGGATAGTGGGGCATCAAATCACTATTCTTAATTGAAGTGGGGAACAAATTGGAAAGAGATTCCCACTACTTTTAGAAGCACATGGAAGGTGGGAAATACAGACAAAAGAAAAGGTGATCCTGTGATCCACTTTTGATCATTCTCACATGGTGACAAGATTATCATTGTAGCTCAATAGTGCACCTACTCAAGGAGGGTACATTTATTAGCTTATACATGAAGTTTCCTTCTCTCTTTCTTTCCCTTCACAATTTCTATTTAAGGATATCTTTCTCCCATTGTAATATATGTCAAAGATTATAACCCTACCTTTTGTAATAATTGAACTGATGTTCATTCTTGGAACTTGAACCTAGTTCAACCTATCCCTATTCTAAGGATGAAAACCCTTGGAGTGAATAAATATTTGAGGAATAAAACCCTCTAAGGTTTTTTGGTCTTGGTGGTGAGAGATCTTTCCTGGCTGGCTTTGGTGGTTTTATACAGAAACTACATTGTGCTTCAAAGGAGATATTTATTTAAGAAAATATGATGTAATGTCTATATCTAATATGTTTTATTAAGTGTTTATATAATCTAGTATTATCAGTTTAATCTCTTTCAATGATTAGATAGCATAGTTGGAGTTTGTATTAGTTCTAATATTTCCATTATATGGTTTGAAATATTTATAAGTTTATTCATAAAATTCAAAAATGTTTTCAATATCCTAGAGGGGATATTATAGTGGTATTAGAGCTATGTATCCTATTAGCCTGTGAGGGTTTATGTTTGCAAAATTATTGTTAATAGAGCTTTAAGGAACATGGAGTAGTGACAATTTTAAAAACTCTTACCAAAGAAATATGAAATAGATCCTTTGCTTGAATCTTTCAGACAACTTCAGGCTGAAATTGAAAAGAGAAGGAAAATCATGGAGTCACTTAGTGAAAATGATGTTGGAGATAGGATTTATAATAGATATGGATCTTGAGTTTTTACATCAGTCGAATGATTTTTTCCTCAATATGTTGAAGGTAGTGGAGAGTAATTTGTCTATGATAAATCATTCAGATTCAAAAAAATTGCTTTGGGCAATGAAGCCATCAATGACTTATTTTATTAAGCCAATGTTTTTAAGACATCCTCTTGATAAAGAGGTAAAACTTGATGTCATTTATTGCCTTAGTGAAATTATAAAAAAATTTAGTTCTAGAAGTACCCTATAATGATGACATAATGAGGGGAATACTGTAGCTGATTATTAGAAGCTTCATGGTTTAGATGATATCAGAAACCCTTCTTTTAGTAAAAGGGTTAATATTTTAGAATTGATGGCAAAAGCGAAATCATGTGTTATTTTGATTTAATCAAATTGTGATGATCTTATTCTTGAGTTGTTTCATCATTTCATAGCTTTTATCAATGAGGATTATGAACAAATTATTTTTGATTATATGAGAACCATTATGTTTGTGGTTCTGAATGAGAGTGATGTTATCTCTTAGCCACTCGTATCTTTTTTATTGACTATTTTAATAAATTAATAAAATGTTTATTTAGATGCATATGAATTGGTTAACAATGTGAGCAATAAATGAAGCCATATTTATCAGCTGATAGGATAGAGGAAGAATAATTAAGAGATACATCAACAATTTAAAGAGAGGCACATGGGACTTAAGACTCCCATTATGACACCATTATAGGGGATGATGTCATCTAGTTTGAAGGGACCATGGACCCTTTCCAAGAGAAGAGGAAAGAATATGTGCAAGTGAATTTTCACTTATAGTGGTGGGTGGTAAAAGAGTTACCCCAAGAACAACTACCTATTATCCTAGATAGTGGGAAAAATAAAGATACAGGCTTTAAAAAGCCATATCTTGACATGGAGCATTTACATCATCCCAATGATGGAAATCAATATTTTGAGTGAATATTTCCCATGCATGATGGACACCAATTGGATTTATTTGAGAATTCAGTAGAAGAGACCTTGGTTTCATACCAAGAGAAAGAGAAGAGGTTGATGATGCAACCATGCCTAATGAATGAGAAGCTGATTCAAAGACCATGGAGATCAAGCAGATAGTTGAAGACATTACTAAGATTCAAGAGGAGGATCAAGGATCTGATTCTAATATCCATGGGATGTTGCAGAAAGAGTGTTTGATATAACATCACTTAGTGCAAAGCCTCCAATTCTTCATCAAATAAGATTGGTGCAATAGAATCAAAAGTGGAGCAAATAAGAGTCATTGGAAAAGCTAGCATTGGCCAGTTTAGACATGGGATTTGGTGTGTAATAGGAAAAACACCTTATAATATTTCTACTTATAAGGAATTCACCATAACTGATTTGGGATCCTAACATTTGGAACTAGGAAGTGAACAAGTATTGCTTGAGGACAAGTAATATTTGGGAAGGGAAGACTGTAATGTCCCCAATTTTTGTATGTGACATTTATAGAAGACCCTTAGCCTATTTTATTCCCTTAGGCTAAGTTGGGTGTTTTAAGGGATAAATTATGTGTTATAACACTATTCACAAGTTACTATTCATTATCACTATTCATGGTGACATGGCAGGTGATGTAGGGAATGATGTAGTTGATGAGGTAGCTTACAGATGAGATTGATTGGACCGTAATAAAATATATATTATATATATATATATATACATATACATATACATATACATATACATATACATACATACATATAATCTAATGCATGTGATGTTATGTTTTTATTTTGTGACTCACATGCTGAATAAAGACAAGGGTGAATAGATGGCTTGCCCCACTTAGAAATATGATTGATTTTAATGATTAGGAGAGGTCAAAATCTGATTAGTCATTGTTTGGGATTCTTGGGAAGTGGGAGACATAATGCATTATTCCATATTAGATCACATGTGTGAGGGGGTGTAGTTTTGGAGGCATGTTCATGTGATGAGGTGTTAGTGGAGTCAAAAGGTGTTTGGTAATATATTGACTCTTGTGTGCATAAAGACAAAGAAGATATTCATGTGTTTATCTTCACATGAGTATGTATAGGTCAAAATTCTATGGAGGACCCATGATTCATGTGTTTTGTCTGGAGTCTAAAGGTGTTTTGGACCTTGGTGGATAGGTGGGAAACAAAGACAAGAAGGCCACATGGGGATAGTTCATCTTGTCAAAAGTATATTATATTCCTTTTTAACCATTGACACAAGTGAAAAATAAGGCACTATGGATCAATAGTGATCCCACTTGGAGTGGGGAACCATTTTTTGCTTGCCCATGAAGTTTGCTCTCTCATATCTTTCCCTTCTCAATTTTTATATATGGAGAGCTCTCTCCCTTTGTAAAAAAATTCTTGATATTATAAACCCCCATTTTTAGGGTTTTAACTCTATGTTCACTCTATAATATTCCTTGGATGAAAACCCATTGAATATTTAGATCTTTGGATGAAACCCCTTTGGTTCAGTAGGACAATCTCATGTAGAGATTGTGATTTGAGATCACATTGTGATCATCTTTGTAAGTTGTATGTGTAATTAAGTATTTTAATGTAATTCATATATATATATATTTTTTATGCTTTGGTTATATAATATGTATGTGTTATACTTTAGTGTTGCAGATTAAGAGTTCTAGTGTGTAGATGATGTGTTGTTTGTAGGATATTTCAGTGAAGTTGTGTGGAGACTTATGGGTATTTATTATGTGAAGTGTGTTTCTATTGCATCTTATTTTTTATATATTATAAATTAGTACCATTTCTACCCATGTTCCCTTCTACATCAATTTTGAGAGTTGTGGAGACTCACCCTTCAAATCAAACTAAAACAATGTTGGCTGTGTTGTGTAGTTTGCAGTTTGGTGTGGTGTATTGATGTAGTAGTTTTCATATTTCATAATTATTGATGATATTTATATATTTATGTTATAATAGTCCATATAAATATAAAAATTATATTTTATAAATTAAAGGAGTTGTCAAGTGTTTATGTGACAAAATTGGCAAATCCTATGTTGACAAGTTTGTCCAATTTTGTGATAGATTTGAGTCTAATTATTCAGTTGAGTTTATTAGAATAAGTGTTGAGTGTGAGTTAGTAAGTGTGAGTTTGTATTTTTTATATATTTTTGTGTGTTTAGTTAATATCCCACTTTGGTATATTTCATATATTTCCATATACAACTATAATAAACCCAAATGAACCCAATTGTAATTGTTCATACCAAAATATATGCAACTGATGTAAACCCAAATGAATTCAATCATTATTTTTAATATGTTCATATGATTATTCATTTTTAACTATAACAAACCTAAATGCAACTATCATCTATAGTTATGATATGTCATGTTTTACAATTACAAATTGGAATGCAACTGTCATCTATATTATTATTCACCATGTTTTATAGTCATGATATGCCCTATTTTACCTATCATTTAATCATTTTGTGCAAGTTTGTGATATTAGAAATGGAAAATTCATTATTTGTTCTTGTTATGAGAGTAATTATTTAATAGTGTACATATAATTGGGTATGTGATTGGAAAGTATGGCGAGGGTGAAGAAATGGAACAACATTACCAAAATTTCAATTCAAGAGATGCTTGAGAAGAAATTATTCTCACGAATAGGTTTGAAATGGAGTGAGTTTTAGGAATATAGAAAATAGAGAAATATTAATGAATTAAATATGGAAACAAATGTATAAAACATAACATAATAGAGACACAAATTTAATGTGGTTCACTCAATATGGGCTACGTCTACACTGGAACAACCATTCCTTATTATTCAATCCAACAAATGAATGGAAAAACCTGCAATACATCCATTACAATATCCTCTTCACTCAAACATAGTATGCCACCATGATTTCAATTCCCTCATATAAAATGAGGGTTACATATTAGGTAAAAAATGCATAAACATAATTTCTACAGTTAGATCTGTGACCTAATAGTGAATGGTCTAGATTTAATATGAATTATAATATTTTACTATGCATTTTTACCAATATTTTACTTTGGGGGGGGGGGGGGAAGTTTCCCCCTAGAACCCCATGGAGACCCTAGTTGGGGGGGGGGGGTGTAGCCCCCCCACACCCCGCCAGCCCCCCCCCCCCCCCCCCCCTCCCCCCCCATTTGGGAACTAGGCATTATAATAAGATTAGGCTCCACCATCCAACAATGAGATCAAATGGAAAAATGAAATGATAGAATTATTGGTTGCAATACCCTTGAAATGACTTGATGAATTTATATTAGAATAATAAATATATTAATATTCCTCATGCATATTTGTATGCAAGAATAACGCACAACCAATGGGGAAGGGAAAAAAATTGTGGTTATAAAATACAATGAAATGTAAAACCTTTTTTAAGTTAATATCATTCATTTTGCTAATTACAAATTTTAAATGTAAATTTAATCAATGTATTTTGAGTTTTAGTTATTGGTGCTTTTATGATCCTCAACATATAAGAAACACTACTTTTACCACACAAAGGATGAGGGAATATCATAAAAAAAAGGTTGCTTATGACACTTTATTGTGAATGTGTATAAATATAAATCTAAAATTACATTCATAACCTTCAAGAATTATCAAAATAGTGATGCAAAAGGAGTTCCTTATCATGGAATATACAACCCCTCTAAATATTTTAGGGATATGAAAGGCCCTCGACTCTATAGTCAACTTATTTATTGGCTCTCTAGTCAACTTATTTCAAGGATAGACATAATTTTGACTGTAGGTGTGCTCATGAATACAATATGTGATGTGAACAACATGAGTGATTTTTTTGGCCAGTTTCCAAGTAAGAGAGACAACATGTTTTTGATAAAATATGTTGCATAAATATGTCATAATTTTATAAAAATGAATGTCTAAAAACATAATAAGGATGCTAGTTGCATGAATATATGGTATGAAGAGGAGGTAAAAAGTTGTTTTGCTACACCAAACTTGGAAATAATGGTGACACCCCATTCATAATTGGTATTCAAACTCAATGGATGTTAGAAATCATGTTTAAACATTCAGACAATAATTTCATTGTAATAGATTCAACTTTCAACACCAAAATTTATGAGGTGAGTTAGGGGTTAGTTTAAAATTTTATCTTTACATACGTTTAGCTGCATATACTTTTATTTATATTTATAAGGTTAGAAATAGGTTGTGTTTCAGGTTTAGTTGCACATTTTCAGTAACTATGTGAATTTTGAGACTTGACTTTAAAATTTTGTTTATATTTTGCATAAACACTAAATTCATTTTATGTTCATGAAATTTAGTATTGAATTTATACTCTAATTGTATTTAATGAGGAGGATAGTGGAGTATCAGTACCATCAATGATTCCATCACACAACATGACTTTTGATATCCAAAAATGGCTACAAGAAATTATGATTGAGTTATTCAACATCAAATTGATTGAAAGGTGGAAAAATTCATGAGTGATGATGTTGCAACCAAACTTGAAGTAATACAGTAATTGAATTTATGGTTTACCACTCTTTGTTTGTTTATTTTAAAAACCTGATGTCATTCATTGACTTTGAGTCATCTAGCTTGTCTAGGAATATTTTCAAGTACAACTAATTTCTATGTATATGGCATGTTTATAAAGAATGGTTCAAAAAAGAGATGCAATATTCTAGAAATAAGGACATTAGTAGGGAAATGTTCTCCAAGTTTGGAGAGATAATTCTTGCTACTTGTGATTGTAAATGAGTTATGAGTGCCCTTGTAGAATTTTATTAAGGATTTTAAGATGAACATGAATTTTTGGAGTACTTTACAACATACTAGATCAACAATGATAAAGTTTTCATTTTACGTCATTGACATCATATAATTTACCTTGTTGTTAGATTTGTGGGCCAAAATATTATGTTGTTTCCCTCATTCCATTCATGATATTAATACATCCATTGAATCATACCATTTCTTTCTAAAGAGCCAATTTTTGTTTGTCTGCATGAATAAATATGGTCAAAGGAAGGATTGTTTGATACACACACACACACACACACACACACACACACACACACACACACACACACACACACACACACACACACACACACACACACACACACACACACATATATATATCTTGAAGCAAGTTAAGCCATATTATCAAAATCATGATAATAAGAAAGAGAAATAATATTATCAATCATTTTAAAAGTCCAAATATATTCCAAATGGGCATTTTTATTCTCATGAGAGAATTGTAGATGCTTATTGGGAGAGAATCCAAATGACAAAGAAAATTAGATATCTCGTGTGTGAATTTGGCCACATATTTTGCATGTGGGGATCTACGAGGAAATTAATGAAAGCATGTGTCTAAAATAAAGTCTTTGATATTTTTGGGGGTCCAAGACATTGATGCTAATGGAGAAATCAATGAAGAGATATAAGAGGAGGTAAATGCTAATGTTGAATTATAGGATCCAAATGTCAACATTCTAAAATTAGATAACAAAAGTTAATGTCAAAGTACTATTTGCGAGGTGTAGCTTTGATTACATTGAAACATGTTGTATATGAAAAACTTGATTAGATGAAACATGTGATTAAACATCATAATGAGTCTTCAGATAGTGGATTTAAATTAACTTCCTTGGTTGTAAAATATATGAAGATTTTAAATATGGAACCTCAATGGACTATAAATTCATTATAGACCAAATGTGTGCCAATGGTTCACTAAAATTGATCCCAAGTTTTCTTAGTTCCTTTTAAAGAGGGAAGTATAAAAATAAATTTAAAAGTATAACAAATTGATCATCATGGAGTACGTAATAACTTCCCTTCAGTTTTCCACAATTTACAAAACATGGTCATAGGGCTAAGAAAGGAGTGTCATCACTAGACAACTTGAGAGAAAAAATTATTACCACTGAACCATAAAGTGATGTTACACACACGAGTAATTAGGTGACTCTAATAAAATTTGTCGAGATCACCCACCCTTGACATATATTTTTATTTTGGTAGTAGTCTTGAAGGTCTAGCACATGTGATTTACTCAACTGCCAATTTTGGAATAATATAATGCATGGATCTAATGTGAATTAATATATCATATTTTATACTTAAATTTTTTCCCTATGAATAAACAATTTGAAATGATACCTTATAAGCATTGTGTCTACATTACTTTCTAAGCATTGTGTTTATGTTACCTTCTAAGTATCTTTTCTATGTTGTATTTTATAATGGATATTTTTTAATATTTGAATTTGGGTTCATTTCAATTCAATACATTTGCATATATGAGAATCATTTCAAAATTTTCATTTGAAATCATTTGGGTTTGTTATGGTTTTAAAAATACATGTCTTATACTATATAGTACTCTTAACATATTAATTTACTTGGTTTTGCTTAGTTACTAATTTTAGAATAATACAATGAATGAATATGATGTATGTATGTTGGGGACAATGTAAAAACATGTCACAATGTTGTGGTCCACATTGGAGACAAAAACTCGCCACTTACATTTTACAGTGGACTTGGAGTGGCCAATAATAGTTTTCCATCTACAATGTCATTATCACAAAAAAGTTCATTTAGATAAAATGATTTTTCCAACAAAAATGGTATGGTTCAAAAATTTCAAAAATTTCATCTTTGAGAAAATGAGGAATGCAACATCAATTGAAGTTTGTGATTGTTCTCAACAAAATGGTAAATTGTAGTGGTGAATGTGTTTGTCTTATTTTATACTCAATTAATTTTCCCTATGAATAAACACTTTGAAATGATACCTTATATGCATTATTTCTATTTTAAATTGTAAGCACTATTTATATGTTGTATTTTATTATTCTTGTTTGTTAATAGTTGCATCATTTAAGTTTTCTAAAGTTGAATAAATGAGATTAATATGAATAGTTTCATTTAAAAGTATTTGAGTTTGTAACAGTTCCATATATACATTACAACATATTATATATTAATTATAACCTAATTGATATGTATAATGTTGTTTTGGTAATAAATAATATTTTCCATGTGTACAATAATGCACATTGTGAGGGTGTTCCAGTTTGAAATTTTGAGTTATAATCATTATAAATGTCTATAGGAATGATTGTAGCATAGATGATATGAACATTTTAACAATTGCATTTGGGTTCATGTGGGTTTGAAACAATTTCATATATAAAGTAAGGGTTTCATTAGGTTTAATAGAGTCATATATGGAAATATAGTATGAAGCATATTAATAGTTACATTTGGGTTTCATTATGTTACAACTGAAGAAAATGTGATCATATGAACAGTTGTAATTGGATTCATTTGGCTTTTATACTTTTTAATTTATACAACAAGGGTTTCATTGGGGTTTACTAATCTAGAATTACATATGGAAATATAATATGAAGCATTTGAATAATTACATTTGGGTTCATTTATGTTGCAACTAAAGAAGAATATGAACAGATCAATATTTACATTTGGGTTCGCTATCATTGTATATATACAAAAAGGGTTTCTTTAGGGTATATTAAATTTGAAAGTGAAGAAGAATATGAACAATTTTTTTTCAAGTTAATAAGAATATGAACACATGAATAGTTGCATTTCGGTTTGTTTGTGTTTCAAGTGAAGAATAATATGAACATATGAATAGTTATATTTGGGTTCATTGTGTTGTAACTAAATAAGAATATGAACATATGGATAGTTACATTTGGGTTCATTTGTGTTGCAACTAGAGAAGAACATGAACACATGAAATGTTGAATTTGGGTTCCTTTGTGTTATAAAATAAGGATAATATAAGTATATGTACACTTGAAATTAGGTTCAATTATGTTCGATAATGTTTCATATATAAAGAAAGGGTTTCATTAGGCCTAGCAGAGTTACATATGGAAACACAATGAGAAGTATATTAATATTTGAATTTGGGTTTGTGTTGCAAGTGAAAAATAATATGAACATATGAACAATTGTATTTGGGTTCCTTTGTGTTGAAAAAATATGAAGAATATAAACATATGAATAGTTTTATTTGGGTTTTTTACAATTACATATATAAAATAAGAAGAAAAAGAACTTATAAATAATTGCATTTGGGTTCCTTTGTGTTGAAAAACAAGAATAATATGAACATATGTACACTTGTAATTGGGTTCATTTGGATTTACCATAGTTGCATATATAAAGTAAAGGTTTCATTAAGGTTTAGTAGAGTTTTATATGGAAGTATAATCATTTAAAATCAAATGGAATATCTTATTCAATGTGAAACTCATTAGTTCTTTCATTTTTAGCTTCAAATTAGCATTTGATTTTCAATTACAGTAATTTTCCAAAAATAAGTGACATCCCCCACTAAATGTGTGTGTATATATATATATATATATATATATATATATATATAAATATAATATCCCCTCATCTCTTTTATTTTTGAATTAGTAGTTTAAAAATAAAATCATATCTCCCACTAGATGAGGATTTCATTTCACTATAATTAGCATGTCATTGATATGGATAAAGAGTAAATTATTTCTTGAATAGTTTATTTTTAACCATTGCTCATTAGCTTGAAGCTCATAAGCTTGAATGGTGTACTTTAAGAGTTAACTTGGTATTCATTACATCTAAGTGTGGCCCACATTCATGTCATCCATAATAGATACTTTATATGGGATATAATTCTTTTCATCATCAAAATTTATTGCTCTTAAAGCAATCAAAGCAAGTAAAAATCTTTTTTGATCTACATTATATATTTATGTATTTATATGTCTTTATGTCCATATAATTTTATTATTTGTGATAATTTTATTATTCATTGCATTGATATCATTGTATACTCTCATTTTTTTTGATACTTTTCATGAAAAAATATCTCTTTATCTTTTTACTAGATGTCTTTAGTGGTATGGTATGCATCACTTATGAGTAAACTTAATAATTTAGATGCACTATGCATAATGATAGAGTATAATATAGGATCTAAGTGGTTGTTTTTTGATTTTGATAAATATTATGTAATTATTTTTTAATATATGTTCATTATATTGATACTTTAACAACAAAGACAATGCCATTTAACATGTGACTAAATTTACATGATGAATTATGTTATTGTTACATATCATGACCAAAGACATTATTTAGTTATGAAACCATATAGTAAACCCCTCATTCATAATTATCTAATTATGGTTTCCATTAATTAAACAAAAAATAGAGTTACTTAAGAGAGTCTCTTAAACCCTTGAATTCATTTTCAAGTTTATTCATGTAGTCAATTGAATTCAGTTGCATTTAGAATCAAAACGTGATATAATTTGAGCCATATTGAATTTGAATTACATTAGAATAAGGAGTTAAGAAAAGTTGAATAAATTATAGTAAATCATGAAAAATAACCCAATCATACTGAAATCACAATTTATATTGGATTTTCCAAACCTTAAATATGACTACAATGAATCAAGGATTTCTGAACAACACTCTTAGATAAAAATAACTCACAATAATATTACTAACATAGTTCAAAACAACTTTAATAAAACATTTAATTTAACTTATATGTTTTGTTTACATAATAAATTTTGAAAATTTCCTATTTTAGATTCCACAAATAGAAGAATCAATGAATTTAAACATCTCATTAGGAATCCTCCATGTCTGTTACAAAGTGGAGTTCAAAGTGCACCATAAAGTTACTGTCTTGATGAATCATAAAACTAACCACATTTATCATTAAAATAATACAAAAAGTGTGTTAAATAGGATTTTAAGATCCCCAAATCCTTTATCTACTAATTTCCTCTCTCAATAGAGAAGAGTATGTAGTACTTCACAAAATAAACACAAAATATTCTAGTAAATGAAGACAAGTAACTTCAATAATTATTATTATAAATGCCATGAATACAAGGATCAATGAACGTAAATAAGTTATTACCATGTTCAATAGAGAAGAGTATGCAACACCTTGAAAAATAAGTACAAAATAATATAGTTAGTGAATATTTAGTGAAGATAACTAACTTCAACATTTAGTGTTTCAGATGCCACAAATAAAAGAATCAATGAATTTACAAGTTCTTTACAAAATAGAGTTCAAAGTGTACTGTAATTTCACTTGTTTTATGAATTATATTACTAAATACATTTATCATTACATTAGTACAAAAAGTTCATTACATAGGATTTAAAATATCCTAACTCCATTTACCTAATAAACATGGTACAAAACAACTTGAATATAACATTTACTTCAACTTATATAATTTTGTTTAGATAAGTGACAATTAACTATTTCAAATTTGAATCCAAGGTGCAAGAGGAAAGGATAGCCCTCACCAATCTTATACAAGATTGGAATGCTCTGCATAGATAAACCAAGTCCATGGTGTAGTCTTTCATTCCATCTTCTAAACTAGCTCAAACCCCTATCATACAGTCACATAAGATCTTGGGATCCCCCCAATTAGGTTCCCCCAAGGTGGTCCCCAAAAAGAAAAATCCCTTTTAGGTCAAAGGATAGAAGTGACCTCATATGATCTTTCTTGGAGAACTAACTGAAGGATCTGGGAACCATACATGGGCTAATATTTCAAAGGTTAGGTAGGACATTTTAGTGACGAACCTTGAGGATGTTGAAGACCCACTAGAGGGACCTCCCTCCTAATATTTGTTTTTGGTTTCTATTTTCCTTGATTTTGGTTTAATATAATGATGTTTTGATATTTATTTTAGATGGCCTTTTCTCTACCTGTTGATACTTTCTGTATTTCACTTTCCTGGTTCCAAGATCCCTGTAAAACTTGGTTTTCTACCCTATCAAAATAAAAACTATTTCATGTTTGATTAAAATAAGAACCAATTAATGTAAACAAGTCATTACTACTCCTTCAAGTTCTTTAAAAAATGGTGTTCAAAGTGAACTTTAAATTCATTATCTTGATGAATTATAAGACTAATTGCATTTATCATTGTAGTAGTACAAAAAGTGTATTACCTAGTAATTTCCTCACTCAACCAAGAAGAGTTTGTAGTACCTCAAAAAACAAACACAAGAGTTTTGTCATTTCAATATCCAATAGTGAAATAAAATTTCAAAATGGTGGAAGATAGAAACAAAATGAAATATATATTACAATGTCCAATATGGAAACAAGATGTCAAAACTTCTTTGTAAAATGCAATATTTAGTGAAAATTTTATATAGACATCATCCAAAAAAACATCGTAATGACACAAGTCAAAGATAAATGGAAGAGGATGGGGAACATGATCCCAAAAAATAGTGTGGAGCTCCTAATGTGGATGCATTACACACCCCAACCAAATTGTTGGGAGATAAATACAATAACTCAAAAAATATGATGCACTACCAAGAACTAAAATGTAATGTACACGTGTTATGAAAAAAAAACACTTGGTTATATGCAATCACATTTTATCTAAAATACTATATCGATATACCACTAATGTCAGTTCCCCCTCCTCTTCCATCATTCCCAAGCTTAGCCAAGAATAGTATTCAATAGCTTATAAAACAAATTCAAAAGTGTGTAGTTAGTGAAGATAATTAAATTCAACATTAAATATTTTAGCTGCCATGAATACATCAATCAACAAATGTAAATAATAATTTACCATTCTTACAAGTTTATTAAAACATCGAGTCCAAAGTGCTATGCAGAGTCAATCTCTTAATGCTAGAGTTACATATACAAGAATTAATGAATATGTAGACACATAGATATGGTATTAGACTTTTGACAATGTCAATCTTGACCTATATTTACCATAAATGAATTGTGCATACATATATGAATCTTATCCACACTCCTTCCTAGACATTCATCTATCTAATAACTTGGCCTTCCTTATTTTCCATTAGTTACCTACACGAATTCCCTAGTTGTTTCCTAATTTTCTTATTATCCTAATCAGACTATATCTTAATGATCATATCACTATTTTTTGTTCCTTATATGCCTATAGTTATAATTAGATGAATTTGGATACTAGATTCATCCACCAATACTGGATCCATCCAATTACATTGTAATGATCTATTTCTTAAATTTAAACCATTCATGTGGGTCAACCCATACATTTTGCATGTCATGGTGAATAAATTACCCAAATAGTTAGATATTTATACATACTAGGCCTAAGCCTATTTATATTTTTAAAGTATCTATTTAACACCTATCAAGAGGACATCTATCATCTACACCTTGAGAGGAATAACAATAAAGATTACAAATTAAAAACATCACAAAGGAACAGGCCCTAGCCAAGTTTGAAACAACTAAAAACCAAGTCGAGTTTGTATATTTTCAAGTGTCAAAAGTTAGGTTATAGGTTGCATCCATAATAGTGGATCATTATTGCACACATACACCTAAGTGGAAGAAATATGTGTGGTTTTAGTCCTCTTCAGAGTATTAGAACTTAGGTAGTGCTTAGCAACTAAGAGGGGTGGTTGGGGTCAGTTTTACCCATCTTATCCAACCCATATTTATAGGTAAACATAGTGTCAAAAGTGGAGCTAGGGTTTCAAAGTGAAAGAGACAAAATTATGGTCCTATAAATAACAATGAGCTTTTGATATTGCATAAAATAAAAATTTAGAGGAAGGCACAAATGTTTGTGGTGGAACAATCGGGCACATTTCATAAGGACATTTTTGATAGAGATTAGATGTTTTTGGTTATTAGAGATGTCTAGTTACTACTAGATTCATCTAGGTTGGTTGTGAAAGTTGATTTCTAGATCTGAGTGACTCTAGATCCACTTTTAATCATTTTTTCCTCTTGTACATAGTCTCAAACAAGAATAAAATAATAACAAGATAGGTACCCTAGTCTTCGTGGTCATTTATATAAATATTAAAGTGTAACTAAACAATTGATTTTACATATATATTTATTTAATTTAGATATAGTTTATACATTCTAAATATTCATATTTTTATACTTGTTTATATCATTAATATAAAATGAGGTAAAACATATTGTTAAACTCGATCCTTGTCTTGAGCACTATGGTTTTATATTTCTATATTTATATTTGATTTTTGAGTTCCCTTTATCACATATGCAAAAACTAAATTTTCTTTCTTTTTCCCTAGAGTTTCATGCTTATTTTCTTATAGGGATTGTGAGTGGACTCACAAATATTTGGCTTATATTTGATTCAAAATGACTCTATTTTCAAAATTATCATTGTTTTTTTAGTTATATTGATTCATTCAATCAACTATTTTTGTTTGGTAAAATTCTATATAAATATTCCTGAACTAGAGTTTTACTATTTTTAGTAAATTTGCCTGCAAGGCCAAAAACACATCTATTTTTTTAAAAAATAGTTTTTTGTTTATCTACTAATATATTTAAAAGTATATGTTTTTGTTTCCCAAAATTCCTCATTATTTTCTTGGGGTGGTTCATTCTTTAATTTACGTATTTTGCAATGGCTATAATGGATATACATAGTTTATATTTTTTAACTCAATCTATGATAGTCATAATTACATGTTGTTATCCTGAAATATGTAACATATTTTAAAATAATGTAATGAAATGGGTCCAATTTATGTGAAATAAAATTAAATATGAAAGTAATTAATATTTAACTCTTTTTAGTAACACACATTGTCTAAATGTTAAATCTCAAGTGCTTTCATGTGTCAAATATTTTGTTCCTCCTCAAGGTAGTGATGGATACCATCCATCACCTATTATTTTCCAAAGGATTATATGAGACAAGGAGATCCATGCTATCACAATCCTAAGAGGTAGGGTGCATCCTCCTGAAGAATATTACATGAATATTGAATCATAAGTACCTATATTTTATGAGGTAAAAGCTAAATCTGCCCAAACTTATGAAATATAGTTTATCTAAAACAACAATTTTAGATCATGTTTTTAATATGATTAAATGCATAGAATCATTCTAAAAACAAATCCAAGCTTGAATTTTAAAATTTACATCAATTAGAAATAAGATTGCAAATGCAAAAAATACTTAATATACTAATGTAAATTACATATCTAGTTCCCCATCTAAACCCCATGTACCTCAAAATAGCTCATCTCAAGTATGCGTTAAAAAGAATTAAAAACCTACAACTAATGAATCAAGAGGTTTACATAAGCATATTAAGAATCGAAGTGAAATTATAAGGAACATGCTTCAAAACAAGTTAATCACTTTGCATCCTACACGTCCTCTAAAAATATGCAAACACTATTGTACTTATGATGGAATTCATGGACATCATATGGATAAATGTCGGCTTTGAAGAGAAAAATACATAATATTATTGATACTGGTGATTTTAAATTAAATAAATATAAAAAAACACCATGGGACTTGAACACAACTTCTATAATTAAAAAACCTACTACAATTGTGGTTCTATATTCTAAAGTTGAGTTACAGAAGGGGCATTTATCAAAAGACTAGTTATTGAAATAATAATTATCAACACAACAATGAAAAAAACAAATAGACAAGAGTTATATAAAAAGGTGCCTAAAATAAAATTATGCCTAATAAAGAGGAGCCTATGAAAGAGTTTAAAAATCAATATGTAATTAAGAAGAGTAATGTTACAAGATGTAGACACATAAATTAATATTTAAGCTGAAATAATGCACTTGTGACCACCCTTTCTACATACTTAACTCATTCCTTATTCCATGGCCTTTTGACCATTTTCCTTTATTTTCCTTGTAGATGAGCCATTCATATAACCAACCTACTGATTCTATAATGTCTCTATTCCTTATGAAAAATAATTCAAGCTTATCCATAGACTGCTCCATATTCTGAGATTAGTTATTTTTACTCTTAGGACACCAATGCATTGGTTGGAAAATAACTCTCCCCAACAGTGTCCAGCTCCACTACTCTTGTCCTTCTACTGAATAATAATTAATTTTTCAAATTAAAATTCATGTAATGGGTCAACCCACAAGTTTAATGATCCCCATCTGAAAGAATTACTAAAATATCACTCTAAATCAACATTTCAAACCATTTTTCACAAAAGGATTATTCCATATTGAAAATCACCAGAATTCTAATTGCATAACAAGAGCCAATTCCCTATTTCTCCCAAAATACATCCAACCCTAGTAGCCCTGAGCTAAAGTCTGAATACACTTCTAAGGTTAAAAGTCATGGTTGAAGCACTTAATCACACCAGGATTACACTAACATTTAGCAACGGTCTTTCACACACCACCATAGCTTTAGATAAATACATGGAGTTTGATCCCTCTTCAAAGTATTGGTGTGTAGGCAACACTCAACACAGGGGGTGTGGAGGTCAAGCACAAATTTAACCACTAACCCATTTTTACCCCATGATTGCATGTCTTATTGCTCTATTGAGATAAGATTAAAAGTAAAGGAGAAGACATCATGGTTTTCACAATAGATTGTAAGACAACACATAGTCCATGAAACACACATGTGAAGGTGAACCTATCATAAAAATATCATAGCTCCATCATCCATAGGACATCAGTGCTCCCTAAGGATAATTATTCCCTACACTCTTGTCTAAATACAATTATCTTGTATAGATATCCTAAAAAACCCTATTTTTGTTTTGTATTCAGCCTACAAAGTCTCACAACCTATTTCCCATTCTCAATTAGAGTTTTGCTTTCTGATTTTCCAACTAAGTGATATTTCCTTAATACTTTCCTCTTTTATCTTAATTAAAGATTTTATACGTTACCAATCAATTTGTATCATTTATTAAATATCTATAGACTTATGATTTTACACAACAATTTATCACATTTAGGCAATTAATTCATTAGTTTACCAAAATTTGATAAAACATATTGGTGAACTTGCTTATTTTTTAACATTGCAAGTCCTAGTTTTACCTATGGTTTTACCTTCAACGATTTTTTTTACGATTTAAAATAAAAATTTGATTTTATTATTATGTTGAAATGTTTGATAGAATTCATACGTCTCTCTCCTCTTGTTCTCATTTTAGTCTTTGAAAAATTTAAAATGGCTAACCAAGAATCTCTTCCTCCTCTTAACCTCCTAGAGAGTGATAGTTACTTTCCCTCTAACTAGGTCCATGTTATCATTATAACAAAAGGTAAGGTAACCCATCTTATTGTGAAAAAATAAGGTAACTAACATATCCTTCCTCAAACCCCTCCACCTCCCACATCTTCTCTTGAGGTTGTCTCTATCCATATTCAATCATATGTACCTAGGGTTTGTGTTTGTGAATCCCTTAAAGATCAAATCATCATTTTTGGAAAGTGAATAGAATAATTTCAAAAGAAAAATACATATTTGGTTTCATATATCACACCAAGGTAAAATTACATCACAAAGAATCCAAAGTATGATAGTGTTAATCATGTATTTACATCTTCATCAAGTAATGTTGTGCCTAACAAGAATTCATAAAAAAATTAGAAGTTACAATAGAATACATATAGAATAAGTGATTAAAAATGTATACAAAAGGAAAATAAGAGTTCAAGTGAGATTCTAAGGGAAATGTTTAAAAATAAGTTGATCAAACTTCCTCTTATACATCTTTTAAATAAATCAAAATACTATTATGAATATTATTGTTGCTTGCATAACACACCCCATTTTTAGTTTGAAAATGGGGACCCTCTTTTTACTTTGGAGTTTGTTCTTATACCTTTCAAGAGTTCATTGTAGTTTTTTGTTTAAATCAATCTTATTGAGAGTCCATTCTACTATATATGAAGATTTTAAATTTGAATATGCTTCATTGCTTTAACTAAGTATGAATAAATCAAATGTTCATCATAATTGCTTAGTCTAATTCACATCTAGGTTGCTTCATTTTAATGTTTGAATTTGCATGAGTCTAATAAGTCTTAATCTATTTATTTGCTTATGTTTTAAAAAAAAATTGGAAGTTTCCTTTTAGACTATTTATCCTTAGATTTGTGTGAATTATCTAAGTATTTTTGAGTTTTGATGGCTTTTTTTTCCAAAGTAATTTGGTCTATTTCTACTTCCTTTTCGGTCAAAATGAATAAATGTTTATAATGTTTACTTTTTAACTTAGTCACTTTCATATAAATGGATTAAATTGACTTTCAAATCAAATAAAATGGCTAAGTCTGTGTATTGCTTCATTTTATGCTTAGTCATTTTCAGCTTTTGCCTTAGTTGTTTTAATTTGAACTGATTAACCTTTATTTTTAAATTGAGGTTTCTAATTGTGCCTTCACATGTTGTGCCTACAAGTTGTCAAAAAGAGTGTAGGTGATTTAGTCAGAACTTTTATTGTAAACAAAAGTTGTGACAACTCTCAAGACTTATTCAAGTCTTTTTTCTTTGGGAAAAATGTCATGAATTTCATTGAAAGTTATGCATGAGGGAAAATTTTAAATAGGTTCTCAACAAAAATTTAAAAAACCATGGTCTTCAGGATAAGTATTCACAAACAAAATTTTTGACAACTCTTCAATGACATGTGTTGTTAACCCAATGATCTCGACAACTCTAGCTCATCCAAATAAGACTTTTGACACTTAATAATTTCACAAAAGTTTCCCACAACCACCTGACATGTTTTTGATTCTTCAAAAGACTTAGCCATTTCTCTTTGAAGGTTGCCCAGTGCCATGTGTTGTTCTTTCGATGGTCCTAGACCTGTTCAAATGTATTTTAAAGACAATATATTTTTTTCAAGATTACTTGATAGGGCAATGATGTTAGTGATTCTCTAAGATTATAGGTCTATAGGATGATTCCATGTGGCATAATTCTATTTCTCTACTATCTTAGAGATGTATGTACTAGTGTAATGTCTTTGGGATAGCTTGTCAATGAGATGATGCTAGATGGCATCATCATATTAATCTACTATCTTCAAGATGTTCATACAAATCATAGAGCCTATGGGTAAGTGGGTGAATGATATGATGCCATGTGGTGAAATATCATTCCTCCATAGCCTTGGGGTAGCCCTTGGGGGCCCAATGATGATGTCAAATTCCTAAGCAATTGAGTGAGTGAGATGATATTGTGTGGCAAAATTTTGTTATAATGTAACTTTAAGGCAGTCTGTGCAAGCCTCATAGTTTGTCAAAGCCTAGAAAAATGAGATTGTGATGCATGGTGAAATCTTGATTCATAGTAGAAAGAACAAGAAACATGCACTTAAATATTCAATCAAATAATGGAGTAATGTGTTGTTCCCCAAAAATAGCAATCATTTTTGGGACAATATTTGAACTATTTTGGTCTTACAGACCAAAATTGTCTCTTCCATTTCTAAAATTTGTCCTAGACATTCAAATTCTTCATTTTCCAAGCTTCTCAGAGAATCTACGGACTCTACAAGCAAGTTCATTTATACAAGTTCAAAGGCTTCTGCAGGTGGTTTCAGTCAAAAGAACCAATTTTTCAACACTTAGTCATTTTATGGGATTGGTTTAGAGCCTCAGTTCAATCAAAAGTCTCCATCGGCAAGCATCTGAGTGCAAAAAAGGACTTGAACCATTGAACTGTTGAACCATTAAACCACTTTGGTTCAAAGGTTCAACAGGTTCATGGTTCAACAAGTTCAAGATCTTTGGCAAGAGTAGAGCACTTCATCAAGGTTCAAAGTTCAATCATTGCAATTGGTTCATTGGATTCCAAACACTTAACCAAATTAAGGTGACTTGAACCGTTGAACCATTGAACCACTTTGGTTTAAAGGTTCAATGGGTTCAAGGTTCAACGGTGGGTTCAATCACTTTCTTTCAAAGGCGGGTTCAACCAAAGGAATGGTTCAATGGTTCAGTTCAACCAAGCGGTTCAACACTTTAGTTCACTTAATTGGTGCATTCTTTCAGTTCATCCTTTGTTTCAACATCTCAAGGTCCAAAAGCAGGTTCAAAGACATTTTCAAAGCTTTATTTGAACCGTTGAACCAAAACTTGGTTCAATGAAATGGTTCAACTGTTGGTTCAAAGGCAAGTTCATAATGTTTGGTTAAATGCTTAGTTCATCGGCTTGTTTCATCCAATTGAACTATCGGCTTGATCCATCGGCTTGAACCATTTTTGGTTCAAATGATTGGTTCAACATCTTGGTTCAATGGAATGGTTCATTGACAAAGTTCAAAGGGGCTGTTCAATGCAAAAGGAAGCTTCCTGAAGGACAAGTGCCCTTGTGGAGGACACTTAATCAATAAAAGCACCCTTCGAAAGGGTCATTTTTCAAGGAAGCTGAAAGGTAATTCTTTTAGATTTGTTTTAGGCATTTAAAATTGGCTAAGGCATAATTCTTTCAGATTTTTGTCCAAAGGAATTCCTTCGAACAAAAAAGTTTGAAAGAAATCAAAAAAGCAAATGCATCGTGATGTAACTTTTTGTCCACGAGAATTTTCCACAGACTTTTATTCACAGGAATTTTCCTACGGTAAATGTTCATGGGAAACTTTCACGTGAGGAAATGTTCACAGGAGAAAGCCTGGGGATTTGTCTGTGAGAACTACCAAGGCAAAGGGCTGCCAAAGGATCCCAAAGGGCACGTGCCCTTGCGGGGGACTCTCGACGGCCAAAGTAAAGGGCTCTTTTTGACCCATTCAAGGATCATTTCTTAAGGCCTGAAAGGGCAAAGCCAAAAGCCAAAAGAGGACCAAGGGGTGATGTGCCTGAAGACGTCAAATTCAAGATAGTGAACTAGCCGTTGAGAACACATCGACGGGCATGTGAACGTCAATTTTAAAGTCCATGAAATAGCTGTTGATCCTTTGAATTTATAGACCCAAATTAAAGGGCGAGGAAAGACAAAATAATGAATGAATCCAGGTTTTGATTAAATTAACTAGAAAAGGAGGAACAATGAAGACAAGATCAGACTGCCAGATGGACATTGAAAGTTACAATCTTTCAATTGTGTGGCTTGTTTATCTACATTGAGAAGATCAAATGGGTAAAATGCCCCAATGTTCTAGCCTATCTTCCTAACAGTTCCTAATGCATCATGATGTATTACTGTTCCTGAGTCCTTCTTGAAGTGGCTATATAAGGGACTTTCTTTCATTCTAAAAGGATCTCTTTTTGACAATTTGAACGAAACTCTGCCCAAATTGAGAGGCATCATTGAGACTTTGTGCTCAGTCTGTTAATCATATTTTGTTACTGGAATAAGAAAGCAAAGGACTTTTTCAAACTTTGTGCTGTGATATCTTTGTTATTAAGGAAATTGTTCTTATGTCTTTTTCCTTGATATATTTTTTGTTCCATTAATTTAACAAGCGGGATTAGTAAAATTAGTCAGGAGGGTGTCCTGAAGAATCAACTGTGGAGAGACTTTGTACCCCCATAGCCACCTTCAGTGTGTTTTCTTTTCATTGCTCTATAAAGGACTTTAAGAAGACTTTGTGCCCTCATTGTCCTTCGTATATTACTCTTGAGCATTTCAGGTAGAGACTTTGTGCTGTATCTCGATTTGCTGGTTACTACACCCTCAGTTACATTTTGATTTTATTTCTAGGAGTATTCTTGTGGCTAGCTGAATAGTTCTTCTAAAAGAAGAGGAGTGCTGTCTGTCATTTCACTTGAGTTTTTCCTTTGTTTTACACACATCATATTTGAAGGAAGAGAGATGGATGACTTGTTCTACCCTTGAGTATTATTTTCTATTTATACATATATATATATATATACATATATATATATATATATATATACATATATATATATATATACATATATATATATATACATATATATATATACATATATATATATATATATACATATATATATATACATATATATATATACATATATATATATACATATACATATATATATATACATATATATATATATATACATATATATATATATATACATATATATATATATACATATATATATATATATACATATATATATACATATATATATATACATATATATATATATATATATATATATATACATATATATATATATATATATATACATATATATATATATATATACATATATATATATATATATATATATATATATATATATATATATATATATATATATATATATATATATATATATATATAAAACATATCCACAGGGAACCTCCCCTTGATGAGAGGAGAGAGCAGTCTCCTTCTGATGTGATAAACTTACACATTTGGATGACTAATCTTCCTACTTTGGCTGATCAGACCTATTTTGTTTACCAGTACGCTGATAGACAAAATATTCAACCAACATAATGAAAATCCATATGGAAGGGACCCCATCATAACTAAAGACACATTAGCTACATCAACAAAAAAGCATGAGCTTAAAGTTGACAGACCATCTGCCTGTCAAAGTGATCTAAAGGCTCAAAAGAGTGAGAAAATGCCACATAGCCATAGAAATGATGAAATCAAATAGCATATCTAAAGCCTATGGGTGTTGATAAGCTATCAAGTGTCAGAATGGGACTTGTAGAGGCAAATCCAAATTCATAGTGAGGGAAAATCAGAGGGAAAGTGAGGAGAAGGTGTGTGGCTATATCTTGTCAAAGTAAAGGACACACTAACTGTGCAACCAAAAAAGCATTAGTTTGAATTTGACACCCCAACTGGTCATCAAAACTATCAACAGGTTGAGAATGGATCGTGCATCTAATTTGATTTACAGAATCAAATCATAGTCCAATTTAATCATGAATAAGGTGGGAATAATTAACATGACATGCATAGTGGGATCATGCTAAGAACATAAAAGACAAACTCATCCATAAATAGGCATGGTAATTGATTATGTAAAAGCATGGGAGGTTGGTCATTCTAATAAAATCTTAATTACTTTCAACTACCAAAATTCCATAGAGACATGGCTTGATTAGATAAATTTTAGGCACACCTTCAATCTATCAGTGATTTCAAGGTACCTACTCAACCACACTCACTCAACTGCATTGATGTTTGATGAAACTACCCCATGAGTGGATGAATTTTAATATACATTTGAACTCATCAGGTCTTTGTGCCTATATGAGATCAAATATTATATATAATAAGGGTTAGTTTTTTTAAGACTAAGAGAGTTATGCTTAGGTTGTTCTTCTAGGATTAGAGGAGACTATGCTTAGATGGATCCTTTTAGATTAGAACTTAGAGTAGTGGACCAATCATTTCTTTCATGAATTTTTTTACTTTATAGAATATTTCTTTGAGTTGAGGCTTTTTAGATGTTGAATTTGTAGTTCATTGAGTATTTGATGAATCTTAAATGACCCTTAATGGAAATGTATTTATCTGAAAGCTTTGACATTTGATAAACTTGGTCTGTGCATGTATATGGTGACCTCTTTGGCTTTGCTACTTTGTTTTATAGCTCTTGCACCATCCTTAGTTGGAGTTGTGCTAGGTCTAACTCAACTAAAGACTAGTTACTTGAGGATTTGTCTACTCAATAGAACCAAGTTGGTTGATATTAGATAGCAGGCTCTTTTTCTCTTTCTCCCTGCCTTTCTCTCTTTTTCCTTTTTTTATCAGTTTGTTAGTTAGATTAGTTTAGTTTTTGAGTTGTAGTCTAAGTTTAATGTTTATCTTGACTGTATGATCCTTTTATCTATTATTGTTTATGCATTGTTGAATCCAAGAAATATACGTGCCTCTTTGAATCAACTATCTATTCATAGTTAAATCATTGTGTTGATTCTTTAGGCATGAACTCTTTATTTTTAATGCACATTAATCTATTTAAAATACACATGAAAGACCCTTGATATGGTATGGTCACAATGAGTCAACTAGGTTACCCTACATACTAAGACCTAGTAACCAAGACCTTGGGGAGATTTTCTCACACAAGTCTCCTTTTAAGAGAGGAAGGGATTAACAACCCCTGCCTAAGTTGGCATGTCAAAAGACCCCACAATAGATTAATGGTGAATCCTACTAAAAAATACTCCTGAGTATTTCAAGAATATAGAATCTCCAATTTCATAAGAATAAAAGACATTAGCTACAAGATATCATTTAGAACAAACTTGAATTCAAAGGTAACAAGGAAGGGCAAATAAATTATTTACAGAGTTAATTTTAGGCAAGAGCATGCCTGCATTTAGTTAGACACTTGATTCTTTAGAATTTTGAGAAGGGTAAAGGGCACACCTACTTTATTCTATGTTTCCCTCTATGATGGAAAACACTATCCCAAAAATATTTATGAATGTAATTCTCATGCAACTCAAGTAAGCTAAGACTATAAAATTTTGCATCATGTTTACATCTAAATTATAGAAAGCATGAGGAATAGGGTTTAGAAAATACATTATTTCATACATTATATTGCAGTAAAGAATAATGATGGGTATATATACATACTAAACTAATTAGAAAATCTAACCTAAAAGTGGCATGTTCATGATGGCATCCAGTAGATGAGTCACTTGGAGGCTATTTTTTGATATAAATGGATGCTTGCATAACATCCCCTTTGTTATTCTTGGCATCCAAAAGGCATGGGAATGGTTTAGGTCTTTCCCATATCAAATACCTTCTAAATTTTTCATTAGTGGCCAAAGTATGTTGAGAGATAGGCTGAATCAAATCATTCTCAACCTGCATCTCCATTTTCATGATTTCTTCATTTAGGTAATTGTATTCTTGATTTCTCACTGCCACCTCAACTACCTCTTCTCTTGAGAGGAAAATTTGGGTACTATCAACTACTTCAGAGGTGAGGCTGAACTGAGGAGAGAGATCATTAATTTTGAAATCTTCTACCTCATTCTCCTTAAATGGATAACCTATTGCTTCATGGTTTCCTTATACTTCATTCCCTACTACTGATGCAGGGAAAGTCTCATTATCACCATATGTTAAGCACATAATATACTGAGAGGGGGGGTGAATCAGTATATTATATATCTTATAAATCTTTTCTTTAACCAAATTTCACTTAATCAATCATTCAAGATATGTAATAAAACTTAAACAATAAACATCACACAAGATAGAGAGAGACACCAGATATAACATGGAAACCCAATGTGGGAAAAACCATAGAGAATCAATCTCAAATATATTTGTGAGAATAACCCCACAAGAGCACCATACCCCTTTGCCAAGTACAAACCTCAGCTATAATTCATGAGCACCAACCCACAGGAGCTTCAAACCCCTTTTCCGAGCACCAACCTAGCACTTATTCGTGAGCACCAACCCATAGGAGCACCAACCCCTTTGCCGAGCACCAACCCAGCAACAATTCATGAGCACCAACCCACAGGAGCACCAACCCCTTTGCCAAGCACCAACTCAGCAACAATTTATGAGCACCAACCCATAGGAGCACCAACCCCTTTGTGTATACCACACACCTATCTCTCAATGTTGCTATCTCAACAAATGATAGATCAATACAACATCTTCTTCCTCTCTCTCACTTTTGCTCTTCTAAGCTAGATATAACAAATACAAATCATATTCATTTCTCACAATTACTCTTCTAGGCTAGATATTACAATATCAGATCAACCTCTCACACACATATTACAAATGGCTACTCAAGTCTTTATTTATAGCTTTCCAAATGACCTTTGGCCTTCCCCCTTTGTGACCTTTCATTCCTCACAGAAAATGGTGCCAATCTTGGATTACCCTTCATATCCAAGCATTTGAAAAGTCATGTGGTGACCCTTCATGACCAAAAAGGTCTTTCCCACTTTTGTCCTTATCTTTGGTGACTTTTCGTATTCCTTTAAGTGTCTCATTATCACCATATGTTAAGCACATAATATACTGAGAGGGGGGGTTGAATCAGTATATTATATATCTTATAAATCTTTTCTTTAACCAAATTCCACTTAATTAATCATTCAAAATATGTAATAAAACTTAAAAAATAAACATCACACAAGATAGAGAGAGACATTAGATATAACATGGAAACCCAGTGTGGGAAAAACCATAGAGAATCAATCTCAATTATATTCATGAGAACAACCCCATAGGAGCACCATACCCCTTTGCCAAGTACAAACTTTAGCTATAATTCGTGAGCACCAACCCACAGGAGCTTCAAACCCCTTTGCCGAGCACCAACCTAGCACCTATTCACGAGCACCAATCAACAGGAGCACCAACCCCTTTGCTGAGCACCAACCTAGCAATAATTCACGAGCACCAACCCACAGGAGCACCAACCCCTTTGCCAAGCACCAACTCAGCAACAATTCATGAGCACCAACCCACAGGAGCACCAACCCCTTTGTGTATACCACACACCTATCTCTCAATGTTGCTATCTCAACAAATGATAAATCAATACAACATCTTCTTCCTCTCTCTCACTTTTGCTCTTCTAAGCTAGATATAACAAATACAAATCATATTCATCTCTCACAATTGCTCTTCTAAGCTAGATATTACAATATCAAATCAACCTCTCACACACATATTACAAATGGCTACTCAAGCCTTTATTTATAGCTTTCCAATTGACCTTTGGCCTTCCCCCTTTGTGACCTTTCATTCCTCATGGAAAATGGTGCCAATCTTGGATGACCCTTCATATCCAAGCATTTGAAAAGTCATGTGGTGACCCTTCATGACCAAAAACATCTTTCCCACTTTTGTCCTTACCTTTGGTGACTTTTCGTATTCCTTTAAGTGTCCCTTCATGAAAAATTCACCCTTTACTCTTTTGTCTTCACTTGGTGACTCTTGGTATTCCCCAAGATGACTCTTCATGGGAAAATGCATCCCATCCTTCTTTTGTCTTTATCCTGTGACTCTTTGACTTCTCCATGGGCCCTTATTTTGTCTCATATGCAACCAAAAATATATTCGTTAATATTAAATAAATATTAACTCATATTAGCCAAGATAAACAATATTAAATGCAATGGGGCCTTTATCACCAATAATACTAAACCTTTGACATCAATGACAATATTTCCAACACCATAGAGATATTGACCATCTTGGATCAATCCATTAAAACTAGTAGTAACATCAAAGGGTAAGAATAATTTAGATGCACAGTATCCATCTTCCTCATCCAATCAACTCCAATTGTTCTTTTGGATAATCATAAGAGATGTTTGTTTGTTCATTTTGTGTGGACTTCTCATAAATTTAATTTTTAGCCATCAGGTTACTGTTTACAACTGTTTCTTCTTCATCTTTAGAGTCATCATCATTTCTATTATAGTCTTCAAATAATTGATCATGCTTATAAGATGAGACATCCTTAGTATGCATGATCATGGCATATGGACAACTATCACTACTTTGATGGCCCAAGAATATCATACCCCCTTCCATCACTATTATGCTCGAAGTGAGAGTGATGATGATATGTGGCTATGTATTGATGCTTCGCTCATTTAGGAGACTTAGAAACTTCTCAGACTACTTTGATAATATCGGGTTTGTGGGATCATCACATGTGGATGGCTATTGCTACTCTATTGCCCCCAAAACTTTTGTACACTATGCTTTAGTGTATCAATTTTTGGGTGAGTAGTAATGGATATCTATACTCTGCTAGCCCCATGATTTTTTGTATGCTAAATTTTAATATATTAGTCACCTTGTGAGTAGGATTGTGACACTTGGCATTATCTTGACCTTCTACTCACATGAGAGTCTTTTTAGAGATTTCTAATTGTCTAAAAAATTGTGGGATAGTGGGATTGTGACACTAGGTGGCATACAACATTTTAAAATACCAAATTATAAAGCATACTTTTCTTACCTTCGGGGCTCCAAGAGAGTGAGTGAATGCCATACGACAAGCTTTGGTGACTCGATAGGTATTTAGATGAAAAGTATAAAGCTATCTAAGTAAGAACCACCTATATAAGATAAAACACAAAACAACAAAACCTTTAAAAAAATGTAAGTTGGTTAGTTTAAAAGAGGTAAAACCTATCATGCTTCTAGATGTAATAAGTGAACTTCATGAATTGTGAGAATTTGAAAAAAATTAGACAAACCTGCATGAAGTAAACCAAAGGTGGAGATGTAACTGGAGATAAGTGTAAGCATAGATTTCACTTGTAATAATTGAAGTGTCACTATGTCAGTTTAATTTTCAAGAAACAGGCTTAGGTTACCTCACCAATCTTAAAAAAAATAAGGTTACTTGACAAAGTGGGTCTTTGTTTAAAAAATTTAAATGGGGGTATGTTGGGACACAATAGAAGACAAAGAACCAGTTGAATGTTGGAAATATTGTCATTGATGTCAAAGGTTTAGTATTATTGGTGATAAAGGCCCCATTGCATTTAATGTTGTTTGTAATAAATATATCTTGGCTAATATGAGTTAACATTTATTTAATATTAATGAATATATTTTTGGTTGCATATGAGACAAAATAAGGGCCCATGGAGAAGTCGAAGAGCCATGAGATAAAGACAAAAGAAGGATGGGACGAATTTTCCCATGAAGAGTCATCTTGGGGAATACCAAGAGTCACCAAGTGAAGACAAAAGAGTAAAGGGTGAATTTCTCATGAAGGGACACTTTAAGGAATATGAAAAGTCACCAAAGATAAGGACAAAAGTGGGAAAGACGTTTGTGGTCATGAAGGGTCACCACATGACTTTTCAAATGCTTGGATATGAAGGGTCATCCAAGATTGGCGCCATTTTCCATGAGGATTGAAAGGTCACAAAGGGGGAAGGCCAAAGGTCATTTGGAAAGCTATAAATAAAAGCTTGAGAAGCCATTTGTAATATGTGTGTGAGAGGTTGAGTTGATATTGTGATATCTAGCTTAGAAGAGCAATTGTGAGAGATGAATATGATTTGTATTTGTTATATCTAGCTTAGAAGAGCAAAAGTGAGAGAGAGGAAAGAGATGTTGTATTGATCTATCATTTGTTGAGATAGCAACATTGAGAGATAGGTGTGTGGTATACACAAAGGGGTTGGTGCTCCTGTGGGTTGGTGCTCATGAATTGTTGATGGGTTGGTGCTCGGCAAAGGGGTTGGTGCTCCTGTGGGTTGGTGCTCATGAATAGGTGCTGGGTTGGTGCTCGGCAAAGGGGCTTGAAGCTCCTGTGGGTTGGTGCTCATGAATTGTAGCTGAGGTTTGTACTTGGTAAAGGGGTATGGTGCTCCTGTGGGGTTGTTCTCACGAATATATTTGAGATTGATTCTCCGTAGTTTTTCCCACATTGGGTTTCCACATTATATTTGGTGTCTCTCTCTATCTTGTGTAATGTTTATAGTTTGATTTTTATTGCATATCTTGAATGATTGATTAAGTGGAATTTGGTTAAAGGTTAAATTTATAAGATATATAATATACTGATTCACCCCCCCTCAGTATATTCCATGCTTAACAATTGGTATCAGAGTAGGTTCCTTCAGAAAGGGTTTAACAGCTTGAAGGTAGATCAAAGAAAAGCATAAGATGGCCAAGCAGCTAAAGAAGGAGAATCAATAGTTAAAATCTATGGTTGAGGCTCTTAAGAAAAAGGTGTGTATCTTGGATTCTAAGTTGGCTATAGAAGTAAAAGAAAATAAGATATTTATTCAGGATCTTAAGAATTAGTTAGAGGTTACAACTTCAATTTTAACATCAAAAGAAGAAGAGTGTAATTAGTTGAAGGTTGAGTTAGATTCTTTAAAGAATAATCATGAGAAGTTTATAATCAAGGTTGAAAAGATCATGAAATATCAGTCCAAGGAAAAAAGGATGCAGGTTTTGCAAGCAAATCAAAGAATCCAATTAGGCAGCCCAATGCTTTCAAGTTTTCAAATTATTTTCATGGCCGTTGTTTTGTTTGTCATCATGTTGGTCATAGGGCAAGAGATTGTATGAGGAGAAGAAATGAGTCAAAGGGAGATCTCAGTCACATTCAAGAAAAAGGTATGAGAAATATTGTTTGCTTTTGTTGTCATGAGATTGGCCATATTGCTAGATTGTGCAAAAATAAAGTAAAGAGATATTCAAGGTATTTCAAAGGATTTAAAGACTCTAGAAAATATGAGAAAAGACAAATTCAGGTTTGGAGACCTAAAATAGTAAAGGTTGATCAGGTTGAGGTTAAGAGTGAAAATGAATTACTTGCTATAGTAGATAAAGAATCAGATAAGAAGGATTGTAAAAAATCTCTTGTTACATTTGAGCATGAGCTTTGTCAAGATAAGATAGTTGCAAAAGTTGAGAAAAAGAAGAACATCATAAATGATAAGGTTAGTAAGTCAAAAAGGTTAGACATGCTTAAACAGATTCTAAAAGAAAAACATAAGAAGATCAAGGAGGAAACAGAGGAGATGTGGGAATCTCCTGAGATTTATTTCTAGAACCCTATTGTGTGGGGTGTCTCTTCTAGGCTTCAAGGAGACACTTTTAAAAATTGAAGCATGGTGGATGCTATTGGGTCTTGGTTATATTGCATGACAAGAAGGTGATTTGGAAAAATAATTTTTATATCTTTTGAGGGAATATATTTTTGAAGAAAATTTTGCATTAGTATTATGGTTTGAGGCTATTAGAATGATTCTTGCATATGCAGTGTTTCAAATGATTATGGTCATAAGAAATTAGAATGTTAAAAAAGAGCTAACAGTTTCAGAGAGAAAGAAAAGGATACTCATGCAGATTAAATCAATAAGGATCAAAGTTTCAAAGCTCCATTCATCAGGAAGAAGGTTCAATCGTGTTCATGGTTAAAGAAACAACCTGAAGATTCTATGTTGGTGCAAACAGCTTTGCATGTAAGAGATCAGCCATGGTTCATTGATAGCGGATGTTTGAGGCATATGATAGGAGGTAAGAGTAAAGAAGATCAATGGTGGTACAATGAGATTCAAAGATAAAACCACTACCAGGATAGCCAAAAAAGGTACTTTATTTTTGGATAATGGTAGAACCAAGACAAGAATGTTTTATAAGCACAATCTATTGAGTGTAAGGCAAATATGTGATCAAAAATACACCTTAAAGTTTCATGTGGAAGGTTTTGAGATTAGAATAAAATATTCAAATGAGTTGATTGTAGATTCTCAAAGGACAGGTAAAATCAGATATCTTCTCAAAGATCGGTGAGTGGAGTTGGGACTAATTTCTATTACTTCTTGCCATTGATGTTCAACATCAAGTGAGGGGGAGCTAAGTGTTAGCTCAAGGTAAGCCATTTTCCATTGATGTCAAAGGGGGAGAATAATAGGTATGAGTATAGGTGCAAAAAATAGGTACAAAGAACAGGTACAAGTTGCTATAGTAAGGGGGAGTTACTATATGTTTTTAGATGACGGTATGTGCAGGTGACATGATATGGCAGTTTCAGGATTGAGGTTGCCATCAATGACAAAGGGGGAGATTGTTGAAAATATTGTCATTGATGTCAAAGGTTTAGTATTATTGGTGGTAAAGGCCCCATTGCATTTAATGTTGTTTGTAATAAATATATCTTGGCTAATATGAGTTAATATTTATTTAATATTAACAAATATATTTTTGGTTGCATATGAGACAAAATAAGGGCCCATGGAGAAGTCAAAGAGCCACGGGATAAAGACAAAAGAAGGATGGGATGAATTTTCCCATGAAGAGTCATCTTGGGGAATACCAAGAGTCACCAAGTGAAGACAAAAGAGTAAAGGGCGAATTTCTCATGAAGGGACACTTTAAGGAATAGGAAAAGTCACCAAAGATAAGGAAAAAAGTGGGAAAGATGTTTTTGGTCATGAAGGGTCACCACATGACTTTTCAAATGCTTGGATATGAAGGGTCATCCAAGATTGGTGCCATTTTCCATGAGGATTGAAAGGTCACAAAGGGGGAAGACCAAAGGTCAATTGGAAAGCTATAAATAAAGGCTTGAGAAGCCATTTGTAATATGTGTGTGAGAGGTTGATTTGATATTGTGATATCTAGCTTAGAAGAGCAATTGTGAGCGATGAATATGATTTGTATTTGTTATATCTAGCTTAGAAGAGCAAAAGTGAGAGAGAGGAAAGAGATGTTGTATTGATCTATCATTTGTTGATATAGCAACGTTGAGAGATAGGTGTGTGGTATACACAAAGGGGTTGGTGCTCCTGTGGGTTGGTGCTCATGAATAGGTGCTGGGTTGGTGCTCGACAAAGGGGTTTGAAGCTCCTGTGGGTTGGTGCTCATGAATTATAGCTAAGGTTTGTACTTGGCAAAGGGGTATGGTGCTCCTGTGGGGTTGTTCTCATGAATATATTTGAGATTGATTCTCCATGGTCTTTCCCACATTGGGTTTCCACATTATATCTGGTGTCTCTCTCTATCTTGTGTGATGTTTATTGTTTGAGTTTTATTACATATCTTGAATGATTGATTAAGTGGAATTTGGTTGAAGGAAGGATTTATAAGATATATAATATACTGATTCACCCCCCCCTCTCAGTATATTCTGTGCTTAACATTGAATAGGGAAACTATTATCACATTTTGGAATGAGATGAAAGAACCAGAAAGGAGATTAGATTTTTCGGTCCAATTTTCTAAGACTAATTATTTTAATCAATTAAATCTTATGTCTAGTATGGATGCTTCTTGGTTCTTAAATTATGTAATGATAAGAAGGGGTTTTTCCCTTAAATAACACAAATAAATAAAGACCTTACTAGATCATTTACTCACTTGTGAGAGGGAAGCATTATAAATTTTAGTGGATATGAAGGTTACTAATGTAATAATCCCCAAAGGATAAATTGTCAATAAACTTAATTTTGAAAATCTTCTTCAGGTAGTTGTAGACAACTTCAAACAAGAAGTTGAGGGCACAATTTATAAAACCAATGAAGAGATACTTTAGTTACTCAGTTTTGCAAAGGATAGAGTAACAAAGTTAGAAGCTTTAGCAACTAAATTTTGAAGCTGAGCAAGAAAGATTGATGACTGAAGATGTTAAGATTTTTAAGACTTCATTACTCAATTTTGATATTATAAATAAGGAGTTTGATACAACTTATGCATTATTAGAGGAGTTGAGATCCAAAGAAGAAGCTTCAAGGTCAGTGTCACCCCTATTAGGGTAAGAAAACAAGACTTATCTAGAAATTGATTGATACGACTGAGACAAAGGTTGGAATTCACTGTGCGAGATTGAGACACTATCAAAAATCAAGATCTAGCCTTTGTTTGGTGAAAGTATAGGAGCATAAAAAATAAGACACCCTAGTGTCTGGCATTATAGTCCACCTCTACCACTATTGTCCTGAAGCTCTGACCTTTCTAGGTTTTGTTTGTTAGGTCTGTGTGACCCTACTTGTGAAGTTTTGATAGCTAGAAGTCTATAGAGCTCCTTGTAAATCTGATTTTGTCTTCAAACCCTAGACTCCATTATGCTTTGACTAAATTTGAGAAAGAGAGGGGGGATTAGTGTGTGTAAGATTCACTGAATGTGCTTTCACACCCCTTATGTGGGCACATTGCCTATATACCAATACTCTGAAGAGGGATCAAACCATATGTAAATGTATCTGATTTTTGCAATAGTTTGTATGAAGATGAAAAATGCTAAACTAGGTGTGTTTGAGGTGACTAGGGGTTATTGTAAGGATTTGAATAATCTGGAAATGGTTTTAGATGGATGTATGTAGAGAATAGGGAAATATGCTTGAGTAGTCTTTCTTGTATTCTTGCCTACTTTATGATATTTTCCAACCCCTTCTAAATGAATTTGAATGGGATTTTTTAGAGATCTATTGGACATGGGTTAAACACAGTCATGCTAGGTCAACACAATGAAGAAGAGGAATCGAGGAAACTAGTAATCTAGGTTCAAAATGTGATTGGACAATAGTGCTAGAAAGGGGCCACCCTAGGGTCCAGCACTATAGTCCAAGTTGGGCACTATTTTTCAAAGGGTATGGGACCTAAGGGGATGGGATAAGCATGGAAAAGGGGTCTTGGCTAAGCTATAATGAGGTCTTGAAAACCTATGGATGATTAGGAATCAATGAAAAGGTGCCTAGAAGGGTCATGAAAGCAAGCGAAGGGACCTATGAGATGGATGTCACAAGTCACACTCAAGTTACTAATTTTAACATTTTATAAGACTATATTTGCCTCCCTTTTATTATAATGATGTAGTCAGGTGAAATAATAGGATAAAGGGAAAATAAAAAGTGTACCTAATCTTACCTACAAGGGTGAAGCTCATGAAGCTGTGTGATGTTGGGTGTGCATAGAGAGATCACATTATGAAGTGTGAATTTTTTTTGATGCTGAGTGATGCTAGATGATGCTGAGTAATGCTAGGTATGTGTTGTATTAAGAGTAGTATTGCAAATGGAGCTAAGTACTCAATTCCTTGAGAGTGGATCAAAAATGTAAAGGCTGGCCCTTTAGCTCTATCATTGCCAAATAAGTGAAGCTAGGTGGTCATGCATGTGCTAATAAATATTTGGACTATGTGTCTAATCCTTCTAATTAGGTGGCTAAAAATACAAAGGCTAACTAGTCCTTTGACTCCATCATTACCCTATGAAGTAAAACTATAAACTGATACCGATATGAAATTTGTGTCAAATGAGATGGATTCTAAAGCCCATGAATGCTCTATAATCTAAAAATGTTGGTGTGTATGTTGGAAACTAGGCCACTCTTGGCCACGTTGAAAGATGGAGATTAGGCTTGTATGAAAGCCACTTTGAAACTGGGCACTAGGCTTATATTAAAGCCATTCCAAAATGTGGAGGTTAGGCTTGTATGAAAGCCACTCTGAAGTGATTCAACCACCTATGGATGAAGTAAGGTACATAACTAATACAAATATTTGGGTAATATGCTAAAATCGAAAAGAAAGGAAAATAAATGTGGTGCTCACATTGCCCCCAATCACTGGTGTCTAGAACATGGATTTTGATCTAGAAGTTATACCAATTGCCATATCTAAAATTGGAAGTGAAAGCCATCATGCCATGCATGATGCCCCCTATATATGGATTCTTTGAGCAAAAGTGTACTTAAAACTATTGATTCTAAACTGGTCTATAAGTACAAAACTATAGCTAAACCTAATTGTCTATCTACTTCTAGAAAATATAGTTTTTATACTCTTTGGATAATAACATCAAAAATAGGACACCCTAATGTCTGACACTACTGTCCATGTTTGATGTTGTTGTCCTTTGCTAAAAATGAAAACTATTCAGGAATCATCATTATTTTTTTGGTTTATTTTGTTTGGTTTGACCTCTTATTGCTATTCTAGGTATTATAAAACAAGTTTTTCAATTGGTAAAAGCTCTGATCTCTATGGTAAAACCCTTATTTATTGCCCCATATTATGAGGGTAGCAATGAAGACCCTTTAATGATTATTCTCAAAATAAAGAGCCTTGTAAGTGTGTTATGATGCACAATACATGATATAACAATGATAATTGACAAGATATCTCAAGATACAACATGGTTTATAATGAGAAATTGTTAGATCAACAGGGGTATGCCTAGATAGATGTAACAATGTAATAATATGTGTAATATACTAAATTGAAACTAGAAGTCTGGTTAGTTATTAGTTGTTAGTTTTTAGTTGTCATGGAGGGATGGAACATGATGTCCATCATGGCACCTAAGAAAGCAAGATAATACATGACATGGATCATGGCATTGCAAACAATCAAAAAGTAATCAAATAAAAAGCACACAAAGCAAGAAGCAAGAATCAAGAAGCAAGTAAGAGTGGTAAAGGGGCCAAGAAAACAAGGGACATGGGTAGATGTTACTCAAACTAGAAAGCAAGAATACAAGGCATGTTTAAATTCCACATACACGTACAATTAAAAATAAGAAAGGTTGGCATGATAACCATAATCATTTTGAAGATTACAAGCAAAGAACATTGGAAAATTTCCTAAGGCACACACATGAATAAAAGCAAAGGGCATTGGAAAATGTTTGAAGGCATATACATGAGACAAAATAGGAATTGCGAAATGCAATCAATGTAGCTACACAAAGTAAGAAAGGAAAGCATGTAAATACTAGAAATATAGTCACATCTAACTATTTAAAGCAAAAATGTGAAAGTTTGTAAGACATGGTAATACAAGACTAGGGATATGCTAAGAAATACATGAATTTTAGATATTAGTGAGTATTGGTAGAGCTAATCTATGTAAGAACGTAAATAATATAAATCAACTTGATAACTAGAGTGTGTGGTGTAAGAATGACATAACCTAGATGGTGTAGTCAATTAAAAGATGCCCCCAATGGGTATGTATATCAATGCATGCCTTGAATGTATAAGAAGGATTCTCCCTTAATAGGTAGAGTGAAGTAATCAAGGATCTGGATGTCACTACACACACTCAAAGGAGATCAAGTGAAGCATGGTAATGTAGATAAATTGACAAACAATAACATAGAATAACAAAATGTACATCTAACATAGTTGTATAAATTTAAAGCACGGATAATGCATACAATTGAAATGTTTTTGTGTTTTTGAATTATTTGAATGTTTTTGTATTTTTAATATAAGTTATGTACAATCAAGCATAAGAAAATATGTATAGGTAAAACCAAGGAGAAATGATACTAACCAATGATTTTCATGGGAGACTTCCTATCATGGTGTCCTATATTAAGCAAAAGAATCATGCATGATCATGAAGCATGATAGAAATGTTGAGACTCTGGCTCTAAAAGCTATATATATATATTATAAAATCTCTAAAATATTTGAAGTAGAAACTTAGTGTGGGCTCCCCTTGTAACTCTGAGAAGTGCATGCAGCTATAGGGATCTTAGGGACCCATCTGGTAATAGGAGATGCTCTCTAAACATGTGCTCTATGTGTAGAGGCATGATATCTTAATGATACTGACCTAGGTATGAACACTATAGCTAGAAGTTATCTAGAATCCTAAAGTTATGGAAGTGTATAAAATCTTTATGCTATTTATGGATGCCTCAATTGTGTCTGAATCAGAACTAGAGGAGGAACTATAACAGGTGGCATAACTAAAATTGGTGGCAAAACTAAAACTAGTGACTAAAAAATAGTAGATGGCTTCGAAGTTGGGAGTGGTAACTCATGTGAAACTCCACCAACTATAACAACCCGATTATCATGATTGAATTTCATGCATCTGTGAAATGTAGAAAGTAATTCTCAAAGTTTTTGAATCCATGGTTGACTAAGTAACATATCAAAAACTCCTGCATTAGAAACTATAGTAAAAGGTGTGGCCACATGTGTTAGAGTAAACTATAGAGGAATTATAATCTCACCCAATGAACTTTGTATGTGCCCATTGAATTTAATGATAACTGTGTCTGTCAAGGTAATATCCTACTCTAAATATCCCAAATGCTGTAATAATGTCATAGTGCACATGTTCTTGCTGGATGTATTATCTATGAGAATATTATGAATAGGATGATTATGAATTTAAGCTCTGATAAAAAGTCCATGATAATTCAAATCATCCTCAACAATCTCATACTCTGAGAAGGAGATGTAAGGTCTAACTAGAACTCTATAATTGTATACACCAATCATGTTGCTCAAAGGATGTGTCTCAACTGAAGGTGCTCTGTATGTATCTGGTTGGCATGATATACATGGTGAACCCCTAATGTGTCCCCTGCCTCTTGTTTAGAATAATATGAAAAGGGATCAGAGAAGATTTTCAAAGATTTATCCTATGTTTATTTTACTTGAGGAGGCTCAACTAAAGTGCCAAGATCAATATGATTTCCATCTATCAAATCCTATATCTTATGTCTCAAACTGATGCATCTATTTGTTGTATGGCCTGGTGTCTTATGAAACTTGTAAAATACATGTTGATCATATTCCCATGGAATATTGTTTTTTGGGTAAACTTCTTGAATAACAGGGAGAGATATGATGTTACATTCCAATAGCTATTGTAAAATTCTGGCTAGGGAAACTGGTAGATTGGTAAAGGTTCATCGAGGAGTTGTTGATAAAACCACATGCTGAGGGGACTCTAAAGCTGCATTAACTATATGTTGATTTTGACTCTTGCTATCATTGACCTTGACTTTGTATGGAACTTTATTGTTACTCTTGTTTATTGCTTCTGAGATACTTGTGTACTTGAGTTTGCCCATTGAGATTGAGTTGACTTCTCTTTCCTTTAGTGTGTGATGCAATTCAGTGAAAGAAGAAAACATTTTTAACATAATTGATTCATGTAAAGTTGGTAAGAGACTCTATTTGAAGAGATATTGTAACTCTTGATTGGCCACGGGGCTAGTCATCTTAGACAAGATAGTCTTATATCAAAGAACATAATCTGTGAAATGCTCATTTATTTATTTTTGTTGTTGTGCAACTTGGGCATAAGGAACCTTATCATGAATGTTAATGCTGGAATGAGCTAGGAACATGTTAGATAAAGGATTGAATGCATTGATTGACTAATTTGGTAGACTATAGAGCCATTATAAAGTATAATCTTTTAGAATCTATGGAAATAGTTTGGTAAGTAGCCAATCATTTGGTACATAGTCTAAGCATGCTACATGAAAAAATCTCAAATGTGTCTTTAGATCACCCTTTCCATCATATAGAGTGAGCTTGGGTTGAACAAAACCTTGTGATAAAGGTGTAAAATAAATGTGACGTGCCAATGGTGTATGTAGGAAAACAAAAGAATCCAAAGCCTATGTAGGTCTAGAGGCACCTTGCTTAAGATGTATTACTTTGGATTGAAGAGATCTTATCTCTTTCACAAGGGATACCACATCAAGAGACAAAGATGTACTAGCTGTAGATGGTGGCATAGAGTTAGATTGGGCTGCTATAGGGGGTTGTTGAGACATAGTTACCCTCGTAGTGTCATTTGCAACTGGTTACTCTAAAGGAACAAAAGACTCAACTTATTTAGCCTTTTTAATTTCCATGATAGATTGAAAAATAAGAGTGAGATCTCAGGGTTGGTCCCTGAGTCTTTCTTGAAAAATTTGTAGGATCAAATCTTTGTTGAGGACAACTTCATTATTAATAATATTTGAAAGTTGATTAAGAGTCTGATGTAGTGGATCATGAACATGAGTGTTTATATCATCATTATCATTCTCATACTGCTCATAATCAAAATTATCCTCATTGAAATTGGTGTAATCTGGATGTGTAGGATCTATAGCATGAGTCTGAGCTAGTTTTTTATCCATGGTATATGGACAAGTTAAAGGAATCTGAATGAATTTAGGAGGATTGCCACTAAGTCTTGCACTTCATCTCAAAGAAAGAAATGCAAGGAGCTTAGGTGGCATAAGGAAAATAAATTGGATAGTATTAGAAAATATGAAATAGATATAATCCAAATAAGGAACTGGGATATGCATAAAAGGGATACGAAGCTCACAAACATGTATGGTGATACCTCAAGAAGCAATGGGATCTAATATATGCAACTAGGGTTTGAAAGATGATTATTTTTAAAATTACTATGAAATTTTGAGATTTAAAGTGAATTTTTAAGTTAGATATGCAAGTAAAAAATAATAAATTTATTGGAAAATTTGTGATTTAAAGAGACCTAGTAGATAGAACTAGGGTTTTGAATTTTTTTTTTTTTTTTTTGAAAATTACTATTTAATTTTGAAATTTGAGTTAAATTTTGGATTTTAATATGTTAGTAAAAATCAAAAAATTATTGAAAAATTACTAAGAAAATATCATGACCTAATATGGGCAACTAGGGTTTGAAAGAAAATTATTTTAAAATTACTATGAAATTTTGAAATTTAAAGCGAATTTCTGAGTGAAATATGCAACTAAAAATTTAGAAAATCATTGAAAAATGCTTGATTGAATTGGACCTATTATGTGCAACTAGGGTTTTGATAAAAATAATTTTTTATTGAAATTACTATTGAATTTTAAAAATTAAATTGAATTTTTGATTTAAATATGCAAGTGAAAATTTATAAAAATATTGGGAAAATACCGAGACCTAGTATGAGCAACTAGGGTTTGAAAGAAATTTATTTTAAAATTACTATGAAATTTTATGCCAATTTTTGATTTTATTATGTAGGTAAAAAATAAAATAAATATAGGAAAAATCAATAAGAATTTTACCCTAGGTTTTTTAGGGTTTTTGTGTGAAAATAAATTAAGTTGGGTTCCCTAAATGATTTAACCTTTTTGCTAATATTCATGTATTATTTCTAATTTAAGCTACTAAAATTAGTAAAATAAATATGTAGTAATTAAGCTACTAATTTGTATAATTTGATTGTAATTTAAACTTTTATAAAAATAATAATAAGGTTAAAAAAATAAGACTTAGCTGGAACCTAAATAATACAACTAAGATAGAGGTTGAAATTCACTATGCAAGATTGAGACACTCGTAAATTAGGATTTAGCTATCATTTGATGAAATCATAGGAGCATTAAAAATAGGACACCCTGGTTGTTATTTTCCTGAAGGTTTGAGCTTTCTAGGTTTTGTTCACCAGGTCTATGTGACCATGCCTATGAAGTTTCAATAGTTGAAAGTCTATAGAGATCATTGTAGAGCTAATTTTATCTTCAAACCCTAGACTCTATTATGATTTAACCAAATTAGAGAAAGAGGGGGTGGTTACTGTGTGTAATATTCATTAAATAAGATTTCACATCCCTTGTGTGGGCACGCTGCCTACATACCACTACTTCAAAGAGAGATTAAGCCATATGTAGTTCTCTGAATTAATGTGCTTTGTGAAATAATGTGTATGAAGATGCAAAATGATAAACTAGATGTGCTTGAGGTGACTAGGGATTGGTGTAAGGATTTGAATAAGCTAGAAATGGTATTGAATGATTGTATGCAGAGAATATGGAAATATGATTGAGTAGTCTTGCTTGTATTCTTACCTACTTTGTGATATTTGCCAACCCCTTCTAAATGAATTTTGATTAGGATTTTATAGGGATCTATTAGTCATGGGTCAATTGTAATCACACTAGGCAAACACAATGAAGAATAGGAATTGGGGGAAAATGGTAATCTAGGCTCAAAATATGATTAGCCATGAGCACTGGAAAGTGGACACCCTAGGGTCTAGCGCTATAGTCCAAGTTGGGTGATATTTTTTAGAGGTATAAGACTTAGGGGGATGTAATAACCATGGATAAAGGGTCCTGGCTAAGTTATAATGAGGTCTTGAAAACCTATGGATGATTAGGAATTAGCGAAAAGGTGCCTAGAAGGGTCATGAAATCAAGTAGGAGGGACCTATGGGATGGATGTAAAAAGTCACACTCAAGTTACCAATTTTTACATTTTATATGACTACAGTTTGATTTTTGGTGTGTTATAATAACTTACAACAAATATTGGTCCTTTGATTTCTTGTCCTAACTTAGTTTAATTGTTGGTATTGAAGGGTTTTCATATTGTGTGGTCCACATAGCTATTTTATGCCTTACCCTTCCTTTCTTTTTTGATTTTATTTTGGAATCATGCCCACTATAGTTAAAAGCATCATCTTTTCACTCACTTCAATTAATATCTAGGTTCATTCATAGTAAACTTTCCCATGGTAAATAATTTACATCGTTCACCTCTATTCCACCAACAGGGTGTTATAAAATTGAATATCTAAAAACTCATGTGAATGAAATATTTCATTGATCCTAAAACATTAGAGGCTACCTCATAGGATTATTGGGGTGTGCATAAATCCCATATCAATTGATTACAGCTAAAAATTGGTACTAGAAGGATACCCAATACCTCCACCTCTATCTTTTTTGAGAAATATCCTTTTGAGTTGAACTAGAAGTGCCTCTAAGATTAAAAATATCTACTTTAGATGATAAATTGTTGTTATCACCTTTGGAAATCCATAGAAAAATAAGGTCTAATAAGGGTGTCTAGAAAGGACTTGGAGTCCAATCATTCTCCCTAAGCAAACAACCTCATCTTCCTATCCTCCCAATGGCCCAACAAAAACAATAATAATTTAATAATCCTCCACTAGCTCCCCCTTAGGATCCAACCTGGATAAGAGGTTTAACTATCAATGTTACTAGAGTCATGCATGATACACCTAAAAACCTAGAGAAATATCTCCCTACCATTTCTCCCTCGGGAGGAAGGACTATGAACGAACATATCAAGGCCTTCAAAATTACTTTAGGGATATTGAATGTTACTCATGAAGACATGGCTTGTAGATTATTCCATTTCATATTGCAAGACATGGCCTATGATTAGTTATTAAACATTCTAGAAGGTTCTATCACAACCTGGCCTAATTTTCAGGATACATTCCTAGCATAATTTGGCTAGGTCACTAGTCTAAGTGTTGTTTATCAACACTTTGTTGGCATGAGGTGAGATCCCAATGAACCAATCTAAGCTTTCAATGCTAGATTTCAAAAGATGTATAGCAGATTAGATACTACCAATCAACTAAATGAGGTGTTGGCCCTCAATATGTATAAAAATGCACTAGATCCCATCTCCATTGTGTTCTTATGTAGAACTTTTAGAATTGTTTCACTAACTTTGGCTTATGCTAAAGCCATCAATATAGATAAGAAACTAAATCCATAAATGCAATCCTTGGCCCCACTTGATCTTAGCCTGACTTTTGTATCTTTTTTATTCTAATCCTAGGCATGAATCAAAATATTGTGGCCTAGTACTAGAACCAAGTATACATCTCAGTGTCTTTGAGTCATGCTCTACCCAACCAATATCTTAGTTTCCTAAATATTTTTGCATTTTCTTCCAACTAATAAATTCTGAGTTATTCCTTGATCCTCATTAATACAACTACTAGACAAGGTACTAATTATGATTTCACAAAGACATTATTAGATTAAATATAGAAGATGGTATAAAAAAATGAGTAATGAGTTTTTAAACATGTAAAAATGCATGGGTAACATAGGTGAACAAATTACTAACGAGAATTTTGGATTCCAAAGATATAACATACCTTTCAATGGGTATGGATACAATCAAGAAAAGTAAGCCCCATCTAATAAGATACCTGAGATCAATGTCATGGATGTAACTCTTCCAAACTGGTGTCAACTTCATAAAAATACATAACATGGAGAATCAGACTATATCAAGATCTACACTAATTTTGAAATCTTTCAGTAGGAGGCAGAAAGGTAATAAAATCCTACACATCAAATAGAATCATCTTCCTCCAATGATTTAGGCCACCTAATCACAACAATGGTTTTCAAAACCTATGACTCTCCATTTCTATAAGAATACAATATTGAACCAAAGTACAATACTAATGAGATTCATGCCTTCTACCGGTATAACCAATCTCATAATAATTACTATATGATGAGTATATATCCTATGACTACTTCAACACCTCTAAATAACACTACTCCTCCAAATTTGAAGGCTAATAACAATCCACCTCTTCTAAAGAGAGATGAGCATTTAAAAACTATATAACCCCCTAACAAAGGAGGATATAACATTTTTGAAGATATGAAGAAGATCAAGGATACCATCAGTCTACATGAGTTGTCCCAAATCACTGAATAGAGGGAGATGATACTCAAAGTCTTAACTAGGTCATATCCTGATAAATCCAAAGTTTCACATTCAAATTTGATGTTATATAAAGACAAACCAAGAGTAACACCTTTCCTACTGATTGTCAAAATGTTTAGAAAGAATGTGCGTAACTGTCTGGTTGATTTTGAAGCATCAACCAATGTGATCCCAATAACTATATGCTAGAATCTAGGTCTGACTCCTGACAAGTCATAAAGAGTGGTTATTTAATTATACAAATCCTTGATCCCATATGTCAGAGAATTGACCAACATGTCCATCCAATTGGCATTTGAACCACATGTGCAACAAACTATTGATATATTAGTCATTGAAATTCTAGAATCTTATGTCCTATTATTGAGTAGGGATTGGTCCAAAAATCTTAATGAGTACATGGCCAGTGACTTTTCACACATGTGGTTACCTTGAAATGGGCTACCCAACCAAATCTGAGTGGATTTTGAACCCAAAATGAAACACATGATCATAAATTACAATGCCACCAATTAAAAGGTAGACTTTGTTTCTTCACATGTTGGTGTGTACACTTTCACCACCAAATAGGAACATGTATTGCATGAAAAATAATTTGAAGGTCCTTAACAACTATGGACACTCAATTTCAATGGGGATAGATCAAAACAAGGTTTAGGTGTCGATGTAGCCCTCACATATCCATAAGGGAATCAATATATGGCATCTTACAGGTTACGATTCTCATACACAAATAATAGGTTTGAGTATGAAGCCATAACCCTCGACTTCCAATTTTCACTAAAGTATAGTGCCAAGTAGGTACAAATTTTTAGTGATTTTGAGCTAGTTATAAACTAGATCTGAAATAAATATCAATGCAAAATCACTTATTTAAATAAATATAAGCATCAAGCCTGGGACCTAATTGAATCTCTTGATGCCTTTAACATAAAAGTTATTCCAATAGAATAAAACTAGACAAAAGATTCACTTGCAACATCAACTGATAAGTTAGCACCACTATAGGAGTCAAAGATGCATAGATTATCTATGGAATTAGTTCCCTATCCTTTTGTTCTAGATAATATAGACAATTTTCAAGTATTCAAGGATGATTAATAAATTATATAGTTCCTTACTAATTTTGGAGCCTTTGAGTCCCAACTGATAGATGAAAAAGATGTTGAACCTATGCAAATTAAAGGTCTAGGATAAAATGATATTCTACAGTTCAAATAAAACCACATCCCTTTAGGGATGGTTTCTTTAGAGTGAGCCTTCTATATCTATCCACAAGCTCAAAAGCAAAAGTAGTTCAAGGTAACCAAGTCTGAATTTACCAAAGAGAACTTAAGGACTGATCAACATCCCCAATACATAAATATGGGCTTAAGCTACACTAAGAATGAAAATCAAATACTCAAGACATTACTTGCATACTACAAATATGTAATTGCATGGACATATGATGACCTAAAGATCTTTGATCCTAGGGTAATAACTTACACCATCCCCCTCAAACCCAATCACAAGCCTTTTAGGCAAAGACAAAGGTGAGTGAATACAATCCTAGAACCTATTATAAAGGCTAAAGTATAGAAACTCCTAGATGCTAAAATCATTTTTTCAATTAGGCACTCAACTTAGGTAGCCAATCTAGTATTGGTCAGAAAGAAAAATGGGGAAATCAGATTATGCATTAACTTTAGGAGTCTAAACAAAGCTTCAAAGAAAGATAGTTAACCTCTACCTTATTTAGATTAGATGATTAAAATGGTAAGTAGATTAGAGGTGATTTCTTTTTTGGATGGGTTCTCTGGTTATAATCAAGTCTTGGTTGAAGTAGAAGATAAGATGAAGATTGCATTCACCACTAAGTGGGGAATTTTTTCATATAAAAAGATGATGTTTGGTCTAATCAATGTAGGAGCCATCGTACAAAGAGAAATGGATTTTGTCTTATATATGTAGGTTGGTAAATGTATTATCATCTACATAGATGATCTCACTATGTTTTTAGAAAACTAAGCTGATCATGTCGATCACTTGCATAGTCTTTGATAGATGCATAAAATATGGGGTCTCCTTGAACTTGAAGAAAAGTATCTTTGGAGTCACTAAGAGAAATTTTTTAGGCCATATTATCAATAAATACATAATTTACATTGATACATATATATTACAATACATATCCAAGATAACACCTCCTAATAGTAAAAAGGAGCTAAGGTCATTCTTTAGAAAGATCGACTTTGTCAGAAAATTCATGTCGAGTTTTGAAAAAATAGTCAAACCATTGAATTCCATGTTGAAACAAGATGAAAATATAGAGTGGAAAACAAAATCCTATAAGGCCTTCAAAGATATCAAAACTAATATCACTTAGGATCCAATTCTGATAAGACCAGATTTTAATAATTTTTTTTTACCTCTATTCATTTGCTTCAAACCTTAGTTGTTGTATTAACACAAAGGGTATAAAGTAATGAACATCATATTTATTTTATGAGAACCAACTTTAAGGATGTTTAAATAATATATTTTATAATATTTAAGCAAATTTATTCCTTGATTAAAGTCATTAATAAATTTAGGCACTAAATATTGAAAAAAAATATGTATGCCATTATTCTAGACTCAGTTGTCTAACTTATGCTGAGACATAATGAATTATGTGAAGGAAGATGTAGATAAATGGAAAAGTTACAAGAGTTTGACATAGATATCAGACCTATAAAAATGGTAAGAGGTCATGGTATTATCTAGCTGATCGCTCAAATTGACCTGTGCATTAGTATTGAACAAATTAATGAAACTCAGATAGCTGAAGGTGAATGGTAATCTCAGATCATTCATTACTTACTCATAGGTACATGTCTTTTTGAATTAAATAGAGAATAAAGATGACCTCTCAAGGTTAAATCAACCCACTACATGATAAAGAAGGGAGTCCGATATAGAAAAAACTATGAAGGCATCTATTTTAGATGTGTGTTGAAAGAAGAAGCTAAGGACATCCTAGATGACTTACACCAAAGGATAGACAGTGGGCACCCCTCAGGTAATACCAAAACTCATAAGATTTTGAGGATAGGGTATTAATAGCCCAAAATATTCAAGGATGTTCATAACCACGCCATAACCAACCATGAATGCCAAATATTTGCTAAAAGAGAAGTGAATGTTGCTATGCCTTTGTAGTCGATTATTGAAGGATGCCCCTTTGCTTAGTGGAGTCTTGATTTTATTGGGATAATAAAAATGAAATATTTATCAAAACACAATTTCATTCTCCCAACTATATATTACTATACTAGGTAGACAAAATTAGTAGAAAAATAAGGTAGGAGAAGACTACTATGGTCATAGTATACAAGCCCTATGGTCAGGAATGGTAGACTTTGACTGAATATAGAGAAAATAGGGTAGGAGAAGACTACTATTTCATGTTTTTACATAGATACAAACATTAAATTAAGAGGATATACGAGGAGGTCTAACTTCAAATCTTTCAATTTATATAGTGCACTGCAATGCCCAAATTATTAGAAAATATAAGAAAATGCCTGAATAAAATAGGAGACTACTATTAATTCCCTGATGCCATTGTAATCAGGGTATAAGGAACAATGACCACTCCTTTTTTTATACCACACTCACATCACATAGCCAAATAAGAAATTGCATACCAAATTTATAATAACATTGATGAGGAACTAGGTCAAAGACATTTGGCCTATTATTTCAAAACTCCTATAAGCATTGGACAATAATAATATGTTGTTAGATCACATTTTATTCATGTTTGCAAGGCCAAGAATCAATATAATTTATAGATGGCACCTTTTAGAGAAGGTGACCCAAGGAATAAGGTAAAGGGGTATCTCCTATAACTCAAGGAGAAGAATGAAGTACATGTTTCCCATGTCCATGAGGAATATGAACATGACACAGTATTTTTAAATGCAATAAATGATACTAAAGTGTGGATGAAAATGAGAAATAAATCAATATCCATGGCTTGGATATAAGCCCTTTAATATGATCCAAAGGTAATCGAGGAAAAGGTACAAGCTGTGTGGAGCCATTAATGATCTCCAATCCAATTGACCAACAAGATGCATGAAGGCATCTATTTTATATGTGTGTCAAAAGAAGAAGCTAAAGATATCCTAGATGACTTGCACCAAGGGATAGATAGTGGATACCCCTCAGGTAATACAACAACTCATAAGATTTTGAGGATAGGGTATTAATAGCCCACAATATTCAAGAACGTTCATAACCACATCATAACCTACCATGAATGCCAAATATTTTCTAAAAGAGAAGTGAATGTTGCTATGCCTTTTCAGCCGATTATTAAAAGATGTCCCTTTGCTTAGTGGGGTCTTAAATTTATCAGGGTAATAAACATAAACTCTTTATTAGAACACAAGTTCATCCTCCTAGCTACAGATTATTACATCGGGTGGACAAAAGTAGTTGCAAAAAAAAAACAAACTCTAGAGTAGTTAACATCATCAAATTTTTAGAGAAAAATATATTGACTAGGTTTCGTACCCCCTATTTTTTAGTTTGTGATAATGGTCAAGATTTTCAATCATTACAATTAACATAATGGACTTATAATAATTAGATTACATTAAAATTCTCTTCAAATTATTATCCACAAGGGAATGGAGTATTTAAATCCACCAATAAAAATCTTGTAGATGCCATTAAGAAATCAACACAAGATAAACCATGAGAATGACATCTCTTACTGAAATATGCATTATAGGCTGGTAGAACCATACACAAGCAAGCTCTCAAAGATTCATATTTTCTATTGGTATATGGATAACAACCAATTCCATATAACTCTCAAAATACCAACATATCAATTTATGCAAGAGTATATGGGTGAAGATGAAATAATACAATCTAGGCTATTGGATATAGTCCAAATGGAAGACATGAAAACTGAAGCCCTACATAGCTTCAGTAAACATTAAGATATTATCAAATGATGGTTTGATAAAAGATCTAGAATCAAGGCAGTTAGGATTTTAGACCTAATGCTCTTATGGCATAAAAACCATGAAAAGAAAGGACAACATGACAAGTTCACTCTCCTATGGAATGTACCATATCAGATATCATAAATCCTTGATAAGAATGCCTTTAGATTAAAATACCTTCAAGACAAGGACCTTGCCTTTCCAGTCAATGGGTGGTTTTTGAAGCATTACTTCATGGCTACTCTAACTAGAGATGCATCAGAGTAAACTATGAGTAAAAGTGTAGCTTAGTAATAGGTTAGATTTCCTATTTTTAGCATTTTGCTTTCACTAAATTAGTTTTTACTACTTTCTAGGCTAAGTTTATTGTTTTCATTATGTTGCTTTATAGATTAGTTATATATTGCTTTCTAGGTTAAATTATTAAAATTTAGAACTATCTCACCAATTTATTGAGTTGAAAGTACAAAGATAAGACAAAATAAAGGGGATGACATATAAAAAGGCACCACTGATCTTCATGGAGATCTATTCTGAGAGTATAATATAGTCTAGTACTGAGGTATGTATTGTGACTAAGGTGAGTTTTATTTAGATCCAATAAGTTTACTAAAATTTAAGGACTTTTTCTAATATATTCATGAAAATTTTAGAAAACCTATCCATTTCCAAAGATTCATTACACTATTATATGCTAAAAATTAGATATGGAATAATAAAACATAGAAATCAATATACATTATCAGGGACATATTGACAAATAAGTTTTCTTATTCATACAACTATCCAATGGTGGTCCCTAACCCTTTCTTCTATCTGTGTTGTAAAAAAACAATCCTATAAACTGATTAGATATGGGTGATTTGAGAAGCTCTAAATGGGGTTATGGATGTCTGACTAGCAGTAGAGAAAGGCTTTGAGTGGGACCATAGGTATCTTTGTTAGGCTATGGATGTCTAGCTAACAGAAGAACAATACATAGGGTTTCTTTTTATTACATAATTAAAAGTTAATGGGAAACCTATAATGTTTATTCAGCTCTTCATTAAAATTTTCATAACCAAGAAAAAGTGATCTCACTATACGATACACAAGTCCAAAGAATGGAAAGGTTAGTATGTTCTATGAAGAAATAGGAGTTTGTTATAGAGTCTTGGTTTCCTTATTCTTTCTTTAGTAGAATGATTTTTTATTATAATATATTATTGAAATCTTGGGTTCTCAAAATAGTCAAAAGTATTTTCCCTTGTAAGTCCCCATTTGTTGTGCCCCTAAAATACACACCCCATTTTATTATATTTCAAATGGGGACCCATTGATGGTAAAATATTTAATTAGAGAATCCATGAAACTTAGAAGTCCATGTTCTTAATTTTCCTTCATTCATAGTCTAAGGTCATTCTCATGAAGTCAAAATTTACAAGAAATCAAAACCATGAAAATCAAATCTTGAACTAATATCTTATGTTATTATACGCCTTGGGTTTTCATAAGTTATTTTTTCTATGATATGGTTTACAAACTAACATTATTAATATTTTGTCCTAGTTTTTAATCTACTTTAAGTGATTGCAAGACCATCGACTGGGAAATACCCCCAAATGGGCCCCACTTTAGTTAATTGATATTATCATGCACCTCACTCTTGCATAATTTGGAGCATCAAGATATTAAAAAGTTGATAAAATTCTAAGTATTTTGACTACCGAGCCTCTAAACATCCTGAGAACCTATTAAAATAGAGATGTCACTTTTTCATTCATAAAATTTAATGGTTTCGGGCCTTCATAATTTAATACTTTTGAGCTCTGACAACTTCAAGCGGTTGAACACTTGACAAAAAAATTGTCAAATGAAACCTTAGAAGGATACATTAGACCTTTTATCTATAGTATAATGGTTCTTTGCTTCTACAATCTAAGTGATTGACATGTCTCACATTTACACCCCAACTCAACTATGTGAGATTCAAAGCATAGTCAAAATATAGAGTCTAATGGCTCCAAAGACCTGAACTCCTCAAACCACTGAGATCACTCCACATTTCTATTTTGTAATGCTTGAGACCAATCAAGACATACAAAGTTCAAATGAATAAGACCTGCACCTTCGAACATATCGAGTCCTCGCACCACCAATATCATTCCACATGGCTTGATCACATTAACATGTGACTTGGAGCATGCAAAAAACAATGAAAGGCTAAAGAGCTAAAATAATGAAAGCTAGACAAGTGTGATTTTTTTAAAAAGGGATGCAACTAAGGTATGAATATATAAGGTTGATATTATGGAAAAAAACCAGTCAATGAGTAATCACCAGTTGTCTCAAAAGGTAGTGACTAGACATAAAAACTTAACAAAATTTTGCCATATGGTGAAAAAACTAGCCTACCAAAGCTAAGTAATAAGTTCAAATCAAAATGTGAAATAAATTAAAAAGTTTTTTATTTGCATTAATGGTGAAATAATGTATTCAATATTCATGGTTGGGAACAATATATACAAAATATATGCAAAGGAGGGATTTACTTTGCCATTACTATTTCAATTTAGTGATCTCATTTTCAAGCTTCTTGACATCATGAATGCCCTAATTCCTTCATCAAGCAACCACATAATGAACTAGTCAGTTCACATAGAGAGAATTGTTGTAGTAATCAAAGAACAATGGATTATTATTCAAAATAGGGAAAATCTCTAGTTCCTTCTCCCTACTCATTCGTAAGAGGACCCAAATACATGAATATTATATTCAAGAGGAGTGCATTGAATTTCAAGTTCCTACACTTCTCAAAACTTTGGAAAGAGGGAAGAATTTGTAAAACCATATTCTTCCAAAGACTATCTCTTGAAGAGAATAAATACATAGATGAATTTCTTCCAATCAAGGAACAAAGCCTCCACCAATCTATAACCAAACTTGAGGTAATCTTATGCATTGACCTACTCAGAGTTTTATTTGTTAATATAACTATTTTAGAGATATATTGCATGTTAGGAAGGTTAAGAATGCAATTGTATACATATCAGTTAGGGAATTTGAGAGATATATTAACTCCCCTTACCCAAAACTATTTAAAACTAGGTTTTGGTTAATATTTATCTTGAGCATTACATAGTAGATGGGAATTTGAAATATTGGCTTGATCTAGGCCAAAATATGAATCCCAAAGGGACCATCTCATCCAATTAAATCATCAAATTTGGGCCTAGAATTATGATAGATACGGCCTTAATAAATATGTTGTATGGATTTCCTAATATTAAAAATGTCAAGGTTGAGCGGGTTCCTCTGCTAGATATACTCTTGACACCAAACAAACTAGTGGCACTAGGGGATATGATTAGTGACAAATAAAGTCACAACTCCTCCACCTTGATCAAAGAGAAACTAATGGAAACTTTTGTATGATGTCATATCTATTGGACACAATCATGGGCATAGTATACAAGCCCTATGGTCAGGAAGGGTAGACTTCAATTGAATATCTAGAAAATAAGGTAGGAGAAGACTACTATTTCATGTTTTTACATAGATATAAAAATGAAATAAAGAGGATATAAAAGGAGGTCTATCATCAAATATTATAATTTATACAAGGCATTTCAATGCCTAGATTATTAGAAAAAATATAAAAAAGCCTAAACAAAATAGGAGACTAATAGTACTACCCTGATGCCATTGTAATCAGGGTAGAAGGAACAAGGAACACTCCCTTATTTATACCACACTCAGATCACATATCTAAATAATAAATTTCATACCAAATTTATAATAACATTGATGAGGAACCAGGTCAAAAACATTTGGCCTATTATTTCAAAACTCCTCTAAGAATTGGACAATAATAATATGTTTTCAGATCACATTTTATTCATGCTAGTAAGTGTAGGAATCAATACAATTTACAGGTGGCACCTTTCATAGAATGTGACCCTAGGAATAAGGTAAAGGGGTATCTCCTGTGACTCAAGGAGAAGAATAACATGTTTCTCATGGCCATGAGGAATATGAACATGACACAATATTTTTAAATACAATAAATGATACTGAAGTGTGGATGAAAATGAGAAATAAATCAATATCCATGGCTTGGCTATAAGCCCTTCAATATGATCTAGTGGTAATCAAGGGAAAGTCACAAGATTTATGGAGAAATTAATGATCTCCAATCCAATTGAACAACATGAGAAAATAGGATAGACCTTCATCCCCTTTAGGAGAGCCTATAAATGATTAACCATATTATCCTGACACTCAGAAAGAATCAAACCCTCAAATCAGGAGGGAAATTCTAAGGGGTCTCCCATGTCCCTAAGTATATTATACATAAGTGGTAGATAATATTCAAAATTGGGAGACAATGACTACAAGGCACATGTTAGCTACTTTTTCAGGGGATCAAAGGAGGATCTCTTTAGTGATGATACATTTTCCACCCCTTACTACAGTTACTCAGATAAGTTGTCTAGAGTTTTTGTAGACTACTTTCTTGTCTATTCCTAGTGCCCTTAGTTTTCCCAAATCCCCTAAGTCTCCTCAATCAAGCTCTATACCCTCCAAAACCACCTCAACACCATTCATCACATCTAATACTTCACCACCATCTTTAGTCATACTTCCTATCGCTGTTACTCTTATAGTTGTTCACCCATCCCATCCACCTTCTACTCCACCCATCTTCACTTACTATAGGAAGCAAAAAGACTCTTCCCCTCCATCCAAAGTTAAATAACTTCACTTGGTATTCTAATCATATAAGAGGAGGAATAATAGAAAGTAAATGAAACTTTATATGCAATGGAGCAAACAAAGGAAGATGAGATTGGGTAGGTAGTAATTAATGTTCAATTATATTACAGATGAAGAATCAAATGATAAGAAGTTGAGATAGAAAAGGCCAAGACCTTGAGCCTAAGAGGACAAAAATTAAAGGAAGTCTCTCTTGATGTGTCAATAAAAATAAGGTCCTCACACCATAACAAAATAAGATCTTGGACAAGGTAGTTTCTTCTATTATTTATTCAATTTCTAGTATTGAAATATTAGCTACAAGTCTACCCCAAACCATTACTAGGGCCATTTTGTCTATTTTTACTAGTTCTATTGATTTAATTGTTCTTTCTTCTCCAAAGCTAATAAGTACTCCAAAAGTAGTCTAATTTGAAAATTTAGTTATTATATCTATTTTTAATCCTTGGATGCCACCATTCCCTAAGAAAAGGTCAACCCAATTGGAAATCCCCTTTCCAAAACCATTGACCATGCCCTCAACAATAATTAATGTACAAGTTAATCTAGACTTGACTAATTTTTTGACTGAAGTTACACCAATTAAGGAAACATCTACATGGGAGAGGGTTGTTCATCCACCTCTCAAGTTTCATATTCAAATAAGTGCATCCTTGGCACCCACATTACTACACCACCTCTAATGACTCCTCATTATTAGTCCCTTAGGCCCAAGCCAAGAGATTTAAATGGTATAAATCATTATTCCTTGATGGGTAAAGGAAATGCAAATTTTAAGGGATGAAAGGTAGAATCCAGTTGTAACTGAACTTCCCACAATCTCCACTCAGTTTCATAAACAAAGTGGGACTATTTAAAGGTTAATGAAGAGGAAGGTGATGAACACAAGAAATAAGGAAGAGGTGGAGTTTGAATAAAGGGATAATTTTTCCCTTTAGCCAATAAGCCCAAGAAAAATTTGAATGACCCTACCAAGTATATATAGAATTTTAGTTCTTTTATGGATTCTGTAGGGGTAATGATGAAAGAGATGTTTCAAAGTAAATAAGATGCCTTGAATAGTTTATAATAGATCCAAATTACATAGGCACCTAATTTTTTTTGTTGATGTGCAAAGAGCAACAACCAAGTTATAGAGTATTTTGTATAAAGTCAGGGTTTCCAGGGTAGGGATCCAGTCGAACAGTGCAACTACTGTCCCATTTTGGAATGAGATGAAATAACTAGAAAGGAGATTGAATTTTTTAGTCCAATGCTCTAGGAATAATTCTTTTAATCATTTAAATCTTATCTCTAGTATGGATTATTATTGGTCCTTAAATTATGCAATGGTAAGAAGGAAATCTTCCCTTAAATGGCACAAGCAAATGAAGACCTTACTAGATCATCTGCTCACTCATGAGGTGGAATTATTACAAATTTTAGTGGATATGAGGGTTATAAATGTAATAACCTCTATAAAAGAACTAGTGAATGGACATAATTTTGAAAATCTTATTCAGGTGGTTATAGACAACTTCAAACAATAAGTTGAGGGCACCATTTATAAAACCAATGAAGAAAACCTTCAGTTAGTCATTTTTGCAAAGGACAAAGTAATGAAGGCAGAGGCTTTAGTATTTGAATTCAAGAGCTTATAAGTTGAGCAAAAAATATTGATGATTGAATCTGTTAAGATTTTGAAGCCTTCATTACTCAATTTTGATATTATAAACAAGGAGTTTGATATAGCTTATGTATTATTCAAAGAGTTGAGAGCCAAAGAAGTAGCTTCGAGGTCAGTTCCACGTACACAACCAAATTTTAGTGTCACCCTAACATCACAAGGATCTCATTTCTCTAGATTTATTGTCATACAAACTTTAATAGGCTTAGTTGTAATTCCATAGGGACCTCCAATAGTTACATCGATTGCAATTGCATGTACCCCACCTACCTCTTTAGTTAGAGGTACCACATCAACACCTTGATGTAAAAATAACCATGTATTTGTATGTTATAAATAAAGTGAAATTTTAGTTTTGAATATATTTACTATGCATGCATACTATATTTTTAGTTAAATATGTTCTTCTAAATATGTGCATGAGGCATGCATTTTTGGTATGATTTTATATGCATAGTTCTAATTTTGAACTTGTAATTTTGGATGACTATTGAAGAGATGAGGCGTATCCATCCCAAGATATATATATTTGTATCCTCCCAAATCCAAAGAGATGAGATTTTTGGTTTCTAAGATTAATAAAAATTCTAAGAAGTTCTGCTTGACTTAGTCTTTGTGTGAAAATCTTTATTCTTCTCCAATTTTGTGGACTGTATGGAACGTGCTATCATTACGGTATTTTAGTTCTTTGATTTTGTATGAGTTATCTTATTTAATATAGATATTCATTTTAAGATATATCTGATTTAGATGTCTTTTACATGTGAAATATAATCCCCCCTTATTGATGTACAATAACAAACTAGAAAATGTGGCAACTTTTGATTCATGCATGTTTAATTATATTGTGTTTTGTTTCCCTTTGAATATTTATTATATTTGATTGTTGGTGTGCTATAGTATCTTACAATAAATATTGGTCCTTTGATTTCTTATCCTACCTTAGTTTAAGTACTTGTCTTGAAAGGTTTTCATCTTGTGTAGTCCACAGGCCTCTTTTCTGCCTTACCCTTCTTTCCTTTTTGAGTTTATTTTGGAACCTTACCCACTATAGTTAAAACCATCATCCTTCCACTCACTTAAAATAATATTTATGTTCATTCCTAATCACCTCACCTGCATATATATACATATGGGTATGTATATATGTATGCATAAATACATATATATGTTACCTATACATACCCATATTACATATGTGTACATATATGTCATATATGTACACATACATAATATACTGATATATGTAATATATGTATATGTCTCCATATATGACACACACACACACACACACACAGATAGGTATGTATATATTTATACATACCTATCTATGTATATACATATGGGTATGTATATATGTATGCATAAATACATATATATATTACCTATATATAGGCATATTCCATATGTGTACATATATGCCATATATGTACACATACATAATAGACTAATATATGTAATATATGTATATGTCTGTGTGTGTGTGTGTGTGTGTGTGTGTGTGTGTGTGTGTGTGTGGTAAATGTATACATATATATGTAATACATATACATTATGCATATTACATATGTATATGTATATGTAATATTGATTTAACTATTTTGGGAACTAATGCCTAAGTAGATAAAAGAGTTAAGTATATAAATCAATGTATAAAATATTATAAAATACTATAGTATCAATAATCACTGATTTGTACAATAATTAATTTATTTACTTAGTGTATAACTATAAATGAATTGAAAAAAGTGTACTTAGTTGGAAAACATGGTTGAGATGGACAAGTGGTAGGCTAGAAAGTGATGTAGGAATAGGGTAGAGTGTCATCAGTAGGAAATAGGTGTCAGAACCCTCATTGGATAGTAGTGAGGCCCTCTTTTTCAATAGTGCACTACATTAATAAATTTTTGTTGCTCCGATATTGACCCTATGTAGATAAAAATATGAAACTTGGGGCAAACCCCTACTCTATTTTGGGAAGCCTTTTCCCACATGATCGAGAGATGGATCATTCTCTGTGCTTCATTATGACTGATTTCATTATGGAACCCTAATCTTCCATGCTTGTTAGCATTTTAATAAACACAAGTGTAAGAAGAGTGGCATTAGTAGGGTAGGTTGGATGTGACCTCAACACCATTGTTGAGCGTTGCCTCCATACCAATACCTTGAAATGGGATTAAGCCTGATGTGTTTATCCCAATCTAAGTGATGGTGTAAGTGAGAGTGATGCTAGTATGGCTAAATATGAATGATAATTTAAATTCTTTGAGTGTGACTTAAAACTAGAAATCTGAGTAAAACTGAGCCTTGGACTGTTGTAGATTGATATATGTATAAATAGAGGTAAATAGGGATCAATGACCATAATTTGCACAACTATTTATAAACTTGTTCATTATGATTTCCATTTAAGGGATAAATGAATGAGAGTGGTATTTATATAGTGTTTTAATGTTTGTCGAGACATGAAATGAGTCTAAGAAAAACCTAAGATGCTTTGGGGAGTGGAAATATATTTGTTGGGGACAAAAGAAGTTAAGGGTCAATAACACTTTCCCTTTGCCAATAATGCACTACACTATAGACCAAATGGGTCATGCTATTGTCCATGTGGTTGGCATGTGTGTTAAATTATTTAGTATGCCTACGTGATGGTAGAATACAACTTTTGTTATATTTGGGCATGGGTTAAGAGTATATACAAGCAAAAAAAGGATTAAAAGAGGCCCTAAGATAGGTCTCAAGCTAAGCTAAATATAGGGTGGTATCAAGTGACACTCATTGAATTAAATGACATTTTAGATGACTAAATTTACCCCCCATTTAAATGATTAGGATAAAGGAAAGAGAGACATACCTAGACTTACCTAAGAGGCAAAGCCCATGAATGAGGGTTTGAGTCTAAAAATTATGCTCTATTGCATGTTCTACAAATAAAACATGTATGAATCAATCTTTAATTAAGAAATATCAAAAGCAAACAAGAAAATTGAGTAAAGAGATGATATAGAGAGGAAATTAATGAATACACATCACTGGGTACATGAACCAATGTAAAAACTTGGTGACATCTTCTATGTTTGTAGATGGTGATCAAATGGTGAATAGTTTGGACTAGATTGATGGCTTTTCCAATTCCCATGTATGAGTGTCTTAATAAATCAAGTTGGCCTTGAATTCATCATTTCCCACCCCTATTAGGTTGATCATAATATGTGAATAACTTGGATTGGATTGATGACTTGTCTAACCCTCTCATGTAGGTGACTCAAGAACTTAAGGAGGCCATGACTCCATCATTGCCTACTATGTGTAGTCGATGCATCTGAAACTAAAACTGCATGATGTAACTAAAACTATGTAAGATGGATTTAGGCCACACATAAATTATAAAATATAAAAATGGATCTAAGCCACTCAAGAATGCCAACTACCACATACATAATGAGGCATCAATCTAGTGTGATCCTAGGGTAAACCTGGTCCAAAACTAGTGTATATAGTGTCTAAATTATACAATGTGGATAATTACATGGAGTTTTCATTCCATTAGAGAGAAATTATGTAAAAATGAAGATATGGGATAATGTGCCATGTGCATGCCCCTAATTTTGATATTTGTGCATATGGATTCTGGAATGAGTCATAGAAATTTGTGTGTATGCATATCTAAAACTGAAATAGGAGAGATCATTATGTGTATGATTCCCCTTACTTAAAAAAACACGTGTAATTCTATGTAAAAATGGAGTATATACTAAACATATATAATCATATATGATTGAGACTATGCAAATCTAAATTATAATTATTTTACCTATTTGATAATTCTAGAATCTTCTATTTTTTAGGCCACTAGACAATAACATAGTGGGTGGACTATAGTATACTACACTTTTGGCAGTGTACTACACTATTATCCAAAAGTGTTATTTTTAAGAGAAACTAAGACTGATCTGTGTGTGACTATGTTTCACTATATTTCCTAAGTCTGAGCTCTGTAATATGTGTCTGCATAATAAAAATTATGTTCTGAGTGCATTAGGATGGCTTGTTCTCTACGACAAACCCTTGTGAATGCCCCATATTTTGAGGGGAGTTGTTGAACCTCTATAATAATTTTCCTTAAAATAAAAGCTATGCATCATGTGTGTTAGACTAAAAATATATGATATCTATGTGATAAACCAATATAATGTGTATACATGACATCAGAATGTAAAAGAGACTGATCATAAGTTGTCAAAATATGATGTATGTTAGATCTAACATTCACAAGGTTGTCAAGATAAATATAACAATGTAATCATGCATATGAATATCAAATCTAAATATAATGTCCATCATGACACCTAAGTAAAAGGGGATATCCATGTGGTCTCTCATGGCATTAAAAAATGGAAATGATTTTTACAAGTAAGAGACAAGTGTCATGACCATGACACATACATAAAAGCATACATTAAAACACATGAGGCACACAAAGTAGTTCAAGGGGCCACAAGACAAAGGATATGGGCACATGTCACTAAGTTTGAGAAAAGCACACATACAAGGGCATGTTCAAATGTCTATATATGCATAAGGCAAATAAGGTTGGCTTAGATCCACATAGAAGGACATGTTCAAATTCCCTCACACACAATCAAGAAGCACATACAAGGACATGGGCACATGTCCAAATCATACACACAATGAAAGGAATTGGCTTAGAGCCATAGAATAATGACATTTTCAAATGCCCTTGATTAGATGTAGAATCAAAGAGACAATCAAATTTAAACTAGTAAAGCTAAAAATTAAAGTATGCATAAGTATGTGGTAGAAATAATATATACATACTTGTATATATGTATATACATATGTGTATATATAAATGGGATGTATATACATACTTATATATATATATGTATGTATATATATATATATATATGTATATGTATATACATACATACATACATACATACATACATACATACATACATATATATATATATATATATATATATATATATATATATATATATATATATATATAAGTAGTCACCCTAAAATCATGGCTCTCACCTCATGGATCCCCCCATAGATGACCTTAGATACAGGAAGGTTACCCATGTAGGGCATACCAAAATGTTGTGGCACCCAATCCATAGGGTGCAACTCATTATGTAACAACCTATCTCTAACTTGAGAGGCCCTAATGGCTACCACGAGATAGAATCCCTCATTTTCCCATTGCCCAACCATGTCCTGGTAGAGTAGGGAAATCAAATATATTAATGTCAAAGTCCTCACAACCTAAGGTAAAGCATAAAAGGGAACCACATATATCCATTTGGTGGCCATGATATCTCTTGGTGTCCTAATCAACAACCCCTTCTAACAGGGGATCATCTTATCATAGACCTAACCCATGATGATGGTTGGGTGGTTTATGGAGAGGGATATAATGTGAGCCACTTGATATAAGTCTCTATAATTCCATGATAACATCTCCTGAATCCATGTGTAGTGCGCCCCTCTCTCCTTGATATGTCACATAATCGGTGACTAGGTGTACAAAATCCTATTTATGCCCTTGTCTCCCACTAATCAAGAGGTAAGGATACCAATGATAACCTTATTTATATTTGGGATCACTAATCCCTTAACTTAATAAATTCTCACCCTTCACTTCACACCCACATTGGGTGAATCGTAGTCTCTAAAGTGATTAACCTAGCTACATGCCTCATGATGTCTATAAACATATCGAATAGATACCAATATACTAGTCATATGAAGATTGATGATCTAATACACATCCATGAGAGTGATCATACACTCTACTGGGGTATGGAATAACATGAGAGTGTTCTAGTTAGGGTCTTAGTAAGTCAAAAGATCACACAGTATCTAACTAGAGGTGGGGGTGATCCTCGCTCGTTTTATCCAAAGTATCCTCACTCAATCAAGCAAGGATAACTCATTGGTTATCAAAAGTGAAAAAAATCCTCTCCTACTCTTAGGCTCTACTCCTTTGAATGTAATCCCCATACAAAAAAGAAGAAAATCCTAAGTTAATCTAAAAACCAACTTTGCCTATTGAAAAAGTCAAATTTAGCATACATTTTTAGTGCATGGAATCACCCTAATTTGTAATGGTTATGAAATTGACCCTTGATGGTTACATAACCACACTAAGTGGTTGTATAACCACCTAAGGGTAGTGGTGATGTAACCATATTAGTTTGGTTGTGTTACTATCATGGAAGTTATGTAACCACCACCCTGTAAAGGGTGGTGGTTCCATAACATGATTGGTGGTTATGTCTGCCACTCACATACCCTCCTAAATCTCCTAAAACCCCATAAAAACACACTAAAAATCATAAAAAATCTTGTAAATCCCTAAAATACCCCCAACAATTACTACAAATCTAAAATTTTCAAAATTCATTGGAATTTAATTAAGTTTAGCTCAAATTTATAAATTTGTGTAAACAGTGAAAAAATGAACAAAATTGACATGATCATGATTGTTAATTCCTTAGGTTGGTACATTTTATATAATCTCATCACCCTCATCCCATTGACTGATTTTGTTCTCAAAATAGTCACCAAGAATCCAAAGCTCAAATTTTTCTCAAGGTAAATGGTACAAATGAATTATTTTTGACAAGTTTTTGAATATATTAGGCCCCAAACTAGTTGTTTTAATTCAAAAGTTCTCTAATTTCAGCATGTTATTTTGTTTAATGTTTGTTCTCATGTTTATAAGTCATATTTATCCTAAATTTTTCAACCAACATTTTTATAACTAACATTTTAATAAGCTTTTATATTCTTTGTATCAAGTTTTATAGTTTTGCAGGTATGTAATGACTTGGCACCAGGTTTAGTTCCCTAAAGGGATGGTCTAAGTAGTATGATCTTCCCCATACATACAGTATGTATTATTTTCATTTTTCAATTACATAGTCCATTTTATACGTTTCATTAAAATCAAACTTGAATCTCATCTTCTATCTATAGGTTGCATGGAGTGTCGACTAGCTTTGCTCCATCATTTGGGTAAGGTAAGTATTCTAAACCGCTTATTTCCTTTCTATACACCTTACTTGGGACTACAACTTACCAACTCATGACAAGGTACCCTCCCAAGGGGTCAATATTTATGGACCCAAAATTTACATGGTGTGACAGTTCTAATACAAACGGATGATGATGTAGTGATCTCTTTTTTATGCTCCATTAGGAACTCTCTAGATATTTCCCCTCCCTCTACCTTCCTACTCTTTAATTGACCCCCTTTGGTCCCCTTGGTTTTGGATTTCATATATTTTTTCACCTTATTTTAAAAACTAACCATGTGTGTCAAAAATGTTTCTCCAGGTGATACAACCACCTCCCTTTATTACATAACCACCCTTTTTGTTACACAACCATTGGAGTGGTTTTAAAAGCAAATGATTGTTTTATATTAAAATAATGGTAGTTTCATAATTTATAGTGGAGGTTCTATCATTCTAAGTGGTAGTTTTATAACCACCCCTACATAAGGTGGTGATTCTATCACAGTTCAAATGTCTTCTAAAATTAGCTCTTGTGACTCCAATTTTGATGTGTTTTGCATGACTAGCATCATGTTTCTTATTTTTATCACCTTGTGTTCACCTCCAATTAGACCTAGCTCACTCCCTCTTCTATTTTTTATCCTCTTTAGTTCGTCTTAAGTTGAACTCCTCATTGGACTTAGTTAAACTCCTCCATGTAGGTTCCTAACTCTTCCTACAAGAAGGCCAATTTTAATTTTATTTTATATTTGAAAATTTCCATTAGAAGTTGTTATTGTGAAGGTTTTGTAGCTACAACCCTATTATAATTGCCTAAATTTTTAGCCTCTATTTTTTTCAATTCAACTAAATTGATACAAGTGAAGAAGTGTTATTGGTGTAAGGAACTTGGAATTTTCAAGCTAGGACATTAGCCGACCTCAGTTTAGTTGCTCTCCATTTATGGTTGTGTTTCCTCTTTTCCCCATCTTTCTCTAGAGTTTGTGCGTCATCCAACTAGAGAGTTTCCAGAATTTATACAAGAAGCATAAGGAGTTAACATACTGAGGATTCTCTTATAAAATACATCACATGCACTTTAACTAATCTATAATTTGGTTAGGTTAGAGTTCTTTTTTATTTTTCAAAATTTGTTTCTTTATTAGATTATATTTAGTACAGTTTTATTTGTAATATATTAGTTTCCATATTTAGAAAAATATTAAATTTGATACGAAAGGAAATCCATTTATTTTCATTTTCTTTGTTACAAAAAAATGATAATTAGCTTTGATTTGTGTTTGCATTATGGTAGATTAGTTTTATTCCAATTAGAAATACATTTTATCAATCATTCTAAGAAAGATATTAGTAAATATTTATGTTATTTACAGCCAAAACATTTTTTCCTTTCCAAGATCTAAACAAGTTTTTTGCATTTTAAACAATCAACTAGGAAATCATAGATATTTAGACATTCATAGGTGCATACACAAGGGTAGTATATTAATGATTTTATTTTATTTTGGAGAATTTAAAGTGTTGTCATTATCTTCTTTAAAACAAAAAAAACCAAAACTTGCATTTCTTATTTTCATCTTAGCAATTCATTCAAAAGAACTTGTTTAGAGCAAATTAGAGAAGTTGAAAAGCTAGTTTAGTTTGTTTGTGAACAAATAAAATCAAAATAAAGTGTTGTTTTGTTTATGATTTAGATCAAATTTCTTGTTATATTGCTTAAATATATAGATTCAATTGACATACATAGTCCATCTCATACAAAATTATCAAAACAAACAAAAATATTGTCATCTAGTTTGCATATAAATAAATCTAAAAAATTCAGCACCTTACACATTAGTATAGGTTCCTTCTTTAATTCTTTGCATGCATTATAAACCTTAGGAAAAGATAAAGAAAAAGATTTCTGATTTCCTTTACTTTTAGTTTTGTCATTCTTTTACTTTTAGCATTTCATTTTTGAAAAACAAGTATTTATTCCTATAGAATAAAAAAAGCCAAAAACAATAAAAAATTAACAAAAATTGTACCAAAAAGTCTTGATAACACACGAAAGCCACATACCATACCAAAAGTATTACCAACATGTGCAAGCAAACACATGTCACCTAAGTCATTCCCATCCATGTAGGCATCCTATACAAAGCCTTGATTCAACATTTCAACAAGCACACATTACAAACCATTATCTGAATAAGTTCATACATTTTTCCTTGGATCTTGCCTAATCTCCTTTAAATGACGCTTCCCAAGACACTAAGTCTTATATTACATGGTTTATTCCCTAGAGTTAGAACACCTAGTCGCATCATTATCACAAAATCTTATATTAGCACTGAATTAAGACATGATTTTTTTTTCTCCACTCCCATTCCTCATATCATCATAGACTCCTTAGTCACATTAGAAAAACAATAAATATTTCTTGACCCACCTATCATTGTCCTCATGCATAATAAGAGACATTAATAAAATGTCATCCAGGCCTAGCTTCCCATCCACATCTCTTTCTTCTCCTTAGGTCTAGCCTCATCCTATATCAGTCACACTCAGTGTATGACATTGAATGGGTAGAGTCAACCCAATAGAGTAGGCCTTTTTCCATGAGTCATCCAACCTAATCTCCCTCATTTCCCTAATATTAATATTTAATAATAACTTCACCTTCTTGTGATATCAGAGACTGAAGAACATTAGAACTCCATTTCCATACAACTTGATCCTCTTAAGAAGAATCAAAACACTATTGAGGTCTTTTGGTTCCATCACGAGAACCTATTGCCACCACCTATCCTAAATCTCATTCCATCGAATAATCAACCAAACCCATATCCCATCCATTGCATCGGCTACCTCAATGAGACCTTAGGGAATCAAGTGCACAATTTAGCATGTGATCTTAATCTACATACATGAACCAAATAGCTAAGTTAGGTGGGGAGTCTACTGCCATAGGGAGAAAGATGAGTCCAGGTATGATGTTGATCCACAATGTCTGAGTAGGGTTTAAAGGTTCATGTTGGATATAAAACTAAGCTAATTTATTGATCGTTAGACTTGGGATTGAGCTGAGTTGAAATTTATTTTGTAAAGCCAAAACCCAACCAAATATAATAAACCAATGCTAAGGTGTGAGCTCATCAAAGTAATAAAATACCAACTTGTGAATATTTTACCAAAGAACATAGGAAACTCACCTCCAATACAAGGTTTTTATTTTGAGATCTACAAAATTGATCTTTTAAATACTCTAAGATCTATCAAATATAATCTTGTTATGTGGAGTTGAGTCCAGGTTCATCCTGATATTGAGAACACAAATTTTTTTTTTCATTGTTTTCTTCTCCAATGTGAAAATCTAAATATGCTAAGAAATTTTGAAAAACCCCAAACTAGTAAAAAATGATCAAAACATAAATATGGCTTGTTTATAGTCGATCCAAATAGTTTTGGACTTTATAAATTTAAATAAGATGTTAGATATGCTTCAAAACACTTCATAAAAAGTTTTCTCTCACATGTGATTATTTAAACACACCTAAACTAGGCTAAACACACCTAAACTAAGCTAAACACACCTAAGTCTAAACATGAACAATGGGAAAAAATGAAGTGAGTTACCATAAAATGAGTGAACAGAATGGATGTGAAAGAGATGCATATGAGTGACACATTCCAAGTGGTTTCACATGTGGTCCACACTATTTGACCATTGACAAAGTGCAAGAAAGGTTTGAATGAATAATCAATGGATTTGTAAGTGGTCTGCACTGCATAACCATTATGCTGATTTGATAAGAAACTATGAGTGAAAGATAAAAAATCAAAATAGATGCCTCTAATGAAACCTAATATGATACCATATGTATTTTTTACCCCATATCTAGGTAGATTCGAAGCTCAAGTGTGTAAACCCACCACCACAACATTTTTCATCAATCATCCAACATATTATTCATTAGCATAATGGTTATAGTTATAGTCAAAATATATACTATAAACAAGGAGATTATTCTTATCTCAAATCTATAAAATATCTCACTAAAATACTCTCTAAATACCTCACACACTAAGCCCTATTATCTCTATCCCAATATCTCTACACAAACCTATCCTCATGTGAATATTACTCACACAGTATCCCTTATATTATTGAATATACCTCTCCACATATTAAATACACACACACAAATTAATATTTAATAATGTGGAGTACTAAGTTAAACTCACTAATGTTTCCATATAAAGACTAATTCTTAATAGTGAACAGTTGATGGTAAATCATGCAACACTAATACAATTATTTGTCTCAGTGCTAGATTTGGTGCCAATACCAAATATCCTTTATGCCTTAAATAATGACCATCCAAAGATTGATCTACATGAGAGGTAGCATTTATGATAACTTAATGATTTTTTGATATTATATGTCATTGAATTATTCCTATTTTGCATGATGAACCCATTTTGGCATGGGAAACGACAATGTTTACAATGTAGTTTGTTCATCATACTTATAAGACAATGCATTTGTGACAACATTTTAATCACCCTTATTATATTTAATCTCATAGTCATAACTCATTAATTTTGTTCACCCATTTATATTTCTCAAGTGAAGGGACTCTTATCTCCAAGAAGCACTTGATGTTATGGGGATAAATTTTGATGTAGAAATGCCTCATGACTAGGTATGTGTGTCACTTGTTGATGGAATGGAGTATAAATCCCATATCTTTCTCATATGTGGAAAAAGGTTTTCCATATAAGTGCCTTGTTGGTGAATTCAATGTGTTGATACTCTTGCATTTAAATAAATCTAGTTCCACTTCTTGAGGCATCACTTTTGATGATAAATGGATTTGAGAATTCAAGCATCGATAAAATAATTGTAGTGCACATTACATGCCTAAGCAATTTGAAGGTTAGTTCTACTACCTCAAATGATTTAAATACATATATTTTTTAAAATAGTTGTTAATGGACCAAAAATTTTCCCATAGTCCTATACAAAATTCCTATAATACTTAGTCAGGCCCAAAAACTATGAATGCTCCTGAATGTTTTAGATTTATGCCAATTTATTTATAGCCTCATTTTTTTAGGATCCACTTTGGCACCCTCCTTAGAGATAATGTGCCTAAGATAATCAATTTTTTTTGGCCAAAAGCACACTTGGACCATTTGGCACATAATTGGTTATCATTAAGGAGTTGGAAGTTGTATTCCAAATGTCTTAGATATTCCTCCTAGGTATGACTATAGAAAAGGATGTCATCAAAGAAAACTAGGATAAATTTGAGTATAAATAATTGGAAGATCTTGTTCATTAGGACTTGAAAGGTTGATGAAGCATTAGTGAGGACAAATGGCATACGAGAAACTCATAATGGACATCATGAGTTCAAAAGGTTGTCTTTGGAATATCATATTCCTTGATGTAAAACTAGTGATAACCTGATCATAATTCAAGCTTCAAGAAGTGATTTCCATGTAATTCATACAACATATCATTAATCATTGGAATGGGATACTTAGGATTAATAGTATGTATTTGAGTAAAAAAAATCAAGACAGAGGCACCAAGAGCCATATTTTTTCCAAACCAAAAATACAGGATAAGAGTACATATCGATGTTAGGTCTAATGACTCTATCCTACATCAATTATTGCACAAAATTTTCTATTTCATTATACTATAAAAATGGATACTAGTAAGGGAAAATGTTTTGAGGTATACTACCTAAAGTCAACTAAATTTATTGATCTCCAAACCGTTGTGTGGGTATCCTTTTATCTTCCTCAAAAATAATTTCATGCTTAGATAAGAGTTTGTGTAAATTTAATGGATGATTGGATTAGAAGGATTATTTGAACTAGATGATGCAAAGCTAGGTAACAATCCCATGAAATCCATTTTTATAAACTTTTTCATATGGTGAGAGCTATTGATACTTTTAGAGCCTAGTGTGAGGCCTCTTATTATGGGTTACTAGTTTCTACTAGTGAATTGCATCCATAGCTCTAAAAATTCCCATAGGATAGGGCCTAGTGTTTGAAGCCACTATGCTTCTAAAAATATGTTGTAACCTTTTAGATGCAAAAAAAATATCTCTAATTTAAAATCATAGTCTCTTATTTAATGGTAGACATTGAGGCATTTTCTATTATAATGTAAGGTTCCTCCATTGGTGATCACGAATTAAAAACTCAAACAAGGATTAACATAATAATCAACCTATTTAGCCAACCTAGGATAAATGAAGTTATGTGTACTCCCAGAGTCAATGAGAATAGTGAGAGAGTGTTTCTTAAAATACTCATTTACTCTCATATTCTGAGGAGTGGATACCCCTCTAAGGCATTCATCCAAATTTTGGGGTGAAACTCTGTAGTGGTAGGCTATTTAACTTCATGTTCTTCATTGTGAGAATCTTGAGAATATTCCTATTATTTAACATCAGGTGGTGACTCGACATCCAATATATAAAACTTTTTTTGATGCACTTGTGTCCTCTAGATAATTATTTATCATAATTATAGCATGTCCTTTTTTGTGATGACTACACATTGCTGCCTCCATAAGTCATTTCATGGAGGTGAATTTTGGAGGAGGGCTTGTGAATAGTCATGGTGCTTTAGATGTCTTGAAAGAACAAAAAAATTGGAAGATCGACATTGAGAGGTGAGCTTATCTTCAACAAACTTGTCCAATTTTAATGCTTCTATCATGTTCTCTAGTTCAAACATCTTGACATCCACATGAATTGTATCTTTTAGTCTATTGATGAAATAACTCTTGTAAAAATCATCATTTAACCCTTTGGTTTGATTATCCAAAATTTCAAATTTAGCTTTATATTCACAAACCATTTTAATTTACCTTAGTTTGGTTAGGGCACTAGTGAAACATTATAAATATTGGGACCAAATCAAACCAATAAAAGCATGACAAAATCATCCCAAGTGGGTTCTACATGAGATTTTTGATACCATTGGTACCACTAGATAAGTTCCTTCTCTAAATGAAATGATGCAATAAGTACTTATCTACCCCTAATGTATTGTGTAAACTAAAATATTGTTTGGCATGGAAAATCCAATCGATTGGTTCTATACCATCAAATTTAGGAAAGCCTTATTTAGGGCCATGTGGCATGGTTCAAGATATACCTATAAAATTCTAATTACCATTAAGGTTTTTGAAGAGCATGGTATTTATTTCATTGATGATGTGTAGTGACTCATTCAACTCAGTGAATTAGGAGTCAAGTTGAGATTGGAATTTAGCTTGATTTTTCTCAATGTTTTGTGCTATGGCTTAACTTCCCGCTAGGTGATTACCATTAACTAGGAAGTCTAGGTTGTTGAAAAATAGTTATTAAAGTTATATGTTAAAATGATTGTCCCAATGAAACAATCACAATGGTATAATTTTGACAAGAGTGTATTTTTTTTTAAATTTTTGACACTATAGGAGAAAAACAATTTTGTTTGGGATTTAAAAAAAAATTAAATTCTCATTAAAATGATCATCTTGACAAGAAAATCACAACTTTTTTTTTGGATTTTCTAATGGCTGGTTACTACAATGAGTTTAGGTAACCATTATTAAACATTCTAACCCATCTGAGTAGTGTAACAAGTTCAGGTAACCATTATAAACATGTCGATCCTTCTAGAGGCTATAGTTACTATGTTTTTTTCAAATGACATAATATGATAATCATTTTCTAATTGTTGGTTGTTATTGTGATTTTCCATAATTTAGAATTTGATTTATGACTATATGAGCTCCATGGTTATAGAGAAGGATAATACATGCTTTGTTTAGTATATGGGCTTTAAAATATACTATTCTTATTCATAAAGTAGTTTTGACTCAATATTTCAAATCAATAACTTCGATGAATAACCATTTCATATCCCATTATCCTATCTTCTAGGTACAATGCAAGTAACTTCTTGAGGCTAACTAATTACTTGCACATCATAGGAAACAAATGACCAAAGGCATCCTATGGCTAGGTTGAAAAAATAATTAAGGGGTCTTTGTATATACCTAAATGTACATGGAAACAAAAGTCCATATTCAACATTGTCTAATGGCTTGCGTATTGGAGCATAACCCCTCATTCTGTGAAATTAAATAAAACTGATAACTACTTACCCTGAAGTGACAACTTTAGTTTTAAAAATAGGAAAAAACAATTTATAACCTAAAGAAATAAGAGAGAAGAGGGTTTTTGGGAAGAAGCTAAGTGCTACCACCCTCTCACCACTTTCTAATCACCAAGATCTCGATTGGATGAGGTAAAACATACAGTGGATAAAAGTAGAGAACCTTAAATCACTGAAAATTATTATTAAAAAATAGCCTTGGAAAGATCTTTGATACTAGATGTTAATAAAATGTTTGTAGACAAATTAATGTAACAAAATAATAATAATAATAATAATAATAATAATAATAATAATATGTATTGAATGCAAAGAGATTAACAATATTTTAATGAAAATTATAGAATCTCACTACAAATTATCACAGGCCTTTTCCATAGGACAACCTCTTTTAAGCACAAATATATACAAAATATTAAATATATAAGCTTTTTATTTAAGCTATTCTATTCTAGAGAAATACTACCTTCCATACATGTGAGATACTTATAAATAACAATTAAGACAACTTACAAAGTATATGTGTCTGATATCTTATTAATAATAGAGACTACAAACTAGAAGAGTTAGGACAAAGAGGTACTAACATATTTCAAGGGGTTCCATGTATTTTGAACATGAAATTATGGCCATGAATTTTGTGAATTGTTTTACAATTTAGCTTTATTATTTATTGCTTGTGGGATTCCATCCATTCTTCATTGAGTCCTCTTTCCATTCTTCATTCACTCCAACACTCTGCAGAGATTAGCTTTACCCTAAGCTCTTCCCAAGTTTCATTTTAATTCTATTCTAGAGTGAAACAAAGATTGAGATTGAATGTTTCTATATGGAAGACACATTATTTGCATTTCAATCTTAGAAGTTTCTAAATATGCAACTATTTATCTGATAGTGATTAGATTATCTTGGTCATCTAATAGTGATTATATTTTTTAAAATATAGCAATTCATTTTTTTCTTGGAATAAATTTTTCTCAAGTAAAATTAGCAATTCATTTTTTTCTTCAAATAGATTTTTTTCAAATAAAATTGGTAAAATAAATATATTTTAATGCTTGACATTACACTAAAGAAGGTCAATTTATTCATACACAAATACAAATAAATACAAAATTTACTAAAAAAACTAAAATTTTCCTCTTCAATTTTAAAAAAAGAAAAAGAGATTTTCTTATTCTTATTCATCATACTAATACTAAATCACTTTGTAACACTACAATTTTATTCACTAAAATCTTAAATTATTAGTGAAAACTTCTCTTTTAATATATTTGTTGTCTTTGGTTTATTATAATTATTAATTTTAATATATAAAAACTTGAGACAAACAATGTCAGGGTCTTAGGTGACACTTCTTTCCATGACACCCACAAGGTGGAAGGCATTTCAATATTGAGAAGCCACGTGGCCATGCTTTGGCCTCCTACCATTAGGATATAAAATAATAAATACTCTTTTAAAATTTACAGAAGTTACTCATAATCCCATATTTTGTGAGTTTTTTTGGGGATGGTTGGGTTTAAAAGAAAATTATATATTTTTGTTTTATTTTTGTGGGATTTGGTTGGAATTTAAAATTTAAAATAAATATTTATTTTTAATTTAATAATCTGATTAAGTTACAAAAATAAATAAAATAAATATATTTTTTAAGATGAGTTGGTTCATTGAAATTTGGTAGAATGTAATTTTAATTTTTATTATTCATATAGTAAAATTTAAATTATTTTTTAATTACTAATATAATATTAATTTTAATTAATTGATTTTCTATATTAATTATAAAAGATTTTTAATAATCTATTAAATACATTTTGATTTTAATGTTAATTTATTTATGAATAATTTTAATTAGATATTAATTTTTGTATGATTTTTATTTATGTATATTTTAAATATTGATTTAATGATTTTTATAAATAATCATTTACTCAAATAATTTTTTTAACTCATATATTTTGGTATTATGATATAATGTGTAAAATTTATTTTAATAATATATTAAAATTATTTAAAAAAAAAAGAAAAAGCTCATAACATATTGAGAATATGACAACATTTCATGAATCATTTAATTAATATACCATTCATATATTTTATTTTAAATATAGACAATGCACTCTTAATATTAAAGTATATAAAAGTAAATTTATTTTTCACCAATATCAACCTAAGCTATTGATGTAGATAATGCCCTTTCCAACTTCTTAACCATAAGGTTTGAAGATCAACTAATAGATTTTATAAGGGAGTAAATTTGAAAAGTTTTTCTTTTTCTTTTTAACATTGTGACATAGGCATAAGGAAATGGGCACATGCAAAAATAACATTTGGGAAAAGAATCCATTTATAGTTTTTTCATGATGTTTTTGGTAATTATTGAAATAATTTCAATATTTAACAAGGGTTGTGTTGCAGTTTGATTATTATTGTAAAGTTGTTTGTTAGGATTGTTGTTTTTTTTTGCTTTGAAGGATACTATAATAACTCCTAAATTGTACCAGTAATTAACAACTCTTAATTAAGGGTTGATTTTACAACATGAGATATTCTTGTGTTTGAATATTAAATGGTTAATAAAAAAACTTATAGCACAAACTAGCATTCCAAATAATGCTTAAAAGACTTTTATATCTACTTAGAATATGCTAAATTGGCTAGATTTAGAATCATTCTCCTTGTAAAAATTTATATAATCATGTTAATCAACAAAAGAAAGGCAAACTTAAAATTTAAATTAAATAATTATAACAAAAATCATCAAGGTAGGGACTTAAACATTTAAAAGAAAAATAGATTTATGCAACCATATTTTACAAAATGGTGACAATATATAATACTTGGACATAAAATAAATATATTAGGGCAAAACCAAAAGATTGCATTACTCAGATTTTTGTTTCACATGTTAACCCCTGTGATTGGAGAATACATTTAACTACATATTAGATCAAAATAAAATAAAGTGGAAGAGAAATAAGTCATTTGATTCCATATTTACATAAATGAAAGTGAGTGCACAAAAGAATATATAATGAATACACTCACTGGAAAATTACAAATGAGTAAGGATATTTTAGAACATATTGTAAGTATTTGAAATTCAAACTTTAGTTAAGATATTGAAAGTTACTTCAACCATATAATAACAGGAAAAAATAGGAAAATTCCATATCAGGGAAATAAACAAAACAAAATAATTTGCAACATTCATAGCCTAAATCCCCACAACTTTCTCCCTTGATGAAAGTTGCATAGTTTTCCATCCGACATTGACAATTTGAAAACCCTAGGTACAACAAAAAGTGCAATAAAGGAAAATTGGGTCCGTGGAGTGCTTCAGTTTAACATAAATATTACATTTAACATGGTGCATAATATTAATCAAAATTTACTCATCAAATCAAAACATGCCCCCTTCAATCTATAGGGCATATTGGGAGGTCAAGTGCTATCTTTTGAGTATCAATTTATCAAGTGGCATTCGATCTTTAAGGCATTTTGTAAACATGAAGTATAGAAAAATACTTGCCCCCAAAATCCTGTAGGTGACTACATAGTTTAGAATAATTCTTTTAGCATATAATTGAACTTTCACAGGAGAAAGTCCATCAATAGCCTAAGATATTATCTCTAATTACTCTAATAAAAAAATTACAGTGTGGTTGTAATGATTATCAATCATAAAGAGCATCCCTTAATAAATACAAAAAAATTAAAACATTACCTTTCCTGACATCCAAAATAATAACTTTGATATTGAACATTTCTATGCTATTTTAAATAAGAGCAAATTCTAAAAAATGACCATGAAAATTACAAATAAAAAAGCTAATCCATAGAATATTTACATTTTTATATATTCTAAGATAAAATTTTGATCTTATAAGTAAAGTTGGAAACAGTCGTATTGACTATTGTTTGTTCAAGAATAAGGTAGTCTATTTATAGATATGATGAACTTGAGAACCTTTCATCTCAAAACCTGTTGAAATCATTGTCCTTTTGAGCATTGCTTTGTGCAAAATTTAAATTGTTCATGGAAATGAAAGTGTTATTGGAATTGAGGCTTTGAATCTTGATTGGGAGCATAATTTATAAGATAAAATATTACATTATACATTTTCAAAGAGTGCATACATTTACAAGGATGGGGATTTTGTAGTTTGGGTTGACCCTGCATGGCTACTTTGTTGAGGTAGGGAAAAGTCTATAGCATTTGTAATTTAGCTGTGAGTATTACTTTTAGAAATAAAATAATTTATCAATTCTATGATCCTACAGTTGAATATTTAACAAACGGTAAAATTTCAGGTAGCTACATACCTTCATTGCCAATTTGTGGAATAATATGCCTAATGAGATTATTTTTGTCAATTTTCCTTACATGGTGAGTTATGATAGCAGATAAATTATGCATTCTTTGTTTTTTAGATACTCTATGTATTTTATTATCCTTAGTGTAGGTAGCAATTCATCTAGCTCTTGCTCTTTTGAAATGCATTTTAGGTGGTTGTTGTCTTTGGTTTTTATATTGCATAGGAGTCAATACAAATAAAAGTATAGGAATTATTTCTAGCAATTTTTGTAGCGAGTTGTGGATTCTTGCATGCATTGAAAGTGATCTACCATGAGATTATAATTTGTGCAAACATGATCGAATGGGGTTGAATATGCCTTTACAATTAAAAAAGTACCATGCACCTACTTGGGTGAGAATGATAGATTTTGTTATTAGCATTTGATTTATTTAAATATGGATTTATATAGCATGTGTATTTATAGTGTACCTTAATTATTATGTTGATTAGGGATTTTAGGCATGGGATAGCTCTTTTGGCATTGATGCAAGTGATAAATGTGGATTGGGTGCTTTGTAGTGTTCTATCTTCTGTTTAGCTCTATTTTTCTAGGTTCTTGAAGAGGAAAATATTTGGTTCCTTCTTTCATATTTTGCTTTCAATGTTTTCATAGTCATGTATGAGTGTGTGGAACAAATACCCCTGTTATTTGGAGAAAATAAAAGGATTTATTTTTTGGAAGTGGAAGATGCAATGTGTTTTTCATAATATAATTACAATATACTAAGTTTTGCTTACATTTGATGTGTTACTGGGTGAGTTGCCATCTATTATGTCCACAGTGAGCTGGTTACTTATTTTATATGTAAATATATAGATCGTTGCTACTGTAGCAGTGGCATAGTGCTCTATCTTACTCAGGATCTAGTGTATTGTGGAGTTTAGAAGGAACATGTGCTAAAATAAAACTTGGTCAATATGTTCTATTATGGTGTTATCATTTACTGGTAGTATGAATTTTGAATCACTTTTGTTGTACTCATTTTTTTAGAGTAATTGAGAAGTCTTTGATAGATATTGAATAGTATGGCATAAGGTTATGCTTAGGTTTTTTTAATCCATGTGTCATTTACATTTAGAGTTCACCTTTTGCATTTGTCATGTCAATTTTGAGAAACTCTTTCGCCTTTTGCCAATCAAATATTGTATTGTATACGAAAAAAATGTCTGCTTTAAAGGCTTGTCCACTTCTATAGTTGTTTATGTCTTCAATTGTTAGGGGCATGTTCTTTGACTTTTTTGCCTTGCATTAAATAACTATTGTCAATTTTCTCTTCTTGGTTACAATAATGCAAAAGGTATCAAATGCAGCTGAAAATTGACAGGTTTATAAAGAAGTAAAAAAAATCTAGTGTAATCCTTAAGAAAAATTTGCCTTGATGAATAAAAGTACACAACATAGTCATTAGAATTATTCAAAAACACTAAAACATAATACCTTTAACAAACAAATAATTACTATAAAGGGAAAATTGAAGAGTACTATCATTAAGAAAATCATATGAAACAAAGAATATATATTTTTATATTAATGATAAATGGTTTTGAAAGGGACCATACCCAATACAAAAAGGCTCACAAGCCAAATAGAATAGAAGAGAGCTAAAAAAAGAGTATGAACCAACACCCAACTATAGAAAAGAACAAACAACTAGAAAAAAAAGAAGAAAGAACAACAATAAGGAGAACCCTGATAGAAAACAACACCAAAGTTGTAAAATAACAACCACTTCACATCATCACAAAAAAATAATCTTCACTTGCTGAACTTACTGAAACTATTCTTGAGCCCCTCCAAAGTATTAAAAAGATTTAGGGTAGTAGTTTGAGAAGGGTCTATCATGTCAATTGTGGTAAGAGCATAAGTTTTATTAGTGCCACCCTTCCACAAGCCTAGATGCAAGTTGCTGAGGGTGCAAACTTGCCTAACTTGAAATTCCAAAAACTCCAAAATGCCCTGTTGCATGGCCAAATGATCATTTTGCCTACCTTTAATATGATTCATAGTGTCTTCTAGGGCTTTAATTCTTTTGGAAATGTCTTCTATCTTAATCCCAAAAAGGGAGGAAGTATCAGCTTACTTTTTTGCTTTATCAACATATATATATATATATATATATATATATATATATATATATATATATATATATATATATATATATATATATATATATATATATATATATATATATATGTTGATAAAATAGACTTACAATTTTCCAAATAATTCCACATATGTTTGTTTATATATCATGTCAATTGTGGTAAGAACATAAGTTTTCTCAGTGCCACCCTTCCACAAGCCCAGATGCAAGTTGCTGTGGGTGCAAACTTGCCTAACTTGAAACTCCAAAATGCCCTGTTGCATGGCCAAATGATCATTTTGCCTACCTTTAATATGATTCATAGTGTCTTCTAGAGCTTTAATTCTTTTGGAAATGTCTTCTATCTTAGTCCCAGAAAGGGAGGAATTATCAACTTGCTTTTTGCCTTTATCAACATTTATATATATAAACAAACATATGTAGAATTATTTGAAAAATTGTAAGTCTATTTTATCAACATATTACAATTTTCCAAATAATTCTACATATGTTTGTTTATATATATATATATATATATATATATATATATAAAATAGACTTACAATTTTCCAAATAATTCCACATATAAACAAACATAAAATCTATTCAAACTGAATAAAACATTGACAATATGAATCCAATGCTATTAGAAAATTAAATAATGTCACAAAGGTATTATAGAGACACTGCACTGCAAGCAAACAATGAATTAGAATTGTGTATTTCAACTTTTTAGATTATGCATAATGATAATGAAATTTGTGTAGCGCCCTAAATTTGTTTATCTTTGTCAGAAGAGTTTGTTGAAATTTAATTTTTCTTAACTAAGTGGGCAAAAAAAAGTAATGTCATACAACCATGGAAGTCATTTACCATTTTGTTTGCTTGTTCGCATCAATTTATTTGATACCTGAAGACCTGTGAGTAAAATAGTAATTTACATTGAAAGTAAATTAATTTATGTTTAATAGGAGAGTATGACTGAAGTAATGAAATTGTAAATGCATACCTTTTAATTTACTTGTTTACATCAATTTATTTGACAACTGAAGCCCTATTAGTAAAATGGTGAGGCATATTATAAGAACATTTAGTTTGAGTTTAACAGTAGAGTATGATTGAAATAATAAAATTATAGATGCATACCTTTTTTTTTTGGCCTAGTTGTGTTTTTTATGCATATTAAGCTTTAGTTTGTTGTTCCATTTTTTATGAAATGCTTTGTGAGTTCATGAAGAGCAGACATAAACTATGCATTATTTTGGTAAGATTTTGCATTGGAATGCATGTAGACATCCTCTCTCTGTGTTTAAATTGATTTTCAATGACATGGTATATTTTTATTGTTACTACATTTTTGAATTGACTTGGAAATATGTACTTGTATAAGCTATTTGTTTTATTCATTAAGGTTGAGTGTAATTAAAATTGCATTGTGATTAGTCTAGAAAATGCATGAAACAAAGTCAATTATATTTTTTATTTATTGATATTTGTCTAGAGGTTATCTATTGCAGTACTTGCCTCTATTGTTGCTACACTTAGTAGTAGAAATAAATTGTGTTTTGCCATGAATTGGTGCAAATGTTATTGGTCACCTTCATTTTGCATCATGTCAATATTGAAATCCCCAACTATTACCATTTTCATGCTTGGTTGTAGAGTTTTTGTACTTTTTCTACAAATGTCAATAGTTTTGCAAGAGGGGCTCTTAGCACTAAATAGATATTTGATATTTATATTTGCATGTTAAAAAAGTATGTCAATTGTGATTATTTCTATGTTTTTTAATGCAAATGTTTGAATGCTTTTTGATTTAAAGTTGTTTTCTTACAGCATGCCAAGATACCCTGAATATTCATTATGGAAAAATAATTGAATTTCTCAATGAATAATTTTGATGTTTGGGCTTCTTGTTGTTTGAGTTTATCGTAGGCATAAGATAATTGCTTCCATGAGCTGGTAATCATGTGTTATATGTTCTAAGTGTAGTTATAAGCTGGTGGTGTTCAAAGATCATATGCTAAAATAATTAGAGGTTTTTGGGTAACATTGTATAGCAAATTACATTGTGCATTATTTATAAGTCATTGCATTTTAGTTTGCACTTCGTTTGAGACTATGAAGTTTTGGCTAGTTAGTATTTATACAAGGTACAATGAATTGACACTTTTCTCTCGAGATAGCTAATGTAAATAAGCCCATGGTGGTTTAATCCATGGGGGTTGAGAGATAAAACATTTATTGATATCCCTTGTCACCTATGAATTATTGTTGTACATGTTATTTGTACAAGAAATTGGTCTCGCATTATTGTTTTCTTGTTTGTATTTTTTTTATAACTCTTGTTATAAGAGTCCATGATTTTTAAATTTCTGTAGTGTATGAGCATTTCATTGCTTATAGTTATAATTTGCCTATGTTGGCATTATGGAATTATATCCATACAATGTTAGGCGTTGTATTTGTCTAATATTTGAAAATTCCATCTACACCATTCACTAAGCCATCATGCTTATTGTAATTTCCAGCAATCAATTCCAACATAATGTTTTGTTTTAAAGTTGTTTTCTTTCCCAGTATTGTTTTATTACTTTGTGTATAGTCCTTTTTAATTTTTCCAATTTCTATATGGTCAATTACAATTGGCGTATATGTTTCTCCTTGTAAAATACTAATCATTTTATTTTTATGAATTTCAACATCTGTGTTTCTATGAAATAGGTATGGAAATGTCAAGTCAAGTGGAAGAATTATATGGCAATGCTAATTCCAGTATTCAGTGTCTGTCATTTTTATGTTGCTAGTTATTATATGGTTTAGAATTGAAGCAAAATCCATATCTAGTTGCCTCATAACTTGTTGCAATTGAAATCATTTGATGTTGTCAGCCCAAAATGTGTATGGTATTGTTTCAATATGAATTTTAGGTTCTTTAAATATCCAATTATCCATAATAAGTTGTGTCTGGTAGAAATCACCATAGAAAATGACATCCATATTTTTGAAAGGCTTTATCAGTGTGTGCATGAATTCACAGAGTCTTTTGTCTATGTTGTATAGTATAGACTGCCTATTAGAGATGCCTTGTCAATAAGCATTACATGAAGTTGCTCTTATTTTTTGGTGATAATATCCATAGTGTTTGGATCTAGTGGAGGCATTTTTGACATTTTGTATGGCAATTGGAAAATAGAGTGAGTTATTGCACCATTTATGTTGTAGGCAACTTTGCTAGTATATGTGATGATAATGCCTTTGACTTTCAGAGGGTCATTATCAAGTTGTCTATTGTATAAATGACATAGTGTTTGGTATATTATTTTTGTTGTATATGCTCCGTCTCCCCTATTAAAAGTAAGTAAATTGTTTTGTTTGGAGCAATTTATTTTCTTATTTTAACATATTTAACAATTTTTTGTTGCTCATAATTCAATTACTTTTTTTAATTGAAATAGTCCTCTTTACTTATCAAAAATGGTTGTTTAATTATTTGAAACTTGCTCTATGATTGGGTTTTTGTTGTTTTATTCTTTGTAAATGATTTATATCAGCACTGATATTATATTCATCATTGCTATCAAAGCATTCATCGAACTCATTATCATTCTCAATGTCAAATATCATTTTATTTACTTTGTGAATATGGGTGGAAGTGATATCGATGTCACCCCAATATTTTTGTAATTTCATTGTGAAATTGGCCTCTATATTATTTATGACTTTAAAATGCGCAAGATATTCTAAGAGCCAAGTTTTGAATTCTTTTTTCAATTATTAATCTAGCTCTCAATATGGTATGAACAACATCATTTTTCTCTACGGTAGTTTTCAGGGTCAAAATATTTTTTGTACCTCACATAGCATATTATTTGTGGATTTTGTCACCTCCTCATATTTTTAGTCATTTATATATAGTACGTTGCATATTATGCTAAACATACATGCTCTAGAGATTCTAGTCTTCTATTATATTTGTTGGTCATAAAAGGGCACATTACATTTCAGAGTCATCATTCTCTTATGCTAATAATTTAGTGATTTTAAAAATAAATGTTCTATTTTAAAATGGTGATATGTTTAAAAAAATTGTTTTCCTAGACCCATAATGCAATGACAATGACAACACTATGTGAACTGCTTGTTAACTAGACATTTATTGGTAGTTAAGGAGAGTGCTACCAATTTTATATACAAATTAGAATTTAATCTCATTTTTTTTCAATAGTTCTTATTACACTTTAGAAAAATAAAATTTTAGTCTACAGTCTAATATAGTCATATAATATGTGAAGTATGTTATAGTTGAATATGTATCGAGAATATACTATGTATATGTATTTGCATAATAAAACTTGGGAACACCAATTGTAAAAACATTTATCCACATGTATATTGGGTGTGTTTTTAAAATACTTATAGGGTGTATAGTAATAGACCATAATAGATTGAAATATGTTTCCTTAGTTAAGTGGTTTATTTTTAAGAACATGTTTAATGTTGTGTTTCTGTCATACTTTTTATTTTATAGTGATTTCAAAAACATTTTAGCATCAATTTTGATTTCTGCATTGGTATTTTCTGAAGGCTCTAATATTATTATTTCATCCATTATACACAGTGGAAAATTGAATCTACAATATGATTTCTTGTATTTTTTACATGTGTGTGTATGATGGTGTGTTTGCATTTTCATTAATGTTTCATCAAGCAATGATGAATCAAAAGATATGTATTTTATCATGAATGATTCAATTTCAACATTTGAATAGTGGCCATATATTGGTGCATTACATATCCAAAGCATGAAATGAACATGTTCATTTCCTCTATTTTGAAATTTTGTTAGAAAAAAATAGTCAACAATGTCACCAAATGATTGTTTATTTTTATAACATCATCTTCTTAAATGCATTTATTTTGTGATTGAAATAGTGGCTGCAAATCATTGGATTCTTTCTTATCATCATATCGATATCGTTTGAGCATATATTTTCATTATGTTGTATTAATTTTTTGTTATAGATATTTGCTAATGCCTCACAAAGTAGCTTCCAAACATGATTTGCACTTGTTAGCGTAATGAAAAATGTAAGTGGACCTAATTACCTTATCATTAGAAAGATGTTTTTTTGGTGTTTTCTAAATAGTCAAGTGAAATGCAAATGTTTTTAAAGCATCAAAAACCTATTGGAGATTTCAAAACCTTTTTTATGTTTGCATTTTTTTTAATGTCTTTTTTATATAATGTTTTCCCTTTTAATTCACCTTTTCTTATACATATCCACGTAGGATTGGAAACTTATTATATGATAATTTTAATTGCTTTGAAAAAGAAATTTGTAATATGAGTTGTAACGTCATTATGCTGATGTAAAAGTTCCCACTTTACAATTTTTTGGTAAGAAAAAGTTTCCATGATATAATTTGGGCAGGTGCAACCATATTATAGAGTTAGGAAGTTCATTTATTTTGAATTCTTGTCCTCAAAAATACCTAGTGGCTTAAAACCTTTAGATGGTTCTATTTCAATAATGTTGTCTTCAAAGTCTTTTATTAAATGTGATTTTTTGAAACCATGAAAATCTTATTCTGTAATTGGTTCTACTTCAATTTCAATTGGATCATGGACAATATCCACTTCATTTTGAATGTCTTTTTCTCTTTCATCCATTTGATCTTAGAAAATTTGTTTCACTCATTGTCAATGGTCACTCTCTCTTGGATATACAATGTTATTTTGCATAGCTCAACCAATGCATTCATGACACACACAGGTCTAACATTTCTGTTTAAGTATGCATTGTCATATTCCAATTTCCATTTCATTGCAATTACAATTATTTGAATTTTGTTTTTTAATTTTTCTAGGCAATGCTTTTTAGATGAGATCAAAATCAATAGGTACAATAATGATTATTACAATAAGGCCTATTTGTGCTCATTTATATCCTAGGTTCCTTATATGTGTAAAGGTCATAGGCATGGAAACTTGTCTTTCTTCGAAAGAACTCAGCCCTGTCTAAAATTATTTTATTGATGATTTATTTGTATTTGAAAAGGTGTGACAAACATAGGAATATTTTCATTTTTAAGAGCTAGACTGTATTGTTTACATATATTTCCTTCCAATCATTAATTGAAGAGAAAATGTCAATGATATTATTGTCAAAATCACTGAGGTCTTTGTGAAATCGTAAATGTTCACATAGATAATAGCCATAAGTAGGCATGTAATTAATTGCTTGTCGATATGTTGTAATTTCTCTTTTAGCTTGATCGATCTCTATCTTTATTTTATGTTTGATGTTTTTGATATTGTGTGTATTTTTGCTTTCAAATGCTATAGTCATGTATATTTATTAATTTCATAATTTGTTATCATTAGCATCACATTGTTATATCCTTTATTCATTATTGTTAGACTTAATGACATGATTCCAATGTTAATTTCATCTAGTTTCTTAGTGTTGTATTTTGTCACATGTAATAGTGTTTTTTGCTCATAGATTTCTATTTTTAGGGAACGCAGTGATTTAAGTTATTTCATTGGCCATTCAATTTCCATTTTTGTTAAGCATGAAATATACTGAGAGGGGGGTGAATCAATATATTATATGCCTTTTACTTAATCTAATTTCTTTTCTTTAACTACTTAATCACACTTTCAAGATATGAAATAAGACTGAAATAATAATATGCACCACATAAGAGAGAGAGAGACACCGGATTTTACGTGGAAACCCAAAGTGAGAAAAACCACATAGAACAATCTCAAGTATATGAATGAGCACCAACTCAAATTACAAAGTTTTTAAGCACCAACTTGCAAGAGCACCAACCCCTTTGTCAAGCACCAACATAGCAACTATTTGTGAGCACCAACCCACAAGAGCACAAACCCTCTTGTCTATAAAACACAACTATCTCTCAATGTTGATTACTCAATAAATGATATAACTCTACAATATCTCTTACTTTTCTCTCTTCAAAAATAAATACAAACCATGAACTCTCTTGCATATTAAAAATGTCTTCTCAAGTCTTTATTTATAGCTTTCCAAATGACCTTTGGAATTCACCCTTTGTGACCCTTCAATCCTCATGGAAAATGGTGCCAAACTTGCATGACCCTTTATATCCTTGCATTTGAAAAGTCACATGGTGACCCTTCATAAGCAAATGCATCCTTTCCTCTTTTGTCTTTATCTTGGTGACTTTTCGTATTCCTCAAAGTGTCCCCTCATGGAGAAATATGCCATAACCTCTTTTGTCTTCACATGGTGACTCTTGGAATTCCTCAAGATGAATCTTCATGATAAAATACATCTCATTCCTCTTTTGCCTTTATGCCGTGACTCTCTGACTTCTCCATGGGACATCTTTTGAATTATATGCAACCAAAAATATATTCATTAATATTAAATAAATATTAACATACATTAGCCAAGATATGAATATTAAAAACACCATTAAATGTAATGGGGCCTTTATCACCAATACTAAACCTTTGACATCAATGACAATATTTCCAACAATCTCCCCCTTTGTCATTGATGGAAACCTCAAATTGAAACTACCACATCCTAAAACTTGCATTACACATGTCAACTTGCACATACTACCATCTAAAAAACATATAGTGACTCCCCCTTACTATAGCAACATGTAGCTATTCTTTGTACCTATTTTTGCACTTGTACCTGTACCTATACCTATTTCTATTCTTCTCCTCCTTTGACATCAATGGTAAAGGGCCTATCCTGGAGCTAACACTTAACTCCCCCTTAATTGATGCTAATCCTTAATGGCAGGTAGTAAAAGAAATTACTCCCAACTTATCTCATAGATACTCTAATGTGTCTTTGGGTAGTTTCTTTATGAAAATATCTACAATCTACTCTATAGTACTGATATATTGAATCTTAACCTGTTGATCTATAACTTGCTCTCTCAAGAAGTGATATCTTATGGGAATATATTTTGTTCTTGAATGCATCACTGGATTCTTCAAAATATTAATAACACTTATGTTGTCATAAAAAATAGAAATAGGTTCATCATATTTTACCTTGATATCTTCCAAAGTTTGCTTCATCCAAAGTACTTGAGTACAACACAATACCACTATAATATATTCTACTTCACCTATAGAAAGTGATACTAAATTCTAATTTTTACTTAGCCATGATACTAAGCTATTACTAAGAAAGAAACTCCTCCACTTGTCTTTTTCTATCATCCAAACAACTTGCCAAATCTAAATTTGTATAAGTAACCAAAGTGAAATCTCTACCTATGGGATACTACAATCCATAATCCAATGTCCCCTTGATATATCTGAATATTCTTTTCACCAACTGCACATGACTGTCTTTTCGAGCTGACTGATATCTTGCAACCATAACTACTACATGCATGATGTCTAGCCTTGATGCTGTCACAAATATAAAAGACTACCAATCATAGATCTATACGAAGATTGATTTACAATAGGTGAATCTTCATCCTTTCTCACCTTATTTTATATACTCATTATTGTTCCAATAGGTGCACAATCCTCAAAACCAAATTTCTGCAATATTTCCTTGGTATTTTTACTTTGAGATATGAAAATTTCTTTATCTGAGTAAAATATTTGCAATCCTAAGAAAAATGGCAATTCTTCAAGCATATACATCTCAAATTCTTTTTGCATATTATCAAAAAATTATTTTTTCATATTTTCAATGTTTCTTCCAAAAATGATGTCATCAACATATACCACAACAATTGATTGATGCTCACCTTCTATTTTGATGTAGAGATTACTATTAGTAAATCCTCTTTTAAAACCTTGATCCTATAGGTCCTTATTAAGTATTGCATACTAGGCTCTAGGAGCTTATTTCAATCCATACAATGCTTTCTTCAATCTGCATACATGACTACTAACATTTGAGAGAATAAATCCCTCAAGCTACTCAATGTAGACCTCTTCTTCTAGATTCCCATTTAGGAAGGCAAATTTGACATCCATTTGAAACACTTTGAAATTTTTAAACATTGCATATGCAAGAAACATTCTAATAGCCTCTAGCCTTGCCATTGGTGCAAAAGTTTCTTCAAAATCTATTCCCTCAATCTAAGCATATCCTTTACATACCAATCTTACTTTATTCTTGGTCACTTCTCCATTTTCATTCAACTTATTTCTATAAACCCATTTTGTTCCTATCACATTGTGATATTTTAGTCTAGGCACTAATTCCAAAGTATCATTCTTTTCTATCTAATTTAATTCTTCATCCATTTCCTTAACCCAATGCTTATCATGTCTAGCTTTTGAAAAAGTTCTAGGCTGAATTTTGGATAACAAAGAGAAATTAACTTGCTCAAATTCACTTACCATCATTCTTCTAGTGCGAATTCTTTCATTTATGTCCCTAATAATGTCAATTTTATTATGATTTCTCTAGATATATTTGGATGGGGTTTTGTTCTCCTTTTTCTCCTTCTCATCTTCATCTGATTCTTCAAAATCCTCCTCTTCAATGATTACAAAAATGTCTATTGGATCACTGATTCTTTGTGTTCCTTCTTCTATCCTGACACTTGTACTTTCAACTATTTTCTTGATTCTTTTGTTATAACATTTATAAGCTTTTTTTTTTCAAGAATAACCAATAAATATACCTTTATCTGCTCTAGATTCAAACTTAACTAGTTTTTCATCGATTCTCTTTATGAAGTATCTGTTATTGAAAACTCTAAAATAATCAACTGTTGCTAGTTTGTCTTTCCATAGATCATATGAAGTCTTGTCATTGTTAACTCTCAATAATTCTCTATTCTAAATATGCACTACTGTAGCAATTGCATCTCTCCAATATTTATCTGGTATCTTGGATTCATTTAGCATTGTCCTTGCCATCTCTTGAACTATTTTATTTCTCTCGTTCAACTACTCCATTTTGCTATAGAGTTCTAGCTACTGAATAATGTCTCTTTATTCCATGGTCTTCATAAAACTCAATAAATTGATCTAACATGAATTCTCCTCCTTAATCTAATCTTAGGCACTTAATCTTCAAACCAGTTTCGTTCTCTACTAATGCTTTGAAATATCTGAAAACTTCTAATTTTTTCTTTAAAAATATTACGAAGTCATACGTGAAAAATCATCAATAATAAACATAAAATATTTCTCACCTTGAGTAATTTGAGTTCTCATAGGTCCACACAAATCAGTGTGAACAAGCTCAACATCTGAGTGGTCGAGTACTCTTTTGTTTTGAACCACCTTCTAGTCTACTTTCCATGCTGACAAGGTTCTCAAAGCGTGTTCGATGGCTTTGTAATCTTTGGAAGATTTTTGACTAATTGCTTCTTGTTGATGTTGAAAATATTGTCAACATTTATGTGTTATATTCTCTTGTGCTAAAGCCAACTTTCTTCAATCTGACTCAAACAATATCTTTGACCTTTGATGTCTGATAACATATACAAATTATTGCTTGTTCTTTGAGCATCTACAACCAACACATCTGAATCTTTTCTCTTAATTTCAAAACCTTCTACATAAAACTTTAGTGTGTGCCCTTGATCACAAATTTTACTTACACTCAAAAGATTATGCTTAAGACCTACATACAAAACATTTTCAATTTTAGTTCTACCATTATCCAAACTTTTGGTAGTTGTTGTGCCACCATTGATCTTATTCAAGGTTATGAACTTGCTATTGTCTCCTATCATGTGCCTCGAATATCCACTATCAATTAACCATGGCTTTTCTTCATTTCTTGCATGCAAAGCTATCTGTACCAACATAGATTTTTCAAGTTGTTTCTTCTGCCATGAACCTATTTGAACTTTCTTTTTGATGAATGGAGACTTGAAACTCTAGTCTTTTTTGACTGACTAAAACATGCTTCTATAGTACTGAGATATGTGTCCAAAGTTGTTACACTTGTAACATATTATGTCCTCTTCATTAAAGCCTGATAGAGGAGCAAAAGAGTTGTGGCTTCTGCTTGACTCTGCATGAGTTTCCTTCTCCTTATTTCTAAAATTATTATTATCCCTTTTTCAACATTCTATTTTCTTATGACCATAGCCATTACAATAAAAATAGTAATCATAAAAATAAGACCTATTTGTGTATCTCTGACCTAATTATCTTTTGTAACTCTGTTATTTCTAGCCTTTTTTGTTTGAGATGTCCTCTGTATTCTTAACTTCTTCCCTTTTTATTTCCTCTTTTGTAAGAGCTTCAACATAGATCTTTCCTTTTTCTATGTTAACCTTGTCTATGAAATTATTGGCCTCCCCTTTCTCTTTTTCAAATATGATACCTATTTTATTTGACTTTGGTCTTTGAATTTCTAATATCTTATTCAACATATTAGTGTTATTCTTAAATTTTAAATTATTGGCTGTTCTATCATTGATTGCTTTATTTGTTTTCTCAAGATCTACTTTTAAAGAAGTGATTTCAATAACATACCTTTCACATTCTTCACTTATTTTTTACAACTGTGCCATTAGCTATTTTTCATTTTTGACTTCTTCAAAGTGTGCTTGTAGATCTTCAGTTGTTTTCTTTGACTCCTTTTCATTTTTCTCAATCTAGAGATTTAATCTTTGATTCTTCTTCTTAAGATATTTTAACTCTTCTAAAGAATAAATGATTTCTCCTTCCAAGTTCACTTCGGCTTCAACCTATTCTTCTTTTTAATCATCTATACTTTTGCTTGTAGAGGAATCTTCATGTATGGCCATGAATAGAATCTCTTCTATTTTTGAATCACTGACTCTAGTATCTTCGATTGAGCTAAGATCTTCAAAAATAAATTCTTATTCTTGAATCCCTTCTTGAATTTTTATTTGAAATTCTTCTTATATGTAGACTTTCCTTCTTCATTGTCACCATTACCCTTATCTAGGCACTTAGCTACAAAATGTCTAATCTTTCTATAATTAAAATATTTAAAAATTAATTTTCCTTGATATTTACCTGTGCTCTTTTTCAGCTTGCAAATGAATAGATCTTCATTGTCATCTTTATCATTGCTAGAACTGTCACTTGATTCTTGAATCTTAGCCTTCTCTTTCTTTGATGTCATAAAAGTAGCTTCTCTCTTTGAGGGTTTATCTTGTTTGGTCCACATCTCATATGTTGTAAGAATACCATGTAGCTCATCCATCTTTAGCTTGGCTAAGTTTTTCATCTCTTTAATTGCTGAAACTTTTGCATCATATCTCAATGGTAGAGATCTCAAAAAAAATTATACCATAATTGATTCTTTTAACTTTTCTCTAAGACCTTGAATCTGATTAACTATTTGATCAACCCAAAAAAAATAACTTGCTATATTTTCTTTCTTTTCCATCTTCAAACTCTCAAACTATCTTCTAAAAATCTGAAGCTTAGCTTGTTGAACCTTTCCATCACCTTTGTAAATATTCTCAAGTTTTACCCATGTTTTATGAGCAGATTTTCATTGCATAACTTTAAAATTTTTTGATCCACATAAACCACATAAAATAACATTTAAAGCTTTAGCATTATTTTCACTTGCCTTCTTTTCCACCAAAGTAGTTACAAGTGTTTGTGGCTCTTCATATTTCTCCACCACTGCTTGCCAAATATCAAATTTAAAGGCTATCAAATAAGTCTTCATCCTTATGCTCCAAAAAGCATAATTTGTCCCATCAAACAAAGGTTCCTTATTTGTATAAAAACCTTCATGTGATCTAGCCATTGTGCTTTTTTTTATCTACCTTCAAGATGTAAAACTTTTTCCAAAGGAACTTGCTCTGATACCAATTATTAAGCATAAAATATATTGAGAGGGAGGTGAATCAATATATTATATATATTTTACTTAATTTGATTTCTTTTCTTTAACCATTTAATCACACATTAAAGATATGCAATAAGATTAAAATAATAATATGCACCACATGAGAGAGAGAGAGAGAGAGAGAGAGAGAGAGAGAGAGAGAGAGAGAGAGAGAGAGAGAGAGAGAGAGAGAGAGAGAGAGAGAGAGAGAGAGAGAGAGAGAGCAAATTTTTACGTGGAAACCCAAAGTGAGAAAAACCACAAAGAATAATCTCAAGTATATAAATGAGCACCAACTTAAATTACAAAGTTTACAAACACCAACTTGTAGGAGCACCAACCCCTTTTCCAAGCACCAACACAACATCTATTTTTGAGCACCAACCCCTTGAAAAGATTGTGAGCACCAACCCACATGAGCACCAACCCCTCTTGTTTATAAAACACAACTATCTCTCAATGTTGCTTTCTCAACAAATGATAGAACTCTACAATATTTCCTACTTTTATCTCTTCATAAACACATACAAACCATGCACTCTTTTTCATATTAAAAATGGCTTCTCAAGCCTTTATTTATAGCTTTCCAAATGACCTTTGGCATTCACCCTTTGTGACCCTTCAATCCTCATGGAAAATGGCATTAAACTTGCATGGCCCTTCGTATCCTTGTATTTAAAAAATCACATGGTGACCTTTCATAATAAAATGTGCCCTTTCCTCTTTTGTCTTTATCTTGGTGACTTTTCATATTCCTCAAAGTGTCCCTTCATGAAAAAATGCACCATACCCTCTTTTGTCTTCACATGGTGACTCTTGGAATTCCTCAATATGATTCTTCATGATAAAATGCATCCCATTCCTCTTTTGTCTTTACCTCATGACTCTTTGACTTCTCCATGGGCCCTCTTTTGACTTATATGCAACCAAAAATATATTTAGTATTATTAAATAAATATTAACACATGTTATCCAAGATATGAATATTAAAAACACCATTAAGTGCAATGGAGCCTTTATCAACAATACTAGACCTTTGACATCGATGACAATATTTCCAACAATTTTTATTATTTGTTTTGATTTTCTACCACTAGAAGATTGCATTCCTTTGTCAAATGTGTTTGAATTTTTGTTAATACATATTGGCTTGCATTTGTTTACTAGAGTTAGGAAGTTCATTTCTTCTAAATTCTTATCCTTGAAAATACTTAGTGGCTTAAAACCTTCAGATGGTGCTATTTTAGTAATGTTATCTTCAAAGTCTTTTATTGAATGTGATTTTTTGAAACCATAAAAATCTTATTATGTAATTGGTTCTACTTCAATTTTAGTTGGATCATGGATAATATCTTCATCATTGTGAATGTCTTTTTCTCTTTCATCTATTTGATCTTAAAAAAATTGTTGTCACTCATTGTCAACGGTCACTCCCTCTTGGATATATAATGGCATTTTTCATAGCTCAACAAATGCATTCATGACACATAGGTCTAAGATTTCTGCTTAAATATACATTGTCATATTCTAATTTCCATTTCATTGTAATTTCAATTGTTTGAAGTTTGTTTTTCAATTTTTCTAGTCAATGCTTTTTAGATGAGATCAAAATCAATAGGGACATTTATTATTATTATAAGAAGGCCTATTTATGCTCATTTATATCCTAGTTGCCTTATTTGTACAAAGGCCATAGGCATGGAAACTTGTCTTTCTTCCAAAAAACTTAGACCTATCTGAAATTCTTGTATTAGTCAATTTATTTGTATCTGAAAAGGTGCAACAAACATAGGAATCTTTCCAATTTTGAGAGCTAAATTTCATTGTTTACATAGATTTCCTTCCAATCCTTTTCTATTGAGTTCTGATCTAGTAGTAATTGAAGAGTAAATGTCAATGATACTATTGTCAAAATCAATGAGGTCTTTGTGAAATTTTAAATGTTCACATAGACAATAGCCATAAGTAGGCATGTCATTAATTACTTGTAGATATGTTATAATTGATCTTGTAGATTTATCGATCTCTATCTTTATTTTATGTTTGATATTTTTGATATTGTATATTTTTGCTTTCAAACATTGTAGTCATGTATATTTATTAATTTCACAATGCGTTGTCATTAGCATCACATTATCATATCCTTTATTCATTATTGTTGGACCTATTGACATGCTTCCAATGTTAATTTCATCTAGTTTCTTAGTGTTGTATTTTGTCACATGTAAAAGTGTTTTTTGCTCATGGATTTATAAGTTTAGGGCATGCAATGATTTAAGTTGTTTCATTGGTCATTCAATTCTCATTTCTATTATTTGTTTTAATTTTCTATCGCTAGAAGACTGCATTCTTTATCAAATGTGTTTGAATTTTTGTTAATACATATAGGCTTACATTTGTTTACTCTATTTACATTTATTGTATACTTTTTTTTCTTCAATGAATATATATACATGGGTCTATAACTTATAATTGGTCGGTCACAAGTTCTTTGCAATGGTTCATAGTGAATATGACTTGTGTTTGTTTTAAATGAAATTACATTGTATATGCCCTTTATAGACAAAAAATTATTATATATGTTTGAATTATTTTTGCTCGTTGTTGACCATTTTTGTATTTTAACTTGTAAAATTATTGAAAGCTGTATCAAACATAAATTTCCACCTTATACTTGACCTTGATCATATGACATTTCCAACATGTTAATATATGTTTTCTATTTTTTTTTTTGATTTTATAATTTGAAATAATTTTACTATTAGGTTCTATGAATTATAATTTGCATGCTTCGAAGCATTCAATTACATATTTTTATAATGTGGAAATTACATTTGAAAATGATTATGCCATATAACGATGCAGTGATAGTGTGTAAAATTCACCTTCAATGATGTTACTTACTGCATTAAATAGTCTTTCTCCATAGTTGTTGACAAATGGGCTTATTCTATGCAACCCAAATTTCCTATTTCATTTGTTATAGCATTCCACTTGTATGAAAGATTTATACATGTAATAGATATTATTTTCTATACAATTGAAGAAATAGAGCCTCGTGCTCTTCTTGTTAGTAGTGGTTCATAGTGGTCACAAATTACTGTTCATCATGAAACAATATTGAATATTCAAGAGTCAATGACTCTCTATTAAAGTGAAGGTATTTTTATTTTTTCATCGAATACCATAAGTAAATTAATATGTCTAGCCACTATGCGAGCCACTTAATGCAAAATGTGTCACCCTATAGGCCAGGTTACCTTGCATTGGTCATGTTGTTTGCTAAAATTCTCATACTCTCTATGTACATATTCTTTTCATATATCTCATGCAAATTGTAAATAATATCACAATGAATTTCATGTTCATATGACCATTGTGCACTTGAGTCACTATTGTTTAAACATGATAAAAAGTAGTGTATCATTCCAATGTGCCATTCATTTGATGTGTAACAAAAATATAAAAATACTTGAACTACATCAAAAAGATAGTCACCTATATTATAATTGAATGAATTGAACAGGAAAAGGTGGTTATATTTTAAATCATCACTAATGTTTGATGCTAATTTCTATGGCTAGTGCTTATATGTATCCATGTCTACTAAAACATCAAATATTTTTCATTCTTTCTTGTCCCTTTGTCTTTTCATGGTGTTCAACAATCTGGAAAGGTCTTCTCATCAAACTTTAAAATTAATTTTTGAATCTTATGAAAAGGCTGGCCAAAACAATCGCTCATACCTTGTGTAATATCTTTAGCTTGAATAACAAACCACTTATTGTAATGTGGAAAATAATGTAAGAATTATGCCCTGCATCATATTACAAAATAAGTCAAATTGTATTTTGTAAATGTGTAGTGCATAATAAAGTGTCGAGCAATAAGTAAAAAATATATTTTCTCTCTTAAATTTTTTTTTCATTATACATAAATGAACACATAATTACCTAAACTGCATCATCTTATGAACTTATTCAATTAACCTAAAAAAAATATAGATGGTAAATCTAGAGACTTCTACATTTTCCATAGCAAAATATATCATCATCAATATAGATTCTTTGTGAAGTCCTTTTCCATAGCTACAACAAAACTCTAATACAAACTATTTTTTGTGGTCTATTTTTTTTGTAGAGCACATGCATATTTTTCAAGTTAGAGGAGAAATCTAAATTTGTATTAGCATTTTTTATTTGTATTGTTTTTTTTAGCACACTATGTGGTCTACTATCGAAGGCATATTTTTACATTTTCCCTTGTAAAAAATTAGATGGCAATTTCATTCTAATTTTTCCCCTATTTTTTGATTTCATAGGTTTGGTTGCATGAATTGGCCAAGGATATGGCTACACATGTAATGGAAATAGAGGTTGATCCAATCCAAAATTAGGTTCCTTTTCAAAAGGGGGAAAAAATTCCCTTTGTCTTTTTAGTTCACATGAGTGTAGGTTTTATACTAGGATAATGCAATACAAATGCAACAATTTTCATTCAATCTAAAACATGGATGATTGATAATCAAGTTCACAGTATAGTATGCTTATTTTCATAATCCTCCAGCTTCACACACTATGAATAAGGATTGTAGACATAGTGGTTTTCTATGAAGATATCTCATAAATGACAGTGGGGTCTAAAATTAATGAAGTTGTATCCTTCTTTACAAGGGATTTAAATGGAGGGCCTTTAGAAGGGAAAATAACATTTACTATGCTAATAAATACTTGGTAAGTGAAACATCTTTTTAGGGCATAGTGGTGAGAGTGGTGAAGCAGAGTGGCAAAGCAAATTCCAAAATTTTTTAGAGCCTTTATATTACTAAACCCCAAAAATTAATAGTGAATCAAACCCTACACTATATTTTCAAATTACAAGAATTGAATCTAAGTTATAATTGAGAAACAAAAAATTAATATTTGCATCAAATTTTTTAAGCAGTGGGTAGAATATATAATTTTTAAAACCTCATTTTAGTGACAAAAACAAAACAAAAAATCTGGATCAGCTATTTTCAGCCTACTAAACTAATGATACATTTGTTTATAAATAAAATATTTACCTATGTATATAAAAATGAAACTACAAAAGCACTACAACGCTTCAGGAAAAAATAAGGTTTTGAGGTTAAACTACAATATTTTTATTATTTTGTTGCAGGAAAAAATTACCTTGTTTTATTCTAGATGATGCACTACAATGCTTCAGTGACCTGCAATATTTATTTATTGGGGCATGAAAACCCAACCAAAAAAATGCTTGAAATATAAAAAATACAATAGGGGGAAAGAGTGCAGTGAAGCATAGGGACATGATAATGTAGTGAAATGGGAGAATGTTAAATGAACTTACCCAAATGAAAATGATGTCCACATTTGAGCTTTACATCGATCTCTCCATAAACTAGCAACACTGATGACATGCATCTGGCATTACTGCCTAGCCATAGCCTTTCCCTCTAGACACTTCCTACATCTGCCTGTGTTAAACCACACCCACATCCATGCTATTATGAAATACATCCAAAGGAATATAAATGAAATAAATCCACTTGATTGGTTGTATGGTAGGAAGGTTAAAATATTTGTAAGGTGAAAATAATAGTACCTTCGGTAGGTACTAATAAAGGTAGATAGGTTATATGTGTATTATGGTTTTATTTTGGGAGTATACTTATTATTTTATATGTATTTTTCATTGGAATTAAAAATATAAAATCTATTTCTAAAAAAAACCAATTTTGTGTACATCATGGAATAATTGTAGATCAAATATTCATATCCATTTTAGCAATTTTGCATATCATGCATGTTGTATAATTAAAAATAAGAGTTTCTCATTTACCTATAAATAATTCATAATATATTATTATTCAAATTGTTATCTAATATTTTTATAACTTGCTAAGGTGATTTATTGGCGTGAATGGAGTAGCGTGGAACAACATGGCATGGAAGAGGTGGAGATGAATAGAAAATGATTGCAAGGGAGTATAAGTTAAAGTTATTAAGATTTCAACATTGGGTGTAATGTTATATACTCCCATAGATCAAATCATGTGTATTTCCAAATATGAATTAGGTAAGTGATACATCTATTGAATCTCCATGCAATATAATGATCACATTTCATGAGACTCTACAATAATAAAATTCATAGATTTTGTAATGACCACATTTTAGGAGAAGAATTATTGTAATTTAACTAGTAAAAAACCTTATGGTTATCTAATAAAATTTCTTGGAAATGCATAATTAAAAATATGTAAAAGAGTTTACATGGGGTTTTGTGTACCAAGTAGAATTTGTATCACCGTCTTAAAGTAACTGTCTATAAATAATGATGTGAGACTAAGTTTGATATTGGTCATGTATGACATTAGAATTGGTATTTTAAGATTATAATTTCAACATTTGATATGTGCATTGTTATTCAATCTAATTCACACCACGATAAACCATATGGTGCCAATAATAGATTAACCTAAAATTATAGATATTGGATTGTAATCAGACTTATATTTATCATGTCATTTAAAACACCTTTGTGACATCTAGGAAATTAACCTTCCATTCTAGAATCTACATACATTGCTTTCCATAAGATAAATAAAAATAAGCCATTTATTTTTAAAATTCAATTTGAAATTACATCACATTTAAGATACATTAACATCTAATTTACTTTTTATATACCATCTAAGGTCTTGCTCATACCCAATCTTGTGCAATAAATAAATGTAATTTCAATCTTATAGTTCTAGCATATCACTTAAACCTAAAGACTTAAGTGTTCATCCGAGGTACAATAAGAAAATACTGATATCCCTCATTATGAGAAAAAACATAACTATTCACACATGTGCATCAATTATAGAAAATAAGAACAATAAACATCATCCACATAAAAAAGAATAATATCACACAACTCATCACAATTATAGAATCTAGTTTTGAATTCACATCAATACACATGCATTAAAAGCATACATTCTATTATTTTCAATGATTATAGTGAGAGGTTAATCTTTTCATAATAACCTCAAGGGTTACATCTTTATATCCTTCAAAATCCAACTCAAATATTCTCAAAATAAATCTTAATTGACAACTCCAAAGAGTCAAATCTAGCCTAATGTTTTAAATGAGATGCCAAGGTCCTTATTTATATATTTTATTAGACCCCAACCAGTTGTTTCCAATTCAAACAATTTGCCAACCATCATGCCAAATTTTTACGTATCTTATAGTATTTCATCATGGATTCATCCATATGTTTACAAAATATCATAATCCTTTTCTATCTTAACATATCCTTCTCCAACCTAAGTCAAATTAATCCCACAAAATTCTTTTGTTTATTTCAATATCCTTTCTCTCTTTCATATTTATTTCTTAAATAATTATTCATTATACTCTTAGTCAATATTTAAGCATTAATCAAATATGATTATTGTTTATTATTTCATTAACTTAGATCTCTATTGTGCCCTAGTTTTAGCTCTTGGACTTAGTGACCATTTCCATAGAAGGGTTTAACATCATTTAAAAACATATTGGAAAACTCAATCTTCTAATCATCTAAACTATGGTGTCACAACACTCATCCCCATAGGATTTGATTTTATGGTTTTTTTTCTAGGTGTTGATTATTCCCATTTTTTTCCATCCTAGACATACATGATTGTGTTCATTCACCCATAAAATAAAATTATTATATTTTTGTGAATCTCTTCACTCTTTGATCAAAATTAATCTTATGGTTTCTTTATTATTCATCCCTATATAGTTTGTATTCTTATTTTCCACCTTTTGGATCTGATTTTAAAATTTAGATTTGATTCTAATTTTGTTATCTTTAGCCATAACTTCCCTCAACTTATGCCCATTAGGGAGGCTATGTTTACCAACATTACTAGGCTAAGTGATAGATTGAGTAATGTTAATTGTGATTTATTTTTGATTTATATTATTGGTACTCATACTTATTGTAAATAAAAAATGACACTTCTTAGTGAAATTCATACTTATTATACTATTATTGATAATGAAAATGTAAATGATACAAATATGTATGCAAATGTGAATCTGAATGTAAACATTGATAATGAAAATGATGATGAATATGATTATGAGGATAATAATTTTGATGAGGTATATGTTTTTGATGATGTTGATCGAAAACATGTTCATAAACTTCCTTACATTAGAATATTAATTCAGAAACATCTAGATCATTAGAACTTATGTTACATAAGTTAAAATAAATATGAAAGAAAGCTATGGCTAAGGAATCTATACTTGAGAGTGTAACCAATTATATTTTAAACATCCTTAACTTACCTATTGAAATCTCTACTGCTACATCTAGTGCTTAGGCTAGTACTTATACTCATACTCTTATGCCTTCACCTAATGTTACTCCTTCTCAAGTTAACATCTATATTGATACACAACCTATTACAAACTTTTTACCCCTATGGATAATGTACCATACTTACCCAATCTTAGTGAATTATATTTTAGTCATAGTCATATTCAAAATATTAAAGCATCTATTCCTAGAACTTTTAATCCTATATTAACTCATACATACCTACATCTATAGATGCTTACTTTCAATAATCTATTGAAAGGTAGGACTTAACTACACATATAAATAGAAGAGAAATTACATGATATTAAAAAGAATAAAGATTTGTTAAATATATTAAATTGATCAGATTCATTCAAATTACATGCAAGATTTATATAATCTCATCTTTCATCGAACCCAACTAGTTACAGAAAAAACTACCTGAACCAACTTAGCCTATTTTTATTTAACCCAATAACTAGCATAGGTAATTAACTAATACTTGTTAAGTATAATGTAAGGTAAATATAAATCACAAAGGGATGTCTCATAAATAGATGCATGCCATGTACAAACTAAAATTATTAATAAACATTAAACATTTGGATCACATGACCTAATAAATCTCCATTGATTCAAAGGGTGCCAAAAGATGATATGGATCATATGATTTTGAATATATCTAATAGTCTTTGTCCTAAAATTTTTCACCCTTTAGATTTTAGTACTAATCAATTTATATCACTTCGTAAATATTGTGATATGCAAATCATGACATGAATGATCAACATCATACTGGGTACAATATTCCCCTCTAACCATTATGTACATATATTATAGTATAAACACCATCATGGGAATGCTCAACTACATAAACCTTATCTTAGTGACTATTTGGTAACTATGTATGGCACATCTACCCTAATTTTAAGAAACATTGACCTTTTCCTCAACACTACAAATTTTATCAACCCATACCAAATGTATAATCATTGATGACTAATCAAAGACCAATATAATATATCTCCATATTAGACAAGAGGTGAGAAGTTAATGGAACTAAAAAGTAACATAGAAAAAATATATCAATAAGCACAATACTCAGAATTACATGAAATCATAATATTTATTGATTTGAATTAATTTAATTAAATCATTACATAAAAGTCCTTAAATAAACTTCAACTTGAAATTTGAGTTGACATTAAAAAATATGAAAAAATAATAAACTATCTAGAGTTAATTGCCCCTACTATTAATAATAACTTGATTTTCATAATAAATTTTGCATGAAAGTTTAGATGGTATTAAAATTGTAAGAATATCCTCTAAATACTAAACTCATGATGTCAAATGAATTTTAACCTAAGTTCACGTCTGGTTACAAATTTATATGATTTCTACCATTTTTAGCATAACTAAAAATACTAGAATGCAATTTCAGACCCTTATATGACCTCATATGGTTCTTCAAACATATTAAAATTATCTCTAATTGGTGAAGTTAGTTATGGATGCATGCTTATTTCCTTTATCTGTAGTTTTCCATGAAAGAGAGCTGAATCAGGTTAATGATTCAAAATCTATGGCCTCCAAAAGATAGGTCTCTACATCATTCTCTTCTAGTTGAAAATAACTTAGCTCTTATGAGTTGCCCTGATTATATTCTTGCCATTTATTCTTGTCAATATTTATCATCTCCCATTCTAAAATCCAAGTTTTGTGTTCAGTGCAATCTTATCAAAAACTTGTACTATCTTTTCTTTCTTCTATGGTACCTATTACTTCCAATACACTTTATCTTCTTCCCTATATACTTACAAATTTTATCTCTTCCCTCTTGTCATCAATTTTATATATTTTCATCTAAATTGTCTTACTAATATTCTTAATCATTTTTGTAACACATTTCCTATAGTCTTCATGTCTTACAATAACCTTATAATGTCTCATGTCAATTAATTATGTCTTTATTCCTCTATTATAATATCGCTTATCACTAAATATCACTTAGTAAATGTATTATAATTTTAAATTCCATTCTTACCTACCACACTTTTTCCTACATATCATTTTGTAATACCAACTTAATCACCCAATACTTTTCATTCGTCATTCCTAAGAGAATCTATAATTCTTCACACTTTATAGAGATTTTTTTAATTTGATAGGTAAATATTAGGTTTTACAGGGCCCCAAAAACCATAATTTAACAAGTAAAAAATCATCTAGATAAGACAAATAAAAACCAAGCTACATAGGCCAAACAAATTCCAAGTATCAACAAAATTACAATAAAAAATAGGACCCAAAAAATAAGACCAATGGTAAAAACACTAGCTAGATTTGTTCAAAATGAGAATCCTTCTTGTTACCTTTAGTATTCTTCTTTTTCTATTAATCATGCCTCTAATTTGAGTACCATCATATTCTACCTAGTTTCTCCTATGCTCAACCAAACCTTTTTCCTTCTCAATTCTCATTTTTTATTTCTTGGAATTGGAACTACACAGGGTGATGGTGAGGATGTCCTTATCTTTTTTATTTTGAGTTCCCTCTAGTTTCTGTCTACTTCCTTCTGCCATATTTGGGTTACCCATACTTTCACTCATTCTATCCACTTCTTGTTTGAGGTTATTCTATTGTTCCATTAACAAAACTATTTGTTTACCCATTTTTTGTAGATTATCATGAAAATCTACCAATTTTTTGCTTAAACCCGTTTAAAAAATGTGTCGAATTGTCTTCATCCCTCTTCTAGAATTCAACAAATTTAATTTCATATATTTCAAAATTAGGTTTTTTAATACCCTAGGATAACTTAAGACTTATACTAAATTTCTTTCCTTCACACTTATTTAGGGGAGAAAATTCATGGGTTTTCCTTTTGTCCTTCTTCCCGACTACCTGGGGGTGAACTAGGTTAGGGGAAGGAGAAGATTCATCCTTAATGTCATTAGCCAAAATTTACTTATCCTCTTATAAACTCTTCTCCTTGATTCTATCCTCAATATTAATCTCTTGGTTCCTCACAAGAGTCCCTCTCTTAGTAAGTAGGAAAATCAACCCTTGGTGGATAATATCAAAAGAGGGTGTCTTTGAAGGAGAGGATAGAGGATTCCAACGACATGAGAAGGCAGTAAAAAAATATTATATGTAGGATTTTTAAATGGTTTAACAATAATAAATGATGAGAGAAAATATGTGTAAACTTTCCTTCAAGGGTCAGATAATGCATTACCTATAGGGATATATCTGGCCATCTCCTTGGAAGGTCAACCTTGGGAAATCCTTTTTCTTATTTTGGAACATGGAGTCCAAATTGTTGAACACCTACATAAGTTCATGCTTTTTCCTTTTATATTTTTATGCCTTTGTGCCTTTACAGGATATTCTAGTGATGTCCCTAATGAGTTCTTCCATGACATCCACCCTACTACCCCTAAAGACAACTTAACATTGTTTCCAGCTCACAACAAAATCCCTTGCTAACATTTTGTCATGACCTTCGATTCAAAGCACAAATTCAATAAGTCCATTTTTTAGCTTTATCCAAGTTTTCCAATCTGAATGCACTTCTATACAAGAAATGTGTTCATAATGATCCCTATCTCCCCCCATAATTTTGATCTTCATTTTACTAGAGTGCTGAGAGTTGTAGAGAGCCAAATAGTAGTTTAGATTTATTTTATTTTGATTTATCCAATAGTCATTACTGAGAAGCTTTTTCAAATGATGTACTTAATCACTCTATGTGAATTTAGTGTCATAATTATGAGACATAGTGTGTCTTGGGATTTTCTTAGGCATGGTCATCCTTCACACATGTGTCTCTACTGCTAACTTGAAATGTTTGAAAGTGAAAATCATTAGAGAGTAGGGGGTAGATACGGGGGAAATATTTGGGGATTTGATCCAAATGAAAAAGTTAGGGATGAAAATTCCCAATTTTGTAAGTGTATCAAAAACCATGTTTCCCTCCCAATATATGTTAGAGATTGAACAATCAATGGTTGAGCAAAGGAGACAGTTGGCATCATTAATGATTTGTCTAATACTATGGGAAGGTTTTGACTTACCTAAGAGAGCATTGAGGATGTTGATAAAATCCACTTTGATTTCCAATCTATAGATGTTGGGTTGGATAACCAGTTAGATGCCCCAAAGGGTAGCTTTAGCCTTAGATATGTGGTTTGATTAAGTTCCCATCGGACCTACATAGGTAGCGATAAGTGTCCCTATTTCATCTCTAATGAATCCACCACCACCTACTCTAATAGGATTCCTTTTGGATGACCCATCAAAATTTAGCTTCATCCACCCTAAGGTGGGGGGTGTTCCCATTTTGTGAGGCTCTTGGCCAAATTAGATTTATGGGGCAAAGATATTTCACTTTTTGAGGATAAACTTCTCAACCTCGGTAGCTCCTAGCTTGTTGTTGGGTATTTCCACCTACGAAATTTTGGAAATAATAGTCTAAATCCTATGGAAGGAGCTTGAATGGTTGCAACATTTGCTATCAAAGATATAAGCATTTATTATGGACTAGATTTTCCAAAAAAAGTGGGGAAGGGCCAGAGACCAAAGGAAGACCAAAGAGGGGAGCTTCCAAGGGGGCTTCCATTGGATGATGAGATCCATAATAGAGTTGGTATTGACCTAGGACATGTTAAAAATCTAGAGGAGGTTCCAAATTGAAGACATGAAAGGTCAATGAGCATAAAATAAGAGGATTCAAGTCTTTTAAGATAAATTTAAACCCTTGTGTAAAGTACTACAATTATGTGAATGAAAAGGAAATTGATGGAGAACTAAGTTTTTTTTCATGTTATGGGAATATTATTTAAATGAAATAATTAAAAAAGTGAGGCATGCGATTGGATTTCATTGGGTAAAATAGGGATCATTATTTTTATAGGGTGATAAAAGAATGTTATTATCTTCTTTATATAGAAATATCTCTAATTCATCATTGTATTTTTGACACTTCAAGTTATACATTTAGTAAATTCTCCATCATGTGGTTAAATTAAGGGTTCCTTAGAAAAAATTGTTTAGTCAAGACTATAAAAAATGAAACAATTAATATAAGCTAACACATTTTTATTTATTCTATTTTAGAAATATGTTGTGCAAGATTAAGAATTCTCTCATGAATTAAATTATATGGAGGATGTGAATTCTTCATGACAAATCCCATTATCCATTCATCATTTTCAATACTTGAAAGAGATTTTATATCATGTCTCTTTAATTTTATAGATAGGATCAAATCATCTTTAATCTCAATCATTTATTTATTTTCATCTTCCAAATCACATACTTTGCTTCTTTTCAAGATGAAACAAATTCACAAATGAAGAGTAGTAGTAAAGAGATAAGGCTTGGTTTATTAATGTGTGAAATCAAGCTTAGTAATTTTTTTAAGCACACCAAAATTTTTCTCTTGTTTCTTTCTTATTTCTTCTAAATTTGGAAAATCTAGGACAACATCTCACATACATCAATGCCTGGTCCGAATATGTCAAGGAATATTTTTTTTCATCATATTCCAATATATGATGTATTAAAATTTTAGGTGTTGAAATGATTTAATAATAATCCCATTGATGGTTTAAACAAGTATCACAGAGACATTGTATTCAATTTTGTTGAGGATGTCATATGCCACAATGAAATCATGGATGTGATCATCTGCATTTTGAGAATCTTCTCCAAAAAAATTGGGAAGTTATTTATTGAACCCAAAGAAAAAGGTAGTGTATTGATCCAAATCCAAGGGCCTAAATCATTTTCATGAGATGGGAAGAATAATGGGGTTGGGCAGAACCAATGCCACTACTTAAACCACAAATATGAAGGCACTAGGTACCTTACTTTAGTAGAGTCACCAATATCAATTCCATGGGAGGTTCATTGAAATTTTTATACGTGGAATGCCTAAGGTGCTTTAATACTCACTATAATCTCCAAAATTTGTTGGCAATATTTCATGTTATCATGATTTCTTTGATTATTTCATAAACTCACCCAAATGGCAATGGCATAAACTTGTAACATCGTAAAAATCATTTTGAGATGGGTGATTTTTTCTATGTTTGAGAGGTGAAACTCCCTTGTATGATGGGGGATTTCAGAGGTTTTTGATTAATTTAAACCCAAAATTACACACACACATAATGGAGAAAGCTATAAATGGAGGCAAAATTAGAGGATATGGAAGGGAGAGTGAGAAACCCATAGTTAAATAAACACAAAAGATTGCCTAGACAACTCATATTCAAATTGAAGGGGTTAGAATATCTTTCCTAGCGCGTGAAATGAAATGCAAAGTAATGTATATAATGAGATAAAAAATAGTTTCATAGGAGCACAAATTCACCTCTCAAAATCTAAATACATGGGATCGATACAAAGCCCATTCATCTAGGTTCACAATACAAAGTTTGTGAAGTTCAAAATTTTAATATGTAATAAATAAAATATATTTTTAATAATGTCTATGTCCATGAACAAAAATGCATGATTCCATAACCAAGAACATAATATAATAGGCATAAGTTGATTTCACACTGTTACTCATATTGCGTTAAAAATATTGGAAAATAATTAGTTATAAACAAAGTTGTAGCAAGCCCTCTCCTAAGCCTATGAGAAAAGAAGAACCTAGTTACAAAATATTTCATCCCTTCTTTATTATTTTCACCCACAAAGTAGTTGTGTAACAATTGAACTTAACTCAATCATTGAGTTCCCTTGAGTTCCCTTTGACCCAACCAGAGTTGGCCCATGCTTATATATTTTTTATTTTGGGATTTCTTTTAATAGGAAATTACATAATAACAATATTAAATTTTTTTTGTGACTTTTATAATTGAAAAATATATAAAGTGACATCATTACAAAAATAAATTAATCTAAAAGGGATAAATATGATTTAATACTGAGAAGTCATTAAGCATTCAATTTGGATAAAGAACCTTTTCTCCTTTGACTTATTGTAAATGCTAATGTGCCCTTTCACAAACATTACATTCTAAGGTACTTGTGAAAACAACAGACCATTCTATGACAAGTAGCATTCCTAAGACTAGTACACTAGATGAGACCCAATGAGCCTGACCCATCAAGTGATATAATCAACAATGACACTTTATGACCTATAAAATTGACATTAAATCAATTTAACCTCAAATTATCTTGACATTAACTACCTAACATTGGCATTGATTTTGTGATTTTCAAATTTTGAATTCAACTCATATTTACAAAAAATAGCTTTTATATGTTTAATTTTGACTTTAATTCCACCTTGATGTTGAATCTATCCGACACTAAACTCCATCTTAATGCTTAAAATACTTTACCATTAAATAATTTTAGTGTTGAATCAAACAAGTTTTGAATCCAATAAGTACAAAATTAAACAAACACTAAATCCAATAAATACCAAGTTGAATGCCATATTGTACTATGCCAAATTGAAATAGCTTGATATCCCATTAGTGTCAAATTCCATAAGCATCAAAATTAACTAAATTTAAATAAAACTAACACCAAATGCTTAATGCTAGCATTGATTTTCTTGTTATCACATTTATGAGAAATTTTATGTGATAGTATTAATGAATGTTTTATGATTATTTTTAAAAAATTAAACTAATATTTATCATGACCTTGATTTTTTTTGATAAGGGTAAATAGGAGGGTTTTGAAAGGCTACCTAAACATTTTACATAATCATATAGGATAAAGAAATGAAGCTAAAAAAAACTAACACTAGATCGACTTAATCCAAGTAAGACACCAAAAAAATAGGTAATTGTTAGCTATACATCAATAAAATGTCATTTCCCACACAATAAAAAGACAAAAAAACACACAACCTCATTGATCATCCAGATCTTCAAGACTCTTATTGCTTTAATTTCTTCCTACAAGTCTTGGAGATCCATGGCCATTGAATCTTCAGTAGTTTCCACTTCACTAACTTTTTCCTTCTTCTTTTACCCTAAATCCTCATACTAGGACTAGTTTGGGTTTCTATGATGTTAATCTTCATTGCCTCCCCTTGAGAGTCATTAATGTTAGTGATATTGCTCTTATTCATCTTATTAATCTCTTGTTGTTTACCTTTCATAAAATGTATCTGTTTGTCCATCTTATTCATATTGATTATCATTTTATCCATATCATCCTTCAACTAATATGTATTATGCACTAGATCCTTTTGTAAGTGGTTCTCATTCTTGTTTTCCTTACCTTGTTTCTCCAACTTGGTCTGCATATGCATCATGTCCTTTTTCACCTTCTTAAACTCATTAAAAATCTACTTAAATACACTCAATTGGGTTTTAATGGATTGTTCCAACTTATCAACCCTAACACTGATGGAATCCTTGGGAATTGGAATATCAATATTGGGAATAGGGTCATAGTTAATCTAGGGGAATTATAGATCATTCTTATTACTCTAGGCTTTATCTTCCTTCAGCTTAAAAGGAACTATTAGGCCCTTAATTTTAGCACTTTTAGGGCTATAATTAGTTTCCATAGATTGTATATCCTTTCTAAGATTATTCAAGACCTTTGCCTTTTTTCTCTTAGAGATCTTGGATAGTTGAGCCAACTTTTATTCCTTCTCCAAATTCTTGTTCAAATTTTCATCTACATGACTACAAGTCCTTTGTCCACCTCTGAAATATTCAAATTAGAAGTGCCAACATACCCAATAGGAAGAGCGAGGGTAGGCCAACCTAATTGGATGAGGAAAATGAGGGATTGATGTATGGGCATATCATTTTTTCCTCCTGACACTCCATCACCAAATTTTCAAGTGACATAAAAGGGTAGAAAGGAATGTTAAATATCTTATTATATCTAAAATGATTAAGTAAGAAGAAATAGTGTTAGTATATTTTATGATACCTTCTTTCAAGGCTAACTTACTTCATTATCTACATACACACCTCCCCCCATAGAGGAGGCATCAAGGTACACAAAACCCTATCTTCAATTTCATGATTTTTCTCCCTTTTTTAAATAAAACATTAATATATTCATTTTTCCATATTCTATCTTGAATTTATTAAAAAAATAATACCTTGAATATAAATCAATTAATTCTAAGAGAATTAATATAGCTCAATATCACAAAATTGTTCAAACTTATTCTAGTCCAAAAAGCCAGTTCTTAATTTTTATCCATGCATAATTTATCTTATGAATTTTTCTAAGAAAAACACCCTAAATAGGTTGGTAAAGACTTTTCCATTGGGTAATAGAGTTAGCATACTCATCCTACAATTTTATGATCAATATTGTCCTATATACACTTCTAATATCCTATTAGGAGCATAATTTGTGGTGTTATCCTAAAGTTTAAAAATGGGGCATAACAAATCCAAAATAGAGAAATAATCTAGAGGTTTAACCATTATAGAATTATTAGTGAACTTTTTAAGATCATGTTGATCTAGGTAAATATTTTTAGGATTGAATCACATCTATGAGTGGACTATGGTTGTAACATTGCATGTGTACATAAGTCTTATAATGTTTTAGGTGTAATTGTGTGTGCATTAAAATATCTCATTGAAGGCAATGGAGATTAAATTTATTTGTTTCTTTTGTAAATGGTATGTGTTTGCATATGGTCATTGTTCTGTGTTGAGTTCATAAGTTTCATGTTCTATTTTTTCCCTTCATTTTAATTCCATGACTATGACAACATCAATTTATGTTAGGTATCACCCTACAAAAAGGGTTTTTCTCTAGTTTGAGCCACATATATTAAATTTTGTGAGGAATATACTACCCTTGAGAATAGTAAAGATTCAAAAAGATAGTTTTTCTCTTATGCATGAAATTGGAATACATATTTGAAAACTAAAGATTAAACCAATGTTATTCTTGCAAACAATTTAGTATTTTTCCTAATTTTAATTTTCCATTAAAATTTTATCACATGAATATATATATATATATATATATATATATATATATATATTGAAACAAATAATTGATTAATTAATACTAGATCAGATATATTAAATATTAATTTGATACAATATTTTATGAAATCAAAATTTATGTTTTTATGATAACCCTACATTGAAAATGTTACGTTTTTATGAAAATCCACATTCCAAGTCACTATTTTTCCTAGAGATGTTGGGTGCAATTAAAATTTATATAGTTAAAACAATAGGGGCTACCCATTATTTACATTCTCTTATTTTTTATTCCCCTTGTCCGCTTGAGATGCCTCATGCATCCACAATGCCAATTTTACAAACTTTAGCCCAGGGCCCATTACATTTTGCCTTCCCTATTACCATTCAATTATCTAAGAGATATAATTACACTACAAGCTGGCCTTAGACCCATATAACTCATACATCTATTAATGAAGATATTCTAGAGTCTATTACACCACTTAAGAAAGTGTACTTTGAAGACTTGGTGTGTACTTCTATTTTTGATGCATAGGCTACACCTCCTAGACTATCTACACAATTAGGTGTGCCCATTTCTTAAACTATCCATATAGATGATTCTACAGTCTCAATACACAAGGTGCATAAATAATGTTATTTTTAACATACCAAATGCACTTTTTTCATTTGTACCCCAAGTAAAAATCTTACCACTTATTGTAACAACATGAAAATGTGTGGATATGTAAGAGAAGTTATTGATGAAATACCTAAAATATTAGACCCACATCGATATTTGTCTCAGTCACATTGGAAGGATTTGTAAAATTTATGATGGTCTCTACATTATTTATATCAATTCTAAATTATAGACCTCCTACCACATGTGCTAATAAGACAAGTCATTGTCGAGAAAACTCAAATTTCTTCTCATTCAACAGTAGCTTGTTTTCTTTCAAAACTTGTAAAATTTGGCTATGATAATCAATATGTTCATAAAAAATTCTACTAAAAATAAGAATATCATCCAAATATACAATGAACATGGAACCAATAAATGGCATCATTAACTCATTCAACAACCACATGAAGGTATTTGGTGCATTACATAACTTGAAAGATAGAACCAACCACTCATACAACCATTTTGAATGTTTTTTTCAAAATGTCCTCTTCCTTAATCCACACTCAATGATACCTAGATTTCAAATAAGGAATATAGAAATACTTGGCATGATGAAGTTGATAAATAAGATCATCAAACAATGGAAGATGATAGCTATTCTTAGAGGTAATTTTTTTAAGTTATCTATAATAAAAATACATTCTCCATGAACCATATCTATTATGTACTAAAACATCAGGATAACCACATGGATAAGTACTAGGATGCATTACACATAGATTAATCAAAGGCTATAATTATTATTTTACCTCATGGGCATCCTTCAAGGACCACCTATATAACCTAAGATTTAGAACCAAAATTTCAGGTAGCAAATGAATTTCATGTTTAATAGGACTATCTAGTGGCAAACCTATGGGATCATGGAAAAAGTCCTTAAACTACTACACAAACTCTCCCATATGCTTCTACTATTTGTTTATAAATATGATGCAAGAAGTATTATGTGTAGTCAATTTTTCATCTTGAGTACCTCTCAAAAAAATAAAAGCAAACTTATCACTATCATTAATACTCTTCTTAGATTTAGAGGCAATTATCAAAGATATTTTAGATTCACCTTTATAGGTTGAAATGATGTAGCTTTTTCCATCCTTAAACAAATGGTATTGGCTGGAAAAAACTAAACCCAAGACATCAAGAGGTAAAACATCCACTATAACTTCATAAATGAAATGTGCATTAATACTAAACTTAACTCTAACTGCTTGGTCACCGTGATGTCTACACATTTGTTCACTCAACCTAAATAATATGGGTTTGGATAATTGTAAGTCTCAAACCCCAATTTATCTACTAACTCCTTGCTTATAAAATTTTCTTAAGAACAAGTATAAAAAAGAGTATGCATTTTTGTTTTCCTCATTTTAATTTTAATATGGAAAATATTATAGATTTTAATCTCTTGAGAAATAATAATACCCAAATATACCTCTCTATTTATGGAGGTACAATATAAATTATCATCCACATCGAAGCTTCAACCAATATTCTCACCTTGGAGAGAGGGTATAGCCTTGTTGTTGTTATTGTTCTTGAATGAGTGTAATTTTGGATAGAGCTTCCAACATTGATCCTCAAAATGATTATCATCACATTTCCCAAAATATATTTTACTATCATTTTTATAAATATAAGTAGCAATGACATTATGCATACCTTTCCCTTTCCCTTTCCCTTTAACCTTTTGTTTGGAAGTGTTTTATGAGGTAGATGGATCCTTATTCTTATCTTTCTCCAAGTAGTGAGCTTGATAATAAGCATAATTTACATTTATAGGTGTTTCCAAGTGGAAATATATCCTCAAATGGGTATGGAGTCCACTCACACACTTAATCAAGATGTCATACTCCATTGCATATTTTCTCATTTGGACAACCTTCTTATGGAAATCACTTGTGTAATTTTGCATACTTTAGCCATACTTTTTCCTAAGATTTTTACAATACATGAACTTATATTCCTTATAACACATAGGATAAAATTTATTATTTTTTAGCATCTTAAAATCATACTACTTAGTAATAGGAGGGAACTTTATAACAACTAAAGTATGAAAATATCTTTGAAAATAAGTTAAAGCATGATTGGCTAATTTTAACCTTGTAAAATAAATATGTTATAATTCATTAATCTAATGCACAATAAAATATACCTAAGCTTAGGCTAGCCAATGGTCTAGCCTCTTTGCATTCATGTCCCCATATTTGGTTGAATATCTATATTTTATTCAACCTTTAATGTATGTGGACCTTAGTTGGCATGGGGCTTCTCTTCCTTCTTCTCATGAGTCTTGGGATCATCCTCGCTATTTGATTTTAGTGCCTCATATAACTACCAAGATTTTCCATGATAATCCCTATTATGGGATCCAACCACTCTAATTTTATCATAAAAATATAAATTATAGCCACTCATTCTTCAAGATTGAGAAATCTCTCTTTTTATATTCAGGCATATTCTTCATCAACATGGGCCACACTTCTAATCTCTTGTTTCCACTTCCTTTTGTAAATAAATACTTAAAAGAGAAATAGGATACCTTGACCACTATAACTACTTGATATAGTTGGGGGGAATAAACTTTCAATGTATTTTAAAACACACAAAACCACATAAATTATTAATACTAAACCAAATTTTATATGAATATAACTTCATAAATTAAGTATATATTTCACTAAAAGATTCATTGACATTGATCCTATGACTCATAGATCAACAAATCATTGGAAGATGAATAGTATAAGTTATTTAAAATGCTAAATTAGAGATAAGAAAAAGTGATAGAAATGAAATTTAAAACATATTTAACATGATCATAAACCATAAGAATAATCCAATCCAAAAATGAACATAAGAGTTATACTAGAGAAACCTAGTGTGGGAAACACTCCAATGGGTGAGGCAATTGCACTCCCATTTCGCTATGTAATTTAATAAATGTACAAGGTAATACCAAACATGGTCTTCATGGAAAAATAACTCATTACTAATCTATCCAAAAAATTTACACAAGACTTATCTACACTTTTAATACCTCTAATAACTCCAACACAACTAGGACAACCATATACAACTTGGAAATAATGAGACAACAATAATAGAGACTCAAACTTGAAATATGCAAATATTAATTTAACTTCAAGATTTGTCATTAAATTTATGATGTCATATACCTTTCACAAGACCTATATTTGATTTATCAAATCTGAGTCTACTATGAAGCTCAAACAAACCTTCGTTGAGAATTTTAAATATTTTCAATTGTTCCCATTCTTGTACTGTGTCTCATTGTGAAACCACCATTATTAGTAGTTTTGTCATTATGAAAATTTCAAGGATAGTTAAAAAACCTCCAATATAGTTATAAAACCATCAAGCAAGTTTATATAACCTCTTAGGTGGTTAGACAAGTTTCACCTTCATATATTGGTAGTTACACAACCACCACCTTCATAGACTGGTGGTTGTGTCATCTACAAAAACCCCTCCATTTTTAGAGCATAAAGTCACTAAATTCATCACAAAAAATACGTATGGATTAATCTCATACTTTTTTACCATTGCAACATGTATGATCTGATATTTTTATCATGAAATATCTTACAATAATGTCTTACAAACATGCACTACATACATTTAGGCATAATGGATGCTATAATACATGACTAGTATAATAAGATCCATATTTGGACCACATATTTAGTACATGAAAACATAATTTATCATTTTATAATGCTGAAATGCCACTACTTAATATTTTCTTGATATAATTAAGCTCTCATTATGTGAAAATAGATAAGGGCTGATTTTCGGTACAAAGGTCTCATTTTATCACCATTTTTCCCTTTTCCATGATTGAATATCATCATGTGTGTAAATATGACATAATCATACCCCAATTAGGTGGAATGAGATAAATTAAGGTATAACGGGGAAATTCATGAAGATTTGAGCAAAATTTAGAATTTTTTGTTGATCACATGTTTTTATTTGAGATAATTTTAGAAAACTAGGATATGATTATGTGTGATCAATTCAATGTAGGTAGAATTAGAGAAATTGCACATTTATTTAGCACCATTTTTCATTATTTCATAATTTTATGTCATTATTTAACACCATTAGTTAAACTTAAGCCCCAAATCATATTATGTGTTTTTATTTAGGTTCATGGGGCCAATTGGCCAAAATTACATTTAGTAATTGGTTCAACCAGGAACTCAATTGGGGAAAATTGATCACCAAATCACATTATGTGTTCACAATTATGTTCTTAAGGCTTGATTTCCCTAAATTACATACCTTATTGAAATAAATAATTATTTGATTGAATTAGGGACTAAATTGGGTAAAAATGAGGCCCAAACTACATTATATGGTCATAATTATGTCTACAAGGATCAATTGGCCAAAATTACATTAGTTATTAAATAAATTTAGTAATTAGTTGAATTAGGGACTCAATTGGTTCAAATTGAGCCACAAATCACATTATGTGGCTATAATTAGGATCATGAAGCTTGATATTTCAAAATTGTGTCCCTTATTGAACCAAATGAGTAATTGGTTCAATCAGATGCTTAGTAGGGGTAAATGGTCCCAAATAAGATTATAGAGACATAATTAGGTTCATAGGACATGGTCAACCCAAATTTAATCCCTAATTAAACCAAATGAATAATTGGTTTAATCAAAGACTTATTTGGGGCAAGTAGATCCCCTAATCACATTATTTAATTACAATTAACTGTTAATGTGGTTTGATTTCCAAACATTTTACCTCATTAAAAAATGAGTAATTAGATAATTTACATAATAAATTTGGAAAATTGAGCCCATGTGATTGATTCCCCTTAATTGCATCCCTCATTGAACCAAATGAGTAATTGGTTCAATTAAGTACTCACTTGTGAAAAATTGAGCCCCAAATCACATTACATGTTTGCAATTAAGTTTATGGGAATTAATTTCTTAAAGTATATCCCTCATTAAACCAAATGACTAATTTTTCCAATAATTTAATAAATTTTGGAAAAGTGAGGACCAAATCCCATTATGTGATCACAATTTTGTTCTCAGGGCTCAATTTGCCAAAATTGCATCCATGATTGAAAAAATTGAGTACATAATTTAATTAGGGATATAATTGAATACAAATTATCTATAAACCACATAATGTGGTCACAATTAAGCTCAAAGAGCTTGATTGGAAAAAATACAATCCTCATTAAACTAATCAAGTAATCAGTTCAATTAGGGACACAATTATAAAAACTTGAGCCCAAAACACATTATGTAGTTACATTTTTTTCATGTGGCATGATTGGCCCAAATAACATCCCTCATTGAAAAATGGAGAAAATATTTAAATCAAGGAGTTAGTCACAGCTAGTTCAACATTGAATAAGATTACATAGTTAAAATTAGGTTTACGAGGCCCAATTACCCAAGTTGTTCCCTCATTCAACCAAATGAGTAATTGTATCAATCAGAGACTCAATTAGGGAAAATGGATACCTAGATCAAATTATGTGATCAAAATTAGGTTCATGAGGCTTAATTAGAAAAATTTCCATCTTTCTTGAACTAACCATGTAATTATTTTAATAAGGGACTCAATTAGGGAAAATTAAGCCCCAAATCACATTATCTAGTCACAATCAATTTTATGAGGATTTTTTTCCAAAAACTACATACCTTATTGAACCAAATGAGTATTTTTTTGAATCAAGAACTCAAATGGGGAAGTGGATCCTATAATCACATTATCTATCTGAAATTAGGTTCATAGGGATTAATTTGTTCAAATTTCATCCCTCATTAAACCAAATGAGTAATCAATTTAATCAAAGATTCGGTTATGGAAAATTGAATCCCAAATCACATTATGTGATTTTAATTAGGTTAATTGGGGTTGATTTCCCCTAATTATGAGCTTTATTGATTCAAATGAGTGATTCATTTAATCAAGGACTCACTTTGGAAAAATTGAGCCCTAAATAACATTATGTAGTTGTAATTAGGTTTACAAGTCTCATTTTACTCAAATTACATCCCTTATTAAACCAAATGGCTAGTTGATCCAATTAGGGGCTCAATTTTGAAAAATTGAAGATAAAATCACACTTTATGGTTGTAATTATGTTCACAATGATCGATTGGTCAAAATGGTGTCTATCATTAAATAAATCAAGTAACTATATTAATTAAAGACTCAATTGGGATAAATTGAGTGTCAAATCACATTATGTGGTTGAAACTAGGATCATAGGGCTTGATTGGCCCAAATATTATCAATTAATGCATCAAATTAGTAATTGGTTCAAGTATGGAATGAAATGGGGAAAGTGGAGCCCTAAATTACATTATGCAATCACAATTAGGTTCATGGGGATCGATTAGAAAAAAAAATCATCTCTCATTGAAACAAATGACTAATTAGTTCAACCTAAGACTATATTGGGGAAAATTGAGCCCCAACTCACACTATGTGGTTATAGTAATGTTCACAAGCTGGTTTTTATCTAAATTACATCCTTTGTTGAACCAAATGAGTAACTAATTTAATCAACTCAATCAGGGAAAATAGAGGCAAAAGTCACATTATATAATTAAAATTAGGTTCTTAGGGATGAATTACACTTAATTGCATTCATTATTGAACCAAATGAGTAATTTGGGACTCAATTGGATCAAATTGAGCCCCAAATCAGATTATGTGGTTAGAAGTAGGTTCACTAGACCCAAAATTATGTCCCTCATTGAACCAAATGAGTAATTAGTTCAATCAGGGATTAGTTGGGGTAGATTGAATCCTAACTCACATTATTTTACAAAAAATTAAGCCCTTAACCACTAAATTCTCTTTAAAGATAACACAAAATCACCTTTAGTGATATTCTAATGTCCCCCCTTAATGATGACAATAAAATCACATATTATAGATTGAGTGCGATCAGATAGATGTAGGTATATTTATGGACATGTGTCCATGCATGATCACCATTTGTTAATATATATGATAATTTATTTGTTTGGAAAAAAATAATTGAATTATGCCCATAACTAGTGTTTTCAATTACATGAAGGTATATTTGGGTAATAGTAGGCATGTTTGAGCACCATTTATTATTATTTTATCATCAAACATAATTATTTTAGAAACTATGATTCAATTAAGCCCCAAATAATTTAGTCAAAATTTATTAAATAATGTCATTTGATCATAATAGAATGAAAAATGGTGTTCTTAAGTGCTAAATTAGGGATAATAAAGTCTTATTAACTATATGTGTCTTTTAAAACATTATATAGACACTAAATTTTACTTAAGATGCATTCAATAAATGTGAATAAACTCTAATAAATAAAGCAACAAACATACCATAGAGGACCCGCAATAGAGGTAAAACTCAAGGTTCAAATTCTCCAAGTTATTTATGATAAATCCCACAAACTAACCCCTAAAGAAGGAAATTTTAAAACATGTCAAAATGATAGGATTACGACCCTCTCCCTTGATGAATATAATTCCAAGAGAATATTTTTTATATTGAGGCATATGAATTTGATTAGATACAAGCAGACAATGGGGATGGTTTTTTTCTTCATCCTATTGACATAGGTAAGAAAACACAAACAAGTGATAGAGGAAACCTCAAGTGTGATAGCTACATACATAATAGATATTCCCAATAGCATGGGTTAAACTCAAGGTTCATACTCTCAAGGTTTGTTTTCAATAAATTCCATAAATTAACACCTAGTGAAGGAGATCAGAAAATGGTGTGAGATCCATAATAATAAAACACACTAAAATGATGAATATAATTCTAAGATAATTTAGGCACATGGATATTATCATTTAAATCAAATAATGAGGATGATAAATATTGCCATCCTACTAGCATAGGTAATAAAATTAAGGATTTTGATCTCTAATCCATTATTAGTATAAAATAGCCTACAACATCATCATGTAAGGAAGAAGAATGCATCTTTAATTCATAATTTTAGGTGTAAGGATAAAATCTACACTTCATCATGCATAGTGGAAGTGATATTTTTTTTGATTTCTATAGATATTATATGAATGATAAATCTAAAAATAATACTTAGTTCATAATTTTACTCCATTGGATGGTTAGAAAAGTCAAAGATATTCATGATATTCAACAATTTATTCTTCCATGTGTAATCAATCCATTATGAGATGAAGTGTTTTGAGATGTGTAACCCCTAAAAGTTTGTAACATTTATCTTGGGAATCAATACATGTGGAAATGAGATGGAATATTTTCATTCAAGACATGCAATACCACCATCATGTTGGGAAAGTAATCCAAGAAGATCCCTAATGTCTGACTTAATAATAATGTAGCATTGATTAGTGGAAAGCAATGCAGGTGTGTAATTTTGACACATGAAAGTTTTTGGTAATCCTTAATAGATTGAAGATAACTTGGTAGGTCATTACAATCACATAAGTTATTAGACATAACTAAAAATTAATAATAATTGGGGTAGGTATTAACAAATTACACATATGTATTCTATACACTTATTGGTATGCCCCAAAAATTTCATATGACACGTTTGATCTGTAAACTAGGTAAATATACCACACTAAGCTTCACCAACATAGACCCTTTCAAGTCAAGGTGTTTCCCTCAAGTTATATACCATAGAAAACACTTAAAATTTTGTTTTAATATGTATTCTATCTCTTAAGATTGTAATAAACAACATATAAAATAATATATCAACACTCTAAATATGCTACTACTCTATACATGACTACAATCAACATGCTTACATAGAGGCACAATTCTAAATATGAAGTTATTTAGTGATAGGGATGAATCTTGAGATCTCTTAAATGTTTATATATTAGCCTAGTTATAAAGAGTGTCAATATGAAATCAAAGGAAATAAACACAATAACCACAAATAGATATGACACAATACATACCCTGGAGAAACTTAATGTGAGAAAACTTTAGCAAAAGTGAAGCCATGCTTCCTCATCTCCACTATGTTATGCAGTTTACAAGTTTTTCTACCTCTTAGGCTTACAAGGAAAATAACCTCATACACTCATAATGATATCTACAATATTCAGTTGAATATTTGATTCTAAATAAAGGAATAATTACTGAACTTAGCCTCTTTCAATTGTGTAGTCTTCAAAATAATCACCTATAGCCAAGTAACAATGAGAAAAGAATAACAAAGAGTCAAACCTGCCCATATATAATGTGAATCCAAGTAAACTACATCCCATTGCACTTGATGCATTTCCTCTATTCTCCTTTATTACCCCTTATGTTTAATTAAATATATAGGTTCATATTTGTGCACAATAATACCTCTTAGATGTATTCAATAAGTCCAAGAGTTAGAAAATAAAATAATACACCTCATGTCCTTTCTTCTTCTTGTGCATCTATATCTCTTATAATCTACCTTTTAAAACCTATATTTAAGCTCCCACATGATTTGGAATCCACCCAACACCTAAAAAATACTAGTAAGTAGATAAAATTACAAAAATACTTCAAATTCCTATGGTCTTGATGAAACTCCAAAGTTCAACAGTCAAGCTTTAGATTTCAATAGTCGGGTTCCCAAGAGATTCCAAAGCTTTAGTATGCCAACTTCAAACAACTGTAACTTTTGCATACGACCTCAAAATGACTTGCCATTTCTTTGAAATTGTATATATTTTTTATGGGAATAAAAACAAGTAATTAAAAATTACTTTTAAAACTAAAAATATGTTGTTTTATCTCTTACAACATAAACTAGTAATTTATAGGTCTCAACATTTCACGTATTACACATATTTGATAGTTGGTTGTTTTACCAACTAAGTTAGATGATGAACATGATCAAATTTATGATCACACACCCAAAATTTAAGTCTTTTGGGTCTCAAAAAATCAATAAAAATAAGATGAATATTTACCTTCTATCACCCAAGTAAGAAACTTATATTATCATCCTCTTAGACAATACCCATTTTAGGTTCTAATTTGATCTTATTTTGGATAGTATAATGCTCAGGTTCAATTTATATTAGTTATTATACAATACCCTTTTTAGGTTCCAATATATATTCAACTCACTAGTTTTAAGGTTTTTAGTCCCACTAATTTAGAAACTCAAGTGGTGAGGAATCATACCCCACTCCTTCGAATGCCATTTGGATTTTCTTGCTCTCCCCTTCTTGATGCTATTTCCTTCATCTATAGTAACATATTTTTCCCACTCCTCTTTGCCAATTGGAGTAAGCATATACAATCAAAGGTAAAAAATACCTTCTTTATTCCATATGGAAGGATCAGAGAAACATTGATTTTAAAATAAAAATAAAAGGAGATATATCCAAGTAAAAACATTCTTCCTCAAGCCTCATAGTGTTACCTTTGGAGTATTTTATTCACTCAATTATAGGCATACCCTAATATCATAAGGAAATCATGCTCAAATCTAGTTGAACATGTCTTTCTCTACACTTTGTAATTCTCTTAACCTTTCTTTCTTTGGATGTCCCTTGGATGGCTGGTCCATCAAAGACATTTGGTAAATGACATCACATCATAAAATCTCACAATGTATTGCAACAAAAAAAATATTAGTGTAAATTTAAACCACCTTTATTCTAATTAATCAAGCAGATTTTTTCACTAACATTTATTATCTAGGTAGTGGGAAACATCTGCACAATGGTCATCATAAAAACCACCAAAATAGAACATAAACAAAATTAACATCTATGAAAATATGTTAAAAAATATTTTATGACAAAAAGGATAACCTAATATGATACCAATATGATCCATAAATTATGTGGATATTCCACACTAAGATTCACCAACATGGACCATTTCAAGTCAAGGTATTCCCTCCAGTTTTATGCCATAGAAAACAACAAAAATAATATTTTAATTTGTATTCAAGCTTTTAATACTATCATATAAAACATATTAAAAAAAATGTATACACTATAAACATGGTATTACTCCATACATGACTAAAATCAACATGCTTTCATAGAGGTGCAATGCCAAATATGAAGTTATTTAATGACAGGGTTGAATCTTGAACTCTCTTAAATGTTTGGGTATTAGGCTAGTTGCAAAGAATGCAAATATGCAAGCAAAGGAAACAAAAACAATAAAAAAAAAGAGAAATAACACAAGACATAAACTAGAAAAATTCAATGTGATAAAACTCTAGTAAGAGTGAAGCCATGCTTCCTTATCTCCACTATGTTCTATAGTTTATAAGCTTTTCTGCCTCTTGGGCTTACAAGTAAAATAACCTCATATACTCATAATGATCTCTACAATATTTAGTTAGAGATTTGATTCTAAAGAAAGGAATAACTACTAAACTTAGCCTCTTCCAGATGTTCAACCTTTAAAATAGTCACCTATAACCAATCAACAATGAGGAAAGAATAATGAAGACTCAAACTTACCCATACATAATGTGAATCCAAGTAAATGACATCCCATTACACTTGCTGATGTGTTTCCTCTATTCTTCTTTATTACCCCTTCTATTGAATAAAATATATAGGTTCATATTTTTACACAAGAATGCCTTTTGGATACATTTAATAAGCCCAAGAGTTGGAAAATAAAGTAATACACCTTATGTCCTTTCATCTTCTTGTGCATCTATCTCTTGTAATCTACCTTTTAAAACCTATATTTAAGCTCCCACATGATTTATAATCCACCCATAACTTGAAATGAACCACTAAAATGATAAAAATTCAAAAATTATTCAACTTCTTGTGGTCTTGGTAAAGCTCTAGAGTTCAACAATCAAGCTTTGGAGTTGAACAATTAGGCTCCTAAGAGATCCTAGAACTTTAATATGCCAACTTCAAGTGACTATTAAATTTTTCATATGACTTCAAAATTATGTACCATTTTTTTAAACTTGTCTATTTTTTCAAGGGTAATCCAAATATGCAATTAATTTTTTTTAAACTAAAAATATGTGGTTATATCCTGTACAATAGAAACTAGCAATGTCTAGGTCTTAACATTTCATAGATTACACATATTTGATAGTTTGTTGTTTTACTAACTGAGTTAGATGATAAACATGATCAAATTTATGGTCAACATCCCATCAAATTAATCTTTAGGACACCCTTACTAAATGGTCTAATAGATAGGTGCCTGGTATTATAAAATGAAGACATTAAGAAGTAGATCAAGGAGCTATGCCAAAAAATACATATTTAGCTTAGCATGTCACCTTGTGAAATCCTTGTCATGTTAGCTCAAAATAAAATGGGACATGGAAAATTTGTATTTATTATAATAAAATTAACAAGATCACTACCAAGAATAGGTATCCAATCCCATGCATTTACAATATTTTAGAGCAACTCAAGGGAAAAACTTCCTTAAAATATTGATATGAAGTCAAGGTACCATCAAGTACTGATTGAGTCTCATGAATTTTAGAAGATAGTATTTATGTCTAAATAAGGTTTATTTGAATGCTTAGTCATGCTCTTCATCTTGACCAATGCAACTAAAATGTTTATGTGGATTATGCATGATGTTTTATGACCATTGATTTATTTCATTATGGTTATTTATGTTGATGAAATTACAGTAAAACATGGGAGGATAGTGTAAAATATGTTCAAAAAATTGTTGACACCATACACAAACCTAAGATATATGCCAATAGGGATGAGTATTCTTTTGATTTGCATCTAGTGTTTAATGTAGAAATTTTATGGACATATATTCACCTCAATTGGACACTCCAATTATTTTTTTTAACTATTTTAGGTCAAAAATTTAAATCCATTATTATTCAAAACCATTAAAATTTTATTGGGTGATAGAAACAATGGTAAAATATATTATAGAGAAGTGAATCATCTTATATCAAGTTATTAAGTCATTGCATTTTATGCACAAAGGAAAGTGGCTCACTAGGAGTTAGAGTCCATAAAAAACACATTTTATTAAAGATAGAGATGTAATTGTGCCCATTTATCTTCCAAAGGGATGGATAAATAAAAAACAAGGTTGGATCTTTGCATGAGATTAACTATTTATTTTTGGAAAATTATGATTTTATAAAAATTATTTGCACGACATAATTGGTAGTTTCATTGGCTTTCATATCATTTTTGGAGCTATGAAAATCATTTGTACATAGGTAATATGTTTTGAGATTCTTGATCATGATTCAATATTCCCAAAAATATAAATTATTCTATAATCAACATTTTATAGTCTAAAAAATAGCATTCAGTCCACATCAAATTTTAAACCAACTATAAAATAAACACATTCAAGGGACCATGGTCCTCAACCTTAAACTAGAAATCCATAAGCTTAAAAAAATAATCCTAGGAAAAAAAATTAAGTAGCCCAAATAATAATTATCATTAGTAGATTAACTCCATTTATTCCATCACTTAAGGGTTAGAAATATTAAGCTTGATAAATTTAAAGCTAATTAATTATTCCTCACACACCATTCTAAAGTCACAAGGGGAAATTCTAGGAGCATTACAAGGGTAAAGAAAACCTACAATTCCTAACAATTTATGTGTTGTATTTAAATTTAATCCTCAACATGGATCATACAAGAATCAAAATCATGATGAGAAACTTTAATTAGTTTAAAATGATGTTAAATAAAGGATTAAAAAAATTCAATCAAATGAAGTTTAGCATAATGTGCAACATAATAAATATTCAATTAGGAAACTAATTTTCATGTCACAAGAATATTAAGACATGGGAGAAATCAAAGTAGATGGAAGAGTTAGAGGATCATATAGCTTGTTACCCTAGCCATATCTATTCATTACATCCACTGTATCAAGTATTGCATTCCAACCATCATTATTTTTATCCATATTTGCATTATCGTATGGATCACATATAGATAGGGAAATTTGTAAGGCTAGGATAGGAATATCAATTGATGTTTAGTCATACATCTAGTAACGTATGGGAAAGAAAACCCTACACCATGAAAGTTATGACACATCACTTCATTATTGATGAATGGTCCTTATTATGATGCCCATAACCATGACCATGAGAATGAAACCATCGACATGGAGAATCTAGATATCCTATATTAATTTACATGGTTCACTCCCCCAATGGTCCAATAAATATAGAGGAAACTCAACCTCAAGATAGACCTTCTCAGATTGCAATTTTCTTTTTGGAATTACATTGTATATCACTTTCACATTTTTAGTAACAAAAAAAAATCAAGATATAATTGGTTAAAAATTACATTGTTCTTTTCTTTCTATATCTAAAAAATAATTTTAGAATGAAAAGTATGCCATATTTGGTTGTATTTTACATGTAAAAAGGTCAAATCCCATAAGATCACCATTTTATAGGAAATGAATTCTAGAAAAATGGTTCAAAAGGGTGTGAATCCACTTCCATGATAATTAAGCATGTTTTCAAATATATGAGAGATTATTGAGAGGCTTAGGTTGTTGGCATAAAGGACATAAATGATTAAAAATCCCCAAGGGACCAAGTATATTTCCTATAGTCAATTTTAGTGTGAAATTCACCAAATAAAATGTGCATAATGGGGTTCATTCATAACTTTTCAAATTTTAGAAAACCTTTGGGCCTAGGTTTTTGTAGGTGAATTAACCTTCCAATGAACATTTAGATAATCCACCTGAATGCTTGGAGGATAATGTAGCTGATAACAAATCCATGGTTTATACCAATGAAATGGGGTATTTATAGGATAATTCAATTCTTTCCATGACATGGAGGGTGACTAAACTCTAATCTTATTAATATTAGATTTTGATAAAATAACATCAACTAAACCATCAATTTTTAAAATTTTCATGATCCCTTAAGTAAAATTTGCATTGGCATATGTGTGTGATGAAATGTAGGTAATTGGTTAGCTAAATATGCAAACAATCACTAAACCCACCAAAACTACATCATTGATATAGATTACCAACATATTTGGGGTTTACACATAATTTAGCATCATCATTTACATTAGGCACTATAATTTCAAGAAATTTGAATTTCCCACTAGCCATTCACTTAATTAGTGCCAAGAGTAGTTATGAAATGGTGCTAATTTTTAGATTTGGGTATTTCATGTAACATAAAATTTAGTAATATAGATTGAAAAAAATGGGTTAGTAGCTAAGTGCACCAAGATGGGTAGCCAAAAGTGGGGCTTATTATGACACTTTTTCTAAAAATAAAGATACTTAAACATGGATAAAAACTTGAGATGCCTACACTCAAAATTAAAAATTAATCTAATAATAAGAAATGTATCTTATTAATTCTAGTAATAAAAAGGTGGAGTTTAAATGGGTCAATAGAGTGATATCCATAGATGTTCACCCATTTAAAAGAATACTATATAGGTGGTTGTGCTTCACACCACTCATTTTTAGCATTATTACAGCTTTTTAGAAATTTTTTTTCTTGAAAGTTAAAATATGTCACCCTACTTGTGCCATATATATTTTTTAAGTTTTTAATAATTTTTTTTTTAATAATTTTTAAATTAACATATCTTGAAAATTAGACAGTTAATCGTGTTCCCCCTACCCCTCTTTTATATCAAAAAGGAGAAAAAATTAAAAATATTTTTTGACTGTGTATGAAACAAGGCCTAGTTTGTCCCCATAAAATGTTTCATAATTCCATCAATAGATTAGAAAATATATAAAAGAAATAAAAAAATATAAAATTATGGTATATTAAGACATGATCTTATGGATTTTTTAGCTAAAACTTTTAGGGGGTTGGAAGATCAGTCACATACTCTTCTTGTTGATAAAGGAACTCAAACAAATTATTTTGATTTTATTCCAAAGGAGGCCTTGATTGAAAAAATTAATACTCTTTATCAAGAGGGGGTTAATGTTGTGGGGGGTATTTGTAGACAATTATAGATTACTACTTCTAAAGGAGAAGAGACATTAAGATATTTTACTTATAAAATAAAATGTTTGAATGAGCAAATGAAGGAAAAATACTTTAAAATTTGGCTATCAATTATTGGGGAATTAGTTGATGAATTATCTTCTTTTAGACCTCCTCTAAGGATATATGTTATTTGTTGACATAGTGGATTGCACCCTGGGCAGGAGGCTGAGCTCATGCCTTCCACATGCAACAATGGAAACTCCCCTCTCGCCTGTGGGACCGACAAAGCTGGGGGGAGAGTCTCTAGATAAAGCCTAGCTCCCTCTGATGTATCTTTTAGGTCTTGGATTTCTTATTGTTAACAAATAAATGAAAAAGGGGGGGGGGTTGAAAATGGAGAAGGATGCTGAAATAGAACCTAAACCTAAACTAAAAGGTGATACACCAAAAAAGATGACCCACTTAGCCTGAACATACACTTTTCACCAAGAAGAAGCTGTCATACGCTTCATCTGACGTGGGAGACTCTTCTGTATCAATGAGTCATGGGTCCATAGAGATACATGGAGGAAGAAATGTCAAAGGCATTCTGAGACACACTTTGGTGGGTTATTCACATGCGCCTATATTTTTGCTATAGACACTTCTGGTAGACCTACAGAAGAAGAAAATCCACAATGCACTAGAGATGCTGGAATCAATCTGTGAAAAGCATAAAATAAAATGACTTAACACAAAAAGAAAACATAGACATATGCATGAGTGCAAGTCCAAATGGAGGCAAAAATTACTAAGTCTTGATTCAAGGTAAAAATCTGGTAGAGTTTTGCCTTAAAATCCCGAGAGATTTTTGGGCAGAGCTTTGACTTACGAGTTAAGAGAATGGATCCTTCTCAAAAATGAGAAGTTTACAATATATAGAAAGAAAAGAGAACTTTGTGCCCCTTTTGAAAAGACTTTGGTGCTCTTGACAAGCTGGCCTATGCGCATTTGTGAGCATCAGGAAGAGGAAGTCACTGTTGCTAATGTCATTCTTCTAGAAGAGGCTTGCTGGAACCATGTTATGTAATCACTAGTCTTGACTTTGGCATTCAACATTAATGTGAAAGCATGGGCCACACCTCTTTTCTATAGACAAGACTGCTCCTTCTAGATATTCACACAGTTTGTCTGCTTGTAAATGCAAAATGAAGAAAACAAGCCACGCCGCTTATTGTTCACATCGTTTGATGACCACTTAGCAAGCACTTATTCCAACTGCAAGAATAAATCCTTGAGTTGACACCTCTTATTTGCCACCTGGACTATTTTTCTACTTTTGCACTTTGTGTCTTCTTATTTTATTCTCTTTTTGGCTCCTTCAGCCCTCGGGGCTATCTTCTTGGTAGGTCACTGAGTTCCTTGGGCTACTTTTTAAGCTCTTCAAAATTAATGGCTAGTTTACTACATTAAACTTGACATCTACACACCTATCACTGGCCATTTGAACTCCCAACAACTAGTTCACCATGCTCAATTTTGATGTCTTTGGGCCCATCACCCCTTGGAGTTCTTTGGCCAATTTCCTGTGAACATTTTCCCTGTGGAAATTTTCCCGCAGACAAAAGTCCACAAGAATTGTCTCTGCCACTTCTTTTCCTTTGAAGACTTTTCCTTAGGCTTTTTCTCACAGACATTTCCCTGGCCACTTTTCCCATGGACAAAAAGTCTACAAGAATTGTCTTTGACCACTTTGCCTTTGTCCTTGAAAATTTCTCTTTCGAGATTTTCTCCCACAGCTTCCCCAAATTTCTTCAGACTTTTTGTTTGAAGGAATTCCTTCGAACAAAAAATTTGAAGAAATCATGTCTTGCCTTAGTCTTTTTACATGGGGTTTGAATTCCTTTAGAATTTATGTCTGAAGTAATTCTTTTAGATAAAAGTCCAAAGGATTTCTCCCTTTGCTTCTTCTACTGCCTTCAAAAGTGCCCTTCAAAAAATTGAAAATGACCCTTCCGAAGGGTACTTCCTTTGCCTTAGACAAACTTTTGAAGGAAACTTACCTTTGCAGCTTTTCTCTGTGGCCTCTTTTGAAAGTGTTCATTTCCCTTTGCAAGGGCTCTTAAGTCCTAAACTACCCTTTGCAAGGGCACTTTAAATGGTCCATTTTGTACTTAAGTGGGAACTTGCCTCTTCCTATAGAGTCCATAGTTTTTTGCCTATAGAGTCCATAGAAATGGACCTGTAGAGTCTGTAGAAATCTCTACAGAGTCCGTAGAAAACTTGTAGAGTATGTAGAAAACTTGCAGAATCCATAGAAATTTTTTGAACTTGTACAAAATCAACAAATGAAATTGGCTCAGGACAACAGGGAAGGAAGGGGACCGATTTTGCCCTGTTAGACCAAAAATGGTCAACAAATTGGTGACTCCCAAGGGAAGCATGCATACTATGCTTAGAGGCTAGTTGCCTTAAAATCCATTAGGCACAGAGTCATAATTTAGCTTTGAAGAAAGGTTAACAATAGCCTTGAGAGATCTCAGAATCAATCATGAGCCTTTTACCCCACACACAAAGGAAAACACACACAAGGCTAAAAACACTACTTGTGCAAACAACACTTAGAGAAAGCAGGAAAGAAAACTACTATATACAGCTAACTAGGTATATTTGCTTCCCTCTTGGATCAAAGGGAAAATTTCTTAAGTCCCCTCCCTAGCTAGGAAACTTATGGTGCCAGACAAGTGGCTGAATGAAATGGAGAGTTGGTGACTTGCTCCTCTTGCCCGTCACCTTGATCAGCTCATCTCCGAGTGGATTAGATTCAAACATGTTCCCAACATATACATACTTTCCTTGTTCTTGGAAGCTTGTTGAATGTTGGCTCTTCATGCTGGTGCATTTCACCAATAAATCAATGGCTGTTGGTTCATCACCATAAGCCCTTTGATATGCATAGTCTTTTTGCAATGCATCATGGTTTGACTCATTTCCTTCTACTTCATTGAAGAACCTATCAAACTCATCCTCTACTTCCTCTTGGCCTTCTTGAAGAAGGGTGACTGTTGTGATGTCTGAAAAGGAATCACAAACTAATTGCTCATCCCATAAAAAATCACCTCTTTTCTCAAATCTCTCTTCTTTAAGGCTTTCCTCCTGATTCTCCTCCAACTCAGGCTCCTTGGCATAGTAGTCCTCCTCATCAAAACAACAAGGAAGTTCATCAAACAAAGGGGAAGGGAGCTCACCATGCTTACGTTCCTCTTCATATTATTGGAACATTTATATGTATGCATGACTTGCATCTTCTCCATTAATGATGATGTCTTCACAAGGAGCATCGATGATGATTTATTCTTCATTGTCACTCATGATAGCCTCTTGGGAAACTACAGATTGGATCTTCTCCTCCTCACTTGCCTCCTACAAAATAGGTTCCTCCTTGAGAAGGGGTGAAGTGAAAAAACCACGTGAAAGAGGAGGCAGTCTTTGAGCTAGAATCAAATGATTCTCCTCTTTCCACTTGGCTAGCACTTCATCTATATCAGGTGTGGCTTGATAGCTCTCTTGGAGGTGTGTAGATGGAGTGTGTGTAGACAAGTCCATCTAATGTTGGCTGAGGAATCTCACTTTGGATTCCAACTTTGCAATTCTCCTTTCTAGATCTTCTTGGAAGAGCCTTTCTTGGAGGTCACCAACATCATCATGATGAGTAGGAGTAGTTTTGAGAGAGATGTGCTAGTTCATAATTTTCCCCTCAAAGGAAGATTCACAATCTAATGAATTTATAAGGTTCATCTTCATGGGAGGTTACTCTAGTTCCCTTTGATGCTTGAAGTTTAGGCACATGGGGTCAAGAGTAGGGTTGATTGATGCATCAGATGAGCTAAAATGAGCAAGTGCCATCTGATAGAAAGGATTTGGTATACAAGAGGGGGATTTATTTAGAATAGGAGGGGGTGTGCAAGGTTGGCTACCTTGCATGAATGGATTCCTCCAGTTTGCTACCTCCTCCTCCATGGATTACAAGGCCTGAGCTTGCCTAAACAAACACTCCTATTTATACATCAGCTCCTATTGATATCTATATTGCTCATCCAGTCTGTCAATTTCCATTACCTACTTCTCAAACTCTAGCGCCACCTCCCTTATCATTGAAGGGTAACTAGGAGAGCTGCTTGAGGTGATTACATGAAAATTTTGAGTTTGATCAAAGTCATATCAAGGAAAATAAAGTCCATGATTTTGTGCAAAGGAATTATACATGCAAAAATAAGATTTCTTGATGGCACTTGGATTGCTTAACTAGTTGATTCAACTCAGAGTCACCATTGGTGTCAATAAGAAAGCCTCTAAAGGCTGGTTGGTTGAATAACACACTAAAAATTCTTCAACTCTTTGGACATAACTTGTCCTAGTTGGTCCCATCGAGCATGCCAAAAAATGTTGACGTAGTGGATTGCACCCTGGGTAGGAGGCCAAGCTCCTGCCTTCCACATGGAAACTCCCCTCTCACCTATGAGACTAGTGAAGCTGGGGGGAGAGTCTCTAGATAAGAGCTAGCTCCCTCTGATGTATCTTTTAGGTCTTGGATTTCCTACTGCTAACAAATAAATGAAAAAGGGGGGGTTGAAAAGGGAGAAGGATGCTGAAATTGAATCTAAACCTAAACTAAAAGGTGATACACCAAAAAAGTTAACCCACTCAGCCTGAACATACACTTTTCACTAAGAAGAAGCTATCATAAACTTCATCTGATGTGGGAGACTCTTCTATATCAGTGAGTCAGGGGTTTGTAGAGATGCAGGGAGGAAGAACTATCAAAGGTGTTCTGAGACATACTTTGGTAGCCTATTCATGTGTGCCTATATTTCTGCTGTAGACACTTCTGGCATACCTGTAGAAGAAGAAAATCCACAATGCACTAGACATGTTGGAATTGATCTATGAAAAGTATAAAATAAAATGACTTAACACAAAAATAAAACATAGACATATGCGTGAGTGCAAGTCCAAATGGAGGCAAAAATTTCTAAGTCTTGATTCAAGGTAAAAATATGGTAGAGTTTTGCCTTACAAACCTGAGATATTTTTGGGTAGATCTTTGCCTTACGGGCTAAAAGAATGGATCCTTCTCAAAAATGAGAAGTTTACAATATATAGAAAGAGAAGATAACTTGGTGCCCCTTTTGAAAAGACTTTAGTACTCTTGACAAGTTGGCCCATGTGCATTTGTGAGCATTGGGAAGAGGAAGTCACTATTGTTGATGTCATTCTTCTAGAAGAGGCCTACTAGAACCATGCTATGTAATCACTGGTCTTGACTTTGGCATTTGACATTAATGTGAAAGCATGGGCCACACCTCTTTTCTATAGATAAGACTACTCCTTCCAGATATTCATGCGATTTGTCTGCTTATAAATGCAAAATGAAGAAAACAAGTCACACCGCTTATTGTTCATGCCATTTGATGACCACTTGGCAAGCACTTGTTCTAACTACAAGAATAAATCCCTGAGTTGACACCTCTTCTTTGCCACTTAGACTATTTGTTTGCTTCTGCACTTTATCTCTTCCTAGTTTTGTCTCTTTCTAGCTCCTTTGACCCTTGGGGCTATCTTGTTAGCGGGTCGCTGAATTCTTTGGGATGATTTTTAAACTCTTCAAAATCAATAGCTATTTCACCACATTAAACTTGACGTCTGCGCACCCGTCACTAGGCATTTGAACTCCCAACGGCTAGTTCACCATGCTCGATTTTGACTTCTTCAGGCTCGTCACCCCTTGGAGTTCTTCATCCAATTTCCCACAGACATTTTCCCCATGGACATTTTCCCATGGACAAAAGTTCACAAGAATTGTCTCTACCACTTCTTTTCCTTTGGAGACTTTTCCTTAGGCTTTTTCCCACAACCAATTTTCCCATAAACATTTCCCCAGCCACTTTTCCTACAGACAAAAAGTCTGCAAGAATTGTCTTCGACCACTTTGCCTTTGTCCTTCAAAATTTCTCTTTTAGGCTTTTCTCCCATAGCTTCCCCAAATTTCTTTGGACTTTTTATCTGAAGGAATTCCTTTGGATAAAAAATCTAAAGAAATCATGTCTTGCCTTAGTCTTTTTATTCAGGGTTTGAATTCCTTTGGACTTTTTGTCTGAAGGAATTCCTTCAGACAAAAGTTTGAAGGATTTCTCCCTTTACTTCTTTGATTGCCTTCAAAAGTGCCCTTCAAAAAATTAAAAATGACCCTTCTGAAGGGTACTTCCTTTGGCTTAGACAAACTTTCGAAGGAAACTTACCTTTGTAGCTTTTCTCTGTGGCCTCTTTTGAAAGTGTTCCCTGCCCTCTGCAAGGGTTCTTGAGTCCCAAAATGCCCTCCACAAGGGCACTTGAAATGGTCCATTTTGTGCCTAAGTGGGAACTTGCCTCTTCCTATGGAGTCCATAGTTTTATGCCTACAGATTCCATAGAAATAGACCTGTAGAGTTTGTAGAAATCTCTGTAGAGTCCGTAGAAAACCTACAGAGTCCATAGAAAACCTGCAGAGTCTATAGAAAATTTCCAGACTTGTGCAAAATCAACAAATGAAACTAGCTGAGGACAATAGGGAAGGAAGTGGACTGGTTTTGGCCTATTGGACCAAAAATGGTCAACACTATTTTTATAAAATAGTGTTGTATTAGATTAAAAATTATAAGATTGATTTCTTGCTTAAGCAATGTTTTTCTAGGTTTTCTTTTCTTCTTCATAGAATGAAAAATAATTATTGTGTGAAGCTTATGTTCATAACCTTATTCTTCCTAATGTGCTTAAGTGAAATAAAAAATATTTTTTTTGGAGAAGTTTTAATAAGATCATTTCTATCCTATTTACATAATGGAACTAGTTTTGGTCTTGACTAGGAGAGATATATGAATTTTGAGCATTCTCATCCTTTATGGCTTAAAGCCAAATTTCCTTAACCTAGAGACATTATCATTGAGTATGGTAAAACCTTATGAATTATTATATTAAACAAAAAATTATTATGATTAGAAAGGATTTAGTTGACTTAGGAGTGAACTTGAATGAAAATGTGGGATCTAAAGCTTATAAATCTTCTTATATTGGTGGGAACATATTCCATTTCCTTTAAGGACAAAATAACTATTTTAATCCTTTTAATTTAAAGGAAGTAAGAATAAGAGGTAATAGATATTTGAGGATAGTAAACAAGTTGGATTTGGCATAGATTAGTTATAAAATTCTGGTCCTTTTTGTTTGGTACCCTTTTTTGGATTGTAAAGGAAGAATGGATATTATTGTAAGGGAAGAATTGAAAGAATGTTTTATATTGAAGAAAATTAGGGGTTTTACCCCCCTCTTAAGGAAATATATGATTTACTAGTGGAATTTAGGATTATTTATTATAATTAAATGTTGTTTTAGGATATCCATGTTTATTCCTAGTTTGAAGTTTAATATCATCTTATTTGTTATCCTAACTCTAGAAAATTTGGATGCAGAAAGGATTGAAATTAAAGGTTGTTATTTTTTGGTGTTGTTTTATATCTTGTTTGGGTTAAGGATATAATTTAGTTATATAGTTGAGAGTTTTATTTTATTTATAAGAGGTATTCAAGATGTTATTTTATTCTACTATTGACTAGTTACATCAAACTAGACATTAAGTTTTTATTCTAAAGTTATTTTTGTTAAAAATAAGGTTGCATGGGAAATGGATATAAAAGATTTCTTAGTTTTGAAGATGATTATTTATCTATGGTGTGTTAAATTTTATGGAGTATTATATATATTTTGTGGATAATGAATATGTAGAGGGGAGGTTAGTTTTGTGTTAGTCCAAGAAATAAAGCTTAAACAAACACACTAAAATCCTAACACCTCTAGCCTAGACACTAGGGAGAGCTAAGGTTGCAAGTAAGAATATGAAAACACAATTAAAACATAAATTAATACATTCTTTTACCTTACTTGGATCTCCAAATGTCTTGCTCCTTTTGTGCATCAAGAATTCTTTGATAATGAAGCTTGCTTGGTTCCTTCTCTCCTTGACACCTTGGCTTTGATTGCTTGGCTTAAGATTTGATCATGGTAACACTACTTACAAGGAATTTAGGAATTATAATAGTACATAAAAATATATTGTTGAAGATATTTTTACATAATAACTTTACACTAAAATAGATTAAAAACCAATAGACACAACCTTGTATTTATAGTCTCAAGAATTAACTCTCACCCAAGATGAGTTAAGGTTGAGTTTAGGCTTGGAATGGGTTCAAACTAACCCTAGATGAGTAAAAAATAACTACAATTGAGTTTATAGTTGTCATGTAATTATTATTTTCAAATAAAAGGTATTAATCTCAAATTAGATATTTTAGGATATTTCAAAGAGCTTGAAAACTCATAAAAGCAATGATGAAAGGCTTTGATATTTTAAATTTTGGAATTTACATTTTTAGATGTTCATTAATTTCCAATGGATAATTCAAATAAGCATTTAAACTTGTTTAATTAGATGATCAATTATTATTAGTATTTTTTTGCTCTTTCAAGATTTGATCAAGTGCCTCACTTAATGGGTTCATAGGTCAAATTGACAGTTTTTATGCCACAAAGTGATTAGGGATGAATCTGTGAGAGATTATTGTTGCATATGGGATAGCATCCAAAATAGGGATGCCTCAAAATTATTTTAAGCTTTTATGAATGATACACAAAAAAATTTGGGACATTTATTGATTCCTAAGCTTAATTTACAATGGTTGGTAGGAATCAATCTAAAGTTCAACCAAAATCCAGTTGTGACTAGAATTGGTTGTCTATAGTTTACCCCTATATGGAAAGACATTGAAAGCTATAGGCACATTAAAATATTCTAAAAGAATTAAAAGGTCCTATATTCCCAATAATTCAATGACAATGGATGAGCTCTGGATGTCCCCTTAAGGGAGTGGTTGGCAATGAAAATAATGATTTTCCCACAAGCAGTTATAATTATCGGCATGATAGGATAAAAAGGATAATGATTTGCCCACATGTGGTTATAATCATTAGCCAAAAGATAAGGGTAAAAAGAGAATGATTTGCCCAAAAGTATTTATAGTCATTTCAAAGTGAAAAATAAAGATTTGCCCACAGGTGGTTATAGTCATTGGTAGGATTAAAAAATGACCCAGTTGGGTAGATAGAGATAATGGTTTGCACAAAGGTGATTATAAGTATTATCAAAATGAAAAAATGCCCCAGTTAGGTATAAGAAAGATAAAAATTTGCCCAAAATTAGTTATAATCATTTACCTCTAGATAAATAAAAAAATAATGATTTGCCCAAAGGTGGTTATAATCATTAGCTCGATGGGTAGGACGATACATAATGATTTACCCAAAGATGGTTAGAATCATTGGAAAAATAATGGGAGTAATATGTCAAATTGGATAATGAGACTTATGAATTGAATTCCTACTCACAGATTAAGAGTAAGATGGTATAAAGGAGAAAGATGAATTTGGGCAACCTGCTAGTATGGAGATGCATGTCCTAACTAAATAAATAGGAAGACAAAACACCAAGAAATAAAAAATGAACAAACATAAGTAAAAAAAATCAATAAACAAACACAAATAATGGTTAATCACAATGTTATCACAAATTTAGAATAAACAAGATGATGAACATTACTCTTAGGATATAGGATACAACGTAATAAACATACAAGATGGGGGGGAAGAAATTAAAAGGAAGGGGTAGTCGAGCAGAATCTAGATGCACTGGGCAAGTGGATGTTGCCTACATAGTTCCATGGATGCAATATCTAACATAAACTTTAGGCCAAATGTATTTCTCTTCGGATATGGGATAAAAGAAAATGAGGATCAAGTAAACATGATTGATAAGGTTGAGGGATATGGTAAGGGTCTCACAAAATGGTGAGAGTGTGAGATGAAGCATAACAATCATTAATGCATCAAAGGTGAATACATAATGCACAATATGAAAACTCGTAAACTAGTGAGAGCATGAGGTTTAGGGTCTAATAATGATGGTGAATTTAAAGGACAAGTGGTTTCTTGTGAATTAGCTTGGGGTTCCAGAATCCTTAAGGCAAAGAAGTGGTCGATATGGTGATTTTAGGATTTTTAAGATCGTTTAAAAATGTTTTTGGAATTTTTGAAGCATTTCAACTTGATCAAAAATTAAGAGATACTAAACGACCAAACTCATAAAATGGTGAGATCATTCAAACTTGAATTTTCTCTCAAACTGGTGAGATTAGCATAAAGGGTGACTGAATTAACCTCAACATGAATTGAGTGCTACCTACATAGTCCCAAAATGTGACTTGACATCACTATAGTTCTCCCTTATAGTGGTGAATTCTGACTAGGTAGCAACAAGTTCATAAAAATAGGCAAAGTAGGTAAATGGCATAGTATGACATAGGAATGGAAAGGTGGGATTTCAAGGCATGATAATGTTGTTTTTCCTAATTTGACCATAGGTGGTTATAATTAGGAAATAATAACATAGGTCAATGATACTAATTTGCCCACATCTGGTTATAATTAGTAGCACACAATGAGACATTGATTTTCCTAAAGGTGGTTATAATCAGGGATACTCAGAATAAAATAAAATAAGAAATTAAGGATGAAACTAGAATACTGCCATACTGGTCCAAAATATAGCCTCTATCTAGAATACTAAATCAATTTCTTTAACTTGATCTGAACCCTTTTTTTGAAGGTGCTTGAAGAACCAATGGAATGGAACCAAGGTCAAAGGGTTTGGTTAGGTAGGGTGAAAACAAATTTGGTTGATAGGGAAAGTAAGGTAGAATGGTATATGGTATGGTACAAAGAAGATCATGATATTATGATATAATGGAAATTTGACTCATAGACAATACTCTAGGTCTCTTAATAAAAATAACACTTGAGGTGTATGATGTTCATTAGCTCATCAAGTTCATCCCTATGTGGTGTAGAGAACATGTATGTTTTAGAGCTATAATTTAGGGGACTATCCTATTGGGTTTGAAATTTCCCTTATGCTTCTTCTCAGCCATGGTATTTTGTTGGTTTTCTTTGAGAATAAGATCACTGAGTTTGAACTTTCTATGTTTGAATTACTGGTTATAGTGGCCATGGAGTTGGTTATGGTATGTTTAAATGTTATTGACATTGGTCATGTATTTCTCATCAAGTAACCTTAGCTATTGTATGTAATAAAATTGATAATATTCATCATCCAAGACATAATGTGCAAAGAAGGTAACTTGACCTTGATGGGAAGAATGGCCTCAGTGTCATAAACTATGGAATATGGAGTGGCTTTTATTGGAGTATAGTAATTAGTATGGTATGCTTAGAGGGTGAAAAATATTTGGAGGTGATAATAGTGTCCAACATCATTGACAATATTTTAAAGGATGTTGACAATGGTTTTGTTGGATGCCTTTGCTTGGTCATTACCTTGTGGGTAATACAAGGTAGAAAAATGTTGAGTAATCTTGTACTCAAAACACAACATTTTGACATCCTTTTTTTAAATGATCTACCATTATTAGATATAATTTTGGATGGGATACTATAGTATTAGATGAGATGGTTAAAGATGAACTTGGAAATCTATTTTCTAGTCACATAAGTGAGGGGTATAGCTTTGACCCACTTAGTGAAATATTTGATAGCTATAAGGATGTGTTTATGACCATTGAAAGAGGTTGGGTAAATATTCCCAATGAGATTGAGGCCCCATATAACAAATGACCATGGTGTGATCATTGGTTGAGTGTTTTAGTAGGGGTATGAATAAAATTGGCATACCTTTGACATTCATCACACCTTTTAACATATGCAGTTGCATCTTCATCCATAGTTGGAAAATAATACCTACTACATAGAGATTTTTGGCTAGGATGTCCCTATTTATGTGGGCCCTACATACTCCTTTATGAACTTCCTATAATGTTAATATTGATTCTACCAAATTTAGACAATGAAGTAGAGTTCCATCAAAATTATAGTGGTGAAGGGTTGGTCCAAGTAAGGTATATCATTAGGCTTGGTGGGTAAAGGAATTTTTTATTTGTGTGATAGGTTAGGTGGCATAATGTGGTCATGAAGGTAGGCAAAAAGGTCTAAATACCACATAGATCTGAGACTAATAATATCACAGATCATTACGATGGTTGAGAGTTCATGAGTAGGCAATAGAAGATTTTCAACAATGAATTGATATTATTTTGCCTTGTCTATTTGATGGATAGAAGAGCTAATGGTGGCCATGGCATCTACTATTATATTACTAGCCCTTGGTATGTATTCAAATTGTATGTTAGTAATTTTCTATTTGAGAGTATCAACCATGGCCTTGTATGTCACCAACTTGTCATCTTTGGTCTGAAAGTTGTCTGTAACTTAATTGATGATTAACTAAAAATCACCATAAATTGTGAGATGCTTAATATTCCATTATATTACTTGATGAAGCTATATGAAAAGTGAATCATATTTAACCATGTTGTTAGTATAAGGATAGCTAATACAAAATGATTTAGCGATGAGATCACCTTATGATGTAATAAATAATAGGCCTGCCCCTAATACATGTAATGTGAATGATCCATAAAAATATAGGTTCTAAGGCTACTCCTCAAGAGGTGTTTTAATGATGGTCATGATGGAATCATCTGGGAATTGAAAAGTCAATGGCTGTATATCTACAAGGGGAGCTTCAACAAGCTGATTTGTAAGCACTTGTCCCTTGATGGCCTTCTGGTTGATGTATTCTATGTTAAACTCACTCATAAGTATGATCCATTTGGACATGCATCCTTTTATAGTTTTTTTGGATAGTAGATAATTGAGAAGATCTATTTTGGTAATAACCATGGTCTTATTATTTAACATGTAATGTTGCAACTTATGAGCTGTAAAGACCATAAATAAACATACTTTTCAATAGGTGTATAATTGTACTCATACAAAACAAGTGTATAGACTAAATAATACATGACATGTTCTTTTTCATTATCATCATGCTAAGCTAAAAGTGCACCCAAGTATTTTTTGGTTACAGATAGGTACAATAGGAATGGCTTTTTGGGCATATGTGCTAACAAAATAGGTAAATAGACAAGATATTCTTGAAGTGATGGAAGGATTTATATATTTCTTCATCCTAATTAAATGTAACACACTTATTCAATAGGTGTATAAATGGATGACATTTTTAAGCTATTGCAAAATGAATTTTTTGATAGATTGAATCTTACCCTGTAAGTTGTGGAGCTACTTCAAATTAGAAGGTGGTGGCATCTTTGTAATGGCTCATACTTTGGTAGGATCGACTTTAATGCCTCTACAATAGATGATGAATCCTAATAGTTTCCCTAAAGTAACATAAAAAATGTAGTTCTTAGGATTGAGTTTGACCTTGTATTCATGCAACCTCTCAAATATTTTCTAGAGTGTAAATGGATGATCGGCCCTAGTCTTTTATTTACCCAATATGTCATCAACATAGTCTTCAATAATGGCATGCATTATATCATGAAATATTAAGGTCATGGCTTTTTGGTATGTGGCCCTAACATTCTTGAGACCAAATGGCATAACCTGATAATAAAATGTTCCCCATGGAGTGATGAATGTTGTCTTATGTTGGTCTTCAGTGCAATCTAGATCTGGCTATATCTTAAAAATCCATCCATTAGTGAAAGCATTTCATAGCCCATGGTGGAGTCAACTATCATGTCAATGTTTGGTAATAGAAAGTCATCCTTGGGATAGGCCTTTTTTATATCTCTAAAATCAGTGTCGATTCTGATTCCTTCTAGCTTCTTACTAACTAACACAACATTCAAGATCCACTCTAAGTAGTCGATCAATCAAATACATCTCGATTCTAAGAGTTTTTCCAAATCTTTATTTACTAATAAAATAATGTGAGGATGCATTTTATGCAATTTCTAATTCACATCTTTGTCATCAGGACGTATAATGTAGACATCAAATTCCTATCACTATTGTGCTAAAATTATCAATCTAAGTAAATATTCTATGACAACACACAATCTGGGCCAAAATCATTAAAACATGCTAAATGATTTAAACTTATCATGTATAGGTGCCAATTTAGGCTAATGTATCCCCAAATGGGACAATGAATTTTATATGATTATTATCTTTTCTTAAATCACTTCAATCCAAATTGTAACCACACAAAATGATGCTCTAGACCACTAAAATCTTTTAATTTAGAAGCACACATCATGTGCATGTGTTATTTCATGTTCACAATACTCTAACTGGGGTATTGTTCTGTATGCAACTAACACCTTCTTCTAGTTATACTCCATTCAAATTACAACATAGTAAATCAAAATTTTGACTAGTTTGAATAAATGAACAACCAATTTCCAAAGAATTGTAGAAATTTAATTAAAACCACTTAAGCAAATTAAACAAAATCAAGAGCCTAAGGAAGTTATTGAAAATTTATTAATTAGAAATTCATTCCTCATATCTAAATCACTTGAAAAAATATCAAGATTCAGCCCTTCCATGCCTCATTAATGCCCCATTATTCCAAATATTAATGAGAATATTTATGGCTTGTCCCTCTAAAATTGAATTAATACATGGCCACACATCTTCATCTCAAGATGGACAATCATGGTTGATTTTGAACATTTTCAAAAAGGTATAAATAAGTGAGCCAATACCACCATTTTTAAGCTTCATTCATCCAAAGTTATTATGCAAAAATTGTAAGAGATAAGCTTCACCAATTTGCACAAATTGACAAATCTTGTGAGCCTAAGCCATTGGTGAACTAGGAAATGAGGGAGGAGCATGCTACTCTTCATTGACACGAAATTGAAGCACCAAATCTAAGGAAAATCATGCTTCTTGGCCACTCTTTGAATGAGGTATGTTATTTGGAAGGTTTGATGGAATATTCATTTATTAAATAGCTCTTAGATTTCCTTAGAAATACCCCTTGAGGGAGTAGGCTTAGCACATTGTATCCTTTATGCTTATTTTGGGATTTTCTCTATTAATGCATGGACTAAATTGCTTTTTAATCTTACTCTACATTTTGATATGCCCAATGGGACCAAGTATCCCATGTAACCAAGGAGATTAGTATGCAACTCTTAGTTTTGCTAAATGATGCTTAATAATCTTCAAAATTCAAGTTTTAACTTCATTTTTCATGTATTTCTATTTTTTAAGTGACACACAATTTACACAAAGACTGGCATCAATTCTCTCAAACTGAAGTTGATTCCTCTAGAATTGACATCAACCCCTATGTAAAGAGAAGAACATGATAGAAAACATGATTAATGCATTTTTCTTAAGTTATTTGGTTTTTATTATGTGTTTAAAAACTTGCATATTGTCTGCTTGATTATTTTCCTATAGGATCTAGAGAATTTTTTGGTTTTTATGCTTGTTTTTCTAATAATATTTTTTATCAAATTCATATTGTGTTTTTATAGGAACCAATGTCAATCCCTATTGGATCAACTGATGTCAATTTCTCTAAGATAGAAAAATAAGAAACCTAAGACTTCATTTTAAAATATTATTTTCTTATTCACTTTTGGGATTATAAGTAGAAAAAACCTATAAAAAATTGTAGGTCCTAAGGTGGAAAATCTAAGTTTGAAAGTGGTTAAATCTTGCACATTTTATTTGGTGCCTAAAATGAACTTAGTTGTTTTTATGCTTTGTTATTCATGAAGTTTTTGCAATTTTTTCAACTAAATCCAAGGAGATAAAATTTCACAACACATCTCGCTCTTGTATAATAAAGTAAACTCTCACACTTAGTTACATATTCCTAAGATTTGTTTTTTTTATGCTTGTTCTTTTAAAGTTGTTTATTTTAGCAAAAAAATGATGTGTGTATGCTCTCCCCTCATCCCCTTTAGGGAATATGGGTGACCAAAAGTGTTCATTATTTGAATTGGTTACTTTTAGTCCAAAAACATGAAAATAATGTCATTAAGGCTCACCCCAAATCTATATGAGTTGGGTGATCCAAATGGGACCCTAAATTCTTTTCACTTGTCTTTTATTTTCATGCATTTTGGATTGTAAGCGGGAGTTCATAACCTCCTCATGGGTTATCTAAGGAAAAATTAACCAAGGAATTCATCTCCTGACATCATTTCAACCCCACTTCATGGTGGGGTATATAAATTAAAGGTGACTCACTAGATTGTTTGTTTAAAGTGGTTAAAAAAAGCTCTGTTAGTGGTACTTAGCCTCAGATCGTAGGGGCAACTTAGACATCATACTACACTAAGAAAGAGATGGATGTAGTGGTTATGAAAAGGATAAGACCTTTTCAAAACAATCTAGTTGACATATATCTAATTGATGTGAGTAGCCCTTGTGTTATCCACACTTGAAACCATCTAGATGCACACAAATTTAGTTTTAGAACAACCCCACTTGTTGTAAACATACTGTTGATGTAGGGCGAGTAGCCCAAAGTTACATGTCATCATATAATCTCTTGAGAGACTAGGGGGCCTAAAAACCCTAATTTTCATGCACTTTTTTTTGGGATTAATAATTAAAATCCTCTCAAGAGCACATATATAGACAAAATTTGATAGTATTATGCAACCTTATCAGTTTTAGGACTTTAGACATTATACTCAGGTGTGTTTCATCATTATATCCTTTGGTATTTTTTAGTCTAAAAATATTTGAAAACCAAAACACATCATAAAACCCAACACTTTTTTTATACATCATTCTATTTTAACAAAGAGGCATTACGCTGACCAAATTAAAATCAGTTTTTGCCTTCTTCAAAACATCATTTAGAACATTGTGTTGGTATTTTTTGAACAACATTATCATGTTTTACATTTGAATCGAGACCATTTTGCCATTTTTAAAAATCTCAAAGTCCATTTTTATCTAAATTTGAAATCTCACCTTTCTAAGTTCTAGGCCAAGGTGTTATCAGTTTTCCATTCGCACTTAGTTTGAGTAAACTTGGGTATGATTTACCATTTGGATTAAATTTTTTTATCTAGATTCATCATAATTATTATTCTTATTTTGGACTTATATTATCTTGAGTTCAATCACACTCTAAGTTCTTGGACCATTCTACATCCTATTACCATGTGGTACTGTTGTGTTGCCCATTTAATTTGAGCTTTATACTTGGGAGTTCTTGTGTTAATTTATGTTTTGAGCTTCTTAGTTCACATTATTATCTTCTTAATAAAAAAAACCCTCTTCTAATTTTATATTTGCAACTCATCATAGTTGTATTTATATTTTATGGTATTGACATATATATGACCTAAGTTTGTTGTGTTAGCCTGCACTTTAGGTTCCAAATTTATCTTACACTCTTCTAATTTGATGATTTCAACCCACAAAAGTTGAGTAAATTTATAACCATTTCTTCCAATTATGTGGAACTATGCCACTTATTTTATTATAGTCTCATCTTTCTTTGTCATTTATTTGAATAAATCTAAAACACACCTTTTAGTGTTTGTAAAAGACATTTTACATATTATAAAATGAGGAAAACAACATTCGAAGCATGACACAAAAGTATAATCATAGTGGGGTCTCTTACAAACCTTATTATGAGGAAGAGAATTTTTATGATAGATAGGATAACTCCATTGTGTTTCAAGATATCCCAAAAACTATAGTATCTGAAGAATATTATTGAGCATCAACCCTTAGAAGACAAAGGTGAATCCCTCCTAAGGTTGATAGAATCAAGTGTTAGGGTACCATCATACTTTCCTCTGGAATAATTGTACACAATAGTTAGGATAGAAGAGCAAAAATGAGAGCAACCTCTCACTCATATTTCAAAATCATATATTGCTTCATTTATTAAATTAAAATAAACACTCGTAGAGTTATCACCCAATGATCAATATCTTGCTCCCAAGATCAATAAAATCAGTCAACGGTATGCACACCAGCTTGTCATGAACTTAACAAAATCTTTGGCTGTAACTTTGATAAACAATAATGCTTCTAAAGAAAAATAGAATGTGGTATAACAAACATAACATACTATAGTTGAGAACATATCAACAATAGATCCTAGTGTCTCAACTAAATAAAATAAACCCATGGATACTTCACAACATTTTTTACTAGACACAACATATTTTTTTCAATCACCAAGAGGCTCTTGTTCTTTGACAGAACCAAGGGATAAAAAATTTAGCACATATTAGGGGTATCATTCACAAAACTTTGGAAATTTCCTCCTAAGAAACATGTACTTTGGTGAATCAACCACATAATCCTCAAAATCAATAAAACACTTAAAATTCATGATGGTTGATTTTAGTAAATGTTCATCAACCATCTAAGAATCAACAGATGACCTACTCAACTCAACGAGTAAACCAAATTAAAATTACATATTGTAAGGTTTATATCCCTAACAAAATAATGCAATAGGGGAACATACACCCCAATAAAATTATTTTCCACCTACAAATGCACCAAACATGCAAGAGTGGAATTTGATGAAAGAAATCATTTTAAGATTGGAGATGAGAAACCGAGTCAAGAAATACAAGTCTGATGAGATATGTCGATATCTATTCAACTTAAGTATTCTCCAAGTCCCCTTTCCACCTCATTTTGGGGCACCCAAATTTGATAAATATAAAGGGAAGGGTGATCCTCGAGAATATATTCAATCATTTTTGTACTGTGCCAAGCAGTAGCTTATAGCAATGTTTATTTGATTCACTTGTATCCACATAGTTTGACTGGATAAGCTTTAGACTAGTTCCTCAAGTTACCTAAGGGATTAGTGGCATATTGGAACAATTTATTTAAAATAATTTTCAACCATTTATCTTACAATATTAAACATGAGTTGACTTTGGTTGACTTATGCAAAGCCAAACAATGAGATGGGTAAAGCTTCTCAACATATGTACAATGATGGAGAGCATTAGCTAGATGCTTTCAACATAATTTACTAGATAAATAGTTAGCTGATATTTTTTCATAGAATCGACACCTTGAGGTGAATCTTAATCTACCACTTGCTTGTGCAAACACATTCAAGGAAATTATAGACAAGAGTGTGTAGATTGAGAAGGCACTTATTACCAAAGGACTTATCAAGATTTACTCTCAGGGTTAAATGTCTAATCAGACCCAATCACCTATTCAAGTTGTTGCAGTAGAGAAACCTAAAGGGTTTAACAAAAACAAGAACATGGTAGGGAATGGAGTGACTGAATCAATACATCTATAAATGGTGTAGGCTCCACCAATTATAAATGTGCAACTAGCCCCACCTAATACATTAACAACTTTACAAAGGGTTCCTCCATGAAGGGAATTCAATAAATAGTCTTCAAGAAACTGGGAGAACCTATTAAAGCCATGTTTCAAAAGCTCATAGTAGCTAATCTGATTATGTGGCTTATACCAAGACCATTTCTTGAAGATCAACCCAAACTCGATTGGTATCAGGTAGATGAATTTTGTAACCTCCATTGTGTATTGGCCATGATGCTTATTGATGTGTTTAATTGAGACATCTCATTAAAGATTTGATTGAAAGCAACAAAGTTGAAATAAAACTTCCAGCATAAAACACTAATCAAGATATGGGCATTTACAAAGATCCATTTCACAAGCACAATCAATAGCTAATAAGAAATAACTAGAATCAAGGGTAGAATCAACATCAACAAGCATAAGGCCAAAATCATAATCAAGATCATAATACCCATGATAATACCTTGGGTTACAATAAGATGCCTTATGATTACAATAACACCATGGGGCTTACTTATGAAAACCACATTACCACCATCACTATCAAAGCTTATGAACATTCTCATGATTTTCAAAGTAGTAGACCCCTCATTATAGGGTCAATACCCTCCCCTTCAAGTAATGGCATGTCGAGTACAAGCAATTATATTATGCCTTAGTTTTTATGGGTCACTATCTATAGAGCCTCTTCTTATAATTATAATGGCTCCTTGTAGACTCAAAATTGAAAAAATGCAACTAAATGCTCACAAGTCACCATTCAAGGACCTTTGCCTTCCTCTTCCAATTATAATGGATTTTTAGTGACTTAATTATGCAATCATAATTACATGTTTGTGAGTCACCCTTTAGGGCCCTTTGCCTTTTTCCAACACTAGACCCAACATGAACACTGTGCCTTTGGATCCAAAGTTGAACATTATACCAACCAAGGCTAAACCTTCTCATTCTATTGTTGAAAATTTATATAGCATCTTGAACCAACTAAGTAAAATCCTTGTGCAAATTTCTATTTTAGATATTTTGCATACATCTGAAGTCTACAAAACTATTTTGAATGACTTTTTTCAATAATCCTTTATTCCCCAAGACATTAATCTTGAACAATTACAAACACTTGTAGACCGTTTGTCTCCATTCTGACATGTTACATTTGATCAAAAAAACATTTCCACTCTTGGTCCTATCCATAACAACCCTTTATATACTGAGGTCATGATTGAAAACCATAAAATCAAGTGAGTTCTTATAGACAATGGTTCTAGGTTGAAGATAGTGTCCCTCAAGTTAGTATAGTGATTGGGTTATACTAAAAAGGACACCCAGCTAGAGATAATCAAAATCAAGTCATATGATAATTCCAAATGGAATCTTCTAGAACTATTTGTTTACCAATCATTGTTGGGTATGTGTCCCATCATACCTTGTTACATATTATGGATATTGAGTTTCCTTATAACATACTTCTTTATTATATTTGGATCCATGAAGTACATTCCATCTCATCCATTTTACATCAGTACCTCAAGTTCCCCTAAGATGGGATTAAAGTCACAATTCTTATTGATCTATAGCCCTACTAGTATTGTAAACACCTAGAGTTTGAATTTTGTAATCATAACTATTACCTTGGTTTTGTATTTGTCATGAAGAGTAACAAATAATTAATTTCTCATCCACCCAAATCTAACTATGTCAGCCCAAGTGACATTGATTACACTTTTTTGGATCCATTTTTTGTAACCCTTGCATAACAGGTCACTATAGAGGACATAGAGATTTCAATGTACTAATGAAATATGCCTTCCATATTCCTAAGTTTCCCAAGTCTCCTAAATATTTTAACAAACCCAAACCTTCCAAAAGCCCTTGTAAACCCAACATGATTTGGCAAAAGAAGAAGGATACACAAAAACCACCCATGGTATTCATACCTACTACTTCACCAAATCAAGATTAGGAAGATTTCATTGAAGGAGATTGGTTATATTATGATGGCATCACTAATTTTTTTATAATCCTAAATATCATATCCCTAATCAAATTATGGTTAACTTTGATTATACTAGAAAATGCCTCAGGCCACAAGAGGAAGGAATCATGGAACCATTATTAGTTGGTAAACCTAACATGAATCAAGGTCTTATATTTATACTTCCTAGGGGTGACCTCATGTATTTTTATAGTGATTCTTCTAAATCAACTAGAAATGAGACTCTTGACAGTGATGAAATGTCCCATTATAGTATTTACGATAAGCTTGTTGACACAAACTTATTTGACTCAAACCCCATTATGACTATCATATCCCATTATTCCCTTTGCCTTTACCATCTCAAACTCATTTATTGAGACCAACAAAATTTTATCATACCCTTCAGTGAGTTTCAGAACAAAGAATCTATTGTTGAGCACATGGGCCTCAGAGATTGATTGCCAATTGGTGATCATAAACAAGGATTTGATTTCTATTTAGACCCTTATACCTACTTTAGAGAACAAACAAAATTTCTTGGTCATAAAAAAGATAAAATATCAAGATCCTTAGGTGAAAACCTCTTTAAGGCACTCATTGATTAGGGAAATAGTAAATAAAAATACAAGCCCTTAAGTGAAAACTTGTTTCAGGGGCTCTTGGATGAGGAATTATGCTTATCTCCAAAGGATGCATAAGGTCCATAAGCCCTAGCTCCATATCCAGTACCAACGTCACATTAGAAAAACAAAATGTTTTTTGAACAACTCATTCTTGACTTTATAGTAATATTTGCTAGTTGGCCACTAACTGAATCGACAGATTCAGATTCATCACATTATTAATAGCTTTCGAAAGAACAACCAAAAATTAAAATAGAAGAAGAGGATCATGATCAAACACTACCTACTATTCTATAAGATGGTTCTACACTCCTTATAGAAAACACTACTAAAGTGAACCCAAGGACTTATGATAATCCAAAAATTGTTTATCTTGGAGCTTCTCTCACTGACAAAGAGCATGGCCACATTATCACCATTCTGAAGGATTTCATTGATATCTTTGCATGGAGTTATTTCAGCATGTCAGGATTAGAGTCTGACTTGGTTGTGCATTGATTTGTTTTCCATCTAGATGCTAATCCATTCAAACAAAAATTAAAGATGTATCCACACATTGTTATTTTGGTAAAACTAAAAATAGAGAAATTATTAAGGGTAGGATTCATTAGACCAATGGATTATTCCAAATGGATAACACATATAGTCTCAGTCATTAAAAAACATAGGGTATATTCTTTTGTACTGATTTCTGAGATATCAATAAGGCATGCCCCAAAGATGATTTTCCTCTACCCAACATTGACATGATTATCAAATCTATTTCTATGTATGAGATGTTGTACCTCACGGATATATTCTTAATATATAATCAGATCAAGATAGCTTAAGAAGACTAGCACAAAACTACATTCACCATACTATGGGGAACATTTTATTATCAAGTCATGCCATTTGGCTTGAAGAACACTGGAGCCAACTATCAGTGTGTTATGAATGTCATATTGCATGACATGATGCATGATATTGTTGAAGACTATGTTGATGACATCTTGATTAAATTAAGAACATGTGTCAGACATCTTGATGTCCTATGAAGTATCTTTGACTGAATTTGTGAGTACAATGTCTATCTGAATCCTAAGAAGTGTGTTTTTGGTGTCTCTTTCAGAAAATTACTACAATTTATTATGTCATAAAGAGGGATTGAAGTGGATCTTGATAAGGTCAAGGCCATTATATAAATGCCTCCACCTTCCAATCTCAAATAGCTCCATAGCCTACAAGGAAACGCCCAATCTATTTATAGGTTCATTTCACAACTGGCAGGTAAGTGCCACCCATTTACACACCTATTGAAGAAAGTGGTTACTTTTCAATGGGATGTCGAATGTCAATTAGCATTTATGAGGCTCATAACATACTTGGCCAACCCACTATATTTGAGATCACCAATACCTGGATAACCATTACTTTTTTATATTTTAATGACTAAACATGTACTGGGGACACTCTTGGCCCAACATGATGGACAAGGAAATGAAACATGTGATTTACTAGTTAAGCTACACACTTGTGGATTATGATCATAATTATATTCCTATTAAGAAGGCATGTTTAGTAATGGTGTTTTCCTCCCAAAAATTGTAACACTATATATTGAATAACAAGACTATTGTTATTGCTAAAGTGGACCCCCTCATATATTTATTATCCAAATCAAATCCCATAAGCCACATGGCCAAATGGGTCATGCTCTTAAGTAAATTTGATGTTGAGTAACAGAAGCAAAAAGCCATCAAGGGGAAGGTCATTGCAAATCAGCTTATAGAAGCCCCTATTATAGATACTCAGCGACTCAATTTTGATTTTCTAGATGATTCTCTTATGACAATAGAAGAAGGGTTGCAAGAACCTGAATAGTGGAAGCTATACTTTGATGATTCCTTAAATCTCATGGATTTGGGGCTAGTATTTTATTGATTACATCGTAATGGGATTTGATTTACAAGGAATTTCATATTAATTTTCATTGTACCAATAATATGGCTGAGTACGAATCACTTATTGTAGGACTTCATCTTGAAATGCAGTGGGATATCTAGTGTTTAATGGTCTTTGGAGATTCTTAATTGATTATCAATAAAACCATAGATCAATACCTGAATAATGATGATAATATTATACCTTACAAACATATTGTGAATAATCTCAAGACTCACTTCAAATCCCTACAATTTAAATAGGTACTACGGGCCAATAACATATCTACCAATGTAATGGTAACAATTGGGTCCATGATACAAATTTCTAGTGGTGATAAAGAGTATCAATTTTTCATTGAAAATATTTTATAACCTACTCATGTACTACTAGATTCAAAGAGGGTATGCACCATTGCTAATCCCAATCCCCCACTTGACCTGCCTTGGTTTCAAGACATTTATAATTATTTTCATGACTAAGTCTTTCTGCTTGACCTTTCTAAAAATCATCAAAAACTTTTCCTTCATTGCATAGCCCATTATACCCTCCTTGGAAACATGATTTACAATAAAGGCTATGATGGAATGATAATTTATTGTTTATCATCCATAGTATCCAAGTTAGTGTTTAAAGAGGTTCATGAAGGAATGTGTGGGGCCCACACCAATGGTGTAGTCTTAGACAAAAATATCCTCATAATAGGTTACTATTAGCTTAAAATGGAAACAAATGTTTTTACTTATGTTAAGAAGTGTGTTTCTTTCCAAATACATGGTAATTTTATACACACACCTTCCTTGCCACTATAGCCTATTACTACACCATGGCCATTTTTTACATGGGGCCTCAATCTCATTGGGAAAATTAACCCAACATCTTATGATGGTCATAAACACATTACCACTACTACAAATTATTTTAATAAGTATATCTAGGAAATTCCTCTCATATACATTGTTGGGAAGTAAATTACCAAGTTCATATATTAGAAGTAGATTGCAAAGTTCATACATTACCATGTCATCTGTCAATATGGTATCTTAGCCCATATTATATTCGATAATGACAGATCATTTGTAAATTGAGACATTTAGGATCTTTATGAAAAATTCAAAATCAAGCACAATAAATCCACAACATATAACTCACAAGGAAATGATCAAGTCGAGGCATCAAACAAAACCATTATTACAATCCTAAATAATATTGTCAATGACACTAGCCGTAATTGGTACTTTTGAAATTTTCCTACCCTTTGGGCTTACCGCACTAGTCATTGAAATCCTATAGGAGCCACTCCATACTCCATATTTTATGACATATAATATATTATCCCAATTGTGATCAATCTACCTTCGATACAAGTGTCCTTGGAGAATATTGAAGATGATGAAGATTATAGAATTTCTAGGTTTCAAGAGATAGAATTTATTGATGGAAAGCATTTAGTTACCTTGGATAATTTTCAAGTCTATCATAACATATTTCATAGTGTATACACATAATATTTTTAAATTCTATCAAACACTGATGCTTTACATCTTATAAGAACCCTTCAGGACTCAATCTCTCTAAGTGTATGCCTTAAGGGGTGCACTAGGAAAGGGGTGGGCAGACCTTTGGTGCTTCATGTGATTGTTGTCCCTTATTTCCACATTATTACCAATCTAACCAAATTTTAAAACCATTCCCTAAGTTATTAATCCTCCTTTGCACACTCCTCCAATCTTTTTCCTCTTTCCATCCCTCTTTTCCTCACCTTGATCCCCTTTTGCTAGTTGACTATACTAGATCAACTAGATCAACCCTATATAGATTTCAGCTTATGATTACTGTACAAGGTTAACCCTATACTATTTTTGGGCATTTTCATTTGAGAGCTTTGTTAGCCCTTTGGCTGACCTAGCTCAAGACCTAGTGATTCATCTCTCAAAAACATACAGGGTCAACCCCGTACAACCAACATATTCAAAATTATTTAGGGTGAGATCCACCTATAAATACAAGATAATTTCACCATTGTTTCAATATGAAATCAAAATATATTATTCGATCATGCTTATTTATAATCTACTCTTCCACCATTCTACTTGAGGAGTCTTAGCTTAGGGATTCTACTTGGAGAATCTAGTCTTGTGGATAAGTCTTGGATGCTTTGACCTTTCTTAGCTATCCTTACAAACCACAACAACCTATTATGAAGCCCCTTTTGCCAAGGGAGAGATTGAGTCTTAATGGGTTCATAATTAGGTAAGTATTCTCTAAATTTATTCTCCTCTCTTTAGTAGATAAAAGTAGCACAAGTATTGGCTCGAATAATATTACTCTTCATATTCCATGTATTATGGTCTTACTCATACTTAGCTTAATTGAGATTCTCCTATACATGTTTTTATTGATTTACTAACTCCCACTTTGTGCCACAAACTTTGGTGTACACTAGATTATATTTATGTTCTTATTTATTAGATATAGAGTGAACATTAAACCTAAGACTATGTTAGGGTTGTTGCATGATTGTGTTAAACTGTAGGATTTGGAACCCTTACTAGCATGGTGTATTATGACAAGTGATCCCCTAATTGGGTCTAGAAGATCCCCATATTGGTCATGATCCCATTTAACATATGTATTCCCAGTTGGAAGTGTAGGTATGCTCCATCTTCTCTAAGATAGGATTGATTTATATACATGATGCATTTTTGATTGTATACATTCTAGTGAACCCAATATGAACTAACCCTTACAAGATGTGTTCACCTTATTTCATTCTTTTATTATTTCATCATTATTTTTATCATATATTTTCCATATTGAATCGACTCTATTGACCCAGTATCTAACTTCTATGCACAAGATTTTAGGTACAGGCTACTAGATTAACCTTGTTAACCCAGTACAAATTGTTAGCTTTTCAAACATCTAGTCTAGACTATTAGGTTGACCTATTAGACCTTGTACATTTTAAAGAACTTAGCAACACATTTTTACAAAGCTTGATTGACCCAGTTGACCCAATTAGTAGAATTTTCAAGCATATATCAAGGTTTTTGAACAATAATATTCATTCTTTGCATCTTTGATCCACCAAGCTTCCTTTTTATTTCTCTATATTTTTTCTTTATAGTCTTTCCTTTTATAGTTTGTAGTCTTTAAAACTACCCCTGCATAGTCAATTAAATTGACCTTGCTAACCCAGTTATGTATGCTATCTAGATAACTGAGTCGACTCTGTCGACCTTGTTCATTTTTAGACCTTGTTTTTGTAGAAGTTTGACCCTGTCGATTCTGTTCTACATTTTGTGCATACATTGTTGAATATATCAACATTGTACCTTGTTTCAAAGTTATAATTAACCTTATATGCTAGTAATTAATACACACTTTATTTTCTTGTTGCTTGCATGCTTAGAATAGATCACATAGCTTAATTAGGTAGTTTTCAATTCATCGTTTAGTTTCACTATTTTATATTTTATGCACATGCATCTAAATCATAAAATATAAATAAGCACTTTAAAATTTATCTACCAAAGGCCAACCTACTTTGATTTCATCACCAAGGGGGAAGTTGACTTGATGTTTTGATCAAGTATAAAGTGTGGTTAATGGTATATTCTAGCTAAGCACAAAACACCCTTATCATTGCGGTGTGTGAAGTGAAGGGGTAGGCCCTAATATCAAGCTTATATCATTACCACTATAGATCCATTTCAACCCAAACTACCTAAAACCATCCTTAGATTGAATTTCTAATTATTTGATTATAGCCAACTTCCCATCACATTTAAAAAACATATCTTAATTATCTAATAAACACTCAAGTTGACTAATTAGTTATATCTTTACTTTTCAAGTTGATTGCTTGCTCTTTGCTCAATTGCATTTTGTATTGCAAAAACTTACATTAGCCAATGTTAGTGCAAGCTTTTGTGTTTTGTGCCTCAATTGGATTGGCCAACATTATCCAATTGACTATTTGTTTCCTTTCAACTATTTCTTTTCTAAATTACTTTCAAAAATTTTCTTATTTCATTTCATAATCTATTATAGGATTCTTAAATTTACCTATTTGTTATACTAGGTCAACCCAGTCGACCCTATATCTTTTTCTAGCCTCTATTCACTATACTAGATCGACCCAGTCGACCCTATACTATCTGTAGACCCTATTTTCTATGCTTGGTCAATCCAGTCAACCTTGTACTACTTTCTACCTTCCCTATTTATCAATCTAGTTCTCTATTTCTTCTTTGCATTTCTTTCATATCTCTTTAGTCATAATGAAGTCTCCTATCAAAATCTTCTTAGATAGCTTGAATCCATTTAGATACTATATGGGATGTTCATTTATCCCTCTCTTTTCCTCCCAAAAAACCATGACTCTTGGGGCACCTCTTCTCCTTCTTCATCCATGAACTATAATATGGTGTGAATAACACCTCAATATGAAGTTGATGGATCTAATCCTTTCCTTTCCTACCAAGAAACTTCTCATCTTCAAAATCTTCAAACATATGTGGGAGTAATTGATACAATTTTACTTAACAATCCCACTAATCCTCCCCCTAATACCAATTTTGGGAGTGCTCCTACCAACACCAACCCACATCCTGCTACAACTCAAATTTTAGCCCAAGTTATCCAACAAATGGACATAATGAAAAATTCTAACACCAACAAAATGATGCAACTTCAGCAACATTTAACCAATGTGTCTAATCAACCTCCAACTATGCATCCTAAATCTAATCCCAATTTCATTCTTCCACCTCTTTGAGATACCTCAAGCAATGTTATTCCTCAACTCATAGTGAATAGCAAGATACTTCAAATTATTTAAAATGAACCTTTAGTTCCCTTTATTGTATCCATTGATATTGGTAACATATCTCCAACTATCAAATATGATGGGATTAAAGACCTTGCCTCATTTCTTAAAGCCTTTGGAAACCTTCACAAGGAATGGATCCAAACTAATACCTTCACTACAGCTAAAATCTTAGTGAAAACCCTCATTGGTAATGTATTATAATGGTATAATAAATATCCCCAACATTCTATTTAGAAACTTAAAGAATTGGTTAATCCCTTAGTTAAAGAGTTTCAACACACTGATCTCCCTGAAAATTGTCTTAGCCACTACATCAATGCTAAGAAATCTCCCACTAAAATAGCTCATGAATTTATCAAAAGATGGAAATCATTGCCCCATAATGCTATAACATGACTGATGATAACTTATTCAAAATCTTTATCACCGCTTTGACTCCCACTCTTCAATATAAGGTTCAAACCTTTACTTCAAAAACACTTAATGAAGATTTTGATCAAGCTAAATGTCAAGACTTTCTTATGAAAAAATTTGAACCTAATCCTAAAAATATTAAAGGTTATTTCCAAACATATAATTTTATCACTCTTAATACTCTACAAACCAAACTAAGAGTTTCTAAAACTAATGTTCTTTCACTTTCTCATACACCTCTTTCGGTTCAGCAAATGAAACAATTTTTATCACTCTCAAAACCTTTCATCTATCCCAATGCTCCTCCTAAGTGGTATGATCTAAATCTATTTTTTTTGACGCTAACATTGGGAATTCTCATGAATCTTGTAGAGGGCTCACTAAATTTTCTGTCTCCTATATGCTTGGTGATTCATTCAATCATGAAGCTATGATCAATTTTCATTGTCAAGAATACACTACTGTATTTCAAAAATGACAAACCTCTAAAGCTTATACTTCAAATAACCAAAAATATTTTTCAAATAATCAACCAAATACCAAGGATTTTTGTGTCATTGACATCGATTATGACCAATATTATAACAATTCTCAATATTTCAACACTACTAAGGTCAATTATCATCATAAATTGGCTCATAAAGATCCCATTACCAAGCCTAAGAATCCATCTTTGGAAGAATAACTTATTAAAGATATTAACACTACTAATGTTGCTTTAGAATCTCAAGAGGAACCATCTCCTCCTTCTGATCCTTCAATAACAACTATTCATCCAAAAACTAATCTACCTCCTAAACCTTGTGCTAGTTCTTCTAAGTCTCATTATAACTTTTTTGAAGAGATCAACTCTATGCCTTGTAAGATTCAACTTATGGATTTGGTTTGTACTTCTCCCTATCATCATAAATTCAAGATGTAACAACTCCAGGAAATTGATGATCCATCCTCATTAGATCAAGAACCACTTTCTATTGAATCTCAACCTACTAACATAAATACCATTAAAACTATGTGTCCTTCTTCCAAGCCCTCTATTAAATTCCTTGAAGAGGACATGATCAATGATGAAATTTTCTTTCATTCTGATGATCCACCACTTTTCATCAAAGTATACATTAATACCACTCTTATTTGAAAATTTTTAGTTGATGAAGGTTGGTATTAATGTAACATCTTTATGGCTCATCCAACAACTCAGTTATAACAAGGATCATCTCAAACAAACTTGTCTTACTTGTCATGGTTTTGATAAGACTAATCAAAAGCCACTTGGTTACATTTGGCTTCCATTATCCATTGGACATAAGACTGTTCGAACCAAGCTTTTAGTCTTGTATTTATCTCTATATTATAACATACTCCTTGGTCATCCATTGACTCATTGAATGAGGGCCATTACTTCTTCTAATAGTCAATGTATTAAATTTTTACATAATGAAAAATGATACAAGAATGAAGTCAATCCCAACCCATGGAGTATTTACCTTCCTAATCCTAAATCAAAATATCATATTCCTACCATTCCTAAGATCAATAGTGCTCCTTTACCCAAATTTATCAACATGAATCCTGATTTACAAGATACTTTGATGGATTATAATGATGATGAACCCAATGATTTGTAACTTATTTTCAATACTACCAAGTTACCTCCCTATATTTCATAATGGCTTCCTTCTTATGTATTACCTAGGGATCGTATTGTTCCTTTTATTGATAAGATTATCAATTTTCCCCTCCAGGTAATGCTCAAGAGCCTTCTTTACCTAAAGATGCCTTCACTTGTAATAATTTTGGAGTGGCCAAATTATTTCAAGATCCTCTCATCATGTCTCCTCATACATTTAGTAAAATTAGGATTTTACCTTCTAAAACTCCCCTTGATTCTCAAGCATGTACAATTTATCCAACATACAATGATAACTATATAATGGCCCAAGATCAATATAGAGACTTAGATGTACAACATTATTAAAAAACCTTATCCCAAATTCATGCTTTTAATTAGGATGTTCATACCATTTTTGTGGGTCATACTCTATATTATGAGGGTCATGTGCCTCCTGTCAATCCTCTTATCGACACTCCTTGGGTGGTAGAATAAATTATACCTTTTAAACCTCTAAAAATTTCTACATCTCCTTTACCACCTATCGATCCAATAATTGTATCTAATTCTCTTGCCATTAAACCCACTAATATTCTAAATCCTTCTGATCCATCTACTTCTTCTACTCTTGAAATTACATTAGATGCCAAGACAACTGATGTTTGTCAGATACATTATGAGTATGATCACCATGGCAATAAAATTCTAAATTTTCAAGTAAATGTCAAGTATTATGGTCCTATTCCTAATTTGCCTAGTGAAGAAGTTATCTTTGAGCTAATTTATGCCTGAGAACCTCAGCTTCTTGGATAACATCATAAACTTGAAAATTTTAAGACTAAAACTCCTTGCTTCAACAACTTCATTGCTAGCTTTAACCCTAAAACAAATCTAATTTATACCTTACCCAATACACCATACTACTTTCAAGATGGTAATTCCATGCTTATTGAAGAAACCACTTGCATCAAATTTGGTACTCCATCTTATCCTCAACCAATTACTATCTCTTGTGATATATTACCTACTGAACATGACAATTTTAGCTTATTCTTTGACAAAAATCATGAGGTTTTCACTTCGTACTATGAGGACATTCCTGGCATTAACCCTAGCATTTTAGTGCATAACATCATTATATATCTTGATGCCAAGCTTGTGCATCAAAAACAAAGAAAATTTCCACCTAAAGTTTCCACTTTATGTAATAAGGAAATCATCAAAATACTTGATGCTAAATTTATTAAACCAGTGGATTATTCTAAATGGGTTCTTACCATTATCCTCCTTTGGAAAAAGGTCACAATGGTCATTCACATTTGTATTGATTTTCATAATCTTATTATTGCTTGTCCCAAGGACAACTCCCTTTACCTTCAATAGATGCCATTGTTGATTCCACGACTAGTTACAAAATGTTATCTCTTATGGATGGATTTTTGGGATACAATCAGATTCATATTGCCCCTGAGGACCAACATAAGACTACTTTCACCATGAAATGGGGCACTTATTTCTATGTTAAAATGCCCTTTGGTCTTAAAAATGCTAGAGACACTTACCAATGAGCAATGACTCACATCTTTCATGATCTCATCTATAAAATTGTTGAAACTATGTGGATGATCTCATTGGTAAATCCAAAAATTGTAAGATTCATCTTCTAATCTCACTATCATCTTTGATCATCTCCTTAAATATAAATTTAGACTTAATCCTTACAGATGTGTCTTAGAGTCACATCTAAAAAAATTTTAGGATTCTTAGTCTCTCTCCATGGCATCGATGTTAACCTTGCCAAAATTAGTGCTATCATCAACATGCCCATTCCTCATTCTATTCTCAACATTCATACTTATTTAGGAAAACTTTGGGAAATTAGATGATTGATCCCCAAAATGGCATATCAAATTCACTTCATCAATTCCCTTCTCAAGAAAGGTGTTGATTTAGAATGGATGGATCCATGTCATAAAGTCTTTGATAATATGAAAGAGTCATTGATTTCACCCACACTTCATCCTCCTTCCAATGATAAACCTTTGATTCTATATACTTCTTCCATACCTATTTCAATTAGGTGAATGTTTTCCCAATAAGATGATATGGGAAGATAGTATGTTGTCTACCACATTAGGTGAGGCCTCATCGATTATGAGACATGTTATACCAAAATTGAGCATGATTGCCTCACCATCTATTTTGTAGCTGAAAATATTCACCACTACATGCTTTACCAAACTACTTATGTCATTGTTCATTTTGATCCCCTTCATCATTTCTTCTCCAAAACATTTATTCCTGGAGATAGAATTGGTAAATGGATGGTCCTCCTTATGGAATTTGATCTTTGCATCATCACTCAAAAAATTGTCAAAGGAAAAATCATAGCTGATCAAGTTGCCTTAGCTCCCATACCATCTACTTCTTCTCTTCAAGATAATCTTCCAGATGATAATGTCCTTTACATTGAAGGTCTTAATCAAGATATTTCTCTCAAAGATTATTTTTATAGCTTTACCACTGATCTTGAATCCAATAATCTTAATGAATCCACTACTCCCTTCGGTACTACTAAACCAAAAGTAGTTATTGAGGAACTTCCTAAAATTAATGTCAACTTACATGAGGATACTTGGACCCTTCACTTTGATGGTGCTAAATGCCTTCAAAGAGTCAGGGTAGGTTGCATTCTCACAAGTCCTCTTGGAAAGATCATTCCTTTAGCTTTTCACTTCACCTTTGATGTCACCAATAATATGGTTGAGTATGAAGCTCTTATCTTAGGCATGAAATCTGCTCTTGATTTAAACATTCAATACTTTCATGTTTTAGGTGATTCTCAACTTATTTTTCACCAAGTCAGTGGTGATTATCAATGTAAAAGTGAGAACCTCATCACATATCATCAAATTTCAACCACTCTTGCTAAGGATTTCATCTCTTTCACTAGTGAGCCTATTATAAGAGATCAAAATTCCACTGTTGATTCTCTTGCCTCTTTAGCATCTCTCTTTTATCCGCACCAATTCCTTTCCAATCCTATTTTTCTTATATAAATAAGAAAATATCCATATTCTACTCAACCATTAGATTCACTTATCTATCATATCAAGGTTGTTACCATTTGGTAAATCTCATGGTACCAAGACATCATTCAATTCTTGAAACATCAAACTTATCCTCTCAATTTAGACTCTCATGAAAAGACACACATTCATAAACAAGCTTTCAAATATGCATTTTGACATAACATCCTTTATTGTTTTAATGCTGAAGGTACCCTACTTCATTATGTTATACAAGATGAGGTCCCTCCTCTTATTGAACAAGCACATGTGGGAATTTATGGTGGCCACTATAGCAAACTTGCTACAACCCTTAAATGCCTATGTATGGGTTACTTTTGGCCTATTATTGAAAAAGATGCAATTGAATATGCTTAAAAGCATAATCCTTACTAGCTTCATGATGATCTAATACATTCAACTCCAGATAAGCTTCAAACTTTGGAATCCCCTTGGCCATTTTCCATATGGGGATTCAATCTCAATGTAAACTACCTCACTCCCAAGATGGGCATGTCTTTATCATCATTTCTATCAAAAATTTTACCAAGTTGGTAGAAGCCATGCCCTTTGTTAACATCATTGGTCCTACCATTTCCAAATTTATTCTTAATCAAATCATTTTCCACTTTGATTTTCCCCATACCATCATTTAAAACAATGGTGGTAATTTAAAAAACAAACATGTTAACCAAATTTGCAATAAATTCAAGATTAATCACAAATTTTCCACACTTTGTCATCTATAATGTAATGGCCAAGCTAAGGCCACTAATAAAATTATCAACAAAATTATCCAAAATACAATTCATGAAAATTGCATAGATTGGCATCTTCATATTTACCATGCACTTTGGGCCTATCAAACTAGCATACACACTGCCACTGGGGCAACACCATTCTTGTTAGTCTCTGGTTCTGAGTTATGGTTCTGAGTTAGTTCTTCCTTTAGAAGTTGAGTTTCCCTATCTTTGTATAACTCTTCATGGTATTATTCCTAATGAATAATTACATGAAGCTCATATGCATGCCCTTGATCTACTTGATAAACATCATCTTTCCACCTTACAACATAACTACCAATACAAGGTTCACATTGCTAGATAACATAACATATTTGTTAAAGTCTGCACATTTAATGTTGGTGATCTTGTCCTTAAATTAGACTACACCCATGTTAAATAAGGTAAATACACCCAAAAATGGTGGGGCCTATATTTATTCAAATATATTCTTGGTCTAAGAACCTACCACCTTTAAACCAATGAAGGCCATCTTTTCAAAGAACCCACCAACATACAATTTCTCAAAAAGTACTTTACCTCAGCATTTTTTTATTTTCATGCTTTCTATATACATCTAACACTTTTTGCAGGTTACTTACTAGGGTCTTTCCATCTGCAACAAGTTCCTTCCTTTCACAAACCTTTAGTCTTCCCTTTGGTCTTTTGGTTTCTTGATGTACCATAGTTTTATTTATTTTCTTGCATTTTCTCTTTTGACACCCCTTGGGTTTTTATTTTGTGAGTTTCTTTGTAATACTGTGGATAGGACCCAACATTCCTCATAAAAATAACATCTTTTTGTTTATCTCACTTTATCTTTTACTTGCTTTTTGGTACCCCTTGGGTTTCTATTTTATGAAGTTGTAGTGTAAGATCACATATAGGACCCAACCCTCCTCATAAAATTACCATTTTTTCATGTTTTTATATCATCCTTGTTTTTAAACTTTATCTTTTACTTCTTTTGTTAGATGGAATTTGTGCAAACAATCTATGTTATCATGTTTTCCTCTATTTCCCCCATTCTTATGATAAGAAATCACACTTTACTGTAATTGTATCCCTATTTCCCTTTATCACATTTTTTTTCAATATGAAGTAATTTAAATTGTTCCATGTGTCACTCCTCTTGATTTCCCTTTTATTTCACTCCACATTGGATAAAACAAGGTTGAAGTCAAGATAAATTTTTTATTTCACTTGGATCTACAAGACTCTTAGACCCCATACTCTTTAAGATTATCTCTCTTAGCAAACTTGTCCAAAGTATTCAAATGAAATTCTTCTTTATCACCCATTTTTGATTTTCCAAATCCATATGGAGGAGGAATAGAAAAATCCATCAAGAAAGTTAAAAGCCAAATCATTTGAATCAAAAGGAAATGATATCTAAAAGGCAACATATAAATCTTTAAATTTAATGTCACACCAAAAGACATGATTACAAGCACATTTCCTATCTCTAATTGAATATCAAACTCCACAGTTAGCCTCACATAGATTTGAGGTCCTTTAGGGTGCAGTAGGCTAGTAGACTGGAATAGGTAAAATCAGAAAACTTTATGGTGCTACCTAATTTCTCATACAAATACCCAATATTCACAATAGACCAATGACTCTGTAAGGGGTTTTGAAGAAAGGGGAACACATTATGAGAAGGTAGGTCAATTTTACTAGTCATGCATATAGCCATCAAGGGATTATCTAGATACTTAATTTATTGGCTTAAGACTTGTGTGGCTAAGAGAAATTCTTTATAGTACTTAAGTTTGAAAGTCCTCTTTTTTGACAAACCTAATTTGAGTGTCTTGAACCATTCTACTTTGAATAATATTATTTTCATACCCTGGACCATTGTAAGCTGTATAGTTCTATTCCTTAACCAATTATGATCCAAATTATGACTCATAAGAATTTTGGACACACTCAATGTTAGTTCTACAAAGCAGTTCAACCTAAATAGTATTTTACAGCTTATTTTTATAAACAAGTGAACATAGATACATTAGTGCATGGTTTTTGCCTACTGAATGGTTCTTCAAATTTATCTAGCACTACATATTGTTTTATTATTATTTTACTATTATTTGGTAGGCATTATTTCCTTAAAAATATCATAGTGGTCATTATAACTAACTTTAGATATTATTAGAACTTTTACTCTTTGATGTGCACCTCCTTGATTAGTTGATTCCTTGTTTTATTTATATCTATGATCCATATTGTAGCCAATTTAGCTATTGTTTGAACTCTTACCTATATAAATGCATATCTTCCATTAGGTAGTTCCCTAAGCCTTTTGTTAATATTTCATTTTTATTTCTTATCCAAAAAACACAAAAATATTAGAAATTGATCAAAAAAACAAACAAAAACATTGTTATGTACTTTTGTTTATTGTGATCCCATGCTCTCACCATTTTACGAGCACTCATTTAAACACTCTCACCATTTTATGAGACCATTTATTTATTTCCTCTACAAAATCAATCATGTTTTCTTATCATCACTTTTCTTCCATCCTATTTTTTGGGAGAACTACATTTGGCCTAAAGTTTATGTTGGATCTCACGTCCATGAAACTATGTAGGCAGTGTCCACTTGTCTCATACATCTAGAGTCATCGTGGCCACCCCTTCCTTTTCTTATTTTTCCCCCATTTTATTTTGTGTTGTTTTCCTATCACTTGGGGGAAACTATGTATCTTTTTTGCTTGTTCTATTCTACCAGTCTCATTGTTTCTTAGATTAGTGGTCACCATATAGTAGAGAGTAAGGCCTCTATTACACGTGCACAAATAATTATTTTCTATTTTCACTAACATTGTGACTAACTCTGCTTTATGTGTGTTTATTTGATTTTTATTATTGTTTGGTTGTGATTTTTAAATCTCTTCATTTATTTTTGTGGGTGTTTTATTGTTCGTTTGGACTTAGTTTGTGTTGCATTTTTATTTTGTTTATTGGTCTTTTATTTTGTTTTCATTGTTGTTGATTTGTTATTTTATTTATTTATTGTTTTATTATTTGTTCATTTTTATTCTTTTGTTGTTTATTCTTGGTGTTTTGTTATATTGGTCTTTTGTGTTACTGTTTTGTCTTGTATCATATTATTTTGTTCTTTTGAGTTCAAATACATTCTATAACCACTTTTACTCTAGTTTTTAGTTAGGCTTGATTTGTTTAGATTTGTATTTGACTTGTTCTTTTGTTTTTTTTTTCAAGTAAATCTTGTTAATACACATGGATATTGATGATTCATATCTTGCTTTCATGTTTTTAATTAAGTTGTTCTTGCTTTATACATTCTTGTTCCTACTTAAATCTTGATTGTTCATATCTTGATTTTAAGTTAGGTTACATTTTTGTATGTGTTACTTTTATTATTGTTTTTATTTAAATGTAAATAATTATAACTCTAATATTGGTAGTTTTTATCATTATCCTTAGTTATAAATATTCACATTTGAATTGGCCAGTCATAATCAAAATATAATGTCATTATAGGTCATTCATGCTTATGATGCATAATTTTATTTTACTATAGTAAACACAAAGTGTTCCAAGTCCAAAAGTCAATGTGCTGTCAAGCACCATATATAAAAGCATTATCCTATATATCTGATACCTAACATGATTTCACAATTGAAAATTGGTCCATCTTTCTTCTATGCTTCATAACTCATTCCATTTTCTCCCACTTCTGGGAGAACTACATTGGCCTGAGGTCCATTTGGACTATTTAAGCAGTGCTTCAATACATGATGTATCTTAGGTCAGCTCAACCACCCTCATTCTTCCAATCAATTATTTCATCACTTAATGCATCCTCATATACTTAATTTTATTTAGTTAATAGACCCTTGCATCTGTGTTTGTGCCCACTCAAATTTAATCTATGTATTAGGTTATATCCTTGATTTATGTTTGCTAATTTTCCTTTTTGACCAATCATTGATTCAATCATCCTTACTAGGGAAAAATTCATTATCAGTGATCAAAATCAGCCCTACTAGGGAAAAATCAATTTATCAACCGATCAGATCAGTTCTACTAGGGCACATTATTATTTTATTGACCTCTTTTTTCTAGAGCAATGCTCTCATTTTATTCTAATTCCAAGCTTTGCAATTTTTTCCCTTGTTCTAGTAATTCAAAGTGTACAACTTATCTCAGGATCAACAATTCCCTCAGCCCATAACGTTTTCCCTCTTTTGGGTATGTCAAAGTGTGTTGATTCTATTTTGGGAT